>JAPYXD010000338.1:3597500-4797500 GCA_030998225.1 Diplolepis rosae | reverse complement strand
TCACTATTCTTATTAACAAAATAGATTTGTAATGTATTATGTATAATGTATATTCGTTATACATCATACTCAATCTGACTCGGCAGAGCGGGCCAGAAACCCTTGCATTAAGCCCTTCAATTATAAAAAGATTACCTTCTATTTTATTACATTTTTGTTATTTCAAATATAAATAAAAAATTTTCTTTTTATATGAACTATTCTTTTATTTCAAGATTTAAGGGAAACAGAGAATTTGAATTGTGCGATTTGAATTATCCGGGTATGCTGGAGCGCATGCGCAAAACCGTTTTCACATTTGGAACTGGAATTTTACAAAGCGAGTGTACAATTACATTGCCTCTAACTTGCTTCGTGGTAATTTTGCCATTCCAATGCAATTTTACACTACTTCCGTAAATTTTCAGCGATTATCACTGGCACTTTTATTACCCATGATTCTCGTGGCAAAATTCCTTGACACTTTTTACAGTGCAGTTACAGAAGATCTTAAGATTTCTTTGTTCTTAAAGGTGTTCTGCAATTGGCTGTTCGTTTTCTGCTTTGCATTTTCGGCTGTCAAGGGATGGCACCTTTAAGGAGGAATTTGTACAACACCTTTGTATGCAGGCCATATGCATGCAGGTTACCATGGTAACATACAAGAGAGAAAGAGACCGACAATTTTCCTGTTTCTTTCCCACTAATATGTTACCATGGTAACCTGCATGCATAATGCCTGCATGCAGAGGTGTAATTCCTCCTTTACCGTGCCGTTGCTCCTGCCGCTAGCTAGTTAGCAGTCGCATGCGCAGTAAGTTTGTGTGTGGATAGAATAGAGAGAAAAAATATACATTTTCCTCTGTTCTTCCAAAAGAGAAAAGTACTACGCATGCAGCTCCTACCTAGCCAGATGAGGCATGAAACTGCCCCAAGGCAGTGTGTCCAGATTTGAAACGCGAACGCTACACACGCAACGCCAACAGCTGTACGTACGTGAGAATGGTTCCGCGCGCATCGTTTTGAGTCTGCTTTTTGCAATGGTTCTCTGAGTTCTCTCGGGTGTACGTCAATGTCCAACTGCAGTTCTAAATTTCTCGGACATTTAAAATCCGGTCACGTTCTGGTGACTGTGACCGTCATTTAAAGACAACTTGAGAATTTACAGACAATTTTACCTTCACCAATATTATCTTTATCATTAAACCTTATAATATTGTAAATTTATTTCCAAACACTATGAATTGCAATAGTGAAGGTTTCATAAAAATAAAACTACGAAAAATGTCAAGTTTTATCGGGATTCAATATCAAAATTTTTTTATAGCCATTTTATTAAATTCAAACATAAAGAACAAGTAATTCACGTTTTCTTCGCATACATTAAGCTTTGATTTAAATAATTGTTTGACAGTTTCGGGACAGTTTATGCACTTTTTTAAGTGCTCTACTTGTCGAGTGGCATGCTTTCTGTACACCTGATCACAGTATTTGTACTTGAATGAAGCTTTATTTTGTTTATCAATAATTTAAAAAAAAATTCCAGGTTATTTTTTATTAATTTCAATCAATTCAGCCTGTATTAGATGAATTTAATGTGAAATGAACATAATTCACTTGTTTATGGAAAATTAAATCTTTTTTAGGTTATTTTTTATTAATTTCAATCAATTCAGTCTGTATTCGGCAAATTTGATTTGAATTGAACATAATGTTGGGTAAAATTTGCTTAATGATAGTAAAAGAAACTCTCCTTCTTGTAATTTAAGTAACTTTATTTAATTTAAAATAAAAGAAAAGGTAACTGCTTAAACATTCTTAAACTGAGTTCGCCCGAACACACAACCTAACCAATTCACAGCTTGCTGTCTCTACTTTCTTACTATTTCTCGTAGTCTCTCGCTAACCCAGCCAGCGTCCCTCTTTTACGCTATATACAATATATCTCTCTTTAGTATGCCCTCTATCGGATTTTTCGTCATAACGCACTTATACCTAACATTCGGCCATCCTTAAATTCATTCGGTCTCCGAATGCGTACAATATATATATAAACAAGTGATTAAAACTCTACGAACAATCAAAATCCTTAAGCCTCGCCGGTGCTTGAAGACTTCTTTTTAGGTCACATCTGTCGATCTTTTCGTTTATTTTAATTTTATTATCACTTCGCACTGACTCCTGAGCAGCCGTATGCATCAGCCCGTATTTCACGATTCTAACTTGACCCCCTTAGTGTCCTAAGTTGAATTCCTAAGTTAGTTTGCCGAATCGTCACACGCGGCGCTAACTGTACCATCACTCCCTGAAAATACACAGTAACATACGAAGAATTTAATAAAAAAAAATTTTTAATATATTATTTAATGCCATAAACAAATAAAAGAGATCAGACTTTAAATAATAATATTATTTGAATATTTTAAATTAAATTTTCCCCTTTTTATTCATATTTATCTCGTACAAAAACTATTTTTAAACATTCAGCTGATATAAGAATTTAAATATTAATATCTCTTTTATTCCTTTTTGGCATTGAATAATAACTTTTTTTAAATTTTTATATTTAATTGTCTATATATCACTATATTTATATTATTTTTTTGAGGTGAAATTAAGTTGAAAAATGGAAAAAAATGAACAATTCTGAACAAGGAACGAAGTTGAGGAGAGTGTTGTAATTAGTTGAAAATCATTATGAATAATTAAAGAAAATAGAATATAAAAAAGGGAGAATATTAATTTATATTTTTTAAATAGTTAACTAACATTAATAAAAACAGTATAATAAGAACAATTAAATTTTTTTTTCATTTTTAAATCCAAAAGTAGTCTATCTACGTCCGTTTTCATCCTCTCTAACATTCACGAAATTTTGGAAACAGCATTTTATGTACTTTGGACACAAACAAGTAGAAACTGGACCAAATTATTCATATAAACCTGCTACTCTTCTCAAGTATCACATTAATTAAAACCATTTTTAATAACATCTAAAGCAACGAACTTTTCAAAATTTTTGTTCATCTATCACAAAGGTATAGATTTACGGAAAATATCCGATGTATATGAAAGAAACTGTAATCATTTTTACTTGGATGCTGTGACAGTTTAAATTTAGGGAAACAAAGTTGTACAAGTTCAAATTCGTGAAATCATTCATAAAAAAAATATAAAAATACTTTTAATGTATTTCTAAGTAAAATATTTTCTATTTTGTTTCTAATAATTAATTTTCACAATTTGTAGGATCCGCTTTTTAGGTATGAAAATACTTTGAATTTTTACAACTTTTTGTTTCCCTAAATTTCAACTTTCACATTTCGTGAATGTTAGAGACGATGAAAATGGACGTAGATAGACTACTTTTGGTTTTGAAAATAAAAAAAAATTTAATTGTTCTTATTATACTGTTTTCATTAATGTTAGTTAACTATTTTAAAAATATAAATTAATATTCTCCCTTTTTTATATTCTATTTTCTTTAATTATTCATAATGATTTTCAACTAATTACAACACTCTCCTCAACTTCGTTCCTTGTTCAGAATTGTTCATTTTTTTCCATTTTTCAATTTAATTTTACCTCAAAAAAATAATATAAATGCAGTGATATGTAGACAATTAAATATAAAAATTTTAAAAAAGTTATTATTCAATGCCAAAAAGGAATAAAAGAGATGTTAATATTTAAATTCCAATATCAGCTGAATGTTTCAAAATAATTTTTGTACGAGATAAATATGAATAAAAAGGGGAAAATTTACTTTAAAATATTCAAATAATATTATTATTTAAAGACTGATCTCTTTTATTTGTTTATGGCATTGAATAATATATTTTTAAAATTTTTTTATTAAATTCTTCGTATGTTACTGTGCATTTTCAGGGAGTGATGGTACAGTTAGCGCCACGTGTGACGGTTCGGCAAAGTAACTTAGGAATTCAACTTAGGACACTAACGGGGCGCCATTTTCTCTTCTGATGCATACGGCTGCTCCTGAGTCACACTATCACACTTTTCTACCCTTTCATCTTCACTACTAGAGTTCTAAAGAGTTTATGTGACCGAGAATATGTCTGGGAGCACGGGAATATGACTGAGAATTTCTCTGATGAATGTGCTCTTCGAGAATCTATGAGAATTTAAAAATATTTTTTCGTAACGGTTCAAGCTTTCAATTGATTTTGATAAATGCTTTGTTCTGGAAGTTCGTGTAACGTGCGCAATAAAAATGAAAAAAAAAAGAATATAGTTTGGAGTTTTTTTTTTAAATTATTGATAAACAAAATAAAGCTTCATTCAAGTGCAAATACTGTGATCAGGTGTACAGAAAGCATGCCACTCGACAAGTAGAGCACTTAAAAAAGTGCATAAACTGTCCCGAAACTGTCAAACAATTATTTAAATCAAAGCTTAATTTATGCGATGAAAACTTGAATTACTTGTTCGTTATGTTTGAATTTAATAAAATGGCTATAAAAAAATTTTGATATTGAATTCCGATAAAACTTGACATTTTTCGAAGTTTTATTTTTATGAAACCTTCACTATTGCAATTCATAGTGTTTGGAAATAAATTTACAATATTATAAGGTTTAATGATAAAGAAAATATTGGTGAAGGTAAAATTCTCTTAAATTCTCTGTAAATTCTCAAGTTGTCTTTAAATGACGGTCACTGTCACGAGAACGTGACCGGATTTTAAATGTCCGAGAAATTTAGAACTCTAGAATACCCGTGGTTTACAGACAGCTTTCACAGCTGACTACGTTCTGGGTAAATCTATATACATACATGCTACAGTGCGGTCATTCCGGCCACTACTCGATACTAGCGCTGTCCGTGGCAAAAATATGAAACATTCTGACTACAATAAGGGAACATCCCCCACCACGGGAGATGCCAGACCTGTCCAGCCCTATCCGACTCCCTGCCAGCAACGGCGAGAACTTGATTCCCTTAGTGATTATAGTTTCTATGTGCGCAGTTTTCTCACCAGAGCGGCGCTGCACGCGGCACGCTCTACAAAAGCATTATACTGTAGATAAGCATGAAGAATTCTTGAGACCCTGAACACAATTTTTTTATGTTGTCCCCATATAACTGAAAATATATTTAAAAATAAATAAAAAGCTTAAGCTTCTTAATAGAAGTATTTTCCATTTTTATTTTCCAGCTTCAAACGAATGAAATGAAAAATAATTATTTTGTTAAGCCCTGTATTCAACATAAAGAACCTTGTGAAGGGAAATATATACTCAATTGAAAATTTGTAAATGTAACAAAAAAAATCATTACTATAAAATTTGCTAGTACATATTTTTAACATATTTTAAATTTTTAACATGTACAGATCGATGATGACTAGTTAAGTGTCGCATAACTTGGCTGCTTTTTTCTTCAAGACGCTAAATTTTTAAATTTCCTGTCTTACGAATTCCCTGTATGAAATATGTCGAACATAACCGAAGAAATATTTACATATCTATTCATTTTAATATGACGTGTTTTGCAGGAAAGATAAACTACCGTTTACAATATTAATATTAAAATATTTATTTTAATTACTTTATACTTAGTATTTTTTACACATATAATAATATATCTTTATATAAAATCTGATCTAATATTTTATTTCCAGATACGTTCATCTTAATCATCACGGTCCTTATTTAATTCCAAAATTTATCTTTATATCCCTTCAATCCATTCCATTTCATCCGAATTCTTTCAGTGAAATATAAATATCGAAGAAAGCTGTTATCAGGCCAGATGATGACCTCCTTCCCCCAGGTTTAGTTACCCATATATGTAGAGGTTGATGACCTCCCCCTCCTAGGTTTAGCTGTCTATATATGTAGAGGTTCAGGCAGGCCTCGTCAGTTCTTCTCTAAAATCTCTCACGAATAAAACATACAAAGTGACATCAGTTTGATGTCACTACTATCCAAAAATAGAAAGTTTAGTTTTCACTATAACATTTTGGCGATCCTGCCACGATCCGCTTAAGTTCTCGGTTTTTAATTTCTACGAAAATCCACATAGAACGCGGACCTGTGCGAGACTTGGAATCCACGGACCCAAGAAACTAAAGAAACTTTACGAAGTTTTAAAAATAAGAAGAACTCCGGACTTCACTACGGTAAGCCCGAAAACAGGAATAAGTAGCTGATAATAAAAATTAGTTGGTGAATTTAGTAGCCACTATACCACGTAAATTATCAGTGAAAGATTCCATTAAAATTCAACGAGGCCCGCAATGAGGCGGAAGACGCATCTGCGTAGGTAAGCAGCCAACGCCCAGCCAGGCAACCGGTTAGCAGCAGTGAGAAGCTGACTCATCTCTTCGACACGTCAAGGAAGGCAGGCGGTCTACGGATCCCACATCAGGCCACGAGTAGCACAGTAAGCATTACTTCTAGAAAGTGAAAGTATTGTAAACATTTCTCAATCGATCTTGGGCCTTAGAGTATAAATCCTCTTTACGTACGTTGCACGGCGACTGTACTACGGTACAGGTGAGGTAAAGTTAAGGCAAGATTGGGTTGGCTATACTCTGTGTGTTCACAAGCACTGGCCACCCTTAACAAATTAAGTATCACTACCTCAAAATCAGTAGCAGTTTGTAGCAACTTATACTGCATTTTGTTGTATTAAAAAATAAACATTTTTGATAAACACCGAGATAGCACGCTCTATCAAACCGACTCATCCGACGATACGGACTCATCCTCTTTAAATTTCCCAATCACAACCACTCTCATGTCTCGAACACAATCTCCCGTCAGGGCCCAGTCGCCCTCTTACACCACTGACGAATTACTAGTAAGGGTTCTCAACCAAATGGAAATTCTGACTATCTCATTCAACGCCCTGAAAAAAGAAAACGAAAATAGGATAGATGAAATTTCAAGATTATCAAAGAAAGGAGGAGCAGGGACAGTAGAAACAGATAGTGAATTCCAGCAACGACCAGAAGCGACAGACGACCATTTTTCGGTCGAAGAAAAAACATTCCAAAGAAAAGAAACATTTAGACCAAGGCAGGAAAATATTTACGGTCAATCACAATTTTTCCCAACAACTGTCCCAACAGCACCACACGAAGAACGGAAAATGGGAGCCAAGTTAGCAATTGAAACGATAAAGCCAATTAACGGTCAGGACGACATGGGAGTAGAAGATTTTATAAAAACGGTAAAGAGAGCTAGAATAAGATGCGAAGAACCAGAAATTCTTCTAGATTTAATTTTAGTAAAGAAAATTACACATGCGGCAGAAAAAGCCACTAGGTATATGCAAATAAACTCCTATGAAGATTTATACGCGGCACTCAGACAAAATTTGAGACAAACCAGCTCATTAATTTCATCAAAATCTAAATTAGAAAGCTGCAAGCAAGGCTTAACAGAAACGGTTCAGAACTTCACGACGAGGTTTCGACAAATAACAAATGAAATAAATTACCTAGTCCAATCCCAGCACGTAAACCCCACTAAACGAAGACTTAAAATAGAATTGGAAGAAGAAGAAGCCGTTAACCGTTACTTATTAAATTTAAAGAGAGAAATTGGAATGCAGGTACGTCTGTTAAAACCGAACACAGTAAACGAGGCTTAAGCATTAGCCATCGAAACTGAAACATGGTTAAAAGACAGCCAGCCTGTCAGACAAATTATCAAACCACCAGTAAAAATATGGGCCAAATCACCCGGACCACCTCGACACAGTGCAAATACTACACCTAGAGCACAGAATAGTACCATACCACTGAGTGACAGATTTAAAATGAATTGCTTCAAGTGCGGCAAAATAGGTCATATATCTTCACAGTGCCAAGTGAAGCAGGGTTTTCCCCCAGGCCATGGTTTCAAGCGACCACCTCCGGTAAGAGCAATCCAAGAGGAAGAAACAGAAGCGGAAAACATGGCGGAGGAAGAAATAACGGAGCAACTGATCTTCGAGGAATCAGCCGAATTTCTTCCATATGCGGAAGATTACGAACAATCGATGCCAGAAGAAAAACTGGAAGATACAGACTATTAGTAGACTCAGGAGCTGCTATAAACATAATCAAAGAAAAAATATTGGATGATAAAGACGAAAGGAAATCTACCCACAAAACATTCCTAATAGGTAACGATCGGCATATCTCTAAACATTCTACAAAATTAAACTTTTTTGGACAAGAACACGTTTTCTACATAGTACCCAACGATTTTCCCTTACCAGAAGGAGGTATAATTGGAATTAAATTCTTTGAAAAATGTCCAAGATATGCGATCACGAACAGTCACCTCGTGCTAAATAAGGTAAAGCTACCTTTGCACCTAAGCAATGATTTCATACCAGGAAAATCCGAAAAGATATGTACCATTTCAACTGACGCAGAAGATCAAGATACTATCATTATAGATGATAAGGAAATCCCCGACGGACTCTACACTATACGAAACGGACAAATAAAAATTCCATTGAAAAATAATGAGGATTACCCTAAAGAAGTAAATCTCCAGATTAGCTACGAACCTATATTAAAAATAATCACAAATGAAAGTAATGGACCTCAAATGACCTTTAGACTAAATGAATTATTGAAAGCTTCAAGATTAGATCATTTAGAAAAAGACCAGAGAGAATTGATCAAAAAAATGATAGCCAGATATTCGGAAGTTTTCACGTTAGAATCAGACCCACTTCCAGGTACTAACCTTACCGAACATCAAATAGTACTTAAAAATGGAAAAATAATCAATCTAAGATCCCACAAATTACCCGAAAAACACCGACAGTTTTCCCTAGAAGAAACAGAAAAGTTATTAAAAAAGGGAATTATAAGAGAAAGCCAATCACCATACAACTCACCTTTATGGATAGTACCGAAAAAATGAAATAAATTAAGAATGGTAATTGACTACAGAAAGATTAATGAAGACACGGATCAAGATGCTTACCCATAACCAATGATCGATGATATACTAGATCACTTAGGAAAAGCTAAGTTCTTTTCTGCCTTTGACCTCTCAGCTGGATTCCACCAAATCCCGATGAAGGAAGAAGACAAAAAGTACACTGCGTTTTCTACAACCCAAGGACATTTCGAATACAATCGCATGCCTTTCGGTTTAAAGAATGCACCAGCCACTTTCCAAAGAATGATGGATAATGCATTCAGAGGATTAATCGGAACAAAGTGCTTTGCGTACATAGATGACATTGTGATATTCGGAAGCTCAATTCAGGAACATAATTAGAACTTAGTAGCAGTCATGGAAAGAATCTACCAGTTAGGACTAAGATTAGAACCGAAAAAATGTCAATACCTTAAACCAGAACTAGAATACCTTGGACACATAATAACCAAAGAAGGAGTCAAACCCAACCCTGAAAAAATAAACTGCATAAAAGAATTCAGAACATTGAAAACTGTAAAAGATGTGCAATCATTTTTAGGACTTGCAGGTTACTATAGGAAATTCATCAAGAATTTCTCTACTATAGCGAGACCCTTAACAAAGCTAACTCAGAAAGAGACAATATTCGATTGGACCCCAGACTGCGAAAAAGCATTTTACGATTTGAAGAACGCATTGGTAATCGCACCAGTTTTAAAATTCCCTGATTTTTCCAAACAATACATACTGACTACGGACGCATCCAACTGTGGATTAGGAGCAGTATTGAGCCAAGACGGGCACCCTTGTCTTTTTATATCAAGAACATTGAACAAAGCCGAAGAAAAATACACCACCTCTGAAAAAGAACTTTTAGCAATTGTATGGGCTATGAAACGCCTCAGACAATATCTTCTCGGAATGAAATTCAAAATTCAAACAGACCACCGTGCTTTAGTTTGGCTACACAATGTGAAAGACCCTAGCTCAAGACTTTTACGATGGAGACTTCGTATGGAAGAATACGAATACGAAATAGAATATGTAAAAGGAAAAGAAAATAAAGTAGCGGATTGTCTATCCAGACTTTTTCCCATCACTAAGGACACATTACAAGAAGCAATGGAAAAAACCGGAATTAGTACTGAAGAAGAAGAACCAAGCTTGGAAGACCAGTCACCGGAAATAGAAACATTCGACACGCCGCGAATAACAAAAGACGAAATTTTAAAAGAAAAAATCAAATTACCTGCGAGGCGAATGAGAGAACCATCAGAAAATGAAACCACAGAATCGGAAGAAGAAATCACGGAAACACCAGGAGACAATACTAATTTATATACGGATTTTATAAATTGGAAACTACAACCAGTCAAAGGCAAAATTAAAACAAAGCCTAACGCTATCGGCAAACTTTGGAAAGAAGTGACTAAGGATGAAATGCCTATGTACAACGAAGAAGATTGGCTGTATAAATTAAGTTGGTTTATCGAAGAATTCGTTAACAGAAAACTCTCAATTGTTAGATTATCCTTTGGAGATCCTCTATTTACATTTCTGGAGCGAGAAGTAATTCAAGAAATAATGGAATTCCTATCAAACTATTATCCAGATAAGAATTTCCACATTTGTTTCTCTACAACCCGAGAATTAACTAAGGAAGAACGAAAACAAATTATTAAAGAAGCTCATAGGGATCACACTGGAGAACAAAATACTATCGAAAAAGCCAAGAGAATCGGTATAATAACCGACATACCACTCAATCCAAATGATAAAATAGAACTGGATATTTTTGGACGATTACCCATTACACCTAGAGGTAATAAATATATACTTAGTATTCAGGATAGATTAACCAGATACACCACTTTAATACCGTTAGAAAGTAAAACCTCAACAGCAATAGTAGAAGCTCTGATAGAACAATATATTTACATTTATGGATCCCCTAAAATTATTCTCACTGATCAAGGGTCTAACTTTCTATCTGAGTTAATGGACCAATTTGAGAAAGCTTTGAAAATCAAACATATTAAAACTACAGCATTCCATCCACAATCCAACGGAAACATTGAAAGAATGCACTCAACCCTAAATAATCTGATCAAAACTAGCATGGCAGAAAATCAGAATAACTGGGACGAAAATCTAAAATATGTAACATTCGCAATAAATTCAACAGTAAATCAAACCACGGGATTCACACCCTTTGAACTCACGTTTGGAAGATTACCAAATATACCATCTCAAATTGAAAACTCACCCAATTTAACCCATCAAGATCTGATTAGAAAATGGAGGAAAAAACACGAGGAAAACATCAGAAAAGCTAAAGAAAGAATCCAAGTGGAATTAGAAAAAACTAAGAAAAGATTGGATGAAGGAATAACAAGAACGCATCCTTTATACAAGCCAGGGAACCTAGTTAAAATCTTAAATAACACCAAACAAAACAAATTAGAACAATCCTGGAAAGGTCCTTACGAAGTTATAGATTACCTAGATAATAAGAATCTACGCATTAGGAATAAAGATAAAATACTGAGAGTACACACAGATCAGTGTATGCCTTATTTTTTAGATGAGGACCCTAGTACTTCTAATAGCGGCAATGGCCAACTGTAAAGCCAACTACACCTTACAACCGTCAAAATTCCCATTTTAGAACAGGAAGAGGGTACCATCAAACATATTATACCTATCCCTTATCCTGTCCAAAACCTATATTTTGCAGTAATTCCCGACCATGACTATTTAATAAAATTTAGAGACTCATATGTAATTACTGACAAGGAAACAATAAATAAATATACGACGATAAGCAAATATAAAATTTGCGAAAGAAGTCAACCAAACCTTAGGCTGACTGACAGTGAAACATGCGAAGCTACGATATTCAAGCGATACTCAGAGAACAAATGTAAAACTTCAACTTTTGCTTTACACAAAGAAACCTTCATACCCGTACTAAACGGATACATAATAGTACTAATGAACGAGGTAGATTTAGATATTAGCTGCGAAACAGGAATAGAACACCTAAAGATTAAACAACCCTCACTACTGACGGGCACAAATTGTAAAATCTATAATGGAATGGACGCACTGTACCTTAGCAAAAATCTAAAGGGACAATTTTACAACGAATTCAATGCGACATACAACATTAGTTACTCTAACGACGATCTAAAAACCTTAGAAAGTAAATTAATACGTCTCCCTAAAATTATAGATAACAATGAATTACGACAAGCCAAATTAAGTCTAGACGATGCAGAAAATATGTTAAAATCAATAGCCATTAACAGAAGACTAAGAACATGGAGAGAAACAACTATGGATTGGTTAAGCTATTTAGGTTACGCAGCGCTAGGATTAGGATCAGCCTATGTTCTGTACAGATTAGGAATACTCGAATTCATACAAAAGTGTATGCCCAAAAAACTCTGTATATTCTGTGTAAAAACAAAGGTAACAACGCCGACGAACGTCGTCACGTACAATTCTAGCTTGCAACCCTTGGTGATCACCGAAATAACAAAAGTAAGGAGGGTAAGAATTTAGTAAATTAAGAGACTAATTTATGTCTAAAAAGGGGAGTGTTACCAGGCCAGATGATGACCTCCTTCCCCCAGGTTTAGTTACCCATATATGTAGAGGTTGATGACCTCCCCCTCCTAGGTTTAGCTGTCTATATATGTAGAGGTTCAGGCAGGCCTCGTCAGTTCTTCTCTAAAATCTCTCACGAATAAAACATACAAAGTGACATCAGTTTGATGTCACTACTATCCAAAAATAGAAAGTTTAGTTTTCACTATAACAAAGCACTTTTATATTTTTTTACAAAATGGACTTGTATAAGAAATATAGTGTCGATGATGTTGCATTCAAAATCCATTTAGTATTTCTTTAGCTTCCGTAATTTAAGAAAATTTAACTGAACATGATAAAAATATTTTATTCAGTATGAGATTTCGAATGGAATATTATCAACACTGTATAAAAGTTTCACTAATTTTTTGTTCCTTTCCTTTTGTTTAGAGATTTCTTGGCACTATCAGATTAGCTGGAGGAACAAATGATCATCCTTGTACACCAACCTTCTTGCAAATATATACATATATAATATACAAGATATTAGCTGCCTTTAGCATTTTGAAACCTCCAAAGCTTGGAAATTGTAGTACTTTCGATAGCAACCCTTCACAGCCCTTAATAACAATTTCAAAATTGAAAGAATTACATCAGTCAAATAGTAAAAGCGCAATTCAAGAAATTCGAGAAACGTTGAAAGCAATAATCGATTGTGAAGACACTGATTTTAGTGATTTTGTAGATGCAGTAGCGCACGATTATGCTTTACCAGCTGTTAGAGATTTTTTAATTTTTACACAACTGGTCGTATAACTGCTTACAGTAAACAGCACACTCAGTGTTCGACATGCTTAAATGTATTTTTGACTACTTCTGAAATTCATGCAGATACGACAACTTTTTCTTGTGATCAGTTACCTGAAAGTTTGAGTAGATTTGCAAAAATAAATAAAGATTTTATACGTCCAAATGTTAAGTTATACAAGCTTATCACAGTTGTCGAATATCTATTTAACAAACATTGCCGGTCTAGCAATTATTTTGATCTAATTCTAGACATTTAATTTCATCTGAAACAAAATTTAGTTTTCAATGCAAAGAACATACCAATGAAGCTGCGGAGATGTTAGCATATATAATTCAATTTTATCTTCAAATACGGATGAGGCAATTCGTAAGATAGGAAATGGATGAGATTAAGAAAGTTAACGTCTTGAAGAAAAAAGTAGCCAAGCTTTGCGACACTTAACTTGTCATCATCGATCTGTACATGTTAAAAATTTAAAATATGTTAAAAATATGTACTAGCAAATTTTATAGTAATGATTTTTTTTTGTTACATTTACAAATTTTTAATTGAGTATATATTTCCCTTCACAAGGTTCTTTATGTTGAATACAGGGCTTAACAAAATATTTATTTTTCATTTCATTCGCTTGCAGCTGGAAAATAAAAATGGAAAATACTTCTATTTAGAAGCTGACGCTTTTTATTTATTTTAAAATATATTTTCAGTTATATGGGGATAACATAAAAAAAATTGTGTTCAGGGTCTCAAGAATTCTTCATGCGTATCCACAACGGCCATTTTGTTTTTACTCGGACAGGGCTGGACCTGTCTATAGCCAGTGATCCCAGAACGTGGGAGCTGGCGGCCCCCACCATAGATGCCTCGAGCTCATTGTGTCTTCCTCATTCAACCAATCTATGGCAGTTGAGCGAGGAAGAAGCCATGAGCTGGTGGGGTCTATGTTGGGGGCCGCCAGCTCCCACGTTCTGGGACCACTGGTCTATACGACTGTGATTTAAACGAATAAATGAATTATGAATACACTGTTAGAAATTCATGTCATAATTCTCTGTCGCACGTTACTGGAGCTTTATGCTGTTACCGTGACAGAAAATTCTGTTACGGTTTAGAAATTTCTGTTACTGGTAACTGCACAAAGCTCCATTGACATGTAACAGAAAATTCTTTCACGGGCTCAGGAATTTTTGTAACATAGTCAAAATTCGACATGAGCGACAAGTAACATAAATTTTAGTTTCTGTAACATAATTTTTTGTTACCTGTAACATAAAATTCAAAGATCCAAAAAAATTTTTTTTGGTTAATTAACTTGAATAAATATTTAATTTATTCAACTATTATATTATTAATTCAAGTGTAGTACACATCAAATGTGTTTGAAAGAAGAAACGACGCTTTCGGACCAAGTAATTTTATTTTAAAAAACAATTCCAACGTTTCGAGAACACAATGTATCTCCTCATCAGGGAATAAAAGTTCTTATTACATTACCAACATTAGTATTAAATTTATATATTTGTAATAATAAAATGTTTTTTAACGATTGTATCAGATAAAACATTATAAAAGTATTATTATATAAAAAGTAAGTACCTTAAAAAATTGTAAGAGAAGAATTATACACATTATAATTTCCAACTACATTGTATGGTTGAACAAAGTGTGAATTTTTGTTAGGAAGCAAGAGCACACGACTCTGTTCCAGACTTAACTGAATTTTAAAATTGTCATTCGCTTATTATTATAATATTACAGGAGCGTATCGTCAAAGTTTAAAATTTTGGAGTCATTAAGTAAGTCAAATTTGTTTAAAACTAGATCAAATTTAGGAACAACATAAGATAACGTTCATTTATAAATGAGGCAAGAAATGGAAAACCAACAATTAAGTAAGAGGAAAAAAATTTTTTTTTTAGAATCAGTAATATTACCCTCCATGGGTAATTCTTAGAAAGATTTGTGTCGATCAGTCAGGGTATAAAATCAAGAAACGATAAAGGAAAATAAAACAAACAAAAAATTCCGGTCCGTTTTTTACAAAATTCTAAGTTTTTCGTTTATTTTGCCCGGTTTTCTATGTACAGTGATTTCTACATAATTTTTTCAATTCGTGTTGTTGCTTACTGGACTTCTTTATTTTGAATTGCAAGCGATGAGATAAGTTTTTGAGTTTCATTATTATCCTTATTTTAACTATCTTCTACATTTTTATCTTTCACGAAAATTTTGTATTAATCTTTAAATCTATGGCACTGAAGAGGGCCCCCATATGTGGCCGAAACGTTTGCCTTTTCTCTTTTTTGCGTTTTTTATCGTAAGTAGCATTGAAAATTTCAATGGAAGAAAATAAAAAGAGGCTGAACCAATGCCAGAAAAATGAAAAATTTACAAAAATTCTGTGAATTTTAGGTCGATATAATAGCAGATATGCCATCAAACATGTCACTTTACATTTTAAAAATGGCACATTCAACACAAAGTTTAAATAATTCATAGTTCTGACTATTTTCAGAACAAGTTAATTTCAAAAATTCTTTTAAATGTGATACTTAATTTTTTAAAGATGAGTTTTTTTTTTCTTTTCAAAACATCTCAGAATTAAACTAAATTCAGAAATAAACAACTTTCCAATTTTTCTTCAATTCTGAACACACTCGAATAATTATAAGTAAAATGACAAATATGGATATTATAATAATTTATAATTCTGCAAAGACGTGCTTGCAAATTCAATACAAAATGATTTGTCCGGAAAACTAATATACATAATCTTTTTCTTCATAAATATACACTTTCGTCCACTCGTAAAAATCACCATAACCGTCTCGAATTTCGTAAGTAGGTTTAGGACAATAGTCTTCTTCAAGGAGGAGAAGAACCTCTCAGGATAGCTTTTAAAAAGCTAAAAAAAAAAAAAATTGTCAGTCAGCAAAGCCAACTGTCCCTAGTCGGTTTTTAAAACAGTTTAGTTCGATCGTTGAGAGACTCCGATAACAAAGTCGTCAAGGAAAGTTTTCAAAATTTAAAACTGTTCGCGCTTACTATTAATAACCAATTGGTCTTTCGTTCTTGATAAAGGAAAATAAAACAAAACACAAAATTCCGGTCCGTTGTTTACAAAATTCTAAGTTTTTCGTTTATTTCACCCGGTTTTCTATGTACAGTGATTTCTACATAATTTTCCCAATTCGTGTTGTTGCTTACTGGACTTCTTCATTTTGAATTGCAAGCGATGAGATAAGTTTTTGAGTTTCATTATTATCCTTATTTTAACTATCTTCTAATTTCTTATCTTTCACGAAAATTTTGAATTAATCTTTAAATCTATGGCACTGAAGAGGGCCCCCATATGTGGCCGAAACGTTTGCATGGGTACGCCAACTTCATCAGGCTTAAGCTTTATTGAAAAACACTTGAAAAAACACATCTTATGAAACCAATAATAAATAAATAATACGAAAACAGACAATAATTACCATAATAAATAAGTTAAAATAATTTATAAAGGTCAAATAACGTTAATAATTAAAAGCTGAGTCCGTCATTATAATAGGTGTTAAACGAGCAAACAGAAAATAGGAATAATAAAAAATTTGGTTGACTCCGCTATCTTACTTGCTGACAAATCCTTCCACAATGAAAATTTAGATATTATTAAGAACTATTTAGAGTTGAATAATTATCCAAAAAATATTATCACTAAACATATTAATAAAAGAATTATTGAATTAAATGAGAGAATCACAAAACCCAAACAAAACATAGATATTGAAAAGAAAGAAAAAGAAAAAATGATCACAATTCCTTACTATGGCACTATTTCTGAAAATATAAAGAGAGTTTTAAACAAATATCAAATCAACACCATTTACAGAATAAATTCAAAATGTCATTTCCAAACACATGCTTGAAAATGAAAATAATAGTTCATCACATGAAATTTTGTGGAATGATTTCAAAATTGTCCATCAAGAAAAAAATTTTCAAAAAAGAGCTTTCGCTGAAATGGTTTTCATAAAAAAAGAAAAAAACAATAGTCTAAACAAAGTCTCAGATTTGGAACATTTCAACCAATCTTATAATGCTATTTTGGAATTCCTTTCATAAAAGTTGTAAAAAAAAATCCAATTTTTTAAAAAAAACAAAAATTTTTTTTCTTAGAAAGATTTGTGTCGATCAGTCAGGGTATAAAATTAAGAAACGAAAGACAGAATGCTGCGTTGTCAAGTGCGACGTTTCGTTGACATGGGTACGCCGACCTCATTAGGCTTAAGCTTTATTGAAAAACACAAAAAACACTTGAAAAAACACATCTTATGAAACCAATAATAAATAAATAATACGAAAACAGACAATAATTACCATAATAAATAAGTTAAAATAATTTATAAAGGTCAAATAACGTTAATAATTAAAAGCTGAGTCCGTCATTATAATAGGTGTTAAACGAGCAAACAGAGTTTGTAAACTAAGGGAATACATCGACGAGAGTTTATAGTATATGTTAACAACGAAGAAACTAAAACAAATAAGAACCAATGTGTGAGAAATTCAAACCTAAATTTAATCACGAATCTAATAATTTTAATAATGGGAAGTAAATTCTATTTAAAGTAAATATGTCCTCCTTTTTGTTAATACTAAATTTGTTGCATTTTATATGAATCATCTCAGATGTTAATCTTTTTTTATAATCAGATTCGTAATCAATAATTTTTACATGTTCCCAATCAAACTCCTGATTAAATTCAGCCCGATGTTTAAATACGACAGATTCGCTATTTTTGTTGTTTTTATGTTCATTAATACGAGTTTTTAGAGATCTTTTCGTTTCACCTATATATATGGCAGGACAGTTATGACACTTGAAGCTATAAGCAATGTTAGTTTTTTGCCATTTTTCTGTGAAATCCTTACCTAATTTAATAATTGAATTTAAACTTTTTTCCACTAACGGAATCGTAGAAATGTTATATTTTTTTTAAATTTTGGATAATGTTATAAAATTATTATTTGAAAAGGGAAGACAAACTTTTTGTTGGTATTTTCGTGGGCATAAAGAGTTATTACTAATATTAGAATTGTCAGAAGAGTGATATTTAATTTTATTCAAACGTTTTTCAATGTTCTTACCAATGAAATTAATTGGATAATCATTGTTAATTAAAAGTTGTTTAACTTTTTTTAAATTGGTATGATGAAAGGATTCATGGGACAACAAAATCGCTCTATCTATCAAGTTGTATACTCACAAGGTTCTTAAGGGTCTCAATGACAACAATTTTTTAAAACACAAATTTCATAATAACCAACTCACCTTAACGAATACTGTATTAGCGAAATGTTATGGTTTACCCAAAAATCACAAAATAGATTTGCCATTCCGCCCTATCATCTCGTTGATTAACAGTCCTACACATTTTTTAGCCAAAATCATATATCAGGAACTGAAAGAGATTATAAAAGTCCATAACTCTCATATAAATAATAGTTTCGAACAGAAAAGTAAATTAACAAATGTTAACCTTCTCGATGATCATGTTTTAATCTCACTCGATGTTAGTTCATTGTTTACTAATATACCCTGTGATTTGGTTTTGGAGAGTTTAGAGCGTAGATGTCATTATATTCATAACAATTGTAATATTCCGTTTAATGAAATTATTAATTGTACTAAATTTCTTTTTAATAACACATATTTTACTTTCGACGACAAGATTTATAAACAAATTTTTGGCACCCTCATGGGTTCTCCAATTTCACCACTTTTCGCGGACATGGTAATGGATGAATTGGAAAGTGATTGCTTACGAATTTTAAAAGATAACCATAATTGCTCTCTCCTCTTTTATTACAGATACGTCGGTGACACCATTTTGTGTGTACAAAAAAACATATTGAGTTAATCATCAATACTTTTAACTCCTATCATCAAAATTTACAATTTACTCACGAATTACAGAAAAATAATTCAATTAATTTCTTAGATATGACTCTCATCTCTAGCGACAACCACATTATTACTAACTGGTTCCAGAAGCCAACTGCATCTGGTAGATTTATCAATTACTTTTCAAATCATCCACTACAACAGAAAAAAAATATTGTATACAACTTGATAGATAGAGCGATTTTGTTGTCCCATGAATCCTTTCAACATACCAATTTAAAAAAAGTTAAACAACTTTTAATTAACAATGATTATCCAATTAATTTCATTGGTAAGAACATTGAAAAACGTTTGAATAAAATTAAATATCACTCTTCTGACAATTCTAATATTAGTAATAACTCTTTATGCCCACGAAAATACCAACAAAAAGTTTGTCTTCCCTTTTCAAATAATAATTTTATAACATTATCCAAAATTTTAAAAAAATATAACATTTCTACGATTCCGTTAGTGGAAAAAAGTTTAAATTCAATTATTAAATTAGGAAAGGATTTCACAGAAAAATGGCAACAAACTAACATTTTTTATAGCTTATAACCTGAATTTAAATTTTCATTGATAGAATGAGGATTTAAGGAGGTTAGGTTATAAATTCAAGGAGGTTAGGTTAGGTCATATTCCGATTAAACATGAATTATTGCTCGAATTACTATGAGAATTTTAACATATTTATTAATACTACCAACTGTACAGAATTCGGGGTAAACTATTGACCCAGGGCAACGTAACCCAAACAAAAAAACCATTACCGGAAACTAACCTTAAATTTTATTAATAGAATTCGTTGAGCGCCAGATTATTTCCTACAAATAACCAAAGTTAATATTTAAGTTTAAATTATGAATTTATTAATTGACCGGCCCACTCAGGCGGGTCACCCTGTACATTTGTAAACGAAGGTACAGGGACCACAGAAAATACCGCGGAGAGCGCGGGGTAAGGAGTAGCGTCACTATCCGCGATCACGGACACTTTTAAGTTCGACCATGAAATTTTTATTGTTCTTGGGCGCAATAACCCGTGCCCTTAAAACGACCTTCAGTTCGAATTAACCACTTACACGGACACTGGCTCTAATTTCACATTCAAGTCATGAGGCTGACCCAGAGTCTGCCGCCTCGGAATCTTAGTGGTGAGGTTTTTGCGTCACACACCACCCGAAGTTACCGCTAACGTTAATTAATATAATTCGAATTCAAATATAAAACGAAAGAGAAGATCAAAAGCTACCTGACAATCTACGGCGTCCCCGCCAGGCTCCACGAACTGCCATCCTGGAGATCTTTTTGTTACCAGCAGAAAGTTTACAATCTAAGCTCTGGCACCTGCCACTTCGAACGTCGAACAGAGAATGATTAAATAAGGCGAGATCCGCTGGCGTGCTCGCGAAACCGGAAGACGGTGGCGCTTACAAAGCTTACCGACATTACCGATATTTACACTTAGTTCATATTAGCGAGCAACAGATGGCGACGGTACGCTGATCTTTAGCGCCGCTACGTGGCGATTACCGGAACTAACCTCGTCGCATAGGTTAGTTTGTTGACAACCTGTCAACAAAGCGACAACGAACTCCTCTCCTTGGTGTTCTTGAGCAGGCGGGATTCACATCCGCCTGACGCACCAAGGATCCTCTTCCTGGTGTGCTGAGGTGTCGTGGTGCTGTGTCCGGTTATTTCCTCCATCGCTCGCAGTGAAACTTCGGCCGTGACGTGATTATTGATCGCCATCGACCGGGCGGTGACCTCGTGGTACTCGCGTGTGAATGTGAAAATAAAATAATAAGAATTAAAATGCAGTGTTGTGCATGGTTGGAACAATGAGTCTGGCAATTAGGAATAGGTTCCCCGGGAGTCTAACCTCTCCCTTCAGGTAACCTGTCATTCAACTTATGTTTAAGAGAAAAGAACAAAAATGTAAGTCAAAGTCAGGAGCCTGCCGAGCACATTACGCTCGACCCCTGACTTTTGAATGTCACAGACAGCCTCGGGCATGATTCTCTGCTCGAGGTTTCTAAGAAAATAAACGATTTTCTAAAACAATTCTTGTGCGTGGCAAAATACCACGTCACAAGCTTCAAGTGTCATAACTGTCCTGCCATATATATAGGTGAAACGAAAAGATCTCTAAAAACTCGTATTAATGAACATAAAAACAACAAAAATAGCGAATCTGTCGTATTTAAACATCGGGCTGAATTTAATCAGGAGTTTGATTGGGAACATGTAAAAATTATTGATTACGAATCTGATTATAAAAAAAGATTAACATCTGAGATGATTCATATAAAATGCAACAAATTTAGTATCAACAAAAAGGAGGACATATTTACTTTAAATAGAATTTACTTCCCATTATTAAAATTATTAGATTCGTGATTAAATTTAGGTTTGAATTTCTCACACATTGGTTCTTATTTGTTTTAGTTTCTTCGTTGTTAACTTATACTATAAACTCTCGTCGATGTATTCCCTTAGTTTACAAACTCTGTTTGCTCGTTTAACACCTATTATAATGACGGACTCAGCTTTTAATTGTTAACGTTATTTGACCTTTATAAATTATTTTAACTTATTTATTATGGTAATTATTGTCTGTTTTCGTATTATTTATTTATTATTGGTTTCATAAGATGTGTTTTTTCAAGTGTTTTTTGTGTTTTTCAATAAAGCTTAAGCCTAATGAGGTCGGCGTACCCATGTCAACGAAACGTCGCACTTGACAACGCAGCATTCTGTCTTTCGTTTCTTAATTTTATACCCTGACTGATCGACACAAATCTTTCTAAGAAAAAAAATTTTTGTTTTTTTTAAAAAATTGGATTTTTTTTTACAACTTTTATGAAAGGAATTCCAAAATAGCATTATAAGATTGGTTGAAATGTTCCAAATCTGAGACTTTGTTTAGACTATTGTTTTTTTCTTTTTTTATGAAAACCATTTCAGCGAAAGCTCTTTTTTGAACATTTTTTTCTTGATGGACAATTTTGAAATCATTCCACAAAATTTCATGTGATGAACTATTATTTTCATTTTCAAGCATGTGTTTGGAAATGACATTTTGAATTTATTCTGTAAATGGTGTTGATTTGATATTTGTTTAAAACTCTCTTTATATTTTCAGAAATAGTGCCATAGTAAGGAATTGTGATCATTTTTTCTTTTTCTTTCTTTTCAATATCTATGTTTTGTTTGGGTTTTGTGATTCTCTCATTTAATTCAATAATTCTTTTATTAATATGTTTAGTGATAATATTTTTTGGATAATTATTCAACTCTAAATAGTTCTTAATAATATCTAAATTTTCATTGTGGAAGGATTTGTCAGCAAGTAAGATAGCGGAGTCAACCAAATTTTTTATTATTCCTATTTTGTGTTGTAAAGACTCCGTAATTTTAAACTTTGACGATACGCTCCTGTAATATTATAATAAGCGAATGACAATTTTAAAATTCAGTTAAGTCGGGAACAGAGTCGTGTGCTCTTGCTTCCTAACAAAAATTCACACCTTGTTCAACCATACAATGTAGTTGGAAATTATAATGTGTATAATTCTTCTCTTACAATTTTTTAAGGTACTTACTTTTTATAGAATAATACTTTTATAATATTTTATCTGATACAATCGTTAAAAACATTTTGTTATTACAGATATATAAATTTAATACTAATCTTGGTAATGTAATAAGAACTTTTATTCCCTGATGAGGAGATACATTGTGTTCTCGAAACGTTGGAATTGTTTTTTAAAATAAAATGACTTGGTCCGAAAGCGTCGTTTCTTCTTTCAAACACATTTGATGTGTACTACACTTGAATTTTTAATATTCTCGGACGTAAAAAGATCAACATAGTGAAACTATTATATTATTAATACGATAATGTGGAACATACACAGTGTCCCGTAAAATTTGAATGAATATACATACTACTGTGATCAAATTGAAAGGTGAATTTTAAATTTAAACTTCCCGGGATTTTTGAAACTGAAAATTTTTTTTTCCATAAGTTGGTAGTACTGTTAGTGACATCTGTGCCAAATTTCACATCAAAATATTCATTGGTGTGAAGCTGTTCGCAGAAAAAGGCCGGATTTATGGGACAACAACTCTTGGCATGATAATGCACCATCACGGCACTGGTTTTACGCGATCATTTCGTCAAAACTTCAACAAATATCTTTCCGCAACCACCGTATTCACTTGATTCAGCTTCGTGTGACTTCTGGTTGTTCAGAAAACTCAAGGGACCGCTCCGGGGACATCGTTTTGACTCGATCGAGGAGATAAAAACCGAATCGCTGAAGGTTCTGAAGGCTATTCCGAAGGAGGACTTTGCCAAGTGTTTCGATGATTGGAAAATTCGTTGGCATAAGTGTATCGCGGTGCAAGGGGATTACTTCGAAGGAGACGACTTAGATTTGGAACAATAAGTAAGGATTTTAAAAATAATAATAAAATTCACCTTTCAATTTGATCACAGTAGTATATATATATGCATTCAAATCTTACACGTATATATATTTTACATATGTCATCTTACTGTGACATATTTATCACAGTTCTGTAGATAGACTTTTCGATTCTTTTTCGTTCTTTTTCCATTCCTACAAGAAAGAATATTACTTGCAGAACACTGTGTTTTAAAATTTGACTTACCTTTTCTCAAGTATTACTTTTTGCAATTTCCCTGGTATATTCTTCGTGAACAATTACGGACACATTCTTCGAGTGTCAGAATCAAACACTCTAACCACAGCAACACGCACGGATTAACGCACACACGCTCAGTGGTCGCCATCTTGGGTAGAGGTCGGCAGACTCTATTTTTCTAGTGAATCTAGTAGTAACTTGTTGTAATAAAGCATGCGCAGTTCAAATATACAAGGCTATGTCAGTAGGGTGCTACGCTGTACAAAGAAGAAGATTCTGCTCCGCTGTGAGACTATATGCGCATGCACAGTTCAATTTTTACATTATATTCCTCTGTAACGGAATACACAACATTCCGTTACTCTCAGCTGTAACCAGCCGTATGCATCAGAAAAAAAATGGCGCCCCGTTAGTGTCTTAAGTTGAATTCCTAAGTTGGTTTGCAGTACCGTCACACGCGACGCTAACTGTACTATTACGTCACAAGTACGCAAATACTTACTTTGATCGAAGATTCCTCGTTTTAAGTTAGGATCGAATGATCCTCGCTTAGGGATGAGGATAAGTCATTGAAAAGACTCAATGATTATCAAATAATACAAATTAAATTTATTAAAATAATTATAAATTGAAAGTATTTAAATTTCGATACAATTGATTTATAGTTGGAGGCACAGGCTTATTGGTTGGAAACAGACAGAAGATGAAGAGAGGGGGAGAGAGGGGAGAGAGAGAGAGAGAGAGAGACTAGTTTCCCCTTGGCGGCGTGTCCTTTTTATATTATATTTTTTGGTGACGTCAAGCGTTGCGCAGTCTCCCGCAGCGTGTGACGTAGTTATACCTCTCTTTTCAATAGGTGGTTTTCTCTCTCTTTTTAGTTGCGTCGCGGGACGTGACAGTACCATCACTCCCTGAAAATGCACAGTAACATATGAAGAATTTAATAAAAAAATTTTTTAAATATATTATTCAATGCCATAAACAAATAAAAGAGATCAGACTTTAAATAATAATATTATTTGAATATCTTGAATTAAATTTTCCCCTTTTTATTCATATTTATCTCGTACAAAAACTATTTTGAAACATTCAGCTGATATTAGAATTTAAATATAAATATCTCTTTTAGTCCTTTTTGGCATTGAATAAAAACTTTTTTTAAATTTTTATATTTAATTGTCTACATATCACTGCATTTATATTAATTTTTTGAGGTAAAATTAAGTTAAAAAAGGGAAAAAAAATGAAAAATTCTGAACAAGGAACGAAGTTGATGAGAGTTGTAATTAGTTGGAAATCATTATGTATAATTAAAGAAAATAGAATATAAAAAAAGGAGAATATTAATTTATATTTTTAAAATAGTTAACTAACATTAATGAAAACAGTATAATAAGAACAATGAAATTTTTTTTTCATTTTCAAAACCAAAAGTAGTCTATCTACTGTCACGTATCCATGACAGATATATTATACATTATAATTATATAATACTATTATGCTATTATATCATATAACACGTTTTATTGTTGTTATAAATATTGTTGCTAGATACATCTAATTGTTTTTATTAATAATTTCACTATCACTATTAACTAAAATATCAATAAACAATTTATTTTATTGATAAAATACTAATTACAACAAATATTACCTTTTATTATTATTAACTATTATTATTACTATTCTTAATAATAAAAATTAACGAAATGCAACAAATATTACATAACAACAATATTACTTCAATTTTTGTATTTAAAATTATTATTAATCACTATTATTATTAATATTTTATATTGTTATTGAGAATAATTGTCAAAATGCAACAAATATTAAATAATAACAATGTTAATTCAATTTTTGTATTTGCAATAATTATCAATCACTATTATTATAATTATTTCATATTGTTATTAAAAGTTGCAACAAATATTATGTAACAATAATGTTAGTTCAAATTTTATAATAGTAATGTTTATAATAATAATTATTATTGTTAATATGCTTATTTGATGTTAATCAACAATTAGCAATTAATTATAAAATACGTTCTTTTTGATAACTATTCAAATCAATATTATGTTATTTTATAAACAAAAGCAATGTTTAAATATAAAGATTAATAGAATTATAAACAAATGATAATCACCGTTTATATACAACAATTGTATTATAGTTACTCTATTACTTACCTATGTATACAAATAATGTCATTGACCCTTGCGACTAAATCTACCAAAAAACCTGGTGGTACGGGTTTACACAGCCCTTGAGAAGATGTGAGTACACCCACACCACGAAAGCATGACCCACACGGACTTAGAAAATCGGTGTGAGTCCCTAAGCTCACCAACGCAGCACACCAGCAAACAGGCCCACAGCCTCAACTCACCACACTGACACCTAAGATTCTAATGGACTTCGAAAAAGCTATTGAAACCATGGAACTCAAATTCCCATACCTTCTACCTACGAGTTGAGACTACAGACGACAATATAAACTTAAAACGAGGAATCTTCGATCAAAGTAAGTATTTGCGTACTTGTGACGTAACAGTACAGTTAGCGCCGCGTGTGACGATTCGGCAAACTAACTTAGGAATTCAACTTAGGACACTAAGGGGGTCAAGTTAGAATCGTAAAATACGGGCTGATGCATACGGCTGGCTGTAACGGAAAAACGAGTTTCCGCGCCGGAGGCACATAAAATTATTATACCTGACAATTACTCATCATTGTATATACACAACCCCGCACCCCTTATAGGAAGGAATAAGAATTTAAAAGTTCTATTACGTAAAATATATGTTTTTATAAATTCTATTATAATGATAAAATTAATGAATATTTATATTTACATTATCAAGTTGTGCATCTTTGTAAAATATTTTCAAGCTCTGAGGTCTAAATTTATTCATATGAACAATTTTACTTTTACACGACCTATGTCTAACTCGACATTGTAATCATTAAAAACATTGATTATTTTATAAGAAACTGAATGCTCCACATCAAGTTTAGATGATTTAGTATCATTTAGTAAGTAAACTGTGTCACCTACATCGTAATTTTGGATGTTAAGTTTTTTATCATAGATCTTTTAGATTTCTCTTTAGCTGCGTGGAGTCTGATTTTTGCTAAGCTTCGGGTTGCTGCCAATTTATCTTGTAAAGTTTTGAGAAACAGATTATATGTAAGAGGAAGTTTAGTTTGTGCAAATTCCGAAGGAATTGTAGCTTCTTTGCCAAAAATCAATTCGTGAGGAGTAAAACCCGTTCCTTCATGAGTAGAAGTGTTATACTTGTAAGAGAAAATTGCAAATCTAATCCAACGATCCCAATTAGTTTTTTCACAGTAATTGCTCAAGTAATGGATTAGGACGTGATGACTTCTTTCTAACGATCCCAAGGATTGGGGATGAAAAGCAGTTGAAATTAATGAAAATGATCACGGGATTTTACGGTTTTCGGAGGTATAGCAAGGATATTCATCAAGACCAAGAACTTTTAATGTCCCGTAATTTTTTTTACTGTCATCATCCTTAAAATTTACTTGTTTGCACATGTACTTAAAGTTTTGAACGTTCATTGAACGATGACAAAATTGTTTTTTCCATAAAAAAATTAATTATTATATTTATATTTAGGGCCCTCTAAATATACAATCGTTCATGAACAATACATTATTTTTTAATTTTCTGTACCAAAAACTAATCATTTAGTTTAACAATAAATGTTTTCCATCGTTCAATGAACGTTCAAAACTGTAAGTACATTGTTTGCACTAGAATATTTTTTTCAATAATTTTCACAGTACACTATGTTAAAAGTTCCTCTTGATGTCAGTAATAATATACAAGCCTAACAGAAAAATATGCCGTTAGTGTGTTTAAAGAAATATAATTCCTATACGAGCGACTTTTGCTCTGAGTTGTTTAAAAAAACTCATGAGTCAGCAAGCAATTTTTACGGTTTTTTGACTGGAAAATTCGGCGAGAGGGTGTGAATTCGCATGTAATCATAATAATCATATGCGAGCACGTGTGTGTGTGTGTGTATCTGATTGTGTCGAGGTAGTATCAATAACTAAACATGTAGTTCAATTAACATGGGGTGAATAGTAAAATCAATTGCAGCTCTCATAGTAAACATAACCTGTATAAAGTATCACTAATATACAATAATAAAAATTAATACTTCTAAAATTTATATAATTCTTTTTATTATGTAATGTTCTTTAATTCAAAAATTTGATCTGTTTCTTTCAAAAATATTTTATTTTATAGAAAAATGATTTAATAATTAATAGTATATTACGACCCTAGGGCATCAAACATTCTGGCCGTGGGTTGTATACTATTTGTCTTGATCTCCAGCCGAAAGGACGCCCAAAACCGAGGCGAAGCCGAGGTTTTTGCTGGTCGGGGCGGGCATTAGAAACTTTAAAATAAAATTCTATCATACAATAACTGCAAAAAAAAATTTTAAATCAAAAACTTTTTAAAAAGTAACAAATACCAGGGAAAATTTATTCTTCGATAACAATATTAATATTGATCAACAGTAACTTTAACGTCACACATCCAGTAATACTAATCTTATTACAATAATTATTATTACTTTTATTAATATAATTATTAGTATAAAATAAACTGTTTACATAAATTTTTTGTTTTTCTTTTTAAGAGTTACTTTTTCATGCAATTGCATGAAGTCACATTAAATTAAATTAAACAAATGAATTATACGATGAATTTAGCGACACTACTGAGCCGAAAAAAAAACAAAAAACGGCCACAAAAGTCGTTCTTTCTGGAGTGAAATGCGTCCGGGAGGACCGTACTTTCGGCTAGGGGATCAAGAAAAAATATTGAAAATTTTAATCAGAATCATAAATTGGAATAAAATTTAAAAATTCCCAATTAAACGGGGCTCAATCGGTTTATACACGGCCATGCAGTAGTTGCAGGTTATAAGCGCTATTTTATTTCTTGTATTCCAAGCGTGCGCAGCCGAGAGACTTAGTCGTTAGGTTAGTAATGCGTTAATTATAAGCAGAGAGGGTTCGAATCCGCAGCGTTAAGAATAATTTTTAATACTGCCCAAACGAGCGTTTGTGTAGTGTAGAGAGGGGTGTGTGATTGTAGATAAGTATGTATATAAAAATAGGACAAGATAAACCGATAGCTTATACTTCTCGTGTGAAAATATATAACCAGCCAACATATAAAGATTTTTCAGACTCAAATGAAGAAAAAGACGAAGAAAGCGACGACGAACCTCCTGAAAGAAAAGAAAAACGAAAAATTATCAAAAATAAAACTATATCAGTGCCTATATCTAGAAGAAAACGAGGCAGACCAAGAAAGAATACACCAAAAATTTTAATCAAAAATAAGAACAACCCTCAGAAAAAGAAACAGAAAGGAAAAGAAAATGATAACCTTGAAGAAGATGTTAATGCAATTGATTCAGATTATGAACTTAATAAAAATCCTTTGATCAAAGAAAACACAGATTTGGATCATTTTTCTAATGAATCCGATATTTTAACGGAAGACAATTCTCTACAATATAAGAATCAACATTTAGAAAATAATGAAGAAAGAATTCACGAAAACTTAAATAATGATTTATATTCACAAAACGAAAATATAGCATCTAAGGACTTAGAAAATCGACCTCCACCAGAACCGCCCACCCCCCACCCCGCTGAAAAGGACCTGCCGGCCATAAACTTAACGACAAACCGCAATATAATCGAATGTCGAGATCAACTTACAATGCGTAAGGACAATTATGCTTATTTTATATGAACCAAAAACGAACCACGAGATGATGGTTCTAAAATTTTACAAAAACGTAACGAGTTACCCCAATTTAAAAACCTTTGCGTAGGTCATACATAAGAATTTCGTAGATGATTACAGTACCACTTAGTATTACAAATAGAATCTGAATTGAAAGAAAATTTAAGTGATACATTAAAGAATATTAAACTATCAATTAATTCACTTCACTCAAAAGCAAAAAATCTTAAATTAGGCACAATTAGTGTAGCAAAAACACCTGAAATTAATAATATTCTATGGGAAGAGATTTTAAGTACAATAAAATTAACATTTTCTGACTCACCAATAAAAATCATAATATGTAATGGAATTACACAATATGCAACTAAAGAACAACAATCTCAATTAATCGAACCCTAGCGGACCCGTGTGAGAGAACGGTCATAGAATACTCTGACCGTTCTATGACCGTTCTATGATCGTTCTATGACCTCGCATTATTACGGCTAAGAACGGTAAAAAAGACATTAAAAGCATTGGAATTATGATTCTGTGGCGAAATTTGGATTAGAAGGTGTAGCAATAAATACAATTATCTTATTTTTCAGTGATAAAAACTAGAAAAACATAATACCTGTCACTGAAGGCGGCTTCACCTGCTCTCGGTAGCATTTTACGCGCTAAGTTTAAAAACAGAATTAAAGATTGAGAAATGCAAATGTGTAAGGTAAATGAATTTACTAATGAACTTTACGTAATAAAAGTTGCTGAAATTAATTAAAGTTGCATGAATAATGTAAACAGTATTTTTTAAAGCCTCTGATGTCATTCAATTGTAATTTTTTTTTGTTGTGCATGATGCGACTTTACCGACTGCCGTAACTGATCAAACAAATCATTTGGATTGGGAAATGCAAATGTGTAAAATGAATGAATTTAATAGTGAACTTTAAGTAATAAAAGTTTCTGATATTAATTAGAGTTGCACGAATAATGTATAGTCTCTTATGTCATTCAATTGTCATTTTTTACTTTTGTACATGATGCGACTTTACCGACCGCCGTAACAAATCAAACAAATCATTTGGATTTAGAAATGCAACTGTGTAAAATTAATTAATTTAATAATGACATTTACGTAATAAAATTTGCTGATATTAATTAAATTTGCATGAATAATGTAAAGTCTCTGATGTCATTCAATTGTCATTTTTTACTTTTATGCATGATGCGAATTCATGGACCACAGTCGCAAATCCTAAAAAGTATTTTCTAAAAAGTATTGATAAATGATTTGGGGTAATTCAAAATACGCAAAATATAGGAATTTTTTTTTTATAATTTGACAGTATTTGTATGTACATTTTATTCAAAATTAAATTTCACATCGATTTAATAAAATTAAGTTTTCACATCAAATTGATTCAGAATCTAATTCCAAATAAGATGTATATTACAAATAAATTATATACTTTTTACAACAATTGCAAGAAATTTTATGATATAAGTACGCACGAGTATTAATTTTAATTGTATACCGTGCTCTTTTGTAAATTCGACATAATTCTGTATAGAAAAACTTTTTTTTTTGCTATTGACTCAATAATATCAATTCCCCAAGATTTTTGAACAATAATGAATTTTATTACGGAATTTTCTGTGAAAAAAGGAACGCTTCCACTCCGCTGGGTATCGAGCCCAGGTCCTTTCGAGTGCCGGTCGAATGCTCTGTCATCTGAGCTACGGAGGTTCCACAACTTTTCTCACAGAAACTTGTTAACGCCTAATCATGGCTACGGATAAACCGGGAACTATTTTCTGATCTTTCTAAATCATTTCAGTCGATTATGTCGATCATTAGAAGAGTGTATCACTGTATGTGATAACGGAACTCTGCTATATCGACCTTATTAACCTATGATTCAGAATTACTGTAACGTCTCGCAAGACTAGATGGAATTTTTAATCATAATTATTACGGAATTTTCTGTGAAAAAAGGAACGCTTCCACTACGCTGGGTATCGAGCCCAGGTCCTTTCGATTGCCGGTCGAATGCTCTGTCATCTGAGCTACGGAGGTTCCACAACTTTTCTCACAGAAACTTGTTAATGCCTAATCATGGCTACGGATAAACCGGGAACTATTTTCTGATCTTTCTAAATCATTTCAGTCGATTATGTCGATCATTAGAAGAGTGTATCAATGTATGTGATAACGGAACTCTGCTATATCGACCTTATTAACCTATGATTCAGAATTACTGTAACGTCTCGCAAGACTAGATGGAATTTTTAATCATAATTATTACGGAATTTTCTGTGAAAAAAGGAACGCTTCCACTACGCTGGGTATCGAGCCCAGGTCCTTTCGATTGCCGGTCGAATGCTCTGTCATCTGAGCTACGGAGGTTCCACAACTTTTCTCACAGAAAATTCCGTAATAATTATGATTAAAAATTCCATCTAATCTTGCGAGACGTTACAGTAAATCTGAATCATAGTTTAATAAGGTCGATATAGTAGAGTTCCGTTATCACATACAGTGATACACTCTTCTAATGATCGACATAATCGACTGAAATGATTTAGAAAGATCAGACAATAATGAATTTTGTTATCTGAAAATTTAGAACATAATAAAGGTCACATTAGCGGATGGTTATAGACTTTAATTAGTTTTGAACAATAAAAAATAATAATTCCTGTTTTACCGACACTAAAACTTATTTAATTGTTCAAAACTAATTAAAGTCTACAACCATCTGCTAATGTGACCTTTATTATGTTCTCTATTTTCAGATAACAAAATTCATTATTGTTGAAAAATTAATTAGTTGAGTTTGAAATTTTTGTCACTGCCTACATTATCGGAGGATCACTAGTCGCGTATCAGATAGGATACGTTGTCGACAGGTGTCCTCGTAGACAATTTCAAACTCTTATATCGCAAATAATGCAAATAAATTCAATATTTAAAGAATTTGAAAATCTTTCTGTGGAAAAAATGACGCTTTCGACTGCGCTGGGATTCGAGCCCAGGTCTTTCGATTGCCGGTCGACTGCTCTAACCACTGAGCTACACAGGCGTCCGACATCTCTTTCTCCACAGGAAGATCTCATTTTCAAATTCTTTAAAAATTGTTGAAAAATCTTGGGGAATTGATATTATTGAATTAATAGCAAAAAAAAAAGTTTTTCTATACAGAATTATGTCGAATTTACAAAAGAGCACGATATACAATTAAAATTAATACACGTGCGTACTTATATCATAAAATTTCTTGCAATTGTTGTAAAAAGTTTTTCTGAATTAGTCTGTTATAGTGAAAACTAAACTTTCTATTTTTGGATAGTAGTGACATCAAACTGATGTCACTTTGTATGCTTTATTCGTGAGAGATTTTAGAGAAGAACTGACGAGGCCTGCCTGAACCTCTACATATATAGACAGCTAAACCTAGGAGGGGGAGGTCATCAACCTCTACATATATGGGTAACTAAACCTGGGGGAAGGAGGTCATCATCTGGCCTGGTAACAAGTCATGGAATTCATTTTTGTGTTAGCTATACGCGTAATATTATGTTATATTTTTTAGAAGTTTATTGTGGATTTATATAATTTATTTGTAATATAGATCTCATTTGGAATTAGATTCTGAATCAATTTGATGTGAAAACTTAATTTTATTAAATCAATGAGAAATTTAATTTTGAATAAAATGTACATACAAATACTGTCAAATTATAAAAAAAATTTCCTATATTTTGCGTATTTTGAATTACCCCAAATCATTTATCAATACTTTTTAGAAAATACTTTTTAGGATTTGCGACTGTGGTCCATGAATTCGCATCATGCATAAAAGTAAAAAATGACAATTGAATGACATCAGAGACTTTACATTATTCATGCAAATTTAATTAATATCAGCAACTTTTATTACGTAAATGTCATTATTAAATTAATTTATTTTACACAGTTGCATTCCTTAATCCAAATGATTTGTTTGATTTGTTACGGCGGTCGGTAAAGTCGCATCATGTACAAAAGTAAAAAATGACAATTGAATGACATCAGAGGCTTTAAAAAATACTGTTTACATTATTCATGCAACTTTAATTAATTTCAGCAACTTTTATTACGTAAAGTTCATTAGTAAATTTATTTACCTTACACATTTGCATTTCTCAATCTTTAATTCTGTTTTTAAATTTAGCGCGCAAAATGCTACCGAGAGCAGGTGAAGCCGCCTTCAGTGACATGTATTATGTTTTTCTAGTTTTTATCACTGAAAAATGAGATAATTGTATTTATTGCTATACCTTCTAATCCAAATTTCGCACAGAATCATAATTCCAATGCTTTTAATGTCTTTTTTACCGTTCTTAGCCGTAATAATGCGAGGTCATAGAACGGTCATAGAACGGTCAGAGTATTCTATGACCGTTCTCTCACACGGGTCCGCTAGGGAAGAAGCTCACTCATGGGCCTTAGGTGGACATAAAGGAGTTACTAAAACTTTCAATAGAATACGTCAAATTATTATTGGCAAAATATGAAACTAGATATTCAAAAATATATTCAAACTTGTTTAAAATGTCAATTAAAAAAACTTGTACGCGTAAAAACGAAAGAACCTATGATAATAACTGATACTCCTGGAACTGTCTTTGAAAAAGTTTCTATGGACATTGTAGGTCCATTGCCTGTGACACAAAAATTAAATGAGTATATTTTAACAATTTAAGATAACTTCACTAAGTACTCATTAGCAATACCACTTCCTAATTCTCTCGCAAGTACTATAGCAGATGCTCTTGTAAAGAAATTTATATGTATTTTTGGATCACCTAGAGCAGTTCTTACTGATCAAGGAAAAAATTTCTTAAGTAATCTTATCCGAAGATGAGCCAAAATATTTAGAATTCATCAATTCATAACAACAGCTTTTCATCCACAATCAAATGGATCTTTGGAAAGATCTTATCATGTACTTGCTGAATTTTTAAAACAATTTGTTAGTAAAAATTGTGAATAGGATGACTGGATAGAACTAGCTACATTTTCTTACAATACAAGCATTCATGAAGAAACTCGTTGCAGTCCATACGAATTAGTTTTTGGTAAATTAGCCAGACAACCTTCAAGCGAACCCCTTCCAGAACATAAAAAACTAGAAACATATGATGATTACTTGATTAAATTAGTAACCCGAATTCATGAAATAAGAGCAATTGCTAGAGATAATCTTATTGCAGCAAAAGAAAAATCAAAAAAGTGCTACGATAGAAATATAAGCCCACAAAATTTCAACGTTGATGAAGAAGTATTTTTACTAAGTGGTCCGAAACCTAAAAAACTTGAAAATCAATATTCTGGTCCTTATAAAATTTTAGAAGTTTTAGGAAAAGGGAATGTTAAAATTCAAATTAAAAATAAGCCAAAAGTAGTATAGATTAATCGACTAAAACGTGATCGATTAAATAAAGTAGACTAAATTGGAAACTACTTTCAGATATCGTTACTCAATGGATCCCATCCATCGAAAAAGAATAGATAAATATTGCGATCTTCTTGTCAACAACATAGATATAGTAACAATTTGGCCATTCCTAATAAGAAATAAAATCTTCAACCGAGATTATCGTAACATTCCACTATGGCTTTGTGATATAACAAATCAATCAACTATAGAAGACATGATACTCGCAATAAAAACTCGTGGTCCACTTGCATACCACAATTTTATACCAAGTTTACGACAATCTGGACAAGGATTATTGGCAGAAATTTTGGATCTCATTGAATAAGTATTGAAAAAGTATTTATTATACCCAATACAAATAAGAATAACAAATCAGTGAACAAATAAATTTTATTTCTGAAAATGAATAAAAATTTGTTAACTAGAAAAATCCTTTTCTAGACATGGGATCCGGAAAGAAAAAACTGACAATCCTAGTCATGTTCATATTAATGACAACAACTGTAGAAGCAATCATCGGATACGACTGTGGATCCAATCAACTTAATTTAACAACAGTGTCTCTTCTTGAGGTAGGAGAATGTGATATACCTGAACCTAAATTACACATAGAAACAACTTACATTCAACTTTTACAAATAAGTGATTTTACACTCACCCAAGTAAGACAATGCAAGATCGAAATAAGACGTACTATATCTTACTGTGAAATGCATTCACATATTTCAGCAGTAACTAATAGACAAAGTGAATATATCCATGAACTTTCGCATCAACAATGTGATACACTACACTCATCGGGAACAATATCCTTGGGCCAAAACCTACAAATCTCAAATTTCAAAATTAATCAAACATCTTATCACAGCGTACTACTAGCCGGATCTTTGGCTATGAATGGAGATTGCTCTGGAACTCAATATTCAGATCCTTTTGGAACGTGGAATAACGTAATCGTTTAAGGTGTATTAAAAATCACACTTCAAGAATACTATGCTAACGTGGATTTAAATACAGATAAAATACACTTACGATCAGGAATAACATGTTCGCATTCAGAATCCCATTGTGTCGACATGGAAGGAGGACAAACTTTTTGGAATTCCCTGCCTGATGACATTTGCAATTTTAATAAATATGAAATATTATATGAAGGTAACGCAAATAAAACTCAGGATGATAAAACACAAAGCCCAAACATATTATATTCACTTATAACTCAAGAAATAACTTTCGTTTTAACACAAAACGCAAAAAATCCAGTCTGTAATCTTTTAATGATTAGAACTGAGCATCCAAAATTATTAATACTTGAAATCATACCAGGATCCTCAACGCTTCTAAACAAGAAACCACTTGTCCAAAATATGGATTTATTTACATACATCAATTCAAAATTTGTATATATTGAACGAGACATTCGTAATGAAGTGAACAAACTATATCATGATGTTTTAACTCAAAAATGTAAATTAGAGCAACAAGTTTTTAAAAATACTTTAATTTTAGCTACTCAAGCTCCTGATGAATTTGCTTATCATTTAATGAAAGGTCCAGGTTACATGTCAATAACTGCAGGAGAAGTTGTGCATATAATTAAATGCATCCCAATTGAGGATAAATATCGCAAAACAGAAGAATGTTATTTACACCTACCAATCTATAGACGAAATCAGACTTCTTTTATTTCACCAAGAACTCACATCTTAACAAACAAAGGCACTCAAACAAGTTGTAACTCTTTTGTACCAATTATGTATTTTTTTAGAAATGCTTAGTATAAATTAATTCCAAATCCAATCCAATCTTTACCCCCAGAAATAATGAAACCTTTGACAAAACCCATATGGCGATATACAAATCCGGCTCATCTTGCAACAAGCGGAATATATTCTCAATCGGATTTAAACAAACTGCGCTATCATATAATGTTTCCCGCGGAAAAAAAGATGGTTCTCAACACACTAGCTCGCGGAATCATGGGTCAATCCACCTTAAATCAAGGAATCTCGTTAATGAGTCTTTTAGATGAGGAAACTATTAAAAACATTGCTCAGTCAACTTAGAAAAAAATATGGACAGTATTCTCGAATTTCGACACGGTTAGCGCAGGATTTATAGAAGTAATCATTATCATAAGAGACATTAAAATAATAATTGATAAATTCACGGTTATGCACTTTACACTGTTTTTGGCTGGTCATTTCACTTAATAAGAGCTATTTGGGACTCCGTAACTAACCTTCTATTACATTTAGGTAGAGAAAACCAAAGGGCACAGGACCAACAACAAGAATCACTCGATACAAATCCTTCAGCACCCGATATATCTACACATCTATTCGAAGAAAACATTAAAACAGGTAAACAAAAGAAAAGCGAATCATCCAGCCTATATCCACACAGTGAACTAACAGAACTCTCCAATATACGTCAAACTTTTCACTTAAAAAAAAAAACACTCAGCATGAACTACTCTTATCAAATGAAAAAGGATAAGAAAAATGAATTACTTTTTAAAATCACAGCAGTGTATAAAAAACAAAAAGTAACTAGGCTGGGATATGATCCTGAACTAACAAAGCAGCATGTTACAGAAACATTATTAAAAATGATACCGGAAATAGAAGCCCAAGTCTCTAATTCCTATCAATCCTTCCAATTAAATGCCTTTAAAGAATTACAAAATAATTGTAAAAAATTCCGAATCTCAAAACCACAAATGTTAACTTTTCGCATCAAATATTCAAATACATCTTCAACTTATATGAGCATTTGTAAAACTGATCAAATGAAAGAAAGTGGAATTGGTAGCACACCAAAAGAAGCAAAAGATCAAGCAGCTTGTAAACTCATACATTCAATACTTAAGAAAATAGAAACAGAAAAAACTAATAATCTTCAAAATGACTTTAAAATGTAACTGTAAATTTAGAATCCAATTCTTTAAAAAACCAATCCACTTTCACAATCAAACAAAAATGGACGTTCTAATATAAAACAAATAAATAATCTGCCTTTCAAAAAAAGAATCAGACATAACTTACCAATCCACCCAATTCCTCAACCTTCAAGCTCATACAACCAATCACCTACAAATTCCTATAAAAAATGCATGAAATGTGGATTTAGACCATCAAATCCTTATTACAATTGTTAGACAATAAGCATGAATCTCTTACGCACGCCACTTTTATTTTAGTGTTAATTTTTAATAGCATGGGTATATGTGTGTAATTATGACTACTAATCTAATTCTTTACTTTTGTTTAGTTAATCTCTCTGCATGCTGTCACAAATAAAAATGGTGGTAAAAAGACCCTTTTATTCTAGGAACTCGAGAAGCTACATGTTGAGGATTTGTACTCTCATCATAATCATCAAATTAAATCCTATACAATCTTATGAAGCTGACAATTTCATTATAACTTCTATCTCAAACGCTTCTAGTATTTATTTCGAGCCATTAGACAATATAACTTTTACCTCTGGTAGCTGGCATCTTCTTTCTTATATCCATATATTAAACTTTTTTAATTTTGGATACGAAATACTTGACGCTTTCAAAGAACTGACTGTCCACTGTCAAAATAACTGCATTCTCAATGAAATAACAGCACAAATAATAATTAAAGAAAGAAAAATAAAATCAGTTGTAAACAAAATTTCCTTAATTCTAGAAAATACTGTAGACATCACATTGAAAGATGATTTTCAAAATTTTAAAACAGCACTTATCAAAATGCAAAAATCGAATAATTCTACCTTTGACTAGTACGAAAAACAGATTTATATTTTTCCTTCTATTTTAACAGATACTTGTAAAAAAATCATCCATCCCAAAAACACAATTGCTAGATTTAAAAACTGGCATCTAAAGTTTCCAAATTCAACAGATTCCTTGTACGAAATGTTCGAAGTATCATGGATAACTAACATCAAAGACGCTACATACCATTATATTCTTAGTATACAACAGCTATGAACTAATTTAGCTTTTGCAATTGTTACATCCTGCATAAGTTTAAGTTGTTAATATTTGTGTGGAATAGGAAATTTAAACAGCGATTTGTTACATCCTACATAAATCTTATATATTTTATTTTTATTTTTATTTTTAAGTAGCAAATAGAAAATAGTGATTCCTGAGAAAATTCTAATCCAGTATATACAGGAAATGAGCATTCGTATGCAACTGACCTGGAGTGCAGAGAACAATAAAATGTCAAATATACAAGAAGGATCGCTTTTCCAAACTCAAGGCACTGCATTTAGAATGACTACCGATTTTAGAATTTCCTTCTAAATACTTAGGTTGAAATTAAAATAGAACTTAACAAACAGGAAATCGAAAGAATAGAAAATCGAAGTAGATTTAAATTTTCTAAAGTGGAAGTGATTATGGGGTCACCTGGATCAAAGCCTACATCCTCATACTCACTTCGTCTTACTTATGGTGAAAAAACCATATAAATACGGCGACAATTTTCATGAAAAGTCAGTTCGACTGGGCTCTCGTCCATCGTTAAATCCTGCAAGTTTTAGTTCAATTTTGTAAAACTGTCAGCCGACAGTTAGTGAAACAAATTCAAGAATTTCTAAGGCAACGCGCTGTACCTTTTCGCCCAATAAATAAAAATATAAATCCATAAGTAAGTCAAGATTATTTGATTGTCCTTTCAAACTTAAAAGGTTTTATTCTTCAAATTCTAAGTTAAAACAATGTCACGTCCCGCGACGCATTAGAATGTACTATAGGCATAGGCTAGGTCTAGAGAAAAATCTGGGGAAATTACTAAAAGAGAGAGAAAACCACCTATTGAAAAGAGAGATATAACTACGTCACACGCAACGGGAGACTGCGCAACGCGTGACGTCACCAAAAAATATAATATAAAAAGGACACGCCGCCAAGGGAAAACTAGTCTTGTGAGCAGAATTTAAGTGCGGCATTTTCTAAAAACTAGAAAGGATTATCAGCGTGAGATAATTATACCGTGCAGTTTGACAGAGTGAAAACCCGAGAGTCATAAATTTACCGTGGTCCGTTTTACTGTCCTTGAAGGTATCTTAGACTCAGTGCCAAAAGGATAACATCAATACAAAATTTAAGTTAAATCTGAACTTTTTCCATTTCCTTATTCATTTATACTGAATTTAGTGCTAACCTTTCCAATAATTGGTTCGCACTAATTCAATTGAATAAAAGGCTTTATATCGAATATTACTTTTTCCTTCTATAGCGAATCAAGTGCTAACTGTTCCAATAATTGGTTGATTCGATCGAATAAAACAATTTAACATCAAACTCCGCCATGGCCGGTCCCAAGCCCGGATGAGAAAGGAGGAGGGGACACACAGACAGCAACATGACACTACACACGTACAGCGACACTGAATGCAACACACTTAACACCCGAGAGGGTGTTTTGCGGAGGGGCAGCGTCTACTAGGGATCAATACAGGCGGGGATAGTAGCCCTACTGCGGTAAGGCAAATTTGTCGGTTTTACTCATAGATGCAGGTAATGTATATTGAGATGTTTCCTGGCTGCCTTTCCGTTCCTTTGATATTGTGCACCAAAGTTTTCCTCCTGCATTAGGTTTATTACTTGCTCTACTAGGCGCCGTTTTATATAGCTGCTAGGCGCATCGTTTGTGCCTGGGCGTTGCAAGTTTGCATGTAGTTGTGAGCTGGTTGATGATTCTTCTTCAGATTCCTCGCTAGAGGTTTCGCTGTTTCCTGTATCTCCTTCCGGAGATTCGGACGTTCTTCTTATACAATTTTCCTCTTCTATGACTGGGAATAATCTGGATAAACAATCTGCAGCTTTGTTTTCCTTTCCCTTTACGTGTTCAACAATGTATTGGTACTATTCTATGTGAAGTCTCCATCGTAACAGTGTTAACTCGTAGCATTCTAGTGGGCCATGTATGACCTCCAACTCCTGTATGTTTTCGACCTGCGGTTGTTTTTTCTGGACTGTAACGTTTCGAAAACCCTGTTGTTTCGATTGTAGATAGCATTGTTTTTCGAAATGACCCATTTTATTACAGAAGTTGCGAGTCATTTGCGTCCTCAGTTGTGAAGGTAGCCCGTGGTTCGCGGAATCATAGGGTTGGCTCCGCATTTTCGACTGTGGAATTCGGGTCACAGTCGCAGGTATTTTCCTCGTGGGCGGTCTTAGACTACTTGTTGATGGTCGGTGGGTCGTAGAGACTTTCACGCGTAGATGTACCTTACACCATATCTCCGCTTCCAGTGCCTCCTGTAGAGTTTGGTTCAGTGTTCTAGGTTTTAGGGGTCGCACTTGATGACTTATATCTTCTCGCAAATTCATTCTGTACCTTTTTGTAGATGATTTTTCCTCCATCTGAAGGGCTAATTTCCTCTCTATTCCAGATGAATATTCTGATTGAATTGTATAAATCAATTCATTATACGCGCTCCTAAATTTTTGATTGTAGAATTGAACTGAGTCTTGATTTTGCCGGATGGACTTAAGTTTGCTTCGACACGTTTCCAGCGTCGTTGTAGTGGCTAAATTCGTCTTTAACGCGTTATAGCGGTCATCGTAGCTACTAATAGGACAGTGTCAAATTGCTCTTTTGGCATTTCCAACTATCTTCTCTGTTAAAATATAGTCTAATAGTAAACCAGGATGAAAGCATCGGATCTTAGCACGCTTCACGGTATTGATGAAGTCATGTACCCCAACGCTGTTGGGATGGTTTTGGGTGGCGGTGTCGTTTCCTCGTCTGACGACTCCTGATGATGCAAGAATTCATTGAACTCATCCTCCGTGACCAATGCATTGTTGATCTGAGCGAGATTTCTAATTTCGTCCATTCGCTTTAGATTTTCTGCATTTAGAGTCGACATACCGGTTTTAATCCTGCTTTGCTTATCCTCAATTAGCCGTAGCTTACTCAGGATAAGAAACAAAGTATCCTGATTAATTTTTGATGATTCTTCTACAGGGATATCGAGCAACATGGTAGTAGACGGGCTGTCAGAATCCGTAGAACTGTCTGCTTGTGTATGCTATTGTGTACTTAAATTTTCCCTATAAGCGTAGAACGCCAGGTTTGAGCTTAATTGCGAGTGTCGGGTGTGTGTATCGCGAACGCGTAACAATGTTTAATTTTAATCTGATTTTTTTTTAAACTCTTCACTTGCGGGATCGTGCTACAACAATGCCTCAAGGTTAATTCAGAGTACTTCGTTGACTTTTATTATCGGTGGCAGAGATTGCGAGTACGTGAAGTATACCAACGCCTAAAGTTACTCAATTTGAGTAACTGCACAAATTTTCCATCTTATTTGTTAAATTCACTGCTTACTTGGGAAATTCTGCTGCTTAATGCTGCTTGAAGGGTTGTTCCGCTGCTTACTGCTGCTTGAAGAATTGTTGTTCTGCTGCTTACTGCTGCTGGGCACGTCTTTTTCTGAGTCTTACTGTCCTGCTTGACACACTCTAGGTTTTTACCGTTATAATAACGCACCCAATTATTCCGTTGACGGGCTATACCGTAGTAATAGTCCGCAGTCCTTGATTAACCACCGTGGTGATTTCCGTTGTCCAAGTTTTTATCCAAAGATAGGGTAGTTTGATCAATAAATCACTCCATAGAGTCGAGATCGTTTACTCCTATCCTGGCAGGATCGCCAATTTTGTAACGGGGTAGAGGAAATACGTAATAATTCCTAATTCAAGTATTGTACGCCTGAACTATACTACAGGACTTGTTTATTATACAATAGATCTAACGTGGTCAAAGGTACTAAAAGAACTGAATCGCTCTCACAAGGGATGTGGTGGCCAAAGCCATTCCCGAGGAGACTGTAGAGTGGGGGAGGATATATGTTTCCGTTACAATATAATTCATTATATTTTTAAATGATCAAACCTTTTATTCCCGTCTATATATTGACGACATGGTCATGTAAAAGATATCAAGTATTCTTAAAAGTTTTTTTTTGAGGTATTTTATTCAATAGGAATATTTTTAGATTTTGCTTCATATATTAAAGAAATTTCAAGGTGTAATTTTCCATGCAAAATTAAATACAATTCATATTAGTATTTTACTCTATACCAATATGGTTGGTCAAATTTAATTCACACTAAATGAGTCTGAAAGTGCAAGATCGTATGCGAATTCAGATATAATTTATACTTTTCTTTTAATATTTAATATCTTTCTTTACATACCATCGGAAATTAGAGGTTCACCTGTTGTTTCTGCTATTCATTAAAATATTATATGCCTATTGTGTATCGATTTTTTGAAATTTCTTGTACCAGCGGTGTTAGTTGAAGTTTGCCGGTTTTTTCAATAAAGAAAACACTTAATTCTCAAGGGAATCTCAAAAAAAATTTATTCAAAGTATTGACCATTGGATTCTACACATTTTGCCCATCTTTCAGGCAAATCATGGATACCATTCCAAAAAAACTTTTTCTATTTCAAGGCAAACCATTCGACGAGCCATTTTTCGACTTCTTCAAAATTGGCGAAGCGCTGCTCTGCGAGTGAGTGTCCCATCGATGCGAAAAGGTGATAGTCGGACGGGGAGAGGTCTGGAGAGTACGGCAGATGCGATAATATTTCCCAATTCAATGCTTTTAATGTGTTCTTCACCACTTTAGCGGTATGAGACAGTGCGTTGTCATGTTGTAGGATAAATTTGCCATGTCTTCGGGCCCATTCCGGCCGTTTTTCGATCAACGCATGATTCAGATTGATAATATGTTGTCGGTAGCGATCCATATTCACCGTCTCATCAGGTTTTAATAACTCGAAGTACACCACACCACACTGGTCCCACCAAACACAGAGCATCGTCTTACGGCCAAAGCGATTTCGCCTTAGAGTCGATGGGCCGATCTCACCAGGTGAAAGCCATGATTTTTTCCGCTTCGGGTTCTCGGAATAAATCCATTTTTCGTCCCCCGTGACAATTCGATCCAGAAAAGATTTCCTTTCGAACCCTTGAAGCAGCATTTCACAAATGGTTTTTCGATTTTCCATTTGTCTATCGTTCAGTTGGTGTGGTTCCCATTTTCCATAATTTGGATTTTTCCCATGGCTTTTAGACGTTGGTAAATTGCTCCTCGGGTCACATTTAGTGTTTGTGCCAACTGTTCTTGCGATTGGGTTAGGTCTTCATCCAATAACGCCTGCAATTCCTCGTCTTCGAACTTTTTCGCTGCACCAGGATGTTCATTGTCTGTTAAATGGAAATCTCTACTTTTAAAATGACGAAACCATGTCTCACATGTTCTAATCACTGGAGCATATTCGCCATAAGTTTCTACCAGCAATCGATGAGCTTCAACTGCTTTTTTCTTTTGATGAAATAAGAAAAGCAACGAATGCCGCAAATGCGATTTACTTGGAACGAAACTTGACATATTCACTGAGGTAAACAACTATGATGCTATCATTTTGGCAGAATGTAACTGTGTATTTTTTAAGGTTATTGTCCGTATAAAAATATGACATAGATGCCAAATCATAGAAATGTATACATATCTCTAGCGACATCTATGAGTAAAACCGACAAATTTGAACTAACACCCCTGGTAAAACGTTACACATTTTTAAAATTACACGAAATTTTTTTGCATCATGTCTAACTCCAAGATAGAATATAGGCGAAAAGTTCCAAAAAATATTTTGATTAGTTAACAAAATACTGTGAAGCCATACTTGAAAAAAAACCTTTTAAAATATTAATTTTTTACAGACTCATTAATATCCTTCAAAGAGATCATAATTTTCCGTTTTTCGTAATACCTCTTTATAAAATTGATATTTTGCTTCAAACCTGAACTTATTAGATGCAACATTTTATCAATTTTCATGTTATTATTTTGAAAAAATTTTGACTTTTTATTACAGAAAATAAGACATTTCAACAAAAGTTGAAACTCCAGGTAAACCTGTAATTACTGATTGTAGTTTATATACAGTACCGGTCATTTTAGAGCTAAGATTCTACTGAATCGCATTAAATTATCATTATAAATCTATAAATTTTTTCTTGAATAATGCAAGGAGTTAAAATTGTAACAAAAATGTAGGGAAATTTCGAAAACATTTCATCTGTTGGAAAAACATAATAAAGATCATATGAATATATATTTTAAGGGGATTAGATACAAAATTCATGATTATATGTTTTATATATCTTATAAAAATGTTTTTCTAAGCAAAAGCAATATTGGAATTTTTCCAACTTTTTTATTTGAACTTTAACCTCGTGCAGTATGTAAGAAAAAAATTACACATCAATTCCAAGAATTTTGATCGATTTTGTAGAAATTTAGCTTTAAAATTAATCCAAGAACATTGAAAAATGTTGATTTACTTTGGAAGTTATTAAAAATTTAAGAAAGCATTGAAATCCTGACTATTTCTCCAATAACTTCTTCAAAATTGAACAAAACGAATTCATGCTGGGCTAATTTTAGAAACAATTTTGATAGCTTTAAATTAAATAAGAGAAAAATTTTTTTCACTCACATAATTCAAATTAGGATAATTTAAGCATTTATCGAAAAACAGGTGGCCGGACAATTCTAACCGGTACTGTATACAAATTGGCACGTAATAGATTATAAATTTAAAAAAAATTTATTTAATGTATTTTATTCTATAGTAAAGGTTTGTCGACTTAGCTTCATACCAAAACAATTTTGAGATATAAATTTATATGCGAACTCCGATATAACTTATGTACGTTTTTAAATCAGCAAACACTTCAATTTACTTCGCGTGTCTTTTACACGAAGTCGAGAGGAACCTAATTTTCAGGCCATGCCCGCGTAATGCTTTAGTGGTGGCCCAACATATTGTAACAAAGTTACATAAGTGCCCCGTGGGGACACAGCCCTGCGACCGGAATTCGGGGGAACGCGGCCCGGCATGCTTCGCGGTCGCGTGCCGTCGCCGGTTCCTTCTTCTTCCCCGGTCTCGCGATGGTGATGGTCAGCGCTGTCGAGTGAGTTACGTTTTCCCGCGGCATCGGTCGTTTATTCATGTCTGTGTCTTGGTCTACGATCCACGGTGTGTAAATGTGCAATAAACTGATTAGTTGGTAAATGCTCACTTAATTTTTGTGTATTCCTTTCGCGGCGTCCCTCCTTCCCTTCCCTTAGTGAGCGGCCCCGGTCGCAAACTTGCCGCCCAACAAAAATAACCCACAAAGTCCTTCAGCCGAGAAAGCACGCATAACAGTGAAAATGACCAAGTGAAAATTGCCAAGTGAAAAATTCAGTGAATAAATAATGAAAGTGACCAATAAAAAAATAATAGGAATAGCTGACACCACGAGTGAGTAAGATAAAAGTAAATTAATGAAATTAAGGTCAGGAAAAATGAATAAAAATAAAAAAATGGCCAGTAAAAATCAAATAAGCGAAAATGAAAAAACAAAAGAGACAGAGTTGGTAAATAAATTATCACAGAATAAATTAAGGAGTGAAGAGAGCGAAAATAGAGAAATAGCGGGAAATAATATGAGAAAGGCAGAATCAGTAGAAATGAGAAATAAAGAGATAGAATTAGAGAAAGATAGGGAAATAGAATTAGAGGTTAAAGAGAGACAGCATGCCAACAAAACAGGGACAATACCTAAAGCAACAATACGTAGCATAGAGACAATTTCAAGGCCATGTGACAAAAACGAACAAAGCAAGGACACACTGCAGAAACACAACGTAAACACAGAAATAACAAATAGTACCCACAAAGGCATGCTATCTCCTAATACAGAAAATACGGTAGGTTATTGGCGAATATTAGAGGAAGAAGAAAATTTAGATTTAGATAAAATAAAATGTCGGGAATTAGAATTAGAGTACTGGGAGAGAGAACGCGAAATAAGAAGAAGCGAAACGAAAAGAACTAGATAAGGAGAGGGTAGAGATCGAAAAAATAATTAGGGAAAAATTAGAAGATATTTGAAGATAAAATTTAATTATATATGCTAACATCTCCACAGCTTCATTGGCATGTTCTTTGCATTGAAAACTAAATTTTTTTTCATCAGATGAAATTAAATCGTCTAGAATTAGATCAAAAGAATTGCTAGACCGGCAATATTTGTTAAATAGATATTCGACAACTGTGATAAGCTTGTATAACTTAACATTTGGATGTATGAAATCTTTATTTATTTTTGCAAATCTACTCAAACTTTCAGGTAACTGATCACAAGAAAAAGATATCGTATCTGCATTAATTTCAGAAGTAGTCAAAAATGCATTTAAGCATGTCGAACACTGAGTGTGCTGTTTAATGTAAGCAGTTATATATAATGAAAAAAGACGAAAAAATCAGCTATATCTGATAAAGTATCTAATATTTCTATATTCCCTGTACGAAATATGTCGAACATAACCGAAGACATATATACATATGTTAAAAATATGTACTAGCAAATTTTATAGTAATAAATATTTTTTGACATGTGAAACAAAATTTATTTTTCAATGCAAAGAACATGCCAATGAAGCTGTAGAGATGTTAGCATATGTGATTTAATTTTATTTTAAATAAGAATGAGATAATTCGAAAGAGAGGAAATGGCTGAGATTAAAATAGTTAACGTCTTGAAGAAAAAAGTAGCCAAGCTTTGCGACACTTAACTAGTCATCATCGATCTGTACATGTTAAAAATTTAAAATATGTTAAAAATATGTACTAGCAAATTTTATAGTAATGAATATTTTTTGTTACATTTACAAATTTTTAATTGAGTAAATATTTCCCTTCGCATGGTTTTTTATGTTGAACACAGGGCTTAACAAAATATTTATTTTTCATTTCATTGGTTTGAAGCTGGAAAAAAAAATGGAAAATACTTCTATTTATAATCTTAAGCTTTTTATTTATTTTTAAATATATTTTCAATTATATGGGAATAACATAAAAAAAATTTTGTTCAAGGTCTCAAGTGTTCTTCATGCGTATCCACAATATATATTTTACGAAGTTTAATGTGTTCTTTATTTTATTTTGTATTAATTGATTTATGCAAAATGTGTATTTTATGTCCTAGAATCATTTTAGGAACATTTTTGCATTTCATATTGTTCAGAAACTTAATTATTTAAAATTTTTTTAATATTTGTCTATTAGTACAATGCTTTTGTAGAGCGTGCCGCGTGCAGCGCCGCTCTGGTGAGAAATCTTCGCACATAGAAACTATAATCACTAAGGGAATCAAGTTCTCGCTGTTGCATCAGACAGGGAGTCGGATCAAAGATATTATAAACCTAGATGCGGTGCAGGGCGTCAGAGTGGGAGAACGATATATATATAACGTTTGGATAAAGCAGAGCCAAAAATTCGTTTCAAAGACTTTTAAGGTTAGGTATGTCAAATTTGACAGCTTGACAACATAATGTAAACAAAAGTTATGGCATGATGATTAATTAAGAATTACAATTACGAATAAAAAATAATTTCTAAATAAGTGTCGTACTTTTAAATTATAATAAATTAATAGTTAAGATCCAAAATATTTTAAAAGTGAATTTTTAAAAATATTTTAATTGAAGATATGTGTTGTTGTTGATACTTGACTCTAGGTTCCAAAGTAAATAAAAACTTAGATTTACGCAGTTATAGAAGTTTTTGTTCTGATCGAAACCCTCATCAGTGATTTATTTTTAAAATAAAAAATGCATAATAAAAAGTTATTAACTTAAGATTTCTTTGATAGAAATTTTTAAAAATCAACATTTGAGAAAGAAAACTTGTAAAAAGCTGCCTAAAATTATCATTAAGTCCTTTCATCGATATGAAACTAAATAATTATATCCCACAACATTATTTTCAATTTGAAGAATTTGAATTCTTTGTGTGGAAAAAAGACGCTTTCGACTACGCTGGGATTTGAGTCCAAGTCTCAGTGGAAAAATTTCGAACTCAACCTATTAATTTAAAATTATTTACAATTATTTTATACCAACGAAATATTTTAAAAATTGTTGAATTCTTTCAACCTCTTCTTTCGAAACAATGTCAAGTTTCTTATTGTCTCGTATGCAAAACTATGTTGATTTTTAAAAATTTCCAACAAAGAAATCCTAAGTTAACAACTTTTTATTATGCATTTTTTATTTGAGAAATAAATCTCTGATGAGGGCTCCGATTAGAACCGAAACACATTTTGAAAAACTAAATAATGTTTTTCAATTTCATACATATTCAATTATATGAATAGGTAATTTACAGATGCGAGATCTTGTACTTCGTTAAAGCATGATTTTTAGGACTTCTTTTAGGTGTGGAAATTTCATAATTTTTATCCACTTTTTAATATTTTAGGATGCCTATCTAAATAAATCCTCAGGCTGATCGAGCTCATTCATTGCCCCAAATTTTATTCATGTTCCAAGTGAAAGGGGATTTCTACCTTGTTGAGTCAAAAAGCTATACTACTTTCTCGAATTTTTCGGGAGAAAAGTTAAAAAGAAAAACACTTGAAATTTTGTCTAGGTATTAAAGTAATTATATTAAGGTAGTTCATTCACGAAAATTAGACCTCAGGCAAAAATAGATAATTTTGCTTTCAGGAATAGCAATATTATTATTGAAGGGCTAATTTGAAAGAGAAAAGATTATTTGTCATGAAAAAATTTGAAATACAAAAAAATAGTTTTATTAATAAATTTTATTTTTGCCCAAACTTATTTTTTTATCGCTTCGAGCCAAAGGGCATAACCGGGTTTCTATATGAAATCGGCCTTGAAACCAAATCAAATTTCGCATCGACTATATTTTACCATTTTCGTTTTTTGCGTTTTTTAGCTAAACTAATAATAGGAAAATTTTGAAAAAAATCAGGATTGTTTTTTCCAATAAACGATACATTTGTGAATTTTTGCAGATTTTGTTATGCATAATTCGTGATGCAAGAAATTGCGAAAATTTTTGCACACAATTTTATTCATGTTTGATTTGCGCGACCACTTTTTTGAATTATGCTATTCATTAGTTACCTATCGATAATTAAAACAGAATTTTTGCAGATTTTTGCAAGGTGTGGATGGGGGTAAAAAAATAAAAACCGTCATAATACACATTCTTCCAACATCTTATTATTAAAGCACTTTTTATAATAATAGTAGACTAACGAAAAAAAATTGTTATTTGCTAATAAACCTCTAACACGGTTTACTGCTAAAATTTTTGCAAAATATTTTGCGAATTTTGGTTGTTGCGAGAAATCGAAATTCATATTTTGTACAATTTACTATGCATTTTTTCAGATTTTTCAAAGATGGCGTTTTTTCAAAAAATCAATTTGTTTGAAAAAAACATTTTTTTTTTTATCATTAAATTTGGAGTAAAAATTTTCCCAAAAAATACTGCTACATCGGCCATCTAATGATACGTTTGTCTAATTTTTTTCAGCATTTTTCCTAGTTTCAGTTTTAAAATAATTGAAAAAGAACAAAAACATTTTTTTGTTTTGTTTATCCCATGACATTTTAAATAATGCATGAAATAATCTCAAATTCTGGGTTTCTTCATTATTTATGTTAGTCTATCAATCCTTGAAATTTCAAGTAAATCGGAAACATAGAGTCCTGAACCCGTCCGATTTGCCATGGAACTCACCATATATTCTTGCAATCCATGTATATTTAATAAATTATTTTAAAATAATTATAATTATATAATCCAAACCACTTCTATACCCTCTTTATTTTATTTTGCAAATTCTTTTCCTCAACAACAATTTTGTTGTAAAAAAGGAAGTCTAAGAGCTATAAAGAGGAGCTATAAAGTCATAAACTTTCCAACTTCGGAAAATAAAATTGATATGCCTCGACTTCTTTGCTTAAATAATTTTATTTGAAGTTCAACAATTTTTAAATTTAAATAAAAAAATAAGACATTTTATGCGAAAATTTTAAGTTGAAAGTATATCTGAATCTTGTTTTTTACAAAGGTAAAAAAAGTCTATAATTTCTAAGATTATCGTCTTATTTCAATATTTTGATATCTCTTCTTAAATGCTGTTTTGAAATTGTCTGTAAAAGGGTTTAAAAAATATTTTTCTATTATTGTATTTTTTTTTATAATTAATCGATTAATTTGAATACCATATTGAGATATAAGTAGAAATTAATAGTAGTATATTTTTGGAAAGTATTTGCTTTGAGGTCCGTAAATGATAAAATTAATATCAATCTGACATTTCAGCTTAGATCGGAACCCTCATCACGGTTTTTTTTATTAAATTATGAAAATATACAGAAAAAGTCGGTTGTTAAATTGACGTAACTTTTTTATATGACAATTGTAATAGTTTGTTTTTGGGGTTTACTAAGTATACTGTCATACGCGCGCTAAGGAAATAAGACTGCTGCTAGCAACCAACGGCATACCGCTTGCTGATTGGTGCGGGGACTTGACCAATGCCTCAGAGCCGACCGCCGAATTCCTCACAGATGGGGGTATGGCGCGTGATTGGCGGAGAGACGCAGAGAGCCCGCTCGCGTCCTGATTGGTTCGCTGAGTTCCCCGGCAAGCATATAAGAGACCGGCCGGCTCTGAGGAAAGGACCATTCTTCTGGCAGCGCGGTGTGCCCACTCCTATAGGCCAAATGGCGACAGAAAAATAGTAATTGCTACGTCCCCTAGTCGCCGCTAGTGTGTCATCGAAATGAACGTCGTGCGGAGTAAACATGTTGTCACTTGTCTGCCTGTTTTAATTGATAAAATTCATAGCGATTTCAAGTGATTTTAATGAAATTCGATCTATAAAGTACTAATACCTAATGTGCCAGCAATTAGCAGTGCTTTACTGTTTGCCCTCCAAATTAAAATAGTTGTAGCTGCAAATCGGGTAAGTCACCAATAACTTTTGTTTTAAATCTAAAATAAAACTCGTAAAGGCTTGGTTTCTCGTTTTGTGTATACAAATTCATTACGTATTATCATATTGCAAAACCCGGTAAGAAAGCTTGCATTAAAAAGTATTTTTGTCCTTGAGTTTTAAATCCGCACTTAAGTGTTGATAAAGATAAAACTCTAGTTTCCTTCAAAGCCGATTTGAGCCAGGTGCAAAGTAACCTCAAATATAATAAAATCCAAATTTTTCCTTTTTCGCATGGGATGGCGAAAATTTTGCGCCCTTCATTACTGAATCTGAAGTGGAGGGGGGATGGGTAGTTTTCGTGCAATCTAGTTCCTGCTACGTCCCCTAGATGTCGCTGATATCTAGCATCGAAGAAGAGCAACCTCAAAAAAATCGAATGACCTGTCGCTACAATCTACGACCAAGAAAATGATATTAGTGAAAAGTGAACGCATGAAAGAGAGACCAAAAGCTTCCGGACGCATTTAGGAAGTGAGTTTCAGTGTTTTCAAAAATGAAAAAATTTATTATTTTGAACATGAGCAGCTCATGCCTTGTCAGGTAGTCTTGGACGCGATTTCGGACGATAGAACGAGAGCAAAAGACATTTTAGTAGATAAAAGTTTTATTCACCAAAGAATATAAATATGTCATACATTTTTAACCCTAGAATAAGAATTTGATGGCGCTTGATTGCTAGTAGCAGTCTTTCGAAACCGGGTGGAGTTGTCATACGCGCGCTAAGGAAATAAGACTGCTGCTAGCAACCAACGGCATACCGCTTGCTGATTGGTGCGGGGACTTGACCAATGCCTCAGAGCCGACCGCCGAATTCCTCACAGATGGGGGTATGGCGCGTGATTGGCGGAGAGACGCAGAGAGCCCGCTCGCGTCCTGATTGGTTCGCTGAGTTCCCCGGCATATAAGAGACCGGCCGGCTCTGAGGAAAGGACCATTCTTCTGGCAGCCACCTCGGTGGCTAGACCAAAAAGAAGTATACTCCCGGGCACCAAGCCAGCTTCCTGAGTTGCACAGAAGCCACGCAATAAAGCATAAAATACAGAGTATTCTCTCCTCTGTTCTTTTTTTTCCCTCCTTTTCACGACATCGAAGCGGCAGTAGATAGACAACACCGACGACCCAGGCCTTTGGGAGCGACAAGCACACGACCGGCTCTGCTCCATAGGCGGCCCTCCGACACCAGCAATCCCCAGGCGGGATAACACCTAGTGTTCATTTTTCGCTTTATCTTCTAAATCAATACTTATTCCAAGAAATATAAATTATGTATTTTACACCCATACAATACATACTCAATTTTCCGTGCAAAAAATGTCACGTAAAGAATTGCTTTGAAATATTTTTCTTGAAAAAAATGTTTTTAGGATTGTTTTATATTCAAGCCTTTCGTTTTCAAATATATAATATATTTACTATGTAAAAAAGCTACGTCTTTTCAAATCTAAAGTATTTCATTCCAAGAAAATCTCAATTCAGCTTCCCACTTTTTCTGTGTATTTTTAGGTTTTAACAGGTTTTAATAAAAATCACTAATAAGGGCTCCGATCTGAGCCAAAATGTCAAATTCATATTAACTTCATCATTTTCGACCAGAAAGTCAATCTTTTCCAACAATAAACCAGTATTTAAGACCAAAGGTCAATACAACTTGCACTTTCAATTAATAGTATAGTACACAAAAAAACTTTTTATATCAATTTTTACTAAACTTTCTGTCAAAAAAAAAAATACCAAACTTTAGAAGAATGATATGAAACTTTAGTCTGAATTATATTAAAATTTGTTATGAACTATGCTATAGTTTCATATCATTCTCCTAAAATTTAGTATTTTTTTTGACAAAAGGTCTTAGAGTGATACGTTTTTCCCTAAATTGAAAAATACTACAGTAGAAGTTGATATAAAGAGTTTCTCCGTGTACCTAAAGAAAATAGTATGTATAATGATAAAAATTGAATTAAAATATTATGAATTTTAAATAAAATTGTAATTATATTTAGAAATGTTATACTTAATTTTGTTCTGAATATTTTTAATTTACAAAAAATTTAAAAAGTTTAATTAGGAATTTCAAAGTGACATGTTTGATAACATGTCTACAATTATATTGACCCAAATTCATTTAAACTTATAGGTATGAATCACTATTATTTCAGTACAGGATTTTTTTCACGTACTCCTGTATTCTGTTCCGGATATATTTCTATGTACATAATACGAAAAAATGTAAGTAATGAACAATAAATTCAATTTAATTTGAAGAAACATTATTACAAGTACTTATTTGCTGAGGAAATTGATTCTGATTGTAAATTAGAATTCAGCTTTGTAAAAAGGGAGTCTAATGTGGATATATGTTTAAATATTATTTATATTCATTTATTAAAATGATTGATTAAAATTAAAATTTATTTATTCATTAAAATTTAATACTTGATTTTTAAATTTATTCATTTATTAATTAAAATTTAATAATTTATTATTAAATTATATTTAATTAAAATATAATTATAATATAATATTTAATAATTAATTATAATTTAATATTATAATTAATTAATTAATGTTTAGTGACTACCAATAAGCTTCTGATATTAAAAACAATAAAAAATTCAAAATCAAACTCATCATATTTTACGCCCAAATGTTCAACATCATATCTTGCGTTTTATCGCTGGACTTGAATATTTTCAATTTATACAGCTTAAGCAAATGTAAGCTTGTCGGTATTCGAAAGGATTGAGGGGTACGGGGAGAGTTGTGGACAGCGCTCCTAAGGTTTAGTTGGCGAACTCCTTCGATTGGCCAAATCTGCGGGCAGAAGTGTACGGGGGGGACCTGAACATTTTCGCCGGACGCGCCGTCTACAATCTTCGCGGGGAACTAGGCCTGCACCGCATCTAGGCTTATAATATCTTTGGTCGGATAGGGATGGTGTGCATCAGCCCCCTGCATCTTAGCCAGAATGCACGTAATCCGCGAAACGAAAATTTCACAAGAATTGTCCGTGGCCGCTAGGGGCGCTGATTGTTCATGAGGCCTGAATTCATTTTAATGCATGGGAAAAATGCATAAAAATTAAATTTTTGGGGATAAAAACTACTTGACCCTTTTTTATTTTTTTACAACACATTAAACTAGAAAGTTTTAAATATTGTTTAAAGTAATTTTTACTGATATAAAGGGTAATATGCTTGAAATTTGGGCGAAAATTGGCTTTGTAATTCTGGCTGGAAATTGAAATCAAAGTTCTGTTATCTTCGTTTTAACATTAATATTTACATTGTGATTATTAAATAAATATCAATATTTATTTATATTATCAATATTATTGATATTATATCAGTCTTACATATTAGAATAGAAAAATTGGCTACTGAAATTCCATCAAATTGAATTATAATACGGGTATTAATTATATCATCTTGATTTTGTTAGAAAAATTAGATTTTATTATAGGACATTTTGTATTTTATATTTAAAACTTCTCAGTAATTGAAAAAATTACATTTTTATGAACAAAACTTTCAAAAAAGGAATGAACGTACATTTGAAAAAGTAACAAATATAAAGAATTTATAAAATTCCTTTATAAGTATTTGAAAACACTAAGAACAAAGATGTCTGTAATAAATAATAATCAACATAATATACTATATTTCATAATAATATAATGGATATTTAGATCTCATATGCACATAATTTATTTTGTGTCCAAACGGGCGGAAAACGTCGCATTGTATGCTTGTGCGTAGAGCGGCATGCAGTCAATTGTGCCTCGGCGTCAAATTCGGGCGAAATGTTCATACCGCCCGCTTCAAAGGGCGATAATGTTCATACCGCCCGCTTCAACGGGCAAAATGTTCATACGGCACGAAACTTGACTGCCCGCGGCTAACTACGCACTCGCACGCAACGCGACTTTTTCCACCAATTTGGACACAAAACGTCGTGTGTACCTCGAGCGACATAGTAGCGATGTGACTCGTGCGAATACCGCCCTCGCTACGCTCGGGCGGGTACACTTCGCACTCGTCACAATCGCCACCATGCCGCCCTTGGTACACAATCTACTAATGTGTATTTTATCTATAATTAGGGATGGGCGATCTCGATTCGATTCTACGGAGATCGATCTTTTTTACTCGATTAATCGGTTGGATTGATATTTTTTTTCGATCTTTACGAACGATTCTCCTTTCTTTTTTTCCTGTTTCCTATTTCTATGAACTGTTCCTATGAACTGTTTTTTAGTTTAAAAGTGAGATCAAGGGGTCGACCACGAGAATATCCTTAATGTGATATACAAAGTATATTAATATTATAAACTTTATAATAATACTTCATATTTATGCCAGAAATTTTATCATAAACAATACTTTAAGTGATATGCAAAGTTCAAAGTATATTAATATTATAAACTTTATAGTAATACTTCATATTTATATCAGAAACTTTATCACTAATAATACGCATTGCTTTAGAAATTGTGCAATTTAAAAAAATAAAAAACGTTCCTGATTCGAAAATATAGTGTGTTTTTTAAGCCTAATTTCATTTTTTATTGATATAAACACTATTTTATTTTGATAATTTAAATTCACAAAATATGCAAGTAACAATTATATCTCCAATTGTTATAAAACATTTTAAAAAAAGGTTATTTTACAGAAAGTCAGCTTTGTTGATTTTTTTATTCAAAGCGTTCTAAATTTAGTATAGATTAAATTTTAATAAGTTAAAGGCGCTCATGATAAATAAACCACAAAACAATGCACTTTTTCAGAGCATTACGTGTAGCCTGTTTTGCAACCTACGGCAACAAATTTCCGCATTTTCACTTAAATTTTTATATCACCGACTGTTAAAACCAAAGATATTATAAACCTAGATGCGGCGAGTGGCCTCGGAGTGGGAGAACGATATATATAGAACATCACTCTTTCTTGGGTGTAACGAGCGACGCTAATTCGCTCGTATCTACGCAAGATGGCAACACCTTTCGAGTTAAGTTTGCGGGAAATTACAAATTTATTTACTCCTATCTTTAATCATTTTATTCATTTAATTAATATTTTAATACTAATAAAGATTTATTGTTGGACTTCTGGTGCAAGATATAGAATAGTTTTCAATTCACGTTTTGTCCTGGATCAGCTATCTAAAGAAAGATTATAAAAGTAATTAAATTAGAGATAGAGTTACTAACTCTTGAAAGTTAAACTGAGTTTTCTCACGTTTTTTAAATATTTAGTTTATAGTTAAAAGGAGTCGGTGTGATGAGAGGGCTTCAGAGAACCCTGCATGCGCACGTTAGAGTATAAGGACCTTTGTAAGTCTATTATAAATATTTTGTGCAATAGTTCTAAGTTTACATTAGAGGCAAGTCCGGATATTAGGTTCGAAATAAGCGGCATGTAATAAAAAGCGCTAAGAAATGAAATCATTATCCATAATTTATCCGAATAGTTTACAGATCTGTCACACTAGGGCTGATAGCGGCGAGACATAGACCTAAATGTTTAGGTGACATTAAATACGAAACGCGAGTTTCGAATAAAGGGTGAGATATGAAGCATTAAGTATTTTTCCTAGAACATATTAGTATACATGAGTACAGGGAGCGAGTCTACCCTTTTTCGAATCTGAAACCTTCTGGCCAGCGAGCCTCAATAAGGTATGAGTGGGAGAGCATGTGAGCGCGTAGTTTTGTAAATCGTGTGTGAGTTGAATAATCTCAATCCTGATCTCAGTCTTGATTTTACTCGTCTGAGTTGATAATCTCGCCGTCTTGAACTCAGACGTAACTTTGTCAATCCGGACTTAGCCGATGTTTATTGAATATAAATAATATTGATTAAAGTCAATTTTGAACGAGCCGATAGTTTTCTTTATTTAAAAACATTCATATCTCCTGGTTTATTTCAATAATTTGACCGACGCGAACCCACCTATCAACTCCTATCTATTCTGTCGCACCTGCGCGGCACGTAACAAAAATAATTTGGGGGCCCCTCCGGGATCTTTTTGAATTAATTAAGTAAACATAAACTTTTAGTATACTAGTTTCGGTACGGGATAATTTGAATTTTTAAATAAAGAGTGTTAGAAGTGAATGCCTGAAAATTTAAGATCATCGTGGGAACATCAGCGAATTATAGTGACTTTCGATCAAGGGTGGATCATCGTGGGACGACAGCAGCGATATAATTAGTGGACCATCGACGGACTTTTCTTCAAAATTTCTTTCATTTACTCTGAGTACAATGCTGGTGGATCGAGTAGCTAGCATTAGAAAAGAGTAAAGAAAGAATAAATTATTCAATCATCTGATTTGATAATTTTTCACCTCCATTGTATCATCGGATTAGCGGACTGGATTCTTCACCTTCGTGGGACTTTGACCTTTTTCTTCAGGGATCGACTGACATCGCGGGACTACAATCAAGGATTTCAGTGTTTTTAGTGCGGGAGTGAACCCTCTACTTTGGGAAATGGTCATTTTCGCTTAAAAAAAAAAAAAAAAAAAAAAAAAGAATAGTGAGTGTTTTTTATTTTCAGGTTGAATTAAATGTTTGCGTTATTTGGACATCTCAAGGTTTGGTTAGAATATAAGTAAATTTTAATTTAGAAAGCGTCCATATCTTTACTGAATATATATATATGTGTATGTATACGTGTTTCTTTAAAATCATTCAAATTTTAAAAGATATTTTTTATTACTACTAAATAATTAGTTTTATATATATATATATATATATATATATATATATATATATGTATATATGTATATGTGTGTATAATAATCGAATTTGGATAAAATTTGTTATTTGTTGCGAGTGAGAAAAAGAAAAGGGGGTAAAATGTCAAAGTCAGCGACATCAGGTTCATCGTTCGAACAAATAATTTTAGAAAACGATCATGATTATGCGTCACCACCTGATGGTTTTGCATCGTGTTCTAAAATTTTAAATACAGAAATAAGTAAAAATGCGTATGAAAATTTTACAAAACAAAGTGACCAGACTAATTCCAAAGATGATGATACATTAGTAACCGAAACAAATAAATTACTTTTGGAATTGAAAAAACAGATAGCTGATCTGCGTCATAACCAGGGTTCATCCGCAGCTGAGTGGGTGGATAATAACAAAAATATGCGAGAAATTGAACAAAATTCTGATATAAATATTTCTCCCCTCCCAGAAGTTAACAACATAACTAAAATTAGAGGAAGTGATGTTACAGCTTTAAGAGCTTTAATTGATATAATTCCGATTTTTAATGGCAGAAATATTTCCATTCAAACCTTCGCACGAGAATGCAGAATAACAATTGAAAGTATCGATGAGGGATTTTATTCACTGTTTCTTAGATTATTTACGTTCAAAAATTGTAGGGGAAGCAGATATATATATTAAAAATAGGCATTTTAATTCTCTCGATGAATTATTGTCAATTTTAGATAAAGCTTTCGGCACTCCAAAAACTCTTTTTCAAGTGGAGTCTGAAATAGCTCATGTGAAAGAAAATAAAGGTGAAGATATTTTATCATATGGTGCTAGAGTTACTGAATTATTTTACAAAATGACGGAAATAATTGAACAGCAATCTTCACCTGAGCTAGCGACAGAAAAAATTAAAGAGTATAACCTTGACGTAGCCACTTGTTTTCGTTTAGGTTTGCAAGGCGAATTAGAAGCCAGAGTCAGACAAAAGAATCCTACTTCATTACAAGATGCGATAAATGCTGCAATTGATGCAGAACGCGATTTAAACCGCAGGAAAAGATTATATGGAAACTTGTCGGAACCAAGTACATCCATCGCGGAAAACGTAGTATTTTCAGGGGTAGATTCCGCAAGTAGAGAACCTCATAACAAATATCATAAGTCGAATCATAGATCAATAAATCATATCCGAGAAGAGCATTCGTCACAATCATCAGATAAAGATACTATTTGTTACAGTTGCGGTAAGGGAGGTCATACGTCTCGCAGTTGCGGAAATAAATCAAACGATAAAATTAATAATTTCGTTTGCTACACATGCGGGGAAGATGGACATATTTCCAGAAATTGCGTTCATAGAAATATAAATTCTCTCCCTAACGCTAGAAAATTCAGTAAATCGAAAAATTTCATGGGTAAAATTAGAAACACATTGGAATGCTCATATTGTAATAAAAAGGGGCATAATCTTGAAAAATGTTTTAAACATAAAATTGACGAAGCAGAAAGAAGGGTTAAGAAAGCAGAGGGAACATTAGAACAAATGAAAAGGGCTGCATCTGTTTCTTCTGTCTCTTCTGTATCAGGACATTTAAACTCCGGACTTGTTCGTCGTCAAGGCGCAACGATGAGCAACAACAATGCGACAGAGCGCCAATTAAACGAGTTGCACTTGCAGTCAGGAAAGGGGGGATCTCACAGAATCCAACAATAGAAGTACTCAATGAAAAATTGCATAAGGGTAAAGCTAAATTATTGATTGATACGGGTTGCGAATTAAACCTCCTAAAAGAATCGTGTATTCAGGAGAAAATTCGTCGTGACGAAACATGTATATATTACCTAACTGGAATTGGAAAAGGAATGCAAAAAACTCACGGATTTGTAATATTAAAAATCTTTGATACCGAAGTCGAATTTCATTTAGTTCATGATAAATTTTCTGTTTCATCTTGTGGAATACTTGGTATGAATTTTTTGAGAACGAATTTTGCAACCATGTCATTTTCTGATGAAAGAATTACTTTAAAATTGAAGCCTATAAATTGTAATCAACCAAAAATAATTTATTTACCTGCACGAACGCGAAAATTAGTTTCCTTGCAAATCGAAAACCAAGATTTAAAAGAAGGTTATTTGGAGAGAATCAATACGGGCGAAGGGGTTTTTATTGGTGAAAATCTTGTGAAAAATAATGACGGAATGGTTCAAGTTTATGCTATTAACTCCACTTTACATGATATAGAACTAATAATCCCTCCAATAAAACTTTTTGAATACGAAACTACTATTCATAATATACAGACATTAAGTATAGAAGAAAGTTTACAAGATGAAAAATTTGAAGAACATCCAGACAGACTAACTAGAATAATGAATTTGCTCAATTTTCAAGACCTAAATGACGAAGAAATAAATAGTTTACTTGGTCCCTTCTCTGAGTTTTCTTATCGTTTCTGTTTAGATGGTGATAAATTAGGATCTACTAACGTTATAATGCATAAAATTCACACGACTGACGAAACTCCTACCTTTCAAAGACAGTACCGCCCAGCTGAAATTCACAACGAAGAAATATTGAAACAGACTGATAAATTGCTAGAATCTAATTTTATTGAAGACTCAGATTCACCGTTTAATTCGCCTGTATGGATTGTTCCTAAAAAGCCTGACGAAAAGGGAAATAAACTTTGGCGTATGGTTATAAATTATCGACAACTTAACGAGAAAACAATCAGCGATGCATACCCACTTCCGAATATAACTCATATTTTAGATCAGTTAGGGGGTGCTCAATATTTTTCAACTCTTGATCTCGCTTCTGGTTTTCATGTAAATTTTTGAAGAAAGAAGTAGCTTATTTAGGGCACGTAATCTCTCGTGAAGGAGTTAAACCCGATCCTAAAAAGGTTGAAGCGGTACGTAAATTTCCTCGTCCTAGAAATCCTAAAAATGTTAAACAATTCTTAGGTCTTGCAGGATACTATCGACGATTTATCCCTAAATTTTCTATTATAGCAAAACCTTTATCTCACTTATTGAAAAAGGGAGTAAGATTTGCATGGACATCTGGACAACAGGAAGCTTTCGATAAGTTGAAGAATATTATGTGTTCATTTCCACTTTTACAATATCCAGATTTTAAAAAACCTTTTACGGTTTCTACTGACGCATCAAATTACGGTATAGGGGGTGTACTCAGTCAAAAATCATTAAACTTGAAAGGAGATCTTCCTATTGCATACGCTTCCAGAACTTTGACTGACACTGAAATTAATTACTCAACAATAGAAAAAGAATTACTTGCTATTTTGTTTTGTGTAGAAACTTTTCGACCTTATCTGTACGGTAGACGTTTTAAACTTGAGACTGATCACAGACCGCTAGTTTGGCTACACAATGTAAAAAATCCTGGGACTTCGACTTAGTAAATATGATTATGACATTGTTTACAAAAAAGGAGTGATGAATTTAAATGCAGATGCTCTTTCGCGAAATCCGAGTAACGAAATAATACAGATAAATTTTGATGTCAATAATGATTCTGTTCTACCTATTAGTGAAGTGGACCCTCTTGATTCATCCTTCCAAAAATTGCATAAGGTGTTGGTTCTACAGAATCTACCACCTGTGTATCCTGATCCTATTTACGATCCTGTCAATGACACTATTGGTAGAAACATTGAAGAAGCCTTTTTAAGAACTGAAGTGTATTTTTCTGCTGACAATGAGCTTGATAATTATACTCCTGTTTGTGAATATAATAAGATAGATAAATCGCCTGACGCCAGTGATGAATCATACGAAGTGAGTGATATTAAGAGATTCTGTGTCGTGTTTGGCAGGGATGTGGTAGAAAATGCCTGTGTCTATGAAGACAAGGTACCAGTTAAAAATTCCTGTGTCGATGAGGACAAGGTTCTGGTTTATGAAAATGCCTGTGTCTATGAAGACAAGGTACCAGTTAAAAATTCCTGTGTCGATGAGGACAAGGTTCTGGTTTATGAAAATGCCTATGTTTATGGAGACAAGGTACCAGTTAAAAATTCCTGTGTCGATGAGGACAAGGTCCTGGTTTGTTTTGGAACAGATGATTTTGTTGATGTCACTGAGGTCAAGCGATGTGAAATTGATAGTAAAAATATTAAAATAAATGAAAAAGAATCTTGCAAATTACCGAATGATGTTGACTCTGAAAGTGATTTGGATCCATTTGATTCAGATTTTTTTGAAAAAAATGATAATTCTGTTTTAAAAGAAATATTAATAATTGAATCGAACCAATCTTCTCAAAATTATGAATGTTTTCCCTTGTTGACAGAAATTCTTTCTGAAAATGAAAATCCTATTAATGGAACTGAGACAAATCAAATAACTAACGATGACGAATTAATGACATCTGATTTTCAAATGACTTGTTTACGAACTTGTAAAGATAAATTATATATGAGAAATGATCATTTAGTTTTGTTTATACCTGCTGACTGCAAACTGACTATTGAAACTGGACAGGAATTACTTAAAGAAAATAGAATAAACTATGATGATCTAAAAAATAAACTTCCTGAAAATTTAAAGGTAGGAAATGTTATAGTTCACAAGTATAATCATCTGTGCGTTTTTTATTTAATAATTAAACAAAACTTTGACTCAAAAACATATATGACACACATTCTTGATGCTTTCATTGGATTAAAATACGCCATGAATGAATTAAAATTGAATCACTTTAGTATTTCACGTATAGGAAATGGGTTAAATCAAATATCATGGCCTTTAATCGAAAATGAATTGCGTAAAATTTTTGGAAACGGAGATTATACTATTACAATTTGTGATGGCCAAATCGAAATTCCAACGGAAGCAGATCGCTTGCCAATTATTGAAGAATATCATTGTTCCACAGTAGGAGGACATAAAGGTGCAAATAAAACTTATAATAGAATCAGAGAGCAATTTTATTGGACAAATATGCGTGAAGAAGTCAGAAATTTTGTACGAAAATGTGAAATGTGTAAAAGAAATAAATTAGTAAGGATAAAAACAAAATTACCAATGCGAATCACTGATACCCCTTCTGAAGCTTTCGAAAAAATTGAAATAGATATTGTAGGTCCGTTACCAGAAACTGAACATAATAATAAATACATATTAACAATCCAAGACAATTTGACAAAAATACAGTGATGCAATACCACTAAAAAATACGCAGTCTACTACTATAGCTTTAGCATTTGCTGAACATTTTATTTCTCGTTTCGGTTGCCCACAAATAATTCACACTGATCAAGGTAGCGATTTCACGAGTCAAGTAATGTCAACTTTTGCAAAATATTTAAAATAAAACAAATTAAATCAACTGCTTTCCATCCACAATCCTTGGGATCCTTAGAAAGAAGTCATCATGTTCTTATACAATATTTAAAAAATTACTGTCAAAAAAATAACTGGGATAGATGGCTCCGATTCGCTCTCTTCTCTTATAATACATCCGAACATGAAGGAACTGGTTTTACACCCCACGAATTAATTTTTGGCAAAAGGGCAAGAATTCCTTCAGAATTCGCAAATGGGAAAATTCCTTTAACATACAATTTATTCTTGAAAACCTTAAATGATAAACTAATTGAAACACAAAGTAAAGCCAACGAAAGATTACAGCAAGCAAAAGAAAAATCCAAGAAATATTACGATCAAAAGTTAAATTCGCAGAATTATGAAATTGGAGAATCGGTTTACTTATTGAATAATGCAAAAAATTCTAAATTAGATGTACAATATCAAGGACCTTTCAAAATAGTTAACATTTTTAATGATCATAATGTTGAATTAAATTTGGGAAATGGAAAAACAAAAATTGTGCATATGAATTGTCTTAGACCACAGACCATTAAAATACGCTACAATTAAATTAGAAATTAGGTATAACTTAGCTACATGTAATTCTTGATCGTAATACGCTACACTGTAAATATTCTTCGTATATAGGGCAGAGTGGATATGAGCGACTTGGACTCGCTCGATGCACCTATTAAGCTACACCAAAACAAAAATATTTTAATAAAAGGTCGGAGGTGAGAGAGTATTGCTCTTTGTTGTACCACGAAGGCTAGGAACTTCTCGCATTTCTTTTTGAATTGCAATAAGGACTATAGCTTACACTTGTCGTGAGCACCCTGTCACTCATCCCCTACAAAATAAAAATAGTAATAAATAAATAGCTATAAAAGAAACATAATTTAGAATAAATGAACAAACAAATTTTTTTTTATCTTCTTTTCGTCATAATTTCCACAAAATATCTGCTTGGAGTTAAACGATGAGAGAGAATATTGCTCTCTAAGCTCTAGATTCATAGCTTTGATAAAGTTATAACAAGAACTCTAGTACTTTCATCATCATGGAGCACCCTATCACACTCATCGTCTATCCGAGAGGGATGGAAAATAAATATACAGAATATTTAACTTAGATTTTCAATATTAATAATCGTATTTTTACAAATGTTATTATTGTAATAGAATTCTTCCTTTATGCGAATAGATTAAAGATACAAGATTAAGTTGCTAGGGTAAGACTAATAAAAGAATTTTCTTCAAAATTCTTTTGATAAGGGCTGAAGTGTAACGAGCGACGCTAATTCGCTCGTATCTACGCAAGATGGCAACACCTTTCGAGTTAAGTTTGCGGGAAATTACAAATTTATTTACTCCTATCTTTAATCATTTTATTCATTTAATTAATATTTTAATACTAATAAAGATTTATTGTTGGACTTCTGGTGCAAGATATAGAATAGTTTTCAATTCACGTTTTGTCCTGGATCAGCTATCTAAAGAAAGATTATAAAAGTAATTAAATTAGAGATAGAGTTACTAACTCTTGAAAGTTAAACTGAGTTTTCTCACGTTTTTTAAATATTTAGTTTATAGTTAAAAGGAGTCGGTGTGATGAGAGGGCTTCAGAGAACCCTGCATGCGCACGTTAGAGTATAAGGACCTTTGTAAGTCTATTATAAATATTTTGTGCAATAGTTCTAAGTTTACATTAGAGGCAAGTCCGGATATTAGGTTCGAAATAAGCGGCATGTAATAAAAAGCGCTAAGAAATGAAATCATTATCCATAATTTATCCGAATAGTTTACAGATCTGTCACACTAGGGCTGATAGCGGCGAGACATAGACCTAAATGTTTAGGTGACATTAAATACGAAACGCGAGTTTCGAATAAAGGGTGAGATATGAAGCATTAAGTATTTTTCCTAGAACATATTAGTATACTTTCGAATCTGAAACCTTCTGGCCAGCGAGCCTCAATAAGGTATGAGTGGGAGAGCATGTGAGCGCGTAGTTTTGTAAATCGTGTGTGAGTTGAATAATCTCAATCCTGATCTCAGTCTTGATTTTACTCGTCTGAATTGATAATCTCGCCGTCTTGAACTCAGACGTAACTTTGTCAATCCGGACTTAGCCGATGTTTATTGAATATAAATAATATTGATTAAAGTCAATTATGAACGAGCCGATAGTTTTCTTTATTTAAAAACATTCATATCTCCCGGTTTATTTCAATAATTTGACCGACGCGAACCCACCTATCAACTCCTATCTATTCTGTCGCACCTGCGCGGCACGTAACATGGGTATCGAGGTGCTGCCCTCTTCACAACTTTCAGCCGTTTCCATGGCGACGCGTGTTTCTCGCAGTGTCTTCTGAATTCGAAAACACGGAGATGCTCGAAAATCTTCGGGAGACTTCGGCTCTCTCCTTATTTTATTTCGTCTATATATAGCATATACGAAATAAAGTAAAAGCAAGCGTTCCCTAACTTTCTGAGTTTCTGCGATTTCTTCGATTCAATGTCTCATGCATCTCGTCGTCTGCTCGCCCGGTGACTTCTGTTTACAAAATTTGACAGCTGACAAATTTTGTAAAAAGTCTTAAATAATGTTGATGACGTGACATAAATTTTATGAATTTCTGGAAATGTTAAATAATTCTTTCGAGTGTGTGATCTGCAAGGACTATTTTTCGATACTATTTGTTTGTAGAATTTAAATGCAGAATTTGAGGTTAGGTTCATAACCTGTTGTATTCAAGTAGTTTTATTTTTTAACTTTCTTTGATTTCACTCAATTGATTTTGAATATTATAAATTCAGAACGTTAATTAATTGCATTTTTATGTAAATTTTAAAAATAATAATCATTTTTAATTAATAAATTCTGTCATAATTACCTTTCTTGTAATTCTATTTTATGAGAATATAAAAACACTCCTTTAAAGATGAAATGTGGAAACCTAGCTTCAAGTTTGCTTACGTAGGAAAAACTTTGCAGCCGACCCGAAATTTATGAAATAACTAAATAAATAATTGCTTACAGGAAATAACTATTTAATATTCATGCTTACGTATACCTTATGGTAATAAAGTACATCTATGAAGGGAAAAATTGTTACTGTCAATATTTTTGGTCGAAATGAGAAATTGAAATTTTGAGTTTAGAATTTAAATCCAATACTCTTACAGTCTTGCAAATGAAAATTAAATTACAGTTATTGAAATTTTACAAAAGTACAATGTAAATCAGATGAATTAATGATACAATGATCTAAAAATGAAAGAGTTTTAAAATCGTTTGAAATCAAAATTTTTTTAATTTTCAAAGGCTTTTTTAAGGCTATAAGTGCTTTTTACAAGTGATTAATTGAAAGCTTACAAGAAAATCATAAGTGGGCAGATTAAAAAATAATGAGGTATTGGAAATTGCTTAATAGTAATATTTCCAATTTTAAATTGAATAAGTTGGGAATATTTAAATAAAAAGATCTACGCAAATAATTATAGTAGTTCCTCTTTACAAAAATTTTAATTGCAAACAATTCCAATTGTAAAATATCCTCGATTTTCAAGCGTTTTTAAAATAAATCTATATAATTTAAAGTAATTTTAGTTATATATCGAAAAAATTGAAATAGTCCTCGGACTTTAGAAAACTAGAAAATTTATTCATGGAAATCATTTCAAATTGCATTTAATTAAATATTTCAAATGAAACAATTATTTTTTGTGCCCTCTTTTGAGGATATTGTTAGAATTTCCTTTTCTCACAATTTTACTGGGAATTCTTATATAAATCAGGATCACCTTCGGTAAGTACGCTTTATTTCACTCTCTAAATCAAAGTAAGTAAGTAAGTAAAAAATTTGAAATACAGAAAAATAATTTTATTAATAAATTTTATTTTTGCCCCAACTTTTTTTCTTATCGCTTCTTACCAAATTTCAAAAAATTATGCGATTCTAATAAATCATGAATCACTTTTTCAGAGAAAAGATGTCCCACAACTTAACCATTTCCAATTTTCGAAAATGAATAAATTATTATCAAATTCAGCAATTTTTTTATAAAAATTTCGTTTTGGAAAATGTTTTTTTATTGGTTTCAGCCATTAAAGAATTTATTTTTAAAAATCAGAAACGGTGAAGTTGTGGGAAATCTTTTCTCTGAAAAAATGATTCATGATTTATTAGAATCGCATAATTTTTTAAAATTTGATAAGAAGCGATAAGAAAAAAAGTTGGGTCCAAAATAAAATTTATTAATGAAATTATTTTTCTGTGCTTTAAATTTTTTTTATGGAAAATAATCTTTTCTCTTTCAAAATAGCCCTTCAATAATAATATTACTATTCTTAATGGCAAAATTATCAATTTTTGCCTGAGGTTTACTTTTCGATGATGAAAACTACCTTATTGAGACAAAATTTTTTTGATTCAAACAAAACATCTTTGGACCAAATAAATATTTGTTTGAATCAAATAAATTTCTGCCTTCAATCAAACAATTTATATCTTTGACCATATATCATTGAATTAATTTCTTTGTTTTGAAGAAAAATTAATTTGATTCAAACAAATATTTATTTTGTTTAAAGACATTTTGTTTGAATTAAATAAATTTTATTTCATTTAAACAAATCATTTCTTTAAATCAAAGAAAGTCTTTCAAGCAAATAATTTTCTTTGATTCAATCAAATCTTTTTTCTGAGTGCACTTATTTTGATTTAGATAGTGAAATAAAGACTTACCGGAGGTGATCCTGATTTATATAAGAATTCCCAGTAAAATTGTGAGAAAAGGAAACTCTAACAATATCGTCAAAAGAGGGCACAAAAAGTAATCGTTTCATTTGAAATATTTCATTAAATGCAATTTATTTATTTATACATCTTATTATAAATGTGTCACGTCCCGCGACGCATTAGAATGTACTATAGGCATAGGCTAGGTCTAGAGAGAAATCTGGGGAAATTACTAAAAGAGAGAGAAAACCACCTATTGAAAAGAGAGGTATAACTACGTCACACGCAGCGGGAGACTGCGCAACGCGTGACGTCACCAAAAAATATAATATAAAAAGGACACGCCGCCAAGGGAAAACTAGTCTTGTGAGCAAAATTAAGTGCGGGAAATTTCTAAAATCTTAAAAGGATTCACAGCGTGAGATACGTGTTTAGTTCAGTTTTCCGAAGAAACGTGTCGTAAATTCTCTGATTGTACTTTCAATCTTTGAAAGGATCTTAGAGTCAGTGTAGAGTGAGATAACTATTCTTGTCCTCCTCACACCAGTGGGATATTTGTTTCTGTCTTCCTCACACCAGTGGGATACCTATTGCTGTCTTCGTCGCACCAGTGGAAGAATCTTTCTCTCTCCCTCACACCTGTGAGGATCATTCATAAAAAAGGGACTATTCACAACTCAACAAAGGTACCGAAAATTCTCTCTATTCTTTACCTATTCCCTGTGCCATTGTTTGAATCATTGTAAAATTTTAACCTTGTTTATATCAGTGTTAATTTAAATAAATTCAATTTGTATTACTTTACTAATCATTGTGTACTTTTCATTGACTTATCCTCATCCCTAAGAGAGGATCATTCGATCCTAACTTAAAACGAGGAATCTTCGATCAAAGTAAGTATTTACGTACTTGTGACGTAACATACTTCCTTTTTTCTGGTGCATCGGCCGGGAAACACAAGTCAATTGAAATTGAACACATTGGTTCTTAATAATAAATAAATAAATAAATAAATGATTATGAAATATTATTTCAACTTTAAAACTTAAAATTTCAATAAAATAGATTTGTTAGATCACAAAGGGATTTGACCTTGAGGCTAACATTAATGATTTAATAATCAGATCATTTCTTTGAAATTTTATAATTTATATAAATTGTTTAAAAATAAAATAAGTTTGAAAAATCACGCAGGGATCTGACCTTGAGGCTAACCTAAGTGATTAAGTAACTTATCTTATTTAAAAAGATATTCTAATTTGTTAACCAAGTTTTGATTTAAGTTAAAACAAACATAAAAAACAGAATATTTTTATTTGCAAAAAAATTTTTGTCCAAAGATTTGCACTTAAGTTAACTTTTCCAATATAATAAAAAATAATTTATGAATATTTCGAATGATCATTATTATAAACAAATTTGTTTAATTGTTATAAACAATTTATAAATAAATAAAATAAATTATTTTAATTTTACATAAAGGGCACATGCAGTTGGTGAAGAAAAATATTTTATTATTTTAAGAAATTTATTATTAAAAATTATAAATTTACAAACAATTGAGCGATTATTTATTTAATTTGAATATTTGAAATAATTATATTTTTATATCATTATTTTATTTTCAAATGACGAAATACAAATTTCATTTCAAATTATATTGTTATTAAAAATAAATAAACAAATTAAAAATAAATTTTACTAATCTCATTTTATTTTTCTTAAAAAACAAATTTTATATATAGTTTTTTTTATTGTTATAAACAAATTTAAAATAACAATAAACAATCAACGCTCAATACAAAATATTGTAAATTTATAATGACTCAATGTCAAAACCAAATATCCCTTTAGAATCTACCCCGAAAGTTATAACACGTAGTCAAGCTAAACACGATAGTCAGCTTGCAAAAATAGTAGATTTGAATCAAAAGGGTAATTTAAAAATAAAACCAATTAGAAATAGAGAATATTCAACTGATAATAAATGCCAAAATATCCCTGATCCAATCCCTACAGAACAAGAATTAGATAACACTCTTAAGTTAGATGATTCAAGTTTAGACAAGACTCTAATTAATAATCAAAATATATCACGTGAAAATTCAGAAAAAACTAGCGGGTTTCATTCAAGTTTCTGTCCAGATTTAAGCATTGTAACAGGATCCAGTAATCAAGATCAAACTCTAACGAATGAATTATCTTATTTTGACGAATTCAATTTGCTAAGCTCAACAGTAATAACAGTAGATAATAAAACTTTGAAAGAAAGATTGGAAACCTCATTGGCACGCGAATCTATAATTAGTAACAACGATAGCGACGACGACAAAAGCGACACAGAAGCCATAAATCAGGATAATCCCGTAAGAGTAAATAACGAAGAGATGGCCGTGGTCATACCCAACAGCCAGCAGGTATCCTTACGCGACGCGCTAGAGGTGGTCCCATTGTTTGACGGAAGTAACCTCCCATTGTCACATTTTATTGAGGGTTGCATGGAGGCAAAGGCAATGCTACCGACACCTGCAGCTCAAGAAAACCTCGCAAGGCTATTAAGAGGTAAATTAACTGGAGAAGCCAGAAAATGCATTTTTGGTTCTACTTATACAACAATAGAAGAATTGATAGAAAAATTGAAAAGAGTATATGCCCCTGCGAAAAGCGTGTACCAGTTACAGGGAGAATTAGGTAATACATTTATGTGGGAAAGAGAAAATGTACTTTCCTATGCTGCTAGGATAAAAGAAATTGCCGACAAAATCGAAGATGCTCACAGGCTCAATAATAATGGTCAGGTAGATAATAATTTTAAAGTAAACCTTGAAAAAGACGTAATTCAATGTTTTATACGCGGTTTGCGTCCTGAGTTAGAAATTCGTGTTGAAGAAAAGGATACTTTTAAAGAAGTTATTAGCGACAGTATTGATATAGAACGAAGATTAGCTGCAAATTCCGCACTACGAAGAAATATAAACAAGGATTATTCAAAAAGTGACGAATCATCTAATAATAAAAATAACAAAACAACCCGATTTAACGTAGCACTTGAAAACAAAACTATTTGTTTAATTTGTAAAAAACCAGGTCACACAACTGAAAAATGTTTTCATTTAAGTAAAGCTCAAGATGCAGTTTTTAATAATAAACAAAAAAATTTTTTGCGTCCTAACCAACAAGGATATAGTAATTTCAATGGTCAAAGAAGTAATAATAATAATAATTTTGCAAGAAACAATTACAATAATTTTCCGAATAACAATTTTTTAAGAAATAAAAATTATAATTTTAATAACAATAACAATAATAATTTGCAAAATAGAAATAATAATTATAAAAACAATAATAATAATGTTTTACAACAAAGATACAACAATAATAATAATTTTCCTAGAAATTTTTACAATAATAACAATAATGTTAATAATAATAATAGACAATGGAATCCAGGACAGTATCAAAACTTTAACTTAAGACAGTCTCAAAATCGAAAAAAACCATATGAATATAGGTTTTTACAAAATAATAATAATCAACAAAATTCAAATTATACCGAAGTAGTTTGCAATTATTGTAAAAAACCCGGTCATTTAGTACGAGACTGCAAGATACGACCAAATAGCCAATCACAAACAGCTCATCAGGAAAACTCCAAAGCTCTCCCCAGCACGGGTGCACTGAGGAAAGCATAAATCGAGAACCACTGGCATCCACTTCTAACGATCATACAACAACAACAATAAACATTTCAAAGTCCACTTCAATTCCATCAATTATAATATCAACGGAAGGTTTAAAAAATCCAACACACATGATGATTGATACTGGTGCTGCTCGAAATTTAATTAAACAAAAGGTTCTCAACCCTGAAGTACCAATAAATAGCCAAAACGTATTAAAACTTACAGGAATTAATGATTTACCACTTTACACATTAGGACAAGTAAAAATAAACATTTTTGGTTACCCAACAATATTTAACATTATTCCGAATGAAGTCCCAGTAGAAGAAGATGGAGTATTGGGATCAGAATTTTTTCAAGATAATAGAGTGAATATAAACTATACTTCAAAATGCTTAGAAATTGAGAACCACTGTTACCCTTTTAAATCTACCAATACATTTACTATTCCAGCTCGAACAGTTACAACATTTTATGTTAATATAAAAAATACAGAAAAGAGTGAAGGGTATGTACCTCGATTACATATCCAAGATGGCGTCTACGTAGGTGACGCAGTTGTAAAAAATCACAGAGGAAAAGCTTATTTAAAATTTGCAAACACAAATGAAATCCCAATTACATTATCCGTCCCATTAGTTAATTTAGAAGACTTTGAAGAACAAGAATGCTATAAACAAATTGAAAATTTAATTAATTTCAAACAAACAAATAACGAAGATTTATCAAGTAAAATATTAAATAACTTTTTAAAAACTGACAATTCTCTAATTAACTCATGCAAATTTTATAATGTAACAGACGAAGACAGAGTAGAATGTATTAAAAAACTTCTTCGATTAGACCATTTAAATCAAGATGAATATGAACATGTAGAAAAATTAATTAAAAATAATGCAGACAGATTTCAAATCCCAGGAGAACCACTTGAAGCTACTAATGTATTACAACATTCAATTCCAACTGTAGATGACGCTCCAATTTTTTCAAGACAATATAGATTTCCCCCAGTTCACAAGGAAGAAATTACAAGACAAGTCGATGAATTATTAAAAAATAAAATAATCAAGCCCTCACAATCACCATATAACACTCCAGTGTGGATAGTTCCTAAAAAACCTGATTCTCAAGGAAAAATAAAATGGAGAATGGTTCTTGATTTTCGTAAATTAAATGAAAAAACAATTGGCGATTCGTATCCTTTACCTAATATAAACGATATACTTGATTCTCTAGGATCAGCAAAATATTTTTCAGTGTTTGATTTAGCTACCGGTTTTCACCATATAAAAATGGATCCAAAAGACTCGCATAAAACCGCGTTTTCTACACCTCACGGTCATTACGAATTCGATAGAATGCCTTTCGGTTTAAAAACTGCACCTGCCACATTTCAAAGATTAATGGATTTAACATTAACCGGATTAATAGGAACGGAACTTTTTGTATATCTCGATGACATAGTTATATATGCAAATACTCTAGAAGAGCACGAAATTAAATTTAACAATTTAGCAGAAAGACTTAGAAAAGCAAATCTTCACTTACAACCAGACAAATGCGAATTTTTACGACCTGAAGTAGGATATTTAGGTCATATAATTGATAAAAATGGAGTACGTCCAGATCCAAAAAAGATAATAGCTGTAAAAAACTTTCCAGTCCCAAAAACACAGAAAAATGTTAAACAATTTTTAGGCTTAGCAGGATATTATAGACGATTTATTGATGGATTTTCAAAAATTGCAAGTCCTTTAAATCAACTTCTGAAAAAAGATACACCTTTTAATTGGACAGAAAAACAACAAGCAGCTTTCGAAATTTTAAAAGCAAAATTATGTGAAGAACCACTTTTACAACGACCTTATTTTTCTCAACCTTTTATACTCACAACAGATGCCTCAGGATTTGCAATAGGAGGTATTTTATCACAAGGTAAAATAGGTAAAGATAAGCCAATAGCATATGCTTCACGTAGTCTAAGTGATACTGAGAAAAAATATGATACATATGAGAAAGAAGCTCTTGCTATAATATTTTGTGTAACTCATTTTCGTCCTTATTTGTATGGGAGAAAATTTACTTTAGTGACTGATCACAAACCTCTAGTTTGGTTTCAAAATTCTAAAGACCCTTGTTCACGAGTTTCACGTTGGAGACTGAAACTCGCAGAATATGATTTTGATGTAATTTACAAAGCAGGAAAAATGAATGTAAATGCAGACGCTCTCTCAAGAAACCCTATTGCTGATAACAAAGAGAAATCAAGATATTTACAAGTTGACGCCAATGATACTTTTATGACTTCCCAAGAAAAAATGTTTTCAAAGAAAACTTTTACAAGAAAAAAACAAGAAAACTCTAAAAATGAGGTAAGACCTTCAAAACGAAGAAACTTGAATCCAGAAATCGTACCAGACGACGTAGATCGTTTTAGCGAAATTTCGGAAGCCCAAATATTAAATATCGACTCAAAAATCCCAGAATATTTCCAGGAATTTCTTAGTGAAGAATTATTTAGTGAGATTGGTAAGAATATTTTAAAATACACAAATTTATTCAAAAATATGGCTTCAAGACTTATTTTTATGACAATATTTTTATTAAGTCCAGTGTTTTCCAAAAAATACGAAAATTTATCATGGAAAACTATTACTACGAGAGCTCAAAAGAGAATAGAGCAAGAAAAAGCAAAAAATTTGAATCGAAACGAAACTCAAGAAAAATTAGACGAAAATTTTTCTTCTAAACCTCTTATGAAAAAACCACGAGGTAGGCCAAGAAAAAATCTACTTACAAATTTGAAAAATATTCCCTCTCAAACAAAAAGAAAGAGAGATAGACCAAGAAAACAAATGTTTGAAAACGAATTACCAGAAATAAATGTGCAAAAGGGAAGCCGAACAAAAGTAGAATCAGATTCCGACTCTGATCCTGATTATTTAGATTATTTGAAACAAACTCAAGCCAAAAATAAAAAGAAGAAGAATGCCAAGAAGCCAAAAAATATTAATGAATTTGAAAGTGAAGAAAGTGAGAATTATTTTTCAACCTCAGAAGATGAAATCAACGACATTGAAACCTCACACGAAGGAAATGATGGAGAAAATTATGAAGAAAATTGGGAAGAGAATTTTGAAGATGATCTTGAAGACGATTTTGAAAAGAATTTCGAACAGAATTTTGAAGAAAATTTTGAAGACAATCTTGAGGAAAATTTTGATGAGAAGTTTGAAGAAAACCAAGAAGAAAAATTGGAAGAAGAATTTGAAGAGCCTTATTTTGAAGAAAATTTGAGATTAAACCGAAGATCTCAAATAAATTGTGAAAAAAATCGATAAAGATCATGATAATTATAATCGTCCACCCCCAGAACCTCCTCCTATAAACTCTCAAACAGAAAAAATTATAACAAAGAAAAATTTAGTTGAATGTCGCGATCAATTAACTATGCGAAAAGATAATTATGCATATTTTGTTACAACAAATGGAACTCCTCGCGACAACGGATCAAAAATTTTAGAAAAACGTGAAACTTTACCAAAATTTAAAAATTTACAAAAGGGGATAGCAAAAGAGATTAAAAAAGGAAACTACTACCATTTTGCACTTCCAATTGAAGAAGAAACTAAAGATAATTTATCTGAAACTTTAAATAATATAAAATTATCAATTCATTCATTACATGAATTATCTCAAAAATTTAAATTACGATCTATTAGTATATCAAAAACTTCCAGAATTAATCATATACCTTGGGAAGAAGTGAAATCAATTTTCGATTCAATTTTTTCAAATTCAACTACAAAAATTATAGTTTGCAATGGAATAACGCAATATCCAACAAAGGAACAACGAACTCATTTAATTGAAGAAGCTCACTCCTCAGCATTAGGAGGCCATAAAGGCGTTACAAAAACTTATAGCCGAATTCGCCAAAAATTTTTTTGGGAAAATATGAAAGTAGACATTCAAAAATATATTCAAGGCTGTTTACAATGTCAACTGAAAAAATTAATCAGAGTCAAAACAAAAAACCCTATGGTAATCACTGACACACCCACTACTGCTTTTGAAAAAATATCAATGGACATTGTTGGTCCACTACCTGAAACAAAATCTGGTAACTTATATATTCTAACGATACAAGACAATTTTACCAAATATTCTTTAGCAATACCTCTTCCTAATCACCAAGCTAGTACGATAGCAGATGCTTTCGTGAAAAAATTTATTTGCATATTTGGATCACCGAAAGGAGTACTTACTGACCAAGGCAGAGATTTTTTAAGTAATTTATTAAAAAGATTGGCAAAACGTTTTAGAATTAAACAATTTCGTACCACAGCATTTCACCCTCAATCAAACGGGTCATTAGAACGTTCACATCATGTTTTAGGAGAATATCTCAAACAATTTGTTGCAAAAAATTCAGAATGGGATGATTGGCTTGAACTAGCAATGTTCTCATATAATACTAGTGTACATGAAGGCACAAAATGCACACCCTATGAATTGGTTTTTGGTAAACTAGCTCGTGAACCTTCCAGTGAACCTTTATCACAACAAGAAAAATTACAAACATATGACGATTATTTAATTAATTTCGTAACACAACTACATGAAATGCGAACACAAGCAAGAGAAAATCTTATTTCAGCAAAAGAAAAATCGAAATTATATTATGACAAAAAAATAAGTCCTTTAGAAGTAAAAATTGGAGATTACGTGTTTTTATTAAAAGGAGGAAAAATTAAAAAACTTGACAGCCATTATACAGGGCCTTATGAAATATTGGAAGTGTTAGGAAAAGGGAATGTCAAAATAAGCTATAAAGGCAAACCTACTGTTGTCCACATTAATAGACTAAAACGCTCACATGTGCAAGTACAAAAGTAAATAAATAAAAATAGAAACAAAATATCTGTACCTTAATTATAAAAAAAAATATATATATATATATATTTATATATATACATATACAACTTAAATAAGATATAGAAATTTTATTTTGTCGATAAATAGTAAAAGTATAAAAAATAAAATTTTTTTTTTTTTTGGTTATGAAAATATATGTTTTATATATAAAATAAAAATATATATAAAACAAAATAAAAATGAATTTTCAGACATAACACATTATTCCAGATATAATGGAACAAATTCATCGCAAACGCATAGATGATCTCATTGAAATAGTTCCCTGTTTTATCGACATGGTAGCTCTCTGGCCATACTTAATTCAAACTGGAATTTTTAAGAAAGACGACTGCAATATCCCCACATGGAACAGAAATCTAAACAATCCAGAAATAATAAAAGACATTTTTTCAACAATCAAAACAAGAGGACCGGACGCATACAAAAATTTAATTCTCAGTTTACGGCTATCAAATCACATTGTCATAGCCGACATGTTGGATATAATGAACTAGGAACGCAAAATACAAAAAGTAAATCAATAACTTCAAAAATATACATATTTAATGATAAAACATTTTCCTATTCTTATATTACAAAGCAAGCTGCTAATTGGAACCTCCTTTTTCCAGAGATGGGATTACGAGGCTTCCTTTTGGCACTGCTCACTTGCAACTTCAACTATATAACAACAGTCTACGCCATCATAGGATTCGATTGCGGTTCAAATCAATCAAATATTACGACATTATCTTTACTAGAGGTAGGAGAATGTGATCTACCTCGATCTCAAGTACATGTTGAAAGAACTTATATACAACTTTTACAATTAACTGGATTTTCAAATACAAAAGTAATACAATGCAAAATAGAAATTCGACGCGCCATCTCTCATTGTGGTATGCATTCTCACAGTTCCATAGTAGCAAATGGCCACAGTGAATATATACATGATGTTACACGAGATCAATGTAATCAAATGCACACAATAGGAACATTTTTAGTAACCCCTTCTCTTCAGATATCAAAGTTAAAAGTAAATGAAACTTCATTTCATAGCGTTACTTTAGCAGGTTCTGTAACACCTAATGGAGACTGTACTGGTACACAATTTTCTGACCCATACGGAACATGGAATAATGTCGTAGTCCAAGCAATATTCAAAATAACTTTACAAGAACATTACGCGACTATTCATTTAAATTCAAATAAAATTCAATTAGGATCTGGAATAATATGCACACTTTCAGACACATTCTGTACTGACGTAGAATATGGACAAACATTCTGGGATACATTACCTAATGACGTATGTAATTTTAACAAATATGAAATTATTTATGAAGGACCAGCAAATAAGACCTATGACAACACGACAGACAATTCTGAAACCTTTTATTCTTTAACGACTGAGGATATAACTTTCGTACTAGCTGAAAAAACAAGAAAACCAGTTTGCAGTTACGTTTTAATACAAACCGAACATCCAAAATTATTAATTTTTGAAACCAGACCTGGGAATTCATTTTTAGAAAATAAACATTTAGAAGTTCAAAATATGGACATTTTCACATACGTCAATTCTAAATTTATATATGTAGAACGACACATACGCACTGAAGTAAATAGACTTTATCACGATGTTCTTACTCAACGATGCATACTTGAACAGCAAGTTTTTAGAAATACATTAACCTTAGCAACCCAATCACCAGACGAATTTGCATATCATTTAATGAAAGGCCCAGGATATATGTCAGTAATTGCAGGAGAAGTAGTACATATCGTAAAATGTATACCGGTTGAAGTAAAATATCGCAAAACTGAAGAATGTTATCTACAACTACCAATATTTAGAGGAAATCAATCCTTTTTCCTTTCTCCACGAACTCATATATTAACAAAATCAGGTATCCAAACAAATTGCAATTCTTTCCTTCCACCAATGTACCTTTTTGGAGAAACCTGGTACAAATTACTTCCAAATCCTGTCGAATCCATAGCACCAACTATAGTTAAACCTCTCACAAAAGCAACCTGGAAATACACAAATCCTTCATCCTTAGCAACAAGTGGCATTTATTCTCAATCTGATCTTGATAAACTGCGAGATCATATTATGTTTCCAGCAGAAAAACCAATGATTCTAAATTCTTTAGCTAGAGAAATAACAGGACATCCAACTATTAATCAAGGAATATCATTAACGAATTTATTTAATGAAGGTGTAATTGATAAAATTGCTGAATCCGCATGGGGTAGATTTTGGACAATTTTTACAAGTTTTGGAACTACTAGTGCAGGCCTAATTGGATTAATAATAATAATTAGAGGGATTAAATTGATAGCTGATACCATTATTCATGGATATGCGCTACACAGATTATTTGGATGGTCTCTCCATCTACTAGGCGCCTTCTGGGATTCGGTCACTAACCTCTTATTACACTTAGGTACCCATCGACCTTCTGGACCTCCTGCTGAGAGTCATCAAGAACTGCTAACAGCTTCAGCACCACAAAGCTCGAAAGAGGCACCTAAAAGTCCATCGTATTACGCAAACACTACTTCAGGTAAAGATCACAATAATACAAACACAACTCTTTATCCTCACTCTGAATTAAAAGAAGAACTTAGTAGAACCCACTACTCTATCCAAATCTAACATCTTCAGAATGTCGCATGTTCCTTTTACAACCTTACTAAACAAAATTATTCAACAAAGAGGAGATCCACCCCTGATTTATGAGATACTCATTGAACAAACCAATAATAATGAATGTCTATTTCATGTTAATTTACAATATAAAAATTATATAATAATGAATAGTGGCAAAGATAAAGAAAATGTAAAGCAAAAGGTAGCACAAAATTTATATAATGCCTTAATTAATGAATCAAAGGAAACAAATCATAACGTCCAACCAAACTCTATTAGTAAAAATTGCAAAAAATTAAACGAAATTTGCACTGAAAATAAATTTGAGTATCCAAAATATACAGTATTACGAATAAAAAACCTCATCAAAAGACTCAACATACATAGCAATTTGTTTCATTAATAACATTAAACAAATAGGAATAGCAAACTCAATAAAAACAGCTAAGGATTTTGCTGCCATAAAAGTTATTAATTCTCTTTCGCATAAAGACGAGAAATGTGAACTACGTTTGATAAACTCACTAGAACATTTGCATGTAACAATTCAAGAATCATCTATAAACGATCCAAAACCTTCAACGAGTAGCCAAATAACAAAACCTATTACTTCAAATAACAATCGTGATAAAAATACAAATTCATATAAAATGAAAACAAATAATAATCATACTGCATCATCTTTCTCTACGAAAAGCTTTAAAAAATGTTTTAAATGCGGATATAGACCTCCCAACCAGTACAATAAATTCTAATATAAACATTCCATACCGATTCAGGAAATCAACTGCAATGGAGCATTACTACGACGAGCCTACACACGTACCAAGTTACCCAAAAAAGAAATACAGAACAGACTCCATGGGATTTTTAAATCATGTAGAAATTTTAAGAAACTTCACGATAAAATATGGACTGCCGTTACCGCAATATACAGTCTATCCTGATCCGAATTCGAAAACAAACTCATTTTTTCTCGCACAAATTAATATAAATGAACATTTCGTTATACAAGCCGGCCCTACTAGTGAATTAGCAGAAAATAGAGCAGCTTTAAAATTATTATTGCTACTAATAAGATCATACGATCTCTGCGACGAAAAATTTTATAATAATGATGATAAAAAAAAGGCAAAAAACCAAAAATCAAAGTATTCAAACCGATCCAAGACCAAAATTAATACCTTGGGAAAATTCCTGTAGATTTTGTAACACTCAAATGCATGCTACAAAAGAGTGCCGTAGACGAAATATTTTTAAAGTAGACAAATCAACCCAATTTCCCCCTCCAGTTCCACCAAGAAACTCCTCAACATTTAGTAGACTTTTTTCCCCTTTTCTCCAAAAAACTTCTAGACCTAAATCCAACCATATGTAAACATCCTATTTTATCCAATATTAATCCTACTTTTCTTTTTCAGCCTTCCGAGAAGCCTAATGAATTTCCTTAATCAACTAGCATCCAGAGTGTATTTAATTTTAATTCCACTCCTTTTCTCCAAAGCAGAAAAATACTTCATAGACTCACAATTTTCTCATTCTTCAGGGATTTATTTTGAACCAATTTCAAAAGTTCGTCTTTTTTCTGAAAAATATCATTTTATATCTTATATCGATATCTTTCAGCCAGACGTACTTAAATACAAAATAATAGATTTCTCACATAAATTATATGAATATTGCATACTCTCAAATATTGCCAATAATTGTAATTTATACGATCATCAGACACAACTTGATTTTATAGAACAACGCATCAACTATTTTCTTGAAGAAATATCATTTATATCTAGACAAGCTCGTAATATCACGAATATTTCTAACACTAATGATCCATTCTTGCAACAGATACAAAAAGTACTTTTAGAATTAAGAATGAGAAATGAAACCTCCCTTTACTGGCCCAAAGAAAATTTATTTCTACTTCCTAATCCATTTTTCCAAAAAGTTACAAATCTTTCTTCAAAACTTGACAACATTATGACCTACAAAAAATGGCATAATTCTCAAAAAGATCCAAATATTCACCTATATCGAATATTAGCAGCAAATTGGCTTAAAAACCTGCATGAAATTTCTCAATCTTTTCTTTTACTCCTTGACCAACTTACAGAAGCTATTACCCATGCCGCAACTAATTTATGGCACCCTATGCTACTTCCTGATACCTTCTTAGACTTCAAATCCAACAAAGAAGACCCACACCTTTCAACATCCCTTTTTTCTATGGTCCTTCCATTTTCTAAAATACAATACTTCTTATTCGATAAGTACTTGATTTTTATTATGACTATACCAATCCCATCTGCTGAAGAATTTCAATTATTTAAACCACATCCAATTCCAATACATCTCGATTTTAATACTGACGTAATTTCCTCTATTTACATAAAACCTCAAAATTCTTATCTCGCTATTTCTTCAAATAACCAATCATACTTTATAACAAATGAAAATTTCCTCAATGCATGTTATCAAAATGGATTCCAAACATTTTGTCACCCACCAAGATCTATATCTAACATCGATAACAATCCTATTTGTGAAACATCAATGTTTCTAAATTCTCAACCATACAAGTGTAAAATATTCATCAGTTTTAGTGAATATCCCTTTCTAACACCATTGCAATTTCATCATGGATGGCTATACTCAACAATTTTCCCCCGACAAATTTTCTTATCATGTCGAAAAAACTCTAAGACCATAATCACACTCCAAGGAATAGGAATTTTGCAAACAAAATCAGGTTGCAATCTAGATTCATCAACTCCATATTACCATCTTCAAAACCATTTGAATATAATGGATAATTCAATTCCAGTCAGCAAATCAACTACTTCCCTTGCTATAATTTCACCATTTTTATATAATATTTCCATTCAAGAGCCTCACTTACTAAAAAAGGTATTACTTCTTCTTCAGCAAAAAGAAGACATGCCATTATCAATCTTCGAAAACCATGTCTTTATCCTTACAAAATATGCAAACATTCAAAAAATCATTCCATCAATTTTTATTTCTAGTGCACATAAATTAACATTAGCACTAATCTTTATCACTTTACTTATGATTACAATTTTAGGATTATTACTATTGAAAATTCAAAAAATATCTAAAAAAATAAACAAAACGCCAACACGTATAGAACTTATACAAAAAACTCCTTTAAGCTCAGTGACAAAACCTTTACTGACCGACTTGACGTTTAACTTTTGACCTTTCCTTTATTCCATCTTTCACCCTTTTCTTTAATAGACTTAAAGTCAATTCACAAAATTTTCAGATACAGGTACATTCCGTCCTTACCTTTCTCAAAACCACGTGCATGAACGTCCTATACCGTCAGAAGGACAGTTTTTGTACCCACGTCTTTAATGTTTCTTACTAAAGGAAAAACAAACTGTAATATAAAAGTTGTTTTTCTGACGGAAAGTAAAATACCTTTAGCAAAATCTTTTACCTTGCATGATTAGAAAATATATTCAAAAAGTTATTTTTAATTCTCCTTATCAGACCTTAATAAAATAAATCTATTCTAACAATTTGTAGAAAATGATACCAACTCCAAGTGAACCTATTGTTAACCATCTTGGACCAGTAGACGGTGTATGTCCGCAAGACTATCCGATAGCATACGCGCACTTATTACAGAGTTATTGCTTCGAATTAGAACCCTCAACATTGTTTTTATATTATAATCACCAAACCACAAAAAGATATTGCCAATTCTGTTTCGAGAAATTAGATCAGGAAACTCAAAATAACTGTGAATTTTTTACATCATGGCATTCCATTTGTAAATTGGAATGCATATATATGAATTGTTACGGTTGTCAAGAACTATTAATTACTCCGCGAAAAAGAGCAGCTGATTGTAGAGAATGTATCGAACAATATTTAAATTATAAATTCGAAATTAGTCAAGGAAACGAAGTTCTAGTAGAAAATACCCCTGCATGATTATACATATCTACCTTCCACGCATGTAATCACGCATGAAAAATTTTGTTAAATTTAATAAAATCCTTAATACTAAAAAATTGTAAATTTTACAAATATTTCAAATTCCTTAAATATTGTAAATTTCCCCAACAGAAAAATGCTGCCCCAAGAAATCGAAACAATCGAAGCAGAAGAAGTTCGAGCAAGCGAGCAGGATGTTCAGCCGTATTTTGAAAATCAATTATGGTCAGAATACTGCTGCACAACCCTGGTCGAGAATTTTTACATGAATGTTCTCGAAAAAAAACTTGTTTGCGAGGATTGTTGGATGACAGAACTCAGCTTTTTCGAAACCGAAGTAACATTACCCGTCCGAATAGACCACATAGTTACTAAAGACTTATATTGTACATTAAAACTATCTAGCCTCGACTGCTCCATTTGCAATACACAAATTTTTTACATGCGGCAAAGAGCAGATTTATGTGTAACTTGTGCCGAACGTGTAATTCATTTATACCAACAAGAAGCACTGTATAACGACGTCGATTCCGAAGCATCGACTATTATTTATAACAACGACGAATAAAAATAATAAATCAAAACATATTTTTTATTATTCTTTTTTCTAAATATAAACAATATCTATTAGTAACTTTTGTTAAAAAATTTTCCCTTTTAATTTTTATTCGTTGTTTAAAATCATATTTCATATACACCACTACTTCTTCCTTAACCGCTATAATGTAACGGCAAACCTTAATAAATTAAAATATTCTAAAAAACGGACCACTGTTTTCTCTGCATGAAATATCTCTTTGAGTTAGGAAACGCGGAAAGTGAATATATCAACAAACACAAAATTATTACAAAAAAAAAAAACTAACTAACTTTAGAATTTCAATAAATTCAATCATCAACTCAAACAGGTAATTCTTTTGCAGATCAAAAACAATGGCCTTGCAGACAAGAGACCTATCGAAAGGCACTGCTGTACAAGTTTTAAACGAGATAAGCATTGAGTATGATTTCTCCGAACCTTCATATATTGTAAAATCGCTTGGAAAACACCAAGAACTGCCACCATTCCAAGCAACTTGCGAAATCTTTAAAAATAAAATAACTTTCTCTTGTATTGGGGAACCAGCCCCTCAAAAAAAGTCTGCAAAGCAAAATGCAGCATCTAAACTCTTGGAAATGCTTTCCACAAGATATGTATTTTTAGAAGAAATGAAAGAAAAAAGCTTAATCCCAGAAACGAGAATTTTCAAAATAACTGATGAAATCAGTAAAGAAACCTTACAAAAATGGACCAACTCTTGTGAAAGGTGTTTTCAAAGAGGGCATTTAGCTCATAACTGCCGCAATCCTTTACGTAATAGAAAATATAAAAATAATTCTTAAAAATCTACATTATGAAATTACGTTACAGTTTTATATATTATTATATTACATGATATTTATAATTTACGAATATGAAATAAAAATTATTGATGTATTTAGTTATATAAGAAAAAATCATATGTAACCTTATGTTAAGTTCATACTATTTCAAAAAAAAAAGCTATGTAATTATTTATAACAAAAAAAATTATAATATTTAGATAATATAAATTTTTATGACATCAAAAAAAAAAAAAAAAAAAAAAAATCGATATTGGAATCAAATAGTCAAATGCAAAAAATACAAATTGTAAAAGAGACCCCGAAATGAATGTCGGTTATTACGTCAGAAATAGAAATTCAATGTATCTTCAAAAACATTAACGAATGTATTCTTCTTCCGAAGATTCGATCGCGGATGCTTCACCCCCGCGCTCGAACTAGGGGGGGAGGTGTCACGTCCCGCGACGCATTAGAATGTACTATAGGCATAGGCTAGGTCTAGAGAGAAATCTGGGGAAATTACTAAAAGAGAGAGAAAACCACCTATTGAAAAGAGAGGTATAACTACGTCACACGCAGCGGGAGACTGCGCAACGCGTGACGTCACCAAAAAATATAATATAAAAAGGACACGCCGCCAAGGGAAAACTAGTCTTGTGAGCAAAATTAAGTGCGGGAAATTTCTAAAATCTTAAAAGGATTCACAGCGTGAGATACGTGTTTAGTTCAGTTTTCTGAAGAAACGTGTCGTAAATTCTCTGATTGTACTTTCAATCTTTGAAAGGATCTTAGAGTCAGTGTAGAGTGAGATAACTATTCTTGTCCTCCTCACACCAGTGGGATATTTGTTTCTGTCTTCCTCACACCAGTGGGATACCTATTGCTGTCTTCGTCGCACCAGTGGAAGAATCTTTCTCTCTCCCTCACACCTGTGAGGATCATTCATAAAAAAGGGACTATTCACAACTCAACAAAGGTACCGAAAATTCTCTCTATTCTTTACCTATTCCCTGTGCCATTGTTTGAATCATTGTAAAATTTTAACCTTGTTTATATCAGTGTTAATTTAAATAAATTCAATTTGTATTACTTTACTAATCATTGTGTACTTTTCATTGACTTATCCTCATCCCTAAGAGAGGATCATTCGATCCTAACTTAAAACGAGGAATCTTCGATCAAAGTAAGTATTTACGTACTTGTGTCGTAACAAATGTTTATAAATCAATTCATTTGAGTTTTTTTGAAAAACATTGATCTATTTTTTTTCCAGAAAAGTGTGGAATTATCACTTTTTTAATAAGAAAATACAAGAAATAGCCATAAATTACAATGAGATTTTAAAAAATTCTGACTAGTGTGAGTCAAACAAATATTTCAGAAATTACAAATTATTGAGCTTTGGATAACTTTCTTCTTTAAATTTTCAAAAAAAATTTCTGTAAACATTGAGCTTAAAAAAAGGAGAAGAATTCAACATTTGAACTGGTAAGATATTGATTTAAGGGTATGTGATACTTTACGTTGAAAGCAATTTAGTTTACACAGTTGTTTTTCCACAATTTTGAATTTTTCAAAAAAATAATACTGCCGAGACGTAAATAAAATTAACACTGACGTCTTTGCACTATTATTTTTTTGAAAAATAGATTTAAATTTATTTCTTATAATTTGATACTGAAGCTCAAACCAATTTTATATTAATATTACAGATGATGTGAATTACACATTTTCTCAAAGTCACTCAATTTCTTTTTGAATTTAAGTGAAACAGGAAATTCAATTTACTTAAGACTCTATCGGCCTTAAGGAACACATTCTCATCATGACACTCATGCTTCGCGCTCGATTTTCTGTATACATTTCAGTAACTTTTTAATAAATTACATGATTAAAATTATTTATTTATTTTATTCCAAATATCTCAAAAAGAAAAAACAATCGTAGACTTTATTTAAGGAAACGATTTTGCAGAACAACGCTTATTTCGTATCTCACATATTTTGGAGAAAAAAATCGAATTTTTTTAATATTAAAAATCAAAACATAAAATATACATCCTGTCCCGAAATGTCTTAATGAGAATTTGTAGACTTCATTCAGGCAAACAATTTTCAATCCAAACGTTTTTTTTGTATCTCACATATTTTGTCTAAAAAATGGAATTTTTGAATTTTAATCGTATTTTTTGGAATTGAAACGAAAAATATATGTTTCATTAAAAACTGCATAAGACAAAATTTGTAGATCTTTTTGAAATGAACAATTTTGTATTCTTACGTTTTTCTCGTATTTCACATATTATTGTTAAAAAATTGAATTTTCAATAGTTTTTTTTAAATTAAAAAGAAAAATATGCATCTTATGGAAAAATGTTACAATTTAAAATTTTAGGTCTTTATGTAGTAAATAATATTGTATTATAACGTTTTTTCGTATCTCGTATAATTTAACTGAAAAATGGAATTTTGATATTGACTTTTTTTGAATTTGAATATGCTGTAACATTTCTAATTTTGATTTAATCAATAAACGTTATCAGGATAATTTGTAGAGATTTATGAGCACTATCAAAAACCAGTATTGAAATTTTTGATTTTTTCAAAAAGTTATTTTCAAAAACACAAAAGTAGTGCTCAATCCCTCAATTTGGATTGGATGTGGCTGGTTAACGAAGTTGTCCTTACTTTTTCGGCTCCGATAAAGTGTGCCAAAGCTCAATTCAATCTGATAATTCTATCGAGAGTTATGCCCCACACGACCTACTACAGACAGACAGACAGACACTTTCGTAAAAACCGTTTTTTCTGAGTCAGGGGGTCTCAAAACGTAAAGATTTGATGAAAATTTCGAAAGTCATTTTTCACATAAAACCAATTTCTTCTCATCCATGATGAGAATGTAAAAAAAAGAATTAAAAATACGAAAATATAACTTTTTAAAAATAAGAAACTAATTCTCTTTCTATTGCATACATGTTCAAATTATAATAATTAAATATTGGTTTTTCATTCATGTACTTATCTTTCACTGACAGAAAGTTAATTTAGCAATGCATGTTCACTGTAACCTATTTCAATATCAAAATGATACTATAAAGCAAAATAAAATACACATAAAGTAACATTGAAACACTTTACACGTCGCTTTTCCTTGCTTTGTTTACCAATTTTTAATTTTCTTCAATATATATAATTTAAATTTAAATTTTTAAAGCGCGCTTACTGTTTATGGTTATCTCAGCGAGTGGAGGAAATTGGAGGGAGATACATTTAGGGCCTCTATAATGCTTTCGAGGAACTAATTTGATCGTAACCTACTGTGCTTGAGAGGCAAGAGGGGACCGGTAAAAACACGCCGAAAGCGACGTCTACATTCAAGTCTACCAAACTATAATTGGCCGCATCTAGTTTATAATATCTTTGGTTAAAACCATTCCAATTTACCTAAAAAGCACACAAAAGCATTTCAGACCATAAAATCACCAGAAGTCACTATATTTGAAAAGCAGTGTTTGACGAAGATCATGAAAGGAATGCGTTAGCAAAAATTGCAAGTATATATCAAATATAGGCGGTAGAGGGCGCTTCTGGGAAATGTACAGGAATCCTGCATCTTACAATCCTCGCAGTTTTTGCCAACACATTCCTTTCATAATCTTCGTCTAACAAAGCTTTTCAAATATTGTGACGTCTAGTGATTTTATGGGCAACTGAAACTGCCCTACCATGGAGACCTATCTCCATGTAAGCGACTTGGCAGGAACAACGGCCAGTGTGTCCAGATTTGACACGAGAACGTTACGCACACAACGCCAACAGCAGTACGTAGGTGAGAATGGTTGCGTGCGCAGCGTAGTGTGTCTGCTGTTCGCAGTGGTTCTCTGAGTTTTCTCTGGCTAAAGGCTCCTTGTACCTACAGCTGATATTGCGTGCGCGAGGAATCACATGTACGCACTGTTAGCTAAAGTTGTGTAAGTTAGATTGCTATATGAAACTCAACAGTGTGTAGGAGCACTGCTTACAAAATACAAATCGACAGCTTGCTCGGTTTTTATGTTTCTTTCGACTCTGCTGGATTCCGTACAAAAGAGGCGCGAAAGAGTTGCCGAATTCGAAATGACGGAAGATATAATTTGAAAACTTAACCCTAAAATCAAAATTTTATAATGTGTAAAATCTTTTACATGATAGTGTTACGTCACAAATACGTAAATACTTACTTTGATCGAAGATTCCTCGTTTTAAGTTAGGATCGAATGATCCTCGCTTAGGGATGAGGATAAGTCAATGAAAGACACAATGATTATGAAAATAATACAAATTGAATTTATTTTACTGATTAAAATTTCCGGATATACATTCGTTAAGACAATTCTTATATAATGTAGGCACAGGCTGGTTGGTACGTAGGTGAGAAAGAGACAAAGAATAAAGATAGAGAGAGAGAGGTTCGGTACCTTTATGATTCGTAAGTTGTGTTGAGGTTTAATCCACACGGCGGTGAGTTGTAAGTACGGGATCCCCACAGGTGTATTCCAAGTGTGTCAGAGAGACGGAGTTATAGGCCGCACAGTTATATTCCGTAAAGGGCGGTGATCCAAATTTATGACACTGTTCAAAGATCTTTACAGAGATCTATACAAGTCCACGATGACTTTTACGACTCCCGAACTTTGATTTTAAATTGTCCTGGTCGAATTTTATTAATCTCAATCTCAGAGATTTTCGAAGTTAAATTGAAATGCTGCACTGGACTATTGTCGCGAGACCGGTTATAAATCCGAAGGAAAATTTAAGTGTCGAACTAGACGAAGAATTTACTGACTGCTTGCTCTTGGTGTGGGCCTCTTTTATATTTTTTCATACAAATTGACGGTCAGCGAAAATCGTGACGTAGTCATATCTTCTTAGAGGAGACGGGGCCCTATACTGCTCCCTACTTCCCCTACTCCCTATTCCCCTTTATCGATTTTCTCATAGATTTCTTAACTCAATCCAGCCTGTGTGTATTATATACATTCAAATACGTCGCGGGACGTGACACCTCCCCCCTCAGTTCGAGCGCGGGGAGTTAACGATCCGCGATCGAAACTTCGGTAGAAGAATACATTTTTAATCCAAGATGCTTACTCAATCAAGTACATATTTTCAATTTAATTTGCCAATTTATAACATAAAAATTTTGTTTATACATAATTATAGGAATTGACATTTTCAATTATTGTTGCGAATTAAAAATTTATAACAAGTTTTACATAAATGCATAGTAATAACGGAGGATACAAGTCTGGAAATATTACAATCATTGATTACATATGTTATAGTGGTGATTAGGTAATTTAACAATTTTCTCTTTGATTGATAATAACTATTTAAACTTACAACATGATGATTGTTGATGAAAAGAAGATTAAAAATTGCAAACTTTCATCGATTAGATATAAAATAGTAAAGAGCAATTTACAAGTATTACGATGGTTGATGTATACATTAGTAAAACGAGAAAATTACATATATAATATTAATAATACAGATTAAAAATAATATTTAGATCGTTGATAACATATATTAATTAATAGACGTTGTAACTTGGTACATTGAAGAGAAAAAACTTGGTTAAGTCTAAAATTGATTTCTTCAAAACATGGCATAGCTATTGCTTATTATTACTTTTAAATGTTTCTAAAAATTAATTTCATGAACTTCAATTTCATTGGTGTATTATTAAATGAATAAAATAATCATAAGAAAAACAATTTTACATAACCACAGGGTAATAGATTTTCCTACAATTCTTGTACTTTTAATTGTTTTTCTACTCTTTCTTGTAAAATTAATAGAGTTATTTGTGCATGAAACATATGAAGAATAGTAATTATTCAATTTGTTATTGTTGAACATTAATTTCTATTGGAAAAGCAATTTTTACATTAACAATTTTGTAACGCCATCGCATAGTATACATTTACAGACTCGATATTTGTAGAAACTGTTCTTCCAATAGGATGGGAATCAAGAAAAGTTCCCTTGATGGAAGAAAAAACAAAATTGAAATTATATTTATGATGGCACCGATTATGAAGTGCTTATTTATTCTTGTCAGAAAAAGTCTTTTTTTTTTATCCAAAAAAGAAGAAAAATACAAATATTTCTATATTTTTCTTTAAGTGATAAAATATAATGTTGACTCGAATGAAAACTAGCATTTGTCTTTCTAAAAAGGTTATTAGTTTGTTTTTTGAAAGGTTGGTGAACAAAAATAAAATTGATTAAATTAAATGCAAAGAAATTACACGTAAGAATTTTAATGAAATATAATTTCTTTGTGATGATATTAGATTATTAGTTTTTGCTGAACAGAAGAGAAAAGTTATACATTTTTGATTAATTTGATAGATACTTGCTAGTTTGAGAAGTTTAATTTACTCTAAAAAAAAAGACACGAAATACATTGAAAATTTTTGATTGGTATTTGAAGGTACAGTGAGCTTCTCGAATCTCTGAAATAGAAAAAATAAGATTAGAATAAAATTTCAAAAGATCTTTTGTTTAAAACATTTCCTGGTTCAGTTATTCTAAACACTTTGGTTTTATGCAAAGTTTATATTATTTTAGGTTTGGATTCAAATTCAGTTAATCAATTTTGTATATTCATGTGCGATCTTTTTATTCGATTCATGTGAACTACTGTCGGTTTTCCTTTTACGTTGATTTTTACATTTCCTTTTCCTAGTACATCTAAAACTTCGTGAGGTCCTGTGTATTGATTATCCAGCTTTTTAATTTTTCCTCCTTTTAATAAAAATACATTGTCTCCAATTTTTACTTCTAAAGGATTTATTTTTTATCATAATATATTTTCGCTTTTTCTTTTGCTGAAATAAGATTCTCTCTTGCTTGTGTTCGCATTTCGTGTAGTTGAGTTACGAAATTAATTAAATAATCATCATACGTTTGTAATTTTTCTTGTTGTGATAAAGGTTCGCTGGAAGGTTCACGAGCTAATTTACCAAAAACCAATTAATAGGGTGTGCATTTTCTGCCTTCATGTACACTAGTATTATACGAGAACATTGCTAGTTCAAGCCAATCATCCCATTCTGAATTTTTTGCAACAAATTGTTTGAGATATTCTCCTAAAACATGATGTGAACGTTCTAATGATCCGTTTGATTGAGGATGAAAAGCTGTGGTACGAAATTGTTTAATTCTAAAACGTTTTGCCAATCTTTTTAATAAATTACTTAAAAAATCTCTGCCTTGGTCAGTAAGTACTCCTTTTGGTGATCCAAATATGCAAATAAATTTTTTCACAAAAGCATCTGCTATTGTACTAGCTTGGTGATTAGGAAGAGGTATTGCTAAAGAATATTTGGTAAAATTGTCTTGTATCGTTAGAATATATAAGTTATCAGATTTTGTTTCAGGTAGTGGACCAACAATGTCCATTGATATTTTTTCAAAAGCAGTAGTGGGTGTGTCTGTGATTACCATAGGATTTTTTGTTTTGACTCTGATTAATTTTTCCAGTTGACATTGTAAACAGCCTTGAATATATTTTTGAATGTCTACTTTCATATTTTCCCAAAAAAATTTTTGGCGAATTCGACTATAAGTTTTTGTGACTCCTTTATGGCCTCCTAATGCTGAAGAATGAGCTTCTTCAATTAAATGAGTTCGTTGTTCTTTTGTTGGATATTGCGTTATTCCATTGCAAACTATAATTTTTGTAGTTGAATTTGAAAAAATTCAGTCAAAAATAGATTTCACTTCTTCCCAAAGTATATGATTAATTCTGGAAGTTTTAGAAATACTAATTGACCGTAACTTCAGATTTTGAGATAATTCATGTAATGAGTATATTGATAATTTTATATTATTTAAAGTTTCGGATAAATTGTCTTTAGTTTCTTCTTCAATTGGAAGTTCAAAATTGTAGTAGTTTCCTTTTTTAATCTCTTTTGCTATCCGTTTTTGTAAATTTTTAAATTTTGGTAAAATTTCACGTTTTTCTAAAGTTTTTGATCCGTTGTCGCGAGGAGTTCCATTTGTTGTAACAAAATATGCATAATTATCTTTTCGCATATTTAATTTTATTGATCGCGTCATTCAACTAAATTTTTCCTTGTTATCATTTTCTCTGTTTGAGAGTTTAAAGGAGGAGGTTCTGGGGGTGGACGATTATAATTATCATGATCTTTATCGATTTTTTCACAATTTATTAGAGATCTTCGGTGTAATCTCAAATTTTCTTCAAAATAATGCTCTTCAAATTCTTCTTCCAATTTTTCTTCTGGGTTTTCTTCAAACTTCTCTTCAAAATTTTCCTCAAGATTGTCTTCAAAATTTTCTTCAAAATTCAGTTCGAAATTCTTTTCAAAATCGTCTTCAAGATCATCTTCAAAATTCTCTTCCCAATTTTCTTCATAATTTTCTCCATCATTTCCTTCGTGTGAGGTTTCAATGTCGTTGATTTCATCTTCTGAGGTTGAGAAATAATTTTCACTGTCATCACTTTCGAATTCATTAATATTTTTTTGCTTTTTGGCATTCTTCTTTTTTCTGTTTTTTGCTTGAGTTTGTTTCAAATAATCTAAATAATCAGGATCAGAGTCGGAATCTGATTCTACTTTTGTTCGGCTTCCCTTTTGCATATTTATTTCTGGTAATTCGTTTTCAAATATTTGTTTTCTTGGTCTACCTCTCTTTCTTTTTGTTTGGGAGGGAATATTTTTTAAATTTGTAAGTAGATTTTTTCTTGGCCTACCTCGTGATTTTTTCACAAGAGGTTTAGAAGAAAAATTTTCGTCTAATTTTTCTTGAGTTTCATTTCGATTCATATTTTTTGCTTTATCTTGGTCTATTCTCTTTTGAGCTCTTGTAGTAATAGTTTTCCATGATAAATTTTCGTATTTTTTGGAAAACATTGGACTTAATAAAAATATTGTCATAAAAATAAGTCTTGAAGCCATATTTTTGAATAAATTTGTGTATTTTAAAATATTCTTACCAATCTCACTAAATGATTCTTCACTAAGGAATTCTTGTAAAAATTCTGGAATTTTTTTGTCAATATTTAATATTTGGGCTTCTGGAATTTCGCTAAAATGATCTACGTCGTCTGGTACCATTCCTGGATTCAAGTTTTTTCGTTTTAAAGGTCTTACCTTATTTTTAGAGTTTTCTTGTTTATTTCTTGTAAAAGTTTTCTTGAAAAACGTTTTTTCTTGAGAAGTCATGAAAGTATCATTGTCATCAACTTGTAAATATTTTGATGTTTCCTGGCTATCATCAATAGGGTTTCTTGTGAGAGCATCTGCATTTAGATTCATTTTTTCCTGCCTTGTATATTACATCAAAATCATATTCTGCGAGTTTTAATCTCCAACGCGAAACTCGTGAACAAGGGTCTTTAGAATTTTCTTCCATACAAATAAGGACGAAAATGAGTTACACAAAATATTATAGCAAGAGCTTCTTTTTCATATGTATCATATTTTTTCTCAGTATCACTTAGACTACGTGAAGCATATGCTATTGGTTTATCTTTACCTATTTTACCTTGTGATAAAATACCTCCTATTGCAAATCCTGATGCATCTGTTGTGAGTATAAAGGGTTGAGAAAAATCAGGTCGTTGTAAAAGTGGATCTTCACATAATTTTGCTTTTAAAATATCGAAAGCTGCTTGTTATTTTTCTGTCCAATTAAAAGGTATATCCTTTTCAGAAGTTGATTTAAAGGACTTGCAATTTTTGAAAATCCATCAATAAATCGTCTATAATATCCTGCTAAGCCTAAAAATTGTTTAACATTTTTCTGTGTTTTTGGAATTGGAAAGTTTTTTACAGCTATTATCTTTTTTGGATCTGGACGTACTCCATTTTTATCAATTATATGACCTAAATATCCTACTTCAGGTCGTAAAAATTCGCATTTGTCTGGTTGTAAGTGAAGATTTGCTTTTGTAAGTCTTTCTGCTAAATTGTTGAATTTAATTTCGTGGTCTTCTAGAGTATTTGCATATATAACAATGTCATCAAGATATACAAAAAGTTCCGTTCCGATTAATCCAGTTAATGTTAAATCCATTAATCTTTGAAATGTGGCTGGTGCAGTTTTTAAACCGAAAGGCATTCTATCGAATTCGTAATGACCGTGAGATGTGGAAAATGCGGTTTTATGAGAGTCTTTTGGGTCCATTTTTATATGGTGAAAACCGGTAGCTAAATCAAACACTGAAAAATATTTTGCTGACCCTAGAGAATCAAGTATATCGTTTATATTAGGTAGAGGGTACGAATCGCCAATTGTTTTTTCATTTAATTTACGAAAATCAAGAACCATTCTCCATTTTATTTTTCCTTGAGAATCAGGTTTTTTAGGAACTATCCACACTGGAGTGTTATATGGTGATTGTGAGGGCTTGATTATTTTATTTATTAATAATTCATCGACTTGTCTTGTAATTTCTTCCTTGTGAACTGGGGGAAATCTATATTGTCTTGAAAAAATTGGAGCGTCATCTACAGTTGGAATTCAATGTTGTAATACATTAGTAGCTTCAAGTGGTTCTCCTGGGATTTGAAATCTGTCTGCATTATTTTTAATTAATTTTTCTACATGATCATATTCATCTTGATTTAAGTGGTCTAATCGAAGAAGTTTTTTAATACATTCTACTCTGTCTTCGTCTGTTACATTATAAAATTTGCATGAGTCAATTAGAGAATTGTCAGTTTTTAAAAAGTTATTTAATATTTTACTTGATAAATCTTCGTTATTTGTTTGTTTGAAATTAATTAAATTTTCAATTTGTTTATAACATTCTTGTTCTTCAAAGTCTTCTAAATTAACTAATGGGACGGATAATGTAATTGGGATTTCATTTGTGTTTGCAAATTTTAAATAAGCTTTTCCTCTGTGATTTTTTACAACTGCGTCACCTACGTAGACGCCATCTTGGATATGTAATCGAGGTACATACCCTTCACTCTTTTCTGTATTTTTTATATTAACATAAAATGTTGTAACTGTTCGAGCTGGAATAGTAAATGTATTGGTAGATTTAAAAGGGTAACAGTGGTTCTCAATTTCTAAGCATTTTGAAGTATAGTTTATATTCACACTATTATCTTGAAAAAATTCTGATCCTAATACTCCATCTTCTTCTACTGGGACTTCATTGGGAATAATGTTAAATATCGTTGGATAACCAAAAATGTTTATTTTTACCTGTCCTAACGTGTAAAGTGGTAAATCATTAATTCCTGTAAGTTTCAATACGTTTTGGCTATTTATGGGTACTTCAGGGTTGAGAACCTTTTGTTTAATTAAATTTCGAGCAGCACCAGTATCAATCATCATGTGTGTTGGATTTTTTAGACCTTACGTAGAAATTATAATTGATGGAATTGAAGTGGACTTTGAAATATTTATTGTTGTTGTTGTATGATCGTTAGAAGTGGATGCCAGTGGTTCTCGATTTATGCTTTCCTCAGTGCACCCGTGCTGGGGAGAGCTTTGGAGTTTTCCTGATTAGCTGTTTGTGATTGGTTATTTGGTCGTATCCTGCAGTCTCGTACTAAATGACCGGGTTGTTTACAGTAATTGCAAATTATTTCAGTATAATTTGAATTTTGTTGAGTGTCATTATTTTGTAAAAATCTATTTTCATATGGTTTATTTCGATTTTGAAACTGTCCTGAGTTAAAGTTTTTATACTGTCCTGGATTCAATTGTCTATTAGTATTATTAACATTATTGTTATTATTGTAAACATTTCTAGGAAAATTATTATTATTGTTGTATCTTTGTTGTAAAAAATTATTATTATTGTATCTATAATTGTTATTTCTATTTTGTAAAAAATGATTGTTGTTATTATTAAAATTATAATTTTTATTTCCTAAAAAATTGTTATTTGGAAAATTATTGTAATTGTTTTTTGCAAAATTATTATTATTATTACTTCTTTGACCATTGAAATTACTATATCCTTGTTGGTTAGGATGCAAAAATTTTTTTTGTTTATTGTTAAGAACTGCATCTTGAGCTTTACTTAAATGAAAACATTTTTCAGTTGTGTGACCTGGTTTTTTACAAATTAAACAAATAGTTTTATTTTCAAGTGCTACGTTGAATCGGGTGGTTTTATTATTTTTATTATTATTAGTTGATTCTTCGGTTTTTAAATAATCAGTATTTTTATTTCTTCGCAGTGCAGAACTTGCAGCCAATCTTCGTTCTATGTCTATTGTATCATTAATTACTTCCTTAAATGTGTCCTTTTCTTCTACACGAATTTCTAACTCAGGACGCAAACCTCGTATAAAACATTGAATTACATCTCTTTCTAAATTTTGTTTGAAAGCATTATCTACCTGACCGTCATTATTAAGTCTGTGAGCATCTTCTATTCTATCAGCAATTTCCTTAATTCTAGCAGCATAGGAAAGGACATTTTCTCTTTCCCACATAAATGTATTACCTAATTCTCCCTGCAATTGATATACGCTTTTCGCAGGAGCATATACTCTTTTCAATTTTTCTATCAATTCCTCTATTGTTGCATACGTTGACCCAAAAATACATTTTCGTGCCTCACCAGACAATTTACCTCTCAATAGACGTGCAAGATTTTCTTGGGCAGCAGGTGTCGGCAGCATTGCCTTTGCTTCCATGCAACCCTCAATAAAATGGGACAATGGGAGGTTACTTCCGTCGAACAAAGGGACCACCTCTAGCGCGTCGCGTAAGGATACCTGCTGGCTGTTAGGTATGGCTACGGCCATCTCTTCGTTGCTTACTATTACGGGATTATCCTGATTTATGACTTCTGTATCGCTTTTGTCGTCGTCGCTATCGTTGTTACTAATTAGAGAGTCGCGTGCCAATGAGGTTTTCAATTTTTCTTTCAAAGTTCTTTTTTCTATTGTTATTACCGTTGAGCTTAGCAAATTAGATCCGTCAAAATAAGATAACTCGTTCGTTAATGTTTGATCTTGATTACTAGATCCTGTCACAATGCTCAAATCTGGACAGAAACTTGAATGAAATCCGCTAGTATTACTAGAATTTTCACTTGATATGGTTTGATCATTAATTAGAGTCTTGTCGAAACGTGAATCGTCTACCTGAAGAGTGTTATCTAATTCTTGTTCAGCAGAAAAAGTGCTTGAAATATCCTTGTATTTATTATAATCGACTAAATTTTCTTTGATTTTACCTGATCTTTTTAGTTTCAAGGAATCTATTTGATTCTGATCGACAATTTTTGCGAGTTGATTGTCTTGTTTTGCTTTACTACGCGTAATAACTTTTTGGGCGGATTCTACAGGGGTATTTGAATTTGACATTGAGTCATTATAAATTTACAGTTTCTTTTGTTGAGCGTTATCTTAGATTATTTATTGTTAATTATCGATTGCTTATAACAATTTAAAAAAACAACATGTAAAATTCTGTTTGTAATTAAAGTGAAATTAGTAAAAATATAATTTTAATTTATAAAAATTCAAAAAAAAAATTATAATAATAATTTCAATATAGAATTTAATTATTTTTATTTGTTTATAACAATAATTAATATTTTTACTCTTTCATTAGGAAATAAGATAATAAAATGAAAATATAATTCTATAAAATATTCAAATAAATAAATAATCGCTCAATTTTCGTAAAATTATAATGTTAAATAATACTTTTCTTAAAATTATAACAATATATATATATATGTATATATTTTGTACCAACCACGTGCGTCTTATAAATTATAATGATCTATTTTATTAATTTATTGAATTATAAATTGTTTTTTAAATAAATAAAATTGTTTATAACAAGGATCAGATAAGATTCGAGTTATGCACAATTTATTTTTCTCTATCCTGGACAAGTTAGGCTCAAGCTCAGATCCTTGGACAATCGATGCAAATAAAAATATTCTGTTCCTTAACAGAGTTAAAATTAAAGTTATAAACAATACAATCACAAGCACTTCGAACTTTGCCCTACCCAATGATCGTAATCAATGGTGACCGTTCAACGTACCCAAAAGGGACTTATACTCTCGTGTGCTGTTTTTTTTGTTTGTTTTAACTTAAATCAAAACCTAGTTAACAAATTAGAATAATTTTTTAAATAAGATAAGTTACTTCATCACTTAGGTTAGCCTCAAGGTCAGATCCCTGCGTGATTTTTCAAAATATTTTATTTTATACAATTTATATAAATTACAAAATTTCAAAGAAATGATTTGATTATTAAATCATTAAGGTTAGCCTCAAGGTCAAATCCCTTTGTGATCTAACAAATCTATTTTATTGAAATTTCAAGTTACAAGTTGAAATAATATTTCATAATCATTTATTTATTCACTAGAAATAATCAATATGTTAATTTTCAATTGACTTGTGTTTCCCGGCCGATGCACCAGAAAAAAGGAAGTATGTTACGTCACAAGTACACAAATATACTTACTTTGATCGAAGATTCCTCGTTTTAAGTTAGGATCGAATGATCCTCGCTTAGGGATGAGGATAAGTCAATGAAAGACACAATGATTATGAAAATAATACAAATTGAATTTATTTTACTGGTTAAAATTTCCGGATATACATTCGTTAAGACAATTCTTATATAATGTAGGCACAGGCTGGTTGGTACGTAGGTGAGAAAGAGACAAAGAATAAAGATAGAGAGAGAGAGAGGTTCGGTACCTTTATGATTCGTAAGTTGTGTTGAGGTTTAATCCACACGGCGGTGAGTTGTAAGTACTGGATCCCCACAGGTGTATTCCAAGTGTGTGAGAGAGACGGAGTTATAGGCCGCACAGGTATATTCCGTAAAGGGCGGCGATTCAAATTTACGACACTGTTCGAAGATCTTTACAAGATCTATTCAAGTCTACGATGACTTTTACGACTCCCGAACTTGGATTTTAAATTGTCCCAATCGAATTTTATTAATCTCAAACTCAGAGATTTCCGAAGTTAAATTGAAATACCGCACTGGACTATTGTCGCGAGACCGGTTATAAATCCGAAGGAAAATTTAAGTGTCGAACTAGACGAAGAATTTACTGACTGCTTGCTCTTGGTGTGGGCCTCTTTTATATTTTTCTATACAAATTGACGGTCAGCGAAAATCGTGACGTAGTCATATCTTCTTAGAGGAGAAGGGGCCCTATTCTGCTGCCTACTTCCCCTACTCCTTATTCCCCCTTATCGATTTTCTCATAGATTTCTTAACTCAATCCAGCCTGTGTGTATTATATACATTCAAATACGTCGCGGGACGTGACAATAGTTTTAATAAACAAATGTTAATTAAGGGGTTCAATATTTAAGCAATTTAATAATTTATATTCTAATTCACATACGAAATTACAATTACTAAACAATTTTTTTGTATGAACTTGATTCGACAAACCTTTACTATGGAGTAAAATACTTTAAATACCATATTTTGAAATACATAACATCTTTTACGTGACAGTTTCAATATATAAGTGTAAACAAAAGGTTTCTTTTCTTTTTTGATGAATAAATTATATTTACATTTTCATACGAAATTACTCATTGTGATTCTTTGTTATTAAGTAAACGTGACCAATATTATAAAAATAAAATACTTTAAAAAAAAGTTTTAGAATACTTAAAAATTTGTATATGACAATTTTAATGTATAAATGTAAATGAAAGGTTTGATTATTGAAAAAAGCCAATTAATTATATCTGAGTTCGCATGCGAAACTACAAATTGAGATTTCTTTGGTATGAAGATAATTCGACAAACTTTTATAGTAAACTAAAATACTTTAAATAATTTTTTTGGAATACGTAAGATCTTTTAAAAGATAATTTTAGTATATGCACTGCCATCAGAAATTACAGGTTCACTTGTACTTTTATCTACTATTAAAGCATCTTCATTTTTATAATAACACGTGATGTAAAAGATTTTAACTATTCCACAAATTTTTAATGATATTTTATTCCAAATAAATATTTTTCACTTCATATCAGAGAAATCTCAACATGTAATTTAGTATTCAAATTTAAATATAATATATTTGATATTTAAAGAATCAAACTATTTATTCACACTTCGATAGTGTCTAAATCATTTATATCCAAATACAATATAATTTATTTTTGAATAATCAAATATTTTATTTACGATGTTGATGTTAATAATTGGCTTTAGGGTCCAGAAATGATAACTCAGGAAGTTACATACTTTCAAACGTTTCGACTCTGATCGGAGTCCTCATCAGTGATCTTTATTTCTAAAATATCAAAAAATTGAATCAAACATTGCACATATGAGCCCTGTTTTGGAATAGGCTTTGGTATTATGAGAAAACAATTGTAAAAAAGTAAAATTGCAAATTATCGTTGGAAAAAATGACATAAGAGTTGTACAGAGTACATCGATAAATGACCTAAAACTACCTTAGGAATAACAGCAAAATTCTGGCAAAAAAACTATATGATGCATCAGCTATTGACTAGTATCTTTATAGTGGAAAAAAAAATACAAACGTGGCGAGTGAACTTGCAGTATAAACGTGAGTTATGAATAAATTGCTTATAAGAATGCTAGTGTGGAATATTCGTTTTTTTTATATAGAAAAAGATGTGTTTTGTCAACTTCAAATTTTTCAGTCTCATCACCATTTTTAATTTTAAATAAGTTGAACTAACCTTATTAGATGTAGTGTGCTGTAACTACAACAGAGGGACTGCTATATCCTCAGACAAAAACTTTTTAAATTTTTTCCTTTTTCGTTTTCTGGCCACATACATACTTTCAAATAACTCACTGATCTCTATGACGTTATTTATGCAACTAAAGTTTGGCTATGACTTGAAACCGAAAGTGTGGGATGAAAGTGGAGGGTTTGCCTTTTGCTCTTGTGTTTAGGGTTGAGTGTTTTTCAATTTTTTAAATAATCAAATCTCTTATTCACACTTGTATACTAGAATTTTCTAAAAATAATTTTAGTTAATTAAGAAATTTTGTTCCCAAATATTTGATTATTAAATTTGTAAAATTTATTTTATATTATAAAACTCTTCAGATACAATTTCATAGGAACTTTCAGCAGATATTGCGTGCGCGAGGATTCACACATACGCACTGACATTTAAAGTTGTGTAAGTTTGATCGCTATATGAAATCAAAGCGCGTATTAAAGAACTTCTTAAAAATTGACAGCATGCTCAGATTTTATGTTTTTCTCGATTCCATACAAAAAGGGCGTGAAAGAGACGCCAAATTCAAAATATATTATTTAAAAAATTACCCTTCTTATTTTAATATTTTTAAAAGCATTCGCCTGAAATAAATATATGAAAGATTTTATATATATTTTGAGATGTTTTAAACACTCAAAAAAATGTTTCAGTAAAAATTAATATCAATAAATATTTATGGTTACAAGACGAGATATAAAAAAATGTTTAGCTTCATGAATTAAAGCTTCAATCACAAATTTTAAATACTTAAAAAGATTTAAAAAATGTTTGAACAATCATAAAAATTTCAATTACAAAATTAGGAGCAAAATTTTTCTTAGTGAAAAAAGATAAACAAGTCAAGGAAGTTAATTTGAAGCGATATTAAGAAAATCTTTTTCAATAGAACTTTTACTTATGACGTAAAATGTTTTCTATGTAGGCAAATACAATTTGTTTGATTATGGTGGGGATTTGACGAATGAGAATTTTTTTCTTAGGGAAAAATATTCTCCAAAATTTTACCACATCCAATTGGTAACCAAATAAGTGTTTTACTTTCTTAAAGTAATGAAAAAATTAATTTAAAAAATATGATATAATTACTACTGGAAAGGTACACTATCTTCTGTGCTTAAATTTTGTTTCAAATCTTTTTTCATAAAATCGCTTTTTCACCAAAATAGCATTATTCTCTCAATTTAAGGAGGTTCGACCGTGACTAGGAAGCCCTTGGAAAACGTGACTAATTCCCAGTTTAAAAAATCTGAATGCTGTTATCCTATGCATAATATTTCATAGTTTAATTAGTAGTTTCTTTTACTGTTCTTTAATACACGCTTTGATTTCATATAGCGATCAAACTTACACAACTTTAAATGTCAGTGCGTATGTGTGAATCCTCGCGCACGCAATATCTGCTGAAAGTTCATATGAAATTGCATCTGAAGAGTTTTATAATATAAAATAAATTTTACAAATTTAATAATCAAATATTTGGGAACAAAATTTCTTAATTAACTAAAATTAATTTTAGAAAATTCTAGTATACAAGTGTGAATAAGAGATTTGATTATTCAAAAAATTGAAAAACATGTTTAATTTAGCATAAGAAATTTAACTTTGAAATTTGTCTAGTAAGAAATAAATTTCAAAAAATTTCCTTTAGAATAAAGAAACTCAAAAAAGATTTTAGAATACTTAAAACCTTTTACATGAAAATTTTATCAAATAAATGTAAATAAAATATTTATAAAGTAGGACTTGTATCGACCCTCAAATAATAATTGTATACGATGTTGATGTTAATAATTGGCTTTAGGGTCCAGAAATGATAACTCAGGAAGTTACATACTTTCAAACGTTTCGACTCTGATCGGAGTCCTCATCAGTGATCTTTATTTCTAAAATATCAAAAAATTGAATCAAACATTGCACATATGAGCCCTGTTTTGGAATAGGCTTTGGTATTATGAGAAAACAATTGTAAAAAAGTAAAATTGCAAATTATCGTTGGAAAAAATGACATAAGAGTTGTACAGAGTACATCGATAAATGACCTAACACTACCTTAGGAATAACAGCAAAATTCTGGCAAAAAAACTATATGATGCATCAGCTATTGACTAGTATCTTTATAGTGGAAAAAAAAATACAAACGTGGCGAGTGAACTTGCAGTATAAACGTGAGTTATGAATAAATTGCTTATAAGAATGCTAGTGTGGAATATTCGTTTTTTTATATAGAAAAAGATGTGTTTTGTCAACTTCAAATTTTTCAGTCTCATCACCATTTTTAATTTTAAATAAGTTGAACTAACCTTATTAGATGTAGTGTGCTGTAACTACAACTGAGGGACTGCTATATCCTCAGACAAAAACTTTTTAAATTTTTTCCTTTTTCGTTTTCTGGCCACATACATACTTTCAAATAACTCACTGATCTCTATGACGTTATTTATGCAACTAAAGTTTGGCTATGACTTGAAACCGAAAGTGTGGGATGAAAGTGGAGGGTTTGCCTTTTGCTCTTGTGTTTAGGGTTGAGTTTTTAAAAGAGAAGGAGGGAAAAAAAAATTAGAAGATGTGCTCAAGATGACTGGAGTACTATGACAAAGGAGGCCATAAACTGTAATAGGAGTTGAAGTGGTTTGTTTCTGACAGATTTAGAATTTTCTTAGGCACTCTTTGAATGTGTGTGCTTTAAAAATACAGAAATATTTTGGCGAGGTTACAATTTGTCGTTCAAAAGGGGGAGGTAAAAAACGGATAAGTTTTCAGTATCAGCTCTTTGGTTTACCGCATGTGGATTGCCAGCTATGTGGGTCATTTCAAGTATCATACGTTTTTTATAATTATCTGATCTGTCAATTATTTTTACATTATCAAAATTAAACTTGTGGTCTTGATGCCAAGCATGTTTCGTTAAAGCAGTCCATTTTTCCGGGGGGTTATAAACATCTTTTTTATGTTCATGTATTCTAGTCTTTAAGGGCCGTTTAGTTGTACCTATGTAAGCTGCTGTGCAGTCAGAGCAAGGGATATTGTAGACGACATTAGCAGTGTCAAGTTTTGGAATAGGGTCCTTGGTTGATTTAAAAAAGTGCGAGAGGCCATTGGTATTGCGAGAAGCGATTTTTATATTGAAGGGTTTGAGGATACCTGACAGTTTTTCCGATAGCCCTTGTACGTAAGGCAATGGCACATATTTAGGGGTTTGACCTGTTGAGTTTGAGTGCGTTGTGTGTATGTGTGTGTTTGGGACTCTTTCAGATATATCGTGTGTGTGAGTGTTCGTTCTTGAAACTCTCTGTGAAAGAAGGTTTAATCTCTTTTTTATGACGGAATTTACAAATGCAAGTGGGTAGTTGTTTTGGAGTAAAGTAGATTTTATTTTTTGGATGTTATCTTTGTGAAAATTTTTTTGCGCTAAGATGATACCTCTGTCAACTAAATTGTTAATAACATTGATTTTGTAATTAAGTGGATGGTGCGAATGATAGTGTAGAAATCGGCCGGACCACATCGGTTTTTGATACCAGTTAGTTTCTTCAAGAATGTAAGAAATGATTTTGGGCGAAATGTTCTCTGGCATATGAAGAATTTCTCACATGCTACAGTTCAGTTAGCCAAAAAATCCAACCAGAGGATTCTTTTACTTCGTTGCAGAAAAGGAAAAATACTACCAAAACACCTACAATCAGCAGCATCCAACCTAGTAGCCTTTGACAATGATAATGTGACACGAATGCACTTATCAGCGAAAAATAAATTTCTTTTTTCGACACTCAATTTAGAAATAAAAGATATTTGTATTTCAATTCATAGATTAAAAAATAATATTCAATTTAGCAAACAAAATATCATGCAAGTATTGCCAATACATATTTATGAACAATTCTTTCTTTTGGAATCAAATAAAGCTCAACGCATTTTTTTATCGCACAAAGTTAGTTGCAAATATAAATTTGAACGTCTCATCACAAGTGTTAAAGATTTTTCTGATAATAACGCTCCTGATTACAACCTGATGGACTCATGGTTCACTAACTTGACTGACATACACATCCCAACCGAGGTTGTTAAGACAGTTAGCCTCGGCAAAAACTTTGGCATACCCTTTTCTCCGAAAAAAATTCCAACAAACCAAATAATATCAGATTTCGAATCAAATATTCAAAAAATTGATGAAAAAGACAGAAATGAGGCGAGATTAAAATTTGTTAACTGCATTAAAAATTTCTCGAATCAAAAACAAAACTCTTTAAATTGGTTTCAAAAACAGGTTATCCATAACTCCAAAATTACAAACACCTTTCTTAGAAACAACCCGGACATATACTTTACAAAAGCGGACAAAAGCAACACAACTGTAGCCATGAACAAACTCAAATACATTCAAGAAGCCACAGTTATGCTGTCAGACAAGAAAACTTATCAACCCCTCAAAAAAGACCCCACAAACACAATCCACAATAAAGTTAATAATATCATTAAACTCTGGAAGAGCAAAAATTATATCAATGAGCAAATTGCCTATTCTCTCAAATCCAGCAATCCATCACCAGCCAGATTTTATGGATTACCAAAAATCCACAAACCCAACCACCCCCTCAGACCTATTGTTTCTTTTTGTGGCAGCCCCACATACAACCTTGCCTCTTTCTACAACGAGATTATTTCGAAAAACATCATTCCTCCTATTTCACGTGTAAAAAACAGTTTCGATTTTGTAAAAAAAAATTAAAAATCTCCAAGTCCCACCGGGCCACAAAATTATTTCTCTAGATGCAGTATCGCTCTTCACAAATGTTCAAATTGGTATAGCCATTAAAGGCATCAAAGACAGATGGCCTCAAATCCAACCGCATATAAAAATGCCATGGTACCAATTTGAAAATGGCCTCAGAGTCTGCTCATCTAACTCCGCTTTTAACTTCCAAAACATCTCGTACAAACAAAAATCTGGTTTTCCTATGGGTTCCCCCCTTTCTCCTATCGCCGCTGACATTGTCATGGACGATCTGGAAACAAAATGTATATCCTCCCTCCCGTTTCAACTCCCTTTTTATTTTAGATACGTGGACGACATTATAACAGCGGTACCAAGTGATAAAATTACCATGATTCAAAAAATTTTTAATAACTATAATCATAAAATACAATTTACAGTAGAAGAAGAATCAAATAATAGAATTTGTTTTTTGGATGTTCTTGTTATTCGAAATGGGAAATATATACAAACTAACTGGTATCAAAAACCGATGTGGTCCGGCCGATTTCTACACTATCATTCGCACCATCCACTTAATTACAAAATCAATGTTATTAACAATTTAGTTGACAGAGGTATCATCTTAGCGCAAAAAAATTTTCACAAAGATAACATCCAAAAAATAAAATCTACTTTACTCCAAAACAACTACCCACTTGCATTTGTAAATTCCGTCATAAAAAAGAGATTAAACCTTCTTTCACAGAGAGTTTCAAGAACGAACACTCACACACACGATATATCTGAAAGAGTCCCAAACACACACATACACACAACGCACTCAAACTCAACAGGTCAAACCCCTAAATATGTGCCATTGCCTTACGTACAAGGGCTATCGGAAAAACTGTCAGGTATCCTCAAACCCTTCAATATAAAAATCGCTTCTCGCAATACCAATGGCCTCTCGCACTTTTTTAAATCAACCAAGGACCCTATTCCAAAACTTGACACTGCTAATGTCGTCTACAATATCCCTTGCTCTGACTGCACAGCAGCTTACATAGGTACAACTAAACGGCCCTTAAAGACTAGAATACATGAACATAAAAAAGATGTTTATAACCCCCGGAAAAATGGACTGCTTTAACGAAACATGCTTGGCATCAAGACCACAAGTTTAATTTTGATAATGTAAAAATAATTGACAGATCAGATAATTATAAAAAACGTATGATACTTGAAATGACCCACATAGCTGGCAATCCACATGCGGTAAACCAAAGAGCTGATACTGAAAACTTATCCGTTTTTTACCTCCCCCTTTTGAACGACAAATTGTAACCTCGCCAAAATATTTCTGTATTTTTAAAGCACACACATTCAAAGAGTGCCTAAGAAAATTCTAAATCTGTCAGAAACAAACCACTTCAACTCCTATTACAGTTTATGGCCTCCTTTGTCATAGTACTCCAGTCATCTTGAGCACATCTTCTAATTTTTTTTTCCCTCCTTCTCTTTTAAAAACTCAACCCTAAACACAAGAGCAAAAAGGCAAACCCTCCACTTTCATCCCACACTTTCGGTTTCAAGTCATAGCCAAACTTTAGTTGCATAAATAACGTCATAGAGATCAGTGAGTTATTTGAAAGTATGTATGTGGCCAGAAAACGAAAAAGGAAAAAATTTAAAAAGTTTTTGTCTGAGGATATAGCAGTCCCTCAGTTGTAGTTACAGCACACTACATCTAATAAGGTTAGTTCAACTTATTTAAAATTAAAAATGGTGATGAGACTGAAAAATTTGAAGTTGACAAAACACATCTTTTTCTATATAAAAAAACGAATATTCCACACTAGCATTCTTATAAGCAATTTATTCATAACTCACGTTTATACTGCAAGTTCACTCGCCACGTTTGTATTTTTTTTTCCACTATAAAGATACTAGTCAATAGCTGATGCATCATATAGTTTTTTTGCCAGAATTTTGCTGTTATTCCTAAGGTAGTGTTAGGTCATTTATCGATGTACTCTGTACAACTCTTATGTCATTTTTTCCAACGATAATTTGCAATTTTACTTTTTTACAATTGTTTTCTCATAATACCAAAGCCTATTCCAAAACAGGGCTCATATGTGCAATGTTTGATTCAATTTTTTGATATTTTAGAAATAAAGATCACTGATGAGGACTCCGATCAGAGTCGAAACGTTTGAAAGTATGTAACTTCCTGAGTTATCATTTCTGGACCCTAAAGCCAATTATTAACATCAACATCGTATACAATTATTATTTGAGGGTCGATACAAGTCCTACTTTATAAATATTTTATTTACATTTATTTGATAAAATTTTCATGTAAAAGGTTTTAAGTATTCTAAAATCTTTTTTGAGTTTCTTTATTCTAAAGGAAATTTTTTGAAATTTATTTCTTACTAGACAAATTTCAAAGTTAAATTTCTTATGCTAAATTAAACATGTTTTTCAATTTTTTGAATAATCAAATCTCTTATTCACACTTGTATACTAGAATTTTCTAAAATTAATTTTAGTTAATTAAGAAATTTTGTTCCCAAATATTTGATTATTAAATTTGTAAAATTTATTTTATATTATAAAACTCTTCAGATGCAATTTCATATGAACTTTCAGCAGATATTGCGTGCGCGAGGATTCACACATACGCACTGACATTTAAAGTTGTGTAAGTTTGATCGCTATATGAAATCAAAGCGTGTATTAAAGAACAGTAAAAGAAACTACTAATTAAACTATGAAATATTATGCATAGGATAACAGCATTCAGATTTTTTAAACTGGGAATTAGTCACGTTTTCCAAGGGCTTCCTAGTCACGGTCGAACCTCCTTAAATTGAGAGAATAATGCTATTTTGGTGAAAAAGCGATTTTATGAAAAAAAGATTTGAAACAAAATTTAAGCACAGAAGATAGTGTACCTTTCCAGTAGTAATTATATCATATTTTTTAAATTAATTTTTTCATTACTTTAAGAAAGTAAAACACTTATTTGGTTACCAATTGGATGTGGTAAAATTTTGGAGAATATTTTTCCCTAAGAAAAAAATTCTCATTCGTCAAATCCCCACCATAATCAAACAAATTGTATTTGCCTACATAGAAAACATTTTACGTCATAAGTAAAAGTTCTATTGAAAAAGATTTTCTTAATATCGCTTCAAATTAACTTCCTTGACTTGTTTATCTTTTTTCACTAAGAAAAATTTTGCTCCTAATTTTGTAATTGAAATTTTTATGATTGTTCAAACATTTTTTAAATCTTTTTAAGTATTTAAAATTTGTGATTGAAGCTTTAATTCATGAAGCTAAACATTTTTTTATATCTCGTCTTGTAACCATAAATATTTATTGATATTAATTTTTACTGAAACATTTTTTTGAGTGTTTAAAACATCTCAAAATATATATAAAATCTTTCATATATTTATTTCAGGCGAATGCTTTTAAAAATATTAAAATAAGAAGGGTAATTTTTTAAATAATATATTTTGAATTTGGCGTCTCTTTCACGCCCTTTTTGTATGGAATCGAGAAAAACATAAAATCTGAGCATGCTGTCAATTTTTAAGAAGTTCTTTAATACGCGCTTTGATTTCATATAGCGATCAAACTTACACAACTTTAAATGTCAGTGCGTATGTGTGAATCCTCGCGCACGCAATATCTGCTGAAAGTTCCTATGAAATTGTATCTGAAGAGTTTTATAATATAAAATAAATTTTACAAATTTAATAATCAAATATTTGGGAACAAAATTTCTTAATTAACTAAAATTATTTTTAGAAAATTCTAGTATACAAGTGTGAATAAGAGATTTGATTATTTAAAAAATTGAAAAACATGTTTAATTTAGCATAAGAAATTTAACTTTGAAATTTGTCTAGTAAGAAATAAATTTCAAAAAATTTCCTTTAGAATAAAGTACCTCAAAAAAGTTTTTAGAATACTTAAAACCTTTTACATGAAAATTTCATCAAATTAATGTAAATAAAATATTTCATTATTCAAAAATAAATTATATTGTATTTGGATATAAATGATTTAGAGATTATCGAAGTGTGAATAAATAGTTTGATTCTTTAAATATCAAATATATTATATTTAAATTTGAATACTAAATTACATGTTGAGATTTCTCTGATATGAAGTGGAAAATATTTATTTGGAATAAAATATCATTAAAAATTTGTGGAATAGTTAAAATCTTTTACATCACGTGTTATTATAAAAATGAAGATGCTTTAACAGTAGATAAAAGTACAAGTGAATCTGTAATTTCTGATGGCAGTGCATATACTAAAATTATCTTTTAAAAGATCTTACGTATTCCAAAAAAATTATTTAAAGTATTTTAGTTTACTATAAAAGTTTGTCGAATTATCTTCATACCAAAGAAATCTCAATTTGTAGTTTCGCATGCGAATTCAGATATAATTAATTGGCTTTTTTTAATAATCAAACCTTTCATTTACATTTATACATTAAAATTGTCATATACAAATTTTTAAAAATTCTAAAACTTTTTTTAAAGTATTTTATTTTTATAATATTGGTCACGTTTACTTAATAACAAAGAATCACAATGAGTAATTTCGTATGTCAATATAATTTATTCATCAAAAAAGAAAAGAAACCTTTTGTTTACACTTATATATTGAAATTGTCACGTAAAAGATGTTATGTATTTCAAAATATGGTATTTAAAGTATTTTACTCCATAGTAAAGGTTTGTCGAATCAAGTTCATACAAAAAAATTGTTTAGTAATTGTAATTTCGTATGTGAATTAGAATATAAATTATTAAATTGCTTAAATATTGAACCCCTTAATTAACACTTGTTTATTAAAACTATCATGTAAAAGATTTTACACATTATAAAATTTTGATTTTAGCGTTAAGTTTTCAAATTATATCTTCCGTCATTTCGAATTCGGAAACTCTTTCGCGCCTCTTGCACGGAATCCAGCAGAGTCGAAAGAAACATAAAAACCGAGCAAGCTGTCGATTTGTATTTTGTAAGCAGTGCTCCTACACACTGTTGAGTTTCATATAGCAATCTAACTTACGCAACTTTAGCTAACAGTGCGTACATGTGATTCCTAGCGCACGCAATATCAGCTGTAGGTACAAGGAGCCTTTAGCCAGAGAAAACTCAGAGAACCACTGCGAACAGCAGACACATTACGCTGCGCACGCAACCATTCTCACCTACCTACTGCTGTTTGCGTTGTGTGCGTAACGTTCGCGTGTCAAATCTGGACACACTGGCAACGGCTCGACAAGTGCCCGGCTTGTAAGTTGGAAGTAGTGTAAAGGAGTGCGCAAGTGCGCAGTTGTCCTATTCTTACTCACGGGAAAATGTGCGAGTGAGGCGAATTTTTCAAATTGATCTAAACCAGATTGGTTATGTTAATTAATTTTTTGATCATTTGCAAGCGGTAGATATTTATTCAATTTCAATGTTGTTTGAAAAAAAAATTATTATCTCAGGACTCCTATAAAGCTAAAGGAGTGCATTATAAAAGTGGTAAGTATATATCGAATATAATAAGATTGTAAATCTTAAAATTGAAATCATGGTATTCGTTATTACTTCGTAAATCGTGTGTTGAATAATATTGAATAGTTTTTTCCTTTAAAGGTGAGGGAATTTAATCCGAGAAATTTTCAAGATTTTGAACATTGCATATAGTATAATATAATGCATTTAATATAATAAATGTTTTTCTTAGCAGTGTCGTGTCGCGTACCGGGTTGCATAACCTCTCTGGCTTAGATCAATTTGACAAGTTCGTCTCACTCGCACATTTTCCCGTGAGTAAGAAGAGGACAACTGCGCACTCCTTTCCACTACTTCCAACTTACAAGCTGGGCACTTACCGTGCCGTTGCTCCTGCCAGATTCGGAAAAGTTTCCCATGGCAGTTTGGTCTCCTTATTATTCCTTCGTGTTCTCGATCTAGGCCACATCTAGACTAAACAACCGAAAGCGTGAAATTGGTGCGATAAATTGGGGACACAGATAATTGAAGCATATGCTCCGCCTTACCGATTAAGAAGCAAAATAAAATTTAATACATGGGACTGGCAATCTCCCACCTCATCTGTTCATCTCCGGTGACACCAATGTTACGAGCCAGATGATTCGCTCCTTCAGGTCGAACGTTGATTTGTCGGGTCCGTCGGTGAATTAACTACTGCGTAGAGCCAGGAAATTTGAATTGCGGATTTACTCGCGATCGAGTCGTGAAAAGAAAAATGTTAAGTACCATCGATATCTTGGAGTGACTTCGACGATTAATCACTTCAAGTTGTATGTCCGTGGTAAAAATTGTTCTGAGCTCCAGAGAAGAGAAGTTCAAGTCCGCAGCTTCTCAACCTCTGCTCCGTCGCTGTGATTTCATCTCAAGCAATTAAAAAACCGCCTCACACTTCACATCATCCAATTATCGTGTTACAATTTCTTACATATTCACACATCAAGCAGCCACGCAAGCCAATCATACTCGAATTCGATCCCACCTATTCTGCCCTTTGATACACACCGTGCATATCATGTCGGGATCAATGGTTCTTTTTTATCACGACCGATGTTCCAATAAAAGTAATTAACTCTCACCCTAGTTTTCAAACCAAGTCACATTTATCCTATAGCTTCGACTCTTATCTACATTTTTCTAGCACCTACATTAAATTGTTTATGCGTCGCTCATAGCTTCCAAGCAGTTCAGTTTCCTATTCTAGTTACACCGGCATAAATAAAATTTGCCGTAAATTATAATTAATATTTACATTCATACAAATCGTACAAAAGGTCCTTATTCTAACGGGCACGTGTGAGGTTCTCTGAAGCCCTGACTCACGGCACAAACTCCAAAAGATAAAAATATTTACTAAACATTTCACGCAAGGAATTTGTCCTTTGCTACGCAATATTTTCGAAACTGTAAATTTATGAATATAAGTTCCTTTTCGAAGTGCAAACTAAAACGTAGTTAAAACCACGATGCATTTCGATTACCATCCACATTTCCTAAATAACCATTTATATGACATTTTACTTCATCTCATCATTATTAATTTTTATTTTGTTAATTGATTTAAAATTTAGTGCGCAAAGTTTGTCTCTGAGAGCTGCCGCTCTCTAGTGGAGAACGAGCGAGGTATAGTCGTTCGTCACACCAAAGTACTGCCAGCGCTTGTCTCGGCCCTCGGCGACGGTCATCTCTCATGTTACTTTCTTTCTTTAGGCTGCTTTATAGTTTAGGCTAGAATAGGAGTGCCACACCACCCGTGTGTTGATGACATAAAATTCGGATTTTACTTACCGGGATTTTCCCTTCAAAACGAGGTTAAGAACGATGGCATTTGCAACAAGACAATTGAGGATTTTGTGCAAAATATATAATGGCAATAGAGTTGCATCTTTCTCAAGCCTTCGGCAGACTGTAACCAGGATATCTCTCGTCAAAGCCGTTCAAAGATACACTTTCTCTACAGAACGTTTGTAGTCATAAACATAACCTCTCTTACACTCTTATAAATCTTATTAAAATCAAATCATCTATTCACTCTCCTTATTTATGAGTATAATGAACTGTTAATTAATTTGAATTATATTTAAAATTAATTTTCTTTTTAATACCGTAAGTCGATTCTATTTTAAGCATTTTGAAACATCAACTTTGTATTCATTTGAAATTTCCTCTAATTTTATATGAATACCCTTTAAAGAACATTTTTACACTGCCTTAATATGTCTTTTATAATGTGTTATTTATATATGCACTTTATGTATTGTTAATATTGCTCATAAATCGATATATCTGCGATAATCAAATATATATTTAATTTACTATATGTAACAAAGCTACGTCTTTTCAAATCGAGAGTAAAGTAGTTTGATTTCACGCAACAATCAAATTCAATAATAATTAATAGAGATCGTTTCTTATCTCTGGAATGCTATTTATAATCTAACTTAATTTTCCCATCAAGAGAATGGAAAAAATGCTGATATAATTTAACAAACATTATTAGAAGTACTCATTTGCTGAGGAAATTAATTCGTATTATGAATAAAATTTGAGGCAATAAATAAACTAGGCAATCGTTGTAATTACTTGCTTTTGAACTCCGAAATTCAACTTTGTAGAAAGACAGTCTAATGTGGATATGTTGACATATTTATACTCATTTATTAAAATATTATGTGTTTATTGATTGATAATAAATATCTGATATTAAAATAAATAAAAATTTCAAAATTAAATGCATCATATTATACGCCAAAATGTTCAATGAAATATCTTTGTGATATTCACTGTCAAAAAATATTTCAATAGATTTATAAAAAGCAATTGTAAATGTATAAAGCGATTGTAAAAGTACATCGATGCACGTTCTAAACTTATTTATATTCTGTGTAATTACAATCGAATTGTAATCATGTAGCGTGACACGTTGTTTAAATTTAAGACAAAAAATACAACGTTACTCGTCATAGAGTTACAAGAGACCGTAAAATTACTACGTATCACCTGAAACGACCTATTTCCAACGTGAACGTAATAATTTTACATCCGAAGATATTTAATTCTACGAGTAACGTTGCATTATTACATTTCGCCTTGTAAAAAAACAACGTGTCATGTAGCATAATTACCATTTCTGCTTTCATTTGAAGAAAACTGCGGCTGTGGCTGGTCGAATGCATCGCTTTTTTGAGATGATATCCGACAATTGCCAGAAAGATGGAAAAAAGTAGTGGCTAGCAACGGACAGTACTTTGAATCATAAATAGATAATCACTCTTTAAGAATAAAGCCTCAAATTTTGGGAAAAAAACGGCGGAAGCAAAGTTGTGCACCTAATACTGAAATATTTTTTACAGTGTATTTTAGAACATTAAAATGTGATATATAAAAATAATTTATTGCATAGAAATTTTAAAACTAGGACTTGTGGTGACATCTATCAGGTATTAATTGCAAACACTTAGTCAATTGACAATATTTGCCATTCAGGCCATGGATCAACTAGTACAGTTGACTAAATCAATGAAATTAGTTTCCCCCAAGTTTTGTCCACAGTAATGAATTTTTTTAGTTGAAACCTCAGGACATAATAAAGGGCATATTAGTGGATGGCTGTAGACTTTAATTAGTTTTTAAAAATTGAAAAAACTTTAGTGTCGGTAAAACAGGAATTGTTATTTTCCAGCGAGTAAACCAAAAATAACAGGTAGTTTAACGAATATACAGTCAACGTCACCAATTGATCCAAAACTACCGTCAGATCCAGGCAAACAAAATGAACAGAATGAAGACCGAGATAACAAAGATGGAGAGAAAAAAAATAACACTTACAGTCCTTTTATGAAATTCTGCATGGCTTTTTTCGGTGTATCGATGGGTACTATGGGTTCTTATTTAATTTATGAATTGGCCAGGCCTAATTATGATGAACACGGTAATGTCATCGAGGATGAATTTACACACTTGCCATACTTAGAACAAGTGTTTAAAAGGTTATTGAGAGAACTTCACTATTACAAAAAGGTAACCATCGCTCTTTCCAAAAAAATGTTTTTCTTTTCTTATTAAATTAAATTCTTATTACCTGAATTTGTTCTTATATTTCTGGCAGCTTGTTCAAGAGCCAAGCAGAGATAAACTACTTCCAGATCCTCTTAAGTATCCGTACATACAACCACAATACACTTTAGTATTAGAATTAATAGATTTATTGGTTCACCCAGATTGGACAGTGAGTAAAGATAAGAAAAACTTTGTTATTTATTTATTTAAGGAAAATTATTTATCTATTGCAATTTTTATTTTTATTCTTTAGTATCAAACTGGTTGGAGGTTTAAAAAGCGGCCTGGAGTCGATAAATTTTTAGAAGCTGTTGCACCACCTCAATTTGAAATTGTGGTATTTACCGCAGAGCATGGAATGGTAAGTATAGTAAATCGAAAAAATAATCAAAGTAAGTTGACATTAATTGTAGAGAGATAAATCACTTTAATTTTTCAGACTGTGTTTCCAATCATAGATGCTTTGGACCCTCAGGGATATATTATGTACAGATTAGTTAGAGACGCCACTCGTTTCGTGGATGGTCACCATGTGAAAGACTTGAATGCACTCAACCGAGATCTTAGCAAAGTATGTTTTTCGAATTTTTAAACTATAAATCTGTGCGAATTTTGTAAAATTATTGTTTTCTCAGGTAATTGTCGTTGATTGGAATGCAGATAGTGTAAAGTATCACCCAGAAAATGTTTTAAAAATTCCTCGATGGACTGGAAACGATGATGACATGACAATGTACGATTTGGCTGCATTTCTCAAGAGTAAGTTTCTTTAAGGCAATGTCCTAGGTGGGCCACGTGACCTCGGATCGATATTTCTTTTTGTCCATACTTAAAATTGAAATTGTGAGTGAAAGCGCACATTTAGGGGAATTTATTGTTTTCTCTACCTACTGTTTTAGAATGGTATTTTCACTACAAAAAAAGTTATATGGGCGAAAAAAATGTATTGTTTGGTCACGTGGCCCACCTAGGGCATGGCCTTAAAACGTTGCAAAAAATGAATTCCTTTTGAATGAATAATACTCACTGATTTTTTTTTTCAGCCATACATGTGTCGCAAGTTGATGATGTCAGAGAGGTCTTGAATTACTACAGACAGTTTGACAATCCTCTAGAAGCGTTTAGAGAAAACCAACGAAAATTACTGGTAATAAAAGTACCGACATTTCCCCGAACAATCATTTCAAAACACAGATCTCCGAATAATATTAAATAGATTCAGTTCTTATTTAAGAAATTTTTTGCAGGTGCAGTTAGAGGAAGACCAAATTAGGACGCAGAAAGACAGTACGAAAGATCTAACCTCCAGGTGGAAACCATCTTTTCTACGAAATCGCTAGTCGTCACAAGAACAATAAAGTCGTTTATTTCAAAAGTATGGTATGGTTTTATTTTCATGCTTTTTAGAAAAATATAAAATTTTGTTCATGATTATTATTTTAGAACCTCTTTTTTTGCATAGCAGTTTTATTCAAATAAGGAATTTTATTCTATTTTCAAAAACAAACTAAAAGCCGGGAACGTATTTTCTCTTTTTAATTTCTTTAGATTTTTCTTCAGATTTTATTTTGGGTAGGTAAACCTGATGAATGTCGGCAGGTAAGTCTATAAATTCCACATCAGGTTGTTCAGGAACGATGAGACCCTGAGTAATAATAGGCGAAGGAATGGATTCAATGTCTTGAATTTGACTTGTTGACGGTATAGAAGGTTCTGTCGTTGTAGAAGTTTGAAGCCAGTTCAAAACTTTTTGATGAGGCACTGCTATCAACGACAGAACAGAATCATTTATCACTTCCCATATCTGCAAAAGCTCAGGTGCTAAAATATCCTTGTAGGAACTCAGTAATGTCAAAGGTTGTTGCCAAAGAGGATTGTATAATTGCTCTGATTTATCAGGTAGCACAAGTTTCAATTTCGTTCGCGATAAATCTGTAAAATAATAGTAAATTAAAATTAAACTCGATTTTTAAAACATCCTATAATTTGTATTATAGAATTTGCTGTTTCGTACTTTTATAAATGTGGCTCATATCCGATTTTTCAGAAATTGCGAGTGGCATTACGGTTTCGCGTTGCTTCAGTATGGCATTTTCCCAAGCTTCCAAAGTAGAGATAGCTTTGGAATTTTCAACAACAAATTTTTCTTGAGCTTTTTCGTGTGTTATTCCTTGATAGAAAATATCTCCTAAAAGTAAAAAAATCAATACAGTTTCATACAAAATGTACAACTTTTTATGTTAGGTAAGTAATTATTTTTATTAGATAACTGTGTTTAATACCAATCGAGTTTTGCTGGAAGATAAAAGTAAGTCCTTTATCATCAGTTATTAGAGTACATCCGACGTTACAGAGTTCTAATCTGAGTTTCATATATGGATTTAAACATTTTCCCTGCATGCGAGATTGCTTAAGGGTTTCTAGAATATTTTTTGGAGTGTATGGGAAGGAATAAGACCGAGAGCTGTTATCATCAATCCAATTATTCACTATTATTGAACTTTCGCGTGGAAGTTGACTCATGAGAAGGATCATTTCCTGATCCCCCCTGAAAAAACATGAATTAGTCTTTTTCCAAATAGAATCTAGTTTTTGTCACAAAATCATATTTCTTATTCACATACTTATTAATAACGCTAGATAAAAGAGGAGCGCTTTTAAACTGGTGAGTCCATTTTTGTTGGGTGCACTGATCTGGAGACCGCTTATCGCACAAAATAAAGTTGTGATATGATCCTACATATCGATAAAAAGAATTCGTGCTTGGATGATCTAAACATAGACTTTCACAAACTTCTAAATGACGTTTTGGACAGAGTGATAAGGCAGGGCGTTCAATTGGCTCCTGAAGTTGAAAAATATACGATTTTGAAATTACTGTAAAAGATTAAACATATTATTTCCAATGAAGGAATTATTTATTGAAAAGTGTTACCCTTGTGTCGATATAATGAATGCAACATCTATCAACATAAACCAATACTTCAGGATCGGTAGTTTGATATCTAATGCTTCCCCAGTTATCGTCGAGAGATTTGGTATTTATTATCTTACCTCTGCTAACAGATTTACTGCAATGAATTTGAATTTTCAAAATGTAAGTAAATGAATATAAAACACACTGAAATTTGAAAATTCTTACGCTTTTACCAGATCCCATTTTGTAATTAATCTATCAACGTTTGATGTGCTATATTCATTGAAATTAAATGGGTTTATATCTGCACTAACGAATGGAACTCGAGAGGCCTGTTTGTAGAGTTTCACTATCTGCATTTGGTCATTAATTCCAAAAAGGCCGTACAATATACAATGATTTTTGTAGCGCCCTAGAATTCTACCTGTGATAACAATTTACACGAAAAGATAAAAGAAAAATTAAAGGAAGACTACTTTTTACACATTACTTACAAGAATCATTTTCAACCTTATGCCTCAATTCATAAAGGACACCACTGAGGTCATATTTTGCTGCTTGTTGCAGCCTTGGTTTCCACAAAGACCTTTGGATTGATGATATTGGAGTCGCAACTTGTGATTTGCATTTTCAGAATCAATTAGCAAATTAAATTTGAAGTTACATTATAACTGAGGTAAGTTAAACGCTCCTATCTCGCGCATGTTAAAATGTCAAAGTTTGAGACCCATTACCTCAGCAACTAAACAAGATACAGTTCTGAAATTTTTTACAGCTGTTATTTAGGTCTTTATGTTACTACTGGTCCTCACTCATAATTTTATTGATTCAAAAAAAAAAATTATAGCTTTTCCAAAATTTAAACTTTTTAATATATATATTTTTGTACAATTAATTTTTTGTATTTTTTGTTTTAATACATATAAGCTTTATTGAGGATCCACACAATACCCTATATGTAGAGAACATGTGGTAAAAATTTGGTCCATATATCTTTTATAGTTTCCAATATAATGGGTCATTTATGTTAAAAACGCTGCAAAACCTCTGTGCACATAATCTTTGAAAAAATTTAAAAAATACTTCTAGACCTCCAATCGTTATACTTTTTTAACTAAAACATTTAAAAATAAATAAATACAGTAAAACCTCATTTATCGGGACGCCCTTGAAATGTAAACACCTCGTTTATCGGGATTTGGAGGGGCTCCCCACTACCACCTACAGTCTCATGGTGGGTTGCCATGACTCTTGTTGTATGTTGACATTTAGTAATGGTTATGTACATAAGTTGTAATATATTTGCAAATTGTGTAAATTTATTTGGTCTTTCATGATGGAAAATGAAGATAGAAATACAAACGAAGGTATGTAAAAAAATTGACATAATTCAAATGCAAATGAAACATCTGGAAACTGTCAGTATGTCACTATGTACAAGGGGTGGTGGCTGGAGGAGAAACAAAATGTCCCGATAAATGAGGTTGCGAGATCCCGATAAGTGAAAATCCCGATAAATGAGGTTTTACTGTAACAATATTTTGTAAAAAAATAAATTTTTTTTTTCTACTAGCGGGCCATAAAGTGGACTTTATTGCCCCGTGCGGGGCAAACAAATCCACTTTCTGACCCGCTAGTAGAAAAAAAATCGTGTGCAACACGGGAAAAACATTTATTTTACTCGTGTGGTTGTTACCCTCGCTTTGCTCGGGCATCAAATTTCACACTCGCAAAATAAATTTTTTTTTCCCTATTAATTTTTTTGCGTTTAACTTACCCTAAACGAGAGCTTAATTAATAATATCAAAGCTTACTCAATTCTTCTGAGTAGGGAAAGAGCAAAATATTTTCTCCTCCGTAATAAATATTATTCAGAGTCCCTCCACTATAGTACCAATTGTATTTCTGAAAAAAGTAAAATTGAATTATGGATTATTTTCATCTTTTTAATAGAATAATAAAAGAATTATACTGTAAAATAATTATTGGCTGCTTACGCCCGAAAAATACGGATCGGGATCTAGTTCAATAATTTCAGCAATTTCTGCAACATATCTGGGCAGAGATGTAGATTTATTCCCATTATCTTTAACCCATTGTACATCCTTTTTCTTTGGCAGTTTAAAAACTGCAAGAACATTGAAATTATTCATGATTTTATTGGACTATGTTTTATCAATGCTTATGTTCATTTGAAGATGTTACTTTACTTGATTATTTGTACCATTTTTATGTTTTTTATAATACTCGGTTATCCTATTAATATCGTCTTTCATGTAAGATTTAGTTGTAATTAATTGCAAGGCTGGATCCTCTTCAGCTAAAACTAAAAAAGAGGAAATAAAATAATACAATAAATAAAGAAAAATGATCTGCCCATTCACTCTTCGCGCTCGGTCATGTGTATTTTTTGCGGACATTCAAATGTGTTCGTCGTGATTTACCTCTATCACCAAAGTAAATTTTATATTGTGAATGTTAATTCGGTCGTTTCGGTTTTATCAAAGCTATTTCGATATTAAGGGATACGTTTTCATCGCGAAACTCTTTGCTTTGCGTTCAATATTAATGGTTGAAAAAAAAATTTGAACTCACGCTTTAGAAAAATTACAAATATTAATTTAAATTCACGTATTCTTGACAATTAATGTACTAGGGTGTATAGAAAAAAAAGTTGTTTGTGAGAAGTTCTAATATCAATGAAAACTTTCTTTTGGGAGCCAAAAACAATCCCCTAAAGTTTCATAAAAAAAATTCCTTCTCAGTTACTTCGACTTTAAGAAATACATTCTACTTTCTGTAGACGCATTTTTTTAAAACGCCTGTAATTTGTTGGAAAAAGTAATTTTTTGGAATTTTTATAGCATTCCTAAAATTAAATGAAAAATACGCGCCATATGAAAAAAATAATAGGAATCAGCTTAGCTGATATTTTTTTTAGAAAAATTATTGTATTTAAAAAAAAATTATATATAATAAGAATGTAAAAATGAATTAAAACAGTTAAGAAGCTTTGTTTTTAACTGTTTATATAACAAAATAAAATTTTCCAATTCACCAAGTTTCTTCTGAAGTATTAAAATTCTATTATTATATACTTACTTCCTCGTTCTAGTTTAATTGGTGGTAAAAGAGGTTTCGGAAGATCACAATAGTAAGGATAATCCTGGAATGTTTGTATCACCGAATCAGCATCCCAAGAAAAATGTGAATTATCTCTTACAGAATTAATTCCTGGTACCGTGTAATGGGCATAGTTAGTTAAAAAAATATTCCTCAATCTTTTCTGTATGTTAAGCTCAGCTCGCTTGAACCCTTTCGATTTTAATTCTTCACTCATGTTTGATATTAGCAATGCGTTTTTCAAATCATGACATTCAAAATTAATATTAAGAATATATATTACTTATTATTAAAGCATACGCACGGTTTGTTTGTGCCTACCGAGTAAACATGATAAGAAAAACATTGTCAAACAAAAATAGTTAAAACTTGTCACAGAATGACAGAATTCATTAGCAGTTACAAACAAATTTGTATCACTGTATGTGTTGAAAATAAGTTGATTCACATATGAACGTTTGGTAAACTTTATGTTTATCTCTTTAATAGATTCGTATATTCACAATGCAAAAGTGTAAAATCATTGCTAGATGAAAAAACAGATTGGTTTGTAAGTTTGAAACGTATATGTATAAAAATATTTTCATCTTGCTAAGCATTGCTGAGTCTAGCACAGGCCGTGGAAACTCTAATGGGTGGGGTTGACCAAACATAATCTGGTCCCGTTTGTGCGGTAGTGAGATGGCGCTGGCATCTAACCCCTCCTTACTTCTCACTCCCCTGCCCATTTGTGCCATATTCTGATGTCCGTAAAGTTAGCACTCCGACCATGAAAAATCCAAACTTTTTTTGGTGAAATCGTTTGGTGGTCGTTTGGTGGTCGTTAGGTGGTAGTTTTCGACGTTTGGTGGTCAAAATTACAAAAACTACAGAATTTTCAAAGTTGGAGTGCTACCTTCACGCTGCACTCCACATGTTAATATTTTTCAAAATTTCTTTTTGTAATCGTTTGGTGGTCGTTTGGTGGTCGTTAGGTGGTAGTTTTCGACGTTTGGTGGTCAAAATAGTGGGAGATGTCATTGTTCCAAAAAATCTTTTGTAGTATGCGCAGAAGATCTGCGCATGTGTATACTTGGCGCGCAATTTGAAAACAAAATTATAAAAAACTATTCAGATCGTTTAATAATCTATTAAATTACATTTATTTAATGCATCTTCAAATGCTTTACATTATTTAAAGGTAAATATCATCCTTCAATAGCTATCTTAAATTTGCGTCACATTTATTATATCAAAAACTAAGTTTCTTGATATTTTAAAATAGTTATTTTTGGAAGCACTTCATGATCGTTTAGTAATTGTCTGGAGGTAGTTTCTGACGTTAGGTTTTCATAATTGTGGCAGATATTAATTTTTCAGACAATTTGTCACAGTGATGCACGGAAGTTGGTGCGCATACTAAACAGGCGCGAAATTTGAAAGACGGTATTACACAAAGTACAACTAAATACCTTGGGTAGCATATTTGCCTGAAGGGTGCCGATCGAAACTTTGGTTCTATTTTGTTATTGTAAGTATTTTTTAATAACACTAGTCGATCGATCTCTGTCTATTTGAAAATGAAGGTAAATGGACTGGTTTTGTTCAAGAATATTTATTATTATGGACTCAAAGTTGGCGAAACTAAATTACTCTTATGCCCTCAACTTTTCTTCTCAAATTTTTTCGTTGGCAAAATAGACTTGGAAAATAATACAGTTATCGTACAGAAAATGAAGTTGATAGAAGTGTTAATTGTTTATAAATAATTTTTTGAACAACTAAATATTGCTCCGTAAAAAAGTATTATGTATGACACTTATTGTACATGTCTATATAAAAGGATATTAACCTATTCCCACGTTTAATTCTGCAATTGTTCCATAAATCTTTCCCATGGCTACGTGAAAACTTATCATGATTTGTTTCATGACTCAAAATTTCTATAACCTATGGGAGTTTCTCCAAAAAAATTTCTCAGTGTAATAACTACATTTCAAACAAAGCAAATATTAGGTATTATTCTACGTCCTTAACATATTCCTCTGCATAGTATTTACTGACAAAGATAGAGTATATTTTAATATTGTAAGAAGTTTTAACTATGAAAACATTTAACATTTTAGTTATGAAAAGTTTTAAGTGTATAAAAGATTTTTACATGTTTATGTATGTATCTAAAGTAATATATGTATTACTTTTTTACTGTAAATGAATATCTTTTCCAATTACAATTTGAGATTTCCGAATTTATTGATACTATTGTTAATTATTATCAACTGATTATTGTCAAATCGGGTTTTTCTTCTCAGAATTACATTTTACAAATTTTGTATATACCTATTATTGAAAAGCTTGAACGGTTCGGAAAATAATAGCTCCAACGAAAATAGTGTGCGAAATCGTATTACATAAGAATTCTTCCAAAAGTTGCAACAGAGGCACCTATGTATGAAACATAGCAAACATATTTGAAATATGAATTAGGAGTTTCTGGGCGAAAAGATTCATACAGCACATTTAAATATAATATTATGCACATTATATACTTCAGATCTAAAATTAACACTTTTGATCAGTATTATATTTCTACTTACACTAAATTAGTGATACAATCCTCGTTTCTTTTAAACTGGCTATCAAGAGAAACATTACACATTTACAATAAGTGTTATACATAATACTTTTTTACGGAGCGATATTTAGTTGTTCAAAAAATTATTTATAAACAATTAACACTTCTATCAACTTCATTTTCTGTACGATAACTGTATTATTTTCCAAGTCTATTTTGCCAATGAAAAAATTTGAGAAGAAAAGTTGAGGGCATAAGAGTAATTTAGTTTCGCCAACTTTGAGTCCATAATAATAAATATTCTTGAACAAAACCAGTCCATTTACCTTCATTTTCAAATAGACAGAGATCGATCGACTAGTGTTATTAAAAAATACTTACAATAACAAAATAGAACCAAAGTTTCGATCGGCACCCTTCAGGCAAATATGCTACCCAAGGTATTTAGTTGTACTTTGTGTATTACCGTCTTTTAAATTTCGCGCCGGTTTAGTATGCGCACCAACTTCCGTGCATCACTGTGACAAATTGTCTGAAAAATTAATATCTGCCACAATTATGAAAACCTAACGTCAGAAACTACCTCCAGACAATTACCAAACGATCATGAAGTGCTTCCAAAAATAACTATTTTAAAATATCAAGAAACTTAGTTTTTGATATAATAAATGTGACGCAAATTTAAGATAGCTATTGAAGGATGATATTTACCTTTAAATAATGTAAAGCATTTGAAGATGCATTAAATAAATGTAATTTAATAGATTATTAAACGATCTGAATAGTTTTTTATAATTTTGTTTTCAAATTGCGCGCCAAGTATACACATGCGCAGATCTTCTGCGCACACTACAAAAGATTTTTTTGGAACAATGATATCTCCCACAATTTTGACCACCAAACGTCGAAAACTACCACCTAACGACCACCAAACGATTACAAAAAGAAATTTTGAAAAATATTAACATGTGGAGTGCAGCGTGAAGTTAGCACTCCAACTTTGAAAATTCTGTAGTTTTTGTAATTTTGACCACCAAACGTCGAAAACTACCACCTAACGACCACCAAACGACCACCAAACGATTTCACCAAAAAAAGTTTGGATTTTTCATGGTCGGAGTGCTAACTTCACGCACATGAGAAAAATACAATTTCTGATTTTAACTCGACAACAGACAGCGTGAAATCGAAGCGAGTTAGTGGGTATCAGAGATGAGTTGGGAGATTGCTAAAGTAATGTATTTGATTTCGAGTGATTTTCCGCAGCGCGCCCTATTGCGAAATGCTCTTGGGAACTAAAATGAAAGGTTCATGCTAATACTTGAAGGGTAAAACAGAGCTACTGTTTATCACTTTTGTAGCGCCCCCAATTGCGTACAGCTTTTTCGGATCTTTTTCGAACTAAAATTAAAGGTCCGCGCTGTTATAATAACATGTGGGAGCACACACAATGAAGCGCGTCATGTCAGTGTATCCCCACTAACTTGCTTCGATTTCACGCTGTCGGTTGTCGAGTTAAAATCAGAAATTGTATTTTTCTCGACTTCATGCAAAGGAGGCGCGAAATAGACTCAGAATTCAAAATTACCGAATATAACATTAAAAAAATTACACTTTTTTTCTATATACTTTGAAAAATATTGATCTGAAATAAGTATCTAAAAGATTTTGTGAAATTTTAAGATGATTTAAATACTTGAAAAATAATTTTTTAATGAAATTTAAAATCAATAAATGCTTAAAGATTCGAAATAAAATATCGATTTCAGCATTTTTTTTTAAATTATGTAGAGAATATTTTATAATAAGATATCATTCAAGATGAAATACAAGTTTAAAAAATGAAGGGTTTGAACATTTTTGTAATAGGTAACATCTTTGGCATGAAAATTTCGATAAATAAATGTAAATGAAGTTTTTGCTGATTTCAGGTAGTTCATCCACAAAAATTAGACTTCAGGCAAAAATAGATAAATTTTTTTTCAAGAATAGCAATATTATTATTGAAGAGATTATTTGGAAGAAAAGAGATTAGTTTCCAAGAAAAAAAATTAAAACATAAAAAAATAATTCATTTAACAAATTTTATTTTTACCCGGACTTGATTTCTTATCGCTTCATACAAAATTTTAGAAAATGATGTGATTCTGTGAAATCACGGATAATTTTTTTAAGAAAAAGGCTTTCTACAACTTAACCGTTTCCATTTTTTGGAAATTATAATAAATTCTTTAATGGCTAAAAGCATTAAAAATAAAATTTCCAAAACAAAATTCTTGTAAAAAAATTACTGAATTTGGTAAAAACTTATTCATTTTAGAAATATGGAAACGGCTAGGTTGTATTAGGTCTTTTTCCTGAAAAAAAAACGATTCTTGATTTATTTGAATCACATCATTTTTTTTTAAATTTGGTTTGAAGCGATAAGAAAAATGTCGGGGTAAAAATAAAATTTGTTAAATTTATTTTTTCTTATGCTTCAAATATTTTTCTTGGAAATTAATCTCTTTTCTTTGAAATGATCTCTTCAATAATAATTTTTCTATTTTTGGAAGCAAAATTATCTTTTCTTACCTAAGACATATGGCAATTTCAATAGATGAATGTAAATGAAGTGTTTGCTGATTTAAGAAAATACATAAATTGTATGTGAATTTACACCTCAAACTTTTCTTGATATGAAGCTAAGTCAACAAACGGTTGCTAAAAAATAAAATACATTGAATACAATTTTTTGGAATTTAACATCTTTTACATGACAATTCGTATGTATACATATATATAAACTACCATCGGAAATTACAGATTGACCTGGAGTTTCAACTTTCGTCAAAGTGTTTTATTTTATAGAAAGATATTACAAAAGAAATTTTAATTTAGATTTAGATTTCAAAAGGTTTTTTCAGTATGTCTTCATAGTGATTTCTTAACCTAATCAAAATATTTTTAGAAATTCTTTTTCTGGATTCTATCTTGGGGTTGAACAGAATTCAAAAAAGTCATGCAATTTTTAAAATATGTAGCTTCTTCAAGAAGTTTTTAAAAATCGAAGTATATCATATTTTAATAAATTTAGAAATTTTTATCAAAATATTGATAGTTTGGATTTTTTGAATTCTTCAAATGAATGTAGTACAATCATCATTTGAAATTTGATGATTTTTCATTACCATCTTTGATTCTAGAGCAGAATCTAGCAGAAAAATTCCAAAAACATCTTAATTAGTTAGAAAAATAATATGCAAACTTACCTTTGAAATGAGACTACAGACTTTTGACAATGTTAATTAATTTTAGAGTTATTAATATTATTAAGAAAGATCTAAATTTGATGTCTTCTAGATTCTCATCATATGAGAATTAAGGTTTTGGTTTTATGTGAAAAATAATTTTCGGAATTTTCGTCAAATCTTTACGTTTTGAAATCCCTGAGTCAGAAAAAACGGTTTTTACGAAAGTGTCTGTCTGTCTGTCTGTCTGTCCGTCTGCAGTAGTAATAGGTCATATACTCGATAACTCTGGATAGAAAAAAATTGTCGGATTGAATTGAGCTTATGCATACATTATCGCAGCTGAAAAAGTAAAGACAAGTTCGTTAACCAGCTACATCCGACAAAAATTGTCAAAATAGGAGCATTTTTTGTGTTTTTGAAAAAAACTTTATGAAAAAACCAAAACTTTTAAGACTGGTTTCTGATAATTCTCGTAAATCTCTACTAATTATCCTGATAATATTTTGCAATTAAAATAAATTTAAGAAAGTTACAGTATATTAAAACTTGAAAAAAGTCAATATCCATTTTCCAGTTAAATTATACGAGATACGAATAAAAGTTATGATAAAAAATGGTTTACTACATAAAGATCTACAACAGTAATAACTGTAAAGTGACATGTTTGATGACATGTCTGCTATTATATTGACCCAAAATTCACAGAATTTTTGTTAATTTCTCATTTTTTTGGCATTGGGTCAGCCTCTTTTTATTTTCTTCTATTAATATTATCAATGCTACCTACGATAAAAAACGCAAAAAAAGAGAGAAGGCAAACGTTTCGGCCACATATGGGGGCCCTCTTCAGTGCCATAAATTAAAAGATTAATTCAAAATTTTCGTAAAAGATAAAAATGTAGAAGATAGTTAAAATAAGGATAATAATGAAACTCAAAATCTTATCTCATTGCTTGCAATTCAAAATGAAGAAGTCCAGTAAGCAACAACACGAATTGGAAAAAATATGTAGAATTCACTGCATATAGAAAACCGGATAAAATGAACGAAAAACTTAGAAATTTGTAAACAACAGGCTAGAATTTTTGTTTGTTTTTTTCCTTTATAAAGAACGGATGACCATTTCTTCGACCGTTATATTATTATATCATATATAGGTTTGGTTTCGTCGGTCTTAGGGTCAATAAAACAACATTAAAGAAAAATTATTGAATCAATTTATATCAATAAAAATATTATTATTTCAATAAATTGTAAGGCTGAAATTATGAATATTAATCGAATTTGCCATGGCATTATTTAACATATGATTTTCAAGTTTGTATTCTCAAGCTTTAGCACGCTTTTCATTCACGGAGAAACTTTTTATATCAATTTTTACTATAGTATTTTTCAATTTAGGGAAAGACGTATCACTTTGAGGATTTTTGTTAGTAAAAATACTAAACTTTATTATAATGATATGAAACTTCAGCATAGTCCATAGCAAATTTTACTATAGTTTATACTAAAGTTTCATATCATTATTATAAAGTTTAGTATTTTTACTAACAAAAATTCCCAAAGTCATAAGTTTTTCCCTAAATTGAAAAATACTATAGTAAAAATTGATATAAAAAGTTTCTCCGTGTTGGTGAATTTAATTCAATTTATCGTATCTTCGTCTCTCTATCCTAAAGTTTGCGTTGCTTCATCGGATTGTACACACCGTATTATAATGTAATTTAAAATTATTGAAGCCCTCAATCTTTGAGGCTTTAATTTTAATAACATTTTCAAGAATAAGACTGAATCTTCATGTGTGTTTTCGTTTTTTTGTAATTTATGTAAGTTCTTATTTATTATATCAACACAACATATAAAATAGTTCTCTTTGGAAAAAGAATTTTGATGGTAAATTGATTTGTTCAATTTTTAGTGACATATATATTCCTTGAAAAAAGACCCGCAGTGAGGTTGAAACATAGGAGAATTTTTGACCAAATATAATGAAGGAGTTTTTTATAGAATGTTGTTTTATTGACCGCAAGACCGACGAAACCAAACCTATATGATATAAAGATCTACAAGTTTGAACTGCAACATTTTTTCATAAGATGTATATTTTTCTTTTTAATTAAAAAAAAAATACCATTGAAAATCCGAAATTCAATTTTTTAACTAAAATATGTGAAATACGAAAAAAACGTAAGAATGGAAAATTGTTCGTTTCAATAATATATACAAATATTTTTCGATATAGTTTCTAATAAAACGTATATTTTTCATTATAATTTTAAAAAATACGATTAAAATTCAAAAATTCCATTATTTGAACAAAATATGTAACATACGAAAAAAACGTTGAGCTAGAAAATTATTTGCCTAAATGAGGTCTACAAATTCTCAGTAGGACATTTTTTGACAAGATATATATTTCATGTTTTGGTTTTAAAAAATACAATATTGAAAATAAAAAATTCCATTTTTGAACCAAAATATGTGTGATACAAAATAAGCGATAATACAAAAATTCGTTTTCTCTAAAAGAGTCTATGAATTCTCCTCCTTTTTTAAATATTTGGAAGAAAATAGATTTTTTGTAATCTTGTAAATTATTAGAAAGTTACAGAAATGTATACAGAAAATCGAGCGCGAAGCGCAAGTTTCATGATAAGAATGTGTTCTTTAAGGCTGATAGAGCTTTAAGTAAATTGAATTTCTTTTTTCATTTGAAATCAAAAACAAATTTAGTAACTTTGAGAAAATGTAATTCACATCGATAATATTATAAAATTGACTTGAACTTAAGTATCAAATTACAAGTAATAAATTTAAATAATAATGAAACAGGACTTATATCGACCCTTAGTATTAATATTCAAATATTGTTCATGTTCTTAGTTGGCTTTACGGTCCGAAGAATATAAGACCGAGTGCGACGATTGAATCGCGCGCCCCAGGCGCGCTCAAACTTGCAAGCGAAGCGCGCCATGAGAATGTGCCCACGAAGCGGGCAGATTTTTTGTAGTATATTTTTACAAAATTGATATTATGCTCTTAACTTGGGATTATTAGAAGCAAAACTGTGTTAACTTTTATTTTAGCATCATGAAAAAATGTTAACCTTTTATTATAAAAATTAAGTTACTTTAACAATAGCTTAAATAACATATGAACCTCTAATTTCCGATGGAAGTGTCTGTGTAAAGAAAGGTTTTAAATATTACAAAAAAAGCATAAATTGTATTTGAATTCGCATGCGATCTTGCACTTTGAGATTTATTCGGTGTGAAGTAAATTCGACAAATCATTACTATAAAGTAAAATACTTGAAAAAACATTTTCAAAATATTTAATATTTTTACACGAATGTACATACAGTCGACCGGCAATCGAAATACCCGAGCTTGAAACCCGGTGCATTCGAAAACGTCTTTTTTCCACAGAAAGATTTTAAATTCTTTAAACTTAAGTATGTAACTATGAACGTATTAATATGTTTAATGTTTTTAAATTATTCAATGTTTTATTAAAAGAATTAAAATAGTAAATTGTAATGACCCTTGATTTAATTTATAATAGACTTCTTCATTTATGGACCCTAAAGCCAATGCAATTTATTAAAACATTTTGAATTCAAAATAATACTGAATGTTTGAGTATAAAAGGTTTAAATATTTGAAAAATACATAAATTATATCAAAATTAGCACACGAAATCGTACACTAACTTTAATTTGGTATGAAGTAAAATTGAAAATAAATCCTTTAGAATAAAACATTTTGAAAAAACTTTCAGAATACATAACATATTATAAATGAAAATTTCAATATATAAGTATAAATAAAAGGTTTGATTATTCAAAAGTAAAATATATTATATCTAATATTTTATCGAACAGCACACTTCAAGATTTCATTGGTATGGGGATACACATTTTTAAAATTACACGACTTTTTGTAACATGTTCAACCCCAGCATATAGAATCCAGAAAAGACTTTCTAAAAATATTTTAATTAGGTATACATATACATACTTATATACATACTTATTAATTTCCTTCAAAGAGATCTAAATTAAAATTTCTTTTGTAATATCTTTCTATAAAATAAATCACTTTAACGAAAGTTGAAACTCCAGGTCAACCTCTGTAATTTCCGATGGTAGTTTATATATATATATATACAAATTGTCATGTAGAAGATGTAAATTCCAAAAAATGTTATAGTTACAAAGCTTCAAAATTTTGTAATTAAAATTTTAATATAAAACTTTAAGCATTTATTGACCTTGAATTCCATTGGAAAATTTGTTGTTTACTGTTCAAATCTTCCTCCGATTTCAGAAGAACAGACAAATTAAAAATTACAAAATATTTCATTAAAAAAATTGAACTCGTCCATATGATCTTGTCATATTGTAACAAGATTTGAACACTTCGGACAAAAATTTTTATGTAAAATTTAATATCGATAAATATTTACATGTTCATATGAAGATATTAATGAACACATATTTTAGCTTCTTAATTTATCCACATCTGTTAGAAAATTTTTCCTTTCCATAGACCATTTCATTTTTTTAATGATTAGTCTGTGCTTAGGCTACAAAAATGTGAGATGAAAATATTGCTAACATAAAACTGAGAATGTAAATTTTAAACTTGAATTTTATGTTTATCTCTTCTTAATAGAAAATATTTCTCTAACTAAAAAGTTTTTAAATGCACAAAATTGATAAGAAGTATGGAAATTTGAATAGGAAAATATATATTGATTCAAATTTGGAACATTTATTGGCATCAAATTTTACTGAAAGTTTATTTTTGAAGTGTTTAAATGCTTATAAAATTTTACACGATATTTCAGATTTTTATTTTAGGCAGATTTTTTCCAAAATATCTGAAAAAAAGTGTTGTCTCTTAAATAACATATTTCGTAAATTTGAAATTGTCGTCTGCTTCGCGCCTCTTTTGCACGGTTTCGACAGAAATACACAATTCTCAATTCCGACTCGATAACCGAAATACCGAAAGCGTGAAATCTAAATATAGCATTGCATGAAGGAAGCGAGGAGAATAAGGAGAAGTGGGACGTGTCGTTCTCGCGTGCAAGAGCGACGAGGAAGAAACAAGGGCACCGCGCGCCGCTGCCCCTCCATAGAAATTCTGATGGTAAATCATTTCTGGATTTTCTAACTTTCATTATTTACCGACGCGCAAAGTACACCTTTTGCGCAACGCGTTCAGAGGGCGCGTTTATCAGCCCACTTTTGTGAAATTCTCTTATTCTATTACTTTAGCAATCTCCCAACTCATCTCTGTCAGTGAATTAACCGCGATGAACGTTGGTAGGATTATTACCTACGTTGGACGTTGTATATTTACTACTCCAAATGGTAATACTACAGCGCCACGTAACATACCCATACTAAAACTGTTGAAATCTCAAGTCCTTGCCATTTTATTATCTGAAAAGTGGTAATTATCCCTCGCTCAACGTGGTAAAATTACCACACTAGAAACGGTAACTTTCAAAGGACAAATTGTAAATTTCTTTTCATTTCTTACTGTGTACCAATCTTCCACAAATAATTTGTAGATATGTTGTTACCGGTATTATAATTTGAACATTAAAGTGAATGGCCTTTCCGGTTTTGTAAAGTTGTTTTATTTTGAAAGTACGTCAACGTTTCGACCGATTTTTCGGTCCTTATCAAGACTATAAAAAGGAAATACAAAATGAATATATATAAAAATTTTTGAAAAATTATGAATATAATAAAAAGATAATATTTATATAATAAAAAGATTTTGTTTTTTCAATATAAAATATAAAATTAAGAGAAGATGTTGGATTATTTAAACTAATGTATACAGGGCAAAAATATAATCTATATTCCTAAGTATTTAGACGATAAATCTGACGTCGAGTAGTTCTAAGAAGTTTGGGACAATGCTTCAAGAGCCGTTCGTAGCTATGTGTAATATTAGTAGTATAAACTATAAAGCATAGATTTGGGCTGTATATGGCGTATGAATGTGAATTTTGTGGCACGTTCGTTCTTTAGTCTTAAACTGCATCTTAAAGAGAAAAGACCTGCCTTCCAAGTGTCTCAAATAAATTAACTTTTAATTCTATCTAAAGCAAGACGTTATTTCGGTATTCTCCATAACTTTTTTAAATCCTTTTTCCAACAGGTTATGGGCCCAGGTACGCGATATATATTTTTTTTTAATATAAACTGAAAACTTTTAATCGACAGAATTTTTTTTTGAACACTCTAAGTGCTATTCTCGATTGACAAGTGACAATGGAAAATTTAAAAGTGAAACGTAACATCAAACTCTTTGATGGCGAAAAATATGGTGTCTGGAAGTTTAGGATACGCGCGTTGTTAAGTGAATTAGATGTAATCAAAGTTTTAGACAGTGAAATTCCAAAAACACCAAGTGATGAGTGGAATAAGGCTGAAAGGACAGCCAAAAGTGTAATAGTGGAATATTTATCCGATTCATTTCTCGGTTTCGCTAAGGTAGAGTGTACTGCAAAGAAAATTTTGCAAGATTTGGACGCTATTTATGAACGCAAAAGTCTTGCAACTCAATTAGCTCTCAGAAAGAGATTACTTGCATTAAAGTTGTCTAGTGATACACAACTTTCTAGACACTTCACAGTTTTTGACGATTTGATTAATGAATTAATAGCAGCAGGTGCCAAGCTTGATGAAACGGACAAAGTGTCTCACTTACTTCTAACTCTTCCTACAACATACGACGGAGTGATAACTGCTATCGAGACATTGTCAGAAGACAATTTAACATTAGCTTTTGTGAAGACACGACTACTTGATCATGAAGTTAAATTAAGGAATGGAAGTGATGATGCAAATGTTAAAATACTTCAAGTGGAAAATAAAGATGTGTCAGGTGCAAAGAAAAATTATTATGAGGCCCCAAAATCATGGAAAGGCAAAAATCGAGGACAATTTAAAAGACAATTTTCAAAATCAAAAGTCAAAGGAAATATCAGACGATGCTATCATTGCAGTAGAAAAAACCATATAAAGAAGGATTGCATGTATTATAAAAATTCAATCAAATATAATGATGAAAGAAAACGAACTGTTCAAACGGTTCAAATAACCGATGAACAAAATAATATAGCCGCTAGTACGTTTGGATTTGCGTTTATGGCTCGCGGTGACTGTGACACTAAAAACGAAAAAATTAATTTTCTTCTCGACTCTGGAGCTTCAGACCACATAGTAAAAAGGGACGATTTGTTCAGCAGCTTCATCGAATTGCAACCCCCCATGAAGATTTCGATAGCCAAGAATGGATCATTTATAAATGCGACGAAGAAGGGCACAATCCTGATTACAACAGATATGGAAATGGAAGGAGTTCTAGAAAATGTACACTACTGTACCGAAGTCCCAAATAATCTGCTATCTATCCTAAAAATGCAACAAGCAGGAATGAAAATAGTGTTTAATGAAACAGGTGGAGTAAAAGTAACAAAAAGTGGTAAGATCCTGATGAAAGGTAAGCTACTGAATAATTTAATAGGTATAGAATTTGTTGTTAAAAATAAAAATATAAAAATTAAAAGACAGGCAAATAATGTTGCATGTAATGATTACGAGATGTGGCACCAACGTTTGGGTCACATTGGAAAATCAAAATTTGCAGAATTACAAAATAAGCAAATGATGAGAGATATAAGCCGTATTGAACAAGTTGTTCCGAATAGTAATATATGTGAGGCTTGTGCACAGAGAGAAATTTTAGGTTTCACTGACCAAAGTTTTTTTGTTAAAATCGTCTTTACAAAAATGTTAAAGTTCTCATGACAATCATGGTAGTGGCTGTCATACATTGGAAAAGTGTTTACTTCAACTGCAAGGAACGTTACTGAGACCACGATTCTGGTACTTGAAATACCATAGCGCTGCGGTTATAGGAACCAAAGTCCATCGTAAAGCCGCGCATAGAGTTTAGTTAAAATGACTAAGTCTACGGACAGTAAATACCCAGCCAAAATTATTTTTAAGGTTATAGGTATGGTTCTCTTAGTTATCAAAATACAAATTCAATTTGATGAGAAAAAATAAAGTTTCACCGAAAAGATCTAAGAAAAATAATCCGGTATAATGATATTTATGATAACTTTCGTCGATTAAGTTAAAAAATTGTCACTTTTTTCATCACCATAAACTTTTTTTGACTGACTATAGTTTTGACAAAATACGACGAGACAGCAAAATTGGAACGCATTGCATTGTCCCCGAACAAAATCGTTTATCATTTAGAAAGAATTGTCAAACTATATTTATAATAGAATTATTTACCTGATAATGCTTGGCACGGTGAAATATAGTCCAGGAATCGAGAACGAGAATTGGCAGGATTCAACTTAGACTGCATATCTTTCAATGAAAGTTATACTTGATTTGTCTAGCGCAACAGCGAACGCTGCGGTTGTAGTAACCAAAGGAGCTTGGCAGTACACATAAAGAAAATGTACGTGTACTAACCGTTGGGGTACGTATAAAGCTCATTCTAATCATCAACTTTGGTCACAACAACCGAATACACAAAAAAGTCCAAATTACTGTCATGATAACTATAAAAGTAGTAGCTTCTCTCAACTTTTTTGGTCAAGGCAACTACTGTACAAAAAATTTATGTGCTATGTGCACAGGAACCAAAGCCGATTTCTCTCAGTGTGTTAAAGGTAAACAGGCCCGAATACCTTTTAAAAAGGCTAAGGACAAAACTTATGTGAATCGTCCGCTTTTTATTATTCATACAGATGTTTGTGGTCCAATCACTCCTTCAACCATTGATAAAATCTTTGTAGATGAATTTACTCATTATTGCGTTACATATTTAATTACGTATAAATCAAATGTTTTCAATGTATTTAAAGATTATGTGGCAAAAAGTGAGGTTAATTTTAATTTAAAAATAGCTCATTTGTACTGTGATAATGGAAGGGAATATTTATCTAATGAGATGAAAGAATTTTTAGTGCAAAAAGGTATCAGTTACCACTTGACAGTTCCACGAACACCACAATTAAATGGCGTGTCAGAGCGAATGAACAGAACAATAACCGAAAAAGCCCGCGCAATGATTTTTGGTGCAACTTTAGTACAAATGTTTTTGGGGTGAAGCAGTTCTAACTGCTACATATTTAATTAATTTAACTCCTACCAAAGCTCTGAGACAAAATAAAACACCATATGAATTGTGGCATTCTAAGAAACCACAGTTAAAATATTTAAAAGTTTTTGGTTCAACAGTTTACATACATAATAAAACCAGGAAGACAAAATTTGATGAAAAATACTGGAAGGGAATATTAGTTGGGTATGAACCAAATGGGTATAAAGTTTGGAATGTGGAAACTGAAAGGTTTAGTGTGGTAAGGGATGTTATTGTTGATGAGACAAACTTTAAAATTTCAAGGCCTGTAATGAGGTCTGAAGGGGTTTATAAAGAAAACTCCAAAATGGAAACTGATGCATCTGACATTATGTCAAAATCAGTAGAAAAGTCTCAAAAATCTGTCAATAGTAAAACAGATAGGTTAGAATCTAATATTGAAACTAGATCTAATAAAATTACAAAATTAGGTAATGAGGTTGATAAATCTGTAATTGAAACAGAAATACAATTGCACACAAATTCACCATCTCAAGATAAGCAATTTAATAAAAATGAATTCCCTGCGTTGAGAAGGAGTGATAGGATTAAAAATTGCCTCCCGATATCTTATAATGAAGAAAATGTTTCGGATGATTATATTTTATGTGCTCAATCATTTGTTTATGAAACACCCACTTCATTCCATCAGATTAAATATAGAGATGATAGAATAAAGTGGGAAAATGCCATTAAAGATGAAATTAATTCACTTTTAACCAATAACACTTGGACGTTGGTGACGAAGCCAGAAAATAGAAATATTGTTGACTGTAAATGGATATTTACAATCAAGAATGATGAATTTGGAAACCCAGTCAAATATAAAGCTCGTGTAGTTGCTCGCGGTTTCAGTCAGGAATATTTGATAGATTACAATGAAACTTTTGCGCCAGTCGCAAGAATTTCAAGTTTCAGATTTATAATGGCTTATGCAAATCAATTTAATTTAATGGTTCATCACATGGATGTCAAAAGTGCTTTTCTTAATGGTATTTTAAAAGATGAAATTTATATGAAAGTACCTGAAGGAATAAAATGTAAAGAGAATGAAGTTTGCAAATTAAATAAAGCTATATATGGTTTAAAGCAGTCGGCTAAATGTTGGTTTGAAATATTTGAGCAAACTTTAATTAATAAAGGTTTTAGAAATTCATCTGTTGATCGATGTATTTATATTTTGGACAAAGGAAATATTTCTAAAAATATATACATAGTTCTCTACGTGGATGATTTAGTAATTGCTACTGCCAATCAAGATTCAATGCAAAATTTTAAAAATTATTTGAAAAATAAATTTCGCATGACTGATTTAGATGAAATAAAGTTTTTTATCGGAATAAAAATTGTTAGATCTGAAAACAGAATATCTTTAGATCAGAGTGCGTATGTAAAAACAATTCTCGATAGGTTTAAGATGGCTGATTGTAAAACTATAAGTACACCTCTTGAGAGTAAATTAGATTATGCAGCTTTAAATTCTGATGAGAAATGTGATGCTCCTTGTCGAAATTTAATTGGTTGCTTAATGTATTTAATGATATGTACAAGACCCGATTTGAGTACGACAGTAAATATTTTAAGCAGATATTCGAATAAAAATAATAAAGCTCTGTGGCAATGTTTAAAAAGAGTATTAAGATATTTAAAGGGTTCGATTGATATTAAAATAACATATATCCGGGGTGATTATCAACAATTCTTATGCGGTTATGTTGATTCTGATTGGGGTGGAAATGATAAATCTGATAGAAAAAGTACAACAGGATATCTGTTTAAATTATTTGAAAACTGTACAATATGTTGGAATACAAAAAAACAGTTATCTGTGGCAGCTTCATCTACTGAAGCTGAATATATGGCTCTCTTTGAAGCAGTAAAAGAAGCAATGTGGTTAAAATCACTAGCAACAAGAATTAATGTAATTATTGCCGAACCAATAGTTATTTAATAATAATAATAAACATACCGTGGATGACATATTTGGTATTTTACTTCCATTCATATTGTTTGATGATTGGTTAAATTTTTATAAAAAATTAAATTTCAAAAAATCCAAGTTTAAAAGCATAAAATTATATTGTAAAATTATCATCATAGCATATTAGTTGCTATGAGAGTTCGTTAAAATTTTTTTAAATTTTTGTTAGGATAACTGGTGTCAACCTTTTTAGGTTATATTGATAGATAACGACACCTATAAAATAAATATATAAGAGATAAATTTTGAATTAAATTATGTAAAGAAAGGTTGGACATATTAGTTACTTACAAGCAGTTTCCATCATTTATATGTTATTGTTACATTTTTTAAAAATTTTTTACTACACAAAACTTTGGAAGTAAAATGTCTCCACAATTGTTAATTTGGCTATCGTAGCGTTGTTGATGTTATGGTGCGTTCTCAAGAAAATTAATATGTAATATATCGGCTATTGGTAACATTCAATGGTAATTTTTGAAATTTATGAAATTATACAATTAAAAAGATTAGAAAAGATAAGAGAAAGTAGAAAAGTTATTTTATGGATTTTATTATATTATTATAAATGGCACTTAGATTTTCAATATCTGTTTTGTAATTAATAGAAAAATTTTCTTTTTGAATATAAATCACTTCTAAAATTAATCGTTTTTTAAAAATATTTTCTGTAACTAAAATTTTAGTATTTTTAAAATCAAAGGAATGTTTGTAAGAAGTAGCATGTTCTGCAAGTGCAGTTTTGTTATCTTTATTTTTAACAGATCTAGCATGTTCTAGTAATCTATTGTGTAAGAATCTGCAAGTTTGTCCAATATATTTTTGTTGCATTGAATACAGTTAATTTCATAAATATAATATTATATTTTATTACAGATATGTAGATGACACTTTAATTTGTCTACCAGAAAACAAAGTAGAAGATATTTTATGCAGATTTAATTCCATAGATAAAAAACTAAAATTCACTTTAGAAAAATCTATAAATAATACACGGAGAGAAAAGTTTTGTTCAAATTAAACATATCGTTTTTTTGATTGAGTTTATTAAATTTAAGACAATAATTTATTTGTATTGACCAAGAATTTGTTTGATTTCAGTAAGTACAAAATATGTATCTTCTTGATTAAAAAAAATTATGTATTTGAGACGATTTGTTTGATTCAAACAAGGGATTTTTTGAAACGGATTAAAGAATTTGCTTAATAATAATTTATTTTAAATAATAAGATTATTTGTTTGATTCAAACAAATAAAATTGGCAGAGAAGTATGCAATGCATCCGCGCTAAGGGCGCTGACGGTACTTCCTGATTTCCTAACCTCGCTTCATGTGTTCCGGGTACCAGTTCCGGTATATCGATCGGAAATCTAGTTGAATCCAGTGCAATCCAGTGAATCCAGTGCAATAAGATTCGAGCTAATATGGAAAAAATATCCGAATTATTAAAATCGTGGGAAATCCCAAATAATATTATAGAAGAATTCGAAGGTAAGACACTTTCTTTCGAGCTACTTTACTTTTTTATTACACTCTTATTGCACATATAGTTTGCCTAACCTCATTTTTTGATTTTTTATATTTTTTTCATGCATCATTACTAATTATCATTCCACTGTTCATTTCATTATTTCTTCATAAATAGTGCAAGAAATAGATGAATTTGTTTTATTGAATCTGAAAGAAGATGAGATTAATCAACTCTTCAAAGGGAAATCACTTGGGCTGAAAGTGAAGTTTCAAACTAGATTGAAAGAATACGTTGAAAGGCAGAAGGTAAAAATTTTACAAACAGGTTTCAAAGTGATACATTGAGAATCATAAAAATATATCTTAAATATACGCTTTGCTTTTATACAATTACATGGGTATAATAGTTGGACTACTTTATTGTCTTTAATAGGATTGTTCAGAAGTGTCAATTCATGTCACCAAGCGTAAAATTGAAAGTAATAATGACTCAAATTTAACAAAAAAATCGCATATAGGTGCTCATAAAGAAAACCTCGATGTGAATAACTTTGATAACACATTTGACATAGAATGTGAAACTTTGTTGGAAAACGAATATGAACAAAATTCCGACCAATGTCAAAACCAAACGACAGCTAATGAAATAACAGAAACAAGCATTGATGATATATTATTTAATTTGCATGAACTTGTGAGTTTTTACGCAATTCATTACCTCTCCCCTTTTGAAAGTTATAGTAACAATAGATAGTTGGACATTTCATTACCTTTCCCCTTTTCAAAGTTATAGTGACAATAGATGTTTGGAAATCTATATATTTTCAGGATTTCGAAACGTTTTTACGTGAAACAAATACTGGTGCAATATTCCTTGAAAAGAATGAAAATAAAGTTTAGGATGCTCAAAAGCAGAAGAGATTAGTTGATTTGATTATCAACCATTTTATGGAACGTCGCACTTGCACTTCTGGCAAAGTTCAATTGTATGTTTTCACTTTTATTCATTTTTATTCCCATCACGGAGTTTTCAAATTTTTAAAATAAGTTCTCTCAACCATTCTTTTATTGCTTCCATTATACATTTATTCAACAGCACAATTCATTTTGTGAAAGTGTCAAACTGTATAGTTACTCCAGATAATTATATGGTTGAGAGGTTAAGGTAACTCTTAAAAATTTGTGAACTATATTTTTCTATAGCAATGCGTGGTTGTCATAATCATACAGTTTCTTCCAGTATTTCAAAAAGACTAACATTACTGATTTAGTTATCCCATGTATTTTTTTTTTTTTAAGTCCACAATTGAAGAATCATCACTTTGATATTCTTTCGAGAAAAATCTCAGGGACCTTTCCGAAAGAAGACCATTCTGTCTACTACGTTGCTCCAAAAACAAATGGACCAAACCAAACACTTTCGAAAGGCAAGCTTGTAGATTAGTACCGTAATTGGATGACTGCAAATGCGAAAATAGGTTTGATCACTCGAAAAGGGAACAATACTAGCGAAGGCGAAGAGGCTACTTTGGATAATGAGAAAAATCTTCATTATGCTCGTAAGACTGAATTTATAAAAATTAATATTTTATTCAATGAAATGATTTTTCGAATTTATAATCACAGTTTTGGAAGATGAGCGGTCGAAAAATGAGGTTGTTCAGTGGTTACTAAATAATCGAGAACCATGGGACTCAATAATTAAAAACTGGAAAAAGTGTATAGACTTTAGATTACAAGATTTGATCTCAAAGCCTGGAAATATTCAAACTATATTTGAACATTGGCCTGTATTGCAACAACCACGTGGAATAGTGCTAGTAGGTTTTATTAAATATATGGCTGATTTCTGTATGAATAAAACGTTTTATATGATTTTGAACAATTGTTTTTTTGATTCTAGATAAATATTGATTTCGCGTACAAATTTCGCAGAGAGGGTCAAATATTTGTAGAATGGCCAGAGTTCTCTAGAAAAATTTTTAAACTTATGCAACAGGAAATAAAGGACAAAGCTGCATTAACTTTGTTAGAAACACTTGAGCTACCTAATACTTCTGATGGTACTTAAATAAAAATAAACACTAAATAAGAATTAATCACCATTAAATGAGTATCATATACATAATCTATAATTCATTTTTCAGATACAAAGAATCTCAAATTGTTACTTCTTTTACCAGCACTTATCCCACCAACTTGCAGGTTTAAAACAAACAAAAAACCACCTTCATTTTGGAAGCCAAGCATCGCCACTTCTCAAGACACCTTTATTTTACATGAAAAGGTAAATGTAAAAAAACTTTTTGTCGCGTATATTTTTTTGCCATTGAAATTTATTTATGCGTTGTGCTTCTGCATTTTAGATTCCTGGGAACATTGACAAAACAGTCAAAGACTTGAGAGATAAACTTTGTCTATTTGAATTATCATTGCAGCCATTCATTCTTGTGGTAGGACCATCACAAGAATCCATAAACGCAATTTATGTGTGCATTGATTGAACGAAATATAAGGTGCCACGGATGTTAAATGCAGTAGACCTTTGCTATAAAGCGATGCATGTTCTGCACGCCGAATATTCGCCTGTGTGCGAACAAGTATGGTTATTATTGCAAAAAGCAATTTACCATCAGGAAACAGATTGGGACAGAAAGATAACGGGTGTAAATACAATTTTAAGAATGTTGAAAGATATGCAGTAGGTAACATTGGACTGTATTTCCATGAGGCTTATTAACCTCGTTCCATAAGGAAGAACGAAGTTTCTATATGGTCTGACTCCCTACAAATCATAAAAAATACTTCAATTCGAATTCTCAAAAATAGATAGAACTTCTTCCCGTTATTTAGTAACGTAAAAGTAAATTCTCAAGAGATTTAGATTTTCTTAAACTATTGACAAACTGATGTTAATTTGAATTAATACTTTTTAATTTCAAAGAGACTTATTTACCTTGCTTTATAACGTATAAATAATTTTTCAATATGGGTTGATTCCTTCAAAATTTCAAAACACTTGAACTTAAATTTTGAAATACCAATCCAATTTTTGTCGTTATTTAGAAACAAAAGTGTTTAAAAGCTTTTAATTTCTTTGAACTTATATTTATACTTTGTAATTTTGAAGATACTTGTTTTCCTTATTTAGTAAAGAATACCTATGTACCTTGTAATGAGCAAGGAATATTCATCTTTATAAATGATTCAAATTTTATTAAAATTTTAAAGAAATTTAAACTTTAATTCTAAAAATTCGGTGGAACATCTTTCTGTTACTTAGTAGCGACAAAGTAAATTTTAAACATCTTTAAAATTCCGTGGACTATCAGCGAACTCCAATTTTAGATTTCTGCTCTTGAATTCCAAAAAAATTCCTTTTTATTATGCACTGAGAAAATTACATAATTTCAAGAGCTGCGAGTTTAAAACTTGAAAATATTAAAATGTACATGTGTTATATTTGCAGTGAGAGATACCAAACCCCATCATTTTTGATACGTCACTTTAAACTTCGACATGTAATAACCGTAGGTGATCGGTATAAATGTAAACAAGAAAGTTGTGTTTTTGAATTTCAAGATTCTTACGCCTTTAAAAAGCATCTTGTGAAAAAACATAGTCAAACTGTTGAAAAAAACCACATACCCATTTCAAAAAAACAGTTCATCCCATCATTTCCTGTATTAAATATAAAATCTCAAGAAACTTCTTCAAATGAATCGTTACTATTGCCAGACGACGTTACGATCACACCAACTCAACTAAAAACTGTTGTGAAAAACTCAGCGGTAAATTTTCTGGCTAAATTACACAATCATAATTCTATTCCACGCAGTGTAGTTCAGACCATTGTAGATTATACTCAAGATTTTCATGAGACAGGGTATTTAGAGCTTCTGAAAGAAAAGGTTTTAAATATTTTTGAAAAAGACAGTACCAGTGAAAAAGATATTCAAGACATAAAAATTATGTTTAATATTTGTCAAAATCCTTTTGAAGACTTAAATACAGAGTACAAAAGTCTGAAATTTTTCAAATCCACTGGTTATTTTATTGAACCACAGCCATACGTAATCGGGCATACTGAAGTTAGTAAATTAGAAAATAGTGTTACAGTTAAAGTACCAAAAAATGTAGAAGGTCAATTTATTTCAGTTAGAGAAATTTTAAAACGCTTCCTTGAATTACCTGGATTTTTAGACGTTGTTTTAAATTATATCACTTGTTTATACGATTCGGATTCCAATTTCATGTTTAATATAGTTCAGGGAAAATTATGGACAAATATAAAATCTAAATATCAGGACAAAATTATCATTCGACTGATAGTCAACTACGATGATTATGAAACACAAAACCCTTTAGGCTCTCATGCTGGGATTCAAAAATTGGGTGCGACGTACTTGGTTTTACCAACATTGCCACCACAATTTCAATCGTCATTAAAAAATATTTTTTTAACATTATTATTTTACGAACGTGACAGAGAGAAATTCGGAAATCGGGCTTGTTTTAGACCTTTGTTGAAAGAATTAATTGAGCTTGAAACCAATGGAATAGTTATTAATAATAAACGAATTTTTTTTTTGTTGCTTACTCATAACAGGAGATAGCTTGGGGGTTCATAAAATATGTGGATTGGTTGAAAGCTTTTCTGCAAATTACACCTGTCGAATTTGTAAAGTCAAAAAAGAATGTCTTCGTAGCCAAACTATAGAAGTTGAATCTTTGCTCAGAACAATCCATGATTATGAAGATGATCTTGAAGGAAATGTTTCTAACACTGGAATAAATGACTATTGTATTTGGAATGATTTGCCGTCCTTTCATATATTCACAAACACCTACTGAGACTTAATGCATGATTTTTGGGAAGGTGTGTGTCCATATGATCTAAGTGGAATAATTCTCCATTATATAAGAAACAAGTTTTTCACATTAGAAGATATAAATGACAGAATACTCGGATTTAATTATGGTTCAATTAAACAAAATAAAGTTCCATTCTTAAAGAAAGACAAACTAAAAAACGGCAAATTAGGCTTCTCAGCGTCAGAAACAAAGACATTTGTTAAATATCTGGGTCTTATGATTGGAGATCTTATACCTGTAAATGATGAACATTGGAATTTATTAATATATTTACAAAAAATTAACGACCTTCTCAGCTCTAGGTTCTTTAATAAAAACTGCCTTGCTTTACTTAAAATCCTCATTTCCGACCATCACAAATTATACATTAGTCTTTTTGGAGAAACTTTAAAACCAAAACACTATTTTCTTCTTCACTATCCCCAAATGATTGAAAATGTAGGTCCCTGTAAAAATCTTTGTTGTATGAGAACAGAAGCAAAACATAGACCTTCTAAAATAGCGGCACATTTGTCTAATTCTTCTGTAAACTTACCACTGACGGTAGCAATTAAGCATCAATATCAACAATGTTATGATTTCATGTGTCAAGATTCTCTTATTTCTCTCATAGAGTCTGGTGCTACACAAACGCCTTATGACGAGAAATTAATGAATTTTCGAGAGTATTTAAGTAGTGATTTTCTAAATGATTCAGGTGTGAATTCGCCATCATGGTTGAGAATCGATAATATAACTTATAAGCCATATATGGTGCTAGCACAGGTTGAGCAATCTCCCCCCTCATCTCTGGTGCTAGCTATATCAACAGATGACCATATCAGGGACGGATCCAGGGGGGTGGTCCTGGGGGTTCATACCCCCTCCCCCCCCGAAATATCAGACTCCCTCAAATCTCACTAGCGAAAAAATTCGAGTTTGTCTAACACAATTCTAACGTCATGTTTTGTGAAAGCCGAAATATCTTTTATTTTTAAATTTTTCGATCGGACCCCTCCCAAAATTTTTTTCTAGATTCTTCCCTGGACCATATTATGCCAAACATAAATTCAGAACAAAAGTGTCTTTTTATCACAAAAAAGTTTAAAACTTTAGGTTTCTGTAGCCATGTAAATGCGTATGAGATTCTTTTAACTAACGATTTAGTTTCAGTTTATATCGACGATATCTTCAGTAAATTTCCAACTTGCATACAAAATGCAGCAGACGGGAGATATTTTATTGTTTATAATGAATGTCATTAGTATGAAAAGTTTGTAAAAAAAACACTAAATAAAAATTTTTCCTGATGAAAACATATTTGTATTTTATATATTTTCACGGAGAAAAAAATTATTTGAATCAAATAAATGTAATTCTGAATACGTTCTAATCAAATATGGTTTCGATTCAAAGCACTTTTCCTTTCATTAAAAAATAGTGCATTTTGGATGAAAATAACGTTTTGTTTCAAAAAAGTTCTTTCGAGCTAAAATATATTTGATATAGGACGAATTCAGTTCTGTATTTCTTTGATTCAAGTAATCTTTTTTTTTGTGTACATACCTTCCTCTTTTGAAATGAGCAAATTAAATTTTAGCTGAATAAATTATTTTTTAAATTTTAACGAAATTGATTTTTAATTTAAAAAACATTTATATTTAATTTAAGCAAAATTTATTTTTAATTAAAACAAAATTAATTTTGAAATCAAACAAATATGGACAAACAAAAAATAATCCAAACAAAAATTTTAGTACTTTTAAACAAAATATTTGTTTGTATCAAACAAATTTGGTCAAAAAAACAATAACTCAAACAAGAAGCTTGCAAGTTTTGAATAAAATATTTGTTTGAATCAAACAAAAACCGTCGAACAAAGAATTTGTTTCAATCAAACAAACAATTGTTTGGCCGTATAATAAAGGAATAATTTGTTTGAATCAAACAAACATTCCTCTCAGTGTAGACCCGATTGAATAAATTAAAAATGTGGAAGAAGGCGTCAAGCCAGGCCTGAGATAAGTCTGAGTCACTAAAAAATGTCTGCATGCAATGTGTTGTAAAATATTCGTATTAAACACAGATATAGTTGGAAAATTTAATTAATTTACATGAGAACATTCAAAGAATTTGAAAATCTTTCTGTGGAAAAAAGACGCTTTCGCCTGCGCTGGGATTCGAGCCCAGGTCTTTCGATTGCCAGTCGACTATTTGAATTGTTACATTTATATTATTATTGGACGAAAAGTAGAAGAAAAAAATATATAACCAGTAAGTAGGTATATGTATCATTTGATATTAATATTTATTCCCTATTGGCCAAGTATACTGCTTAACGACAGGAAATACTTGGACTGAAACTATAAAGGGGTCATTAGTATGCTGTAGCGCAAGTAACTTAAAAGCAAACCCTACCAAATGCAATGAAATTCTTGTACTACTTCCTATTTTCTTATGTAAATTAAGAAAATATTTCCAATAAGTATAAATAAATATTTTTACATCCACGCAATTATAATAAACTTAATTCTAACTCAAACCTTATAAAAAAAACTTTAATAACTACAAATTATTTTCTTGAGTAATAAAAAATTTTTCAAAATACTTGTATTGTCAAATTTTTAGACAAATTTTTATCAACTTAAAATTTGAAAATGAATTCCATGATAAATTAATCAGGTTTTCTTAGGTAAACTGATGCCTGTGCAGAAATTTTATAACCTGGACCTGACCTGGAATCCATTTAAAAAAAATTTTAATTAAGAAAGCTTAAGGTAGTTCATCCACGAAAATTAGACCTCGCAGGCAAAAATAGATAAGTTTGCTTTCAAGAATAGCAATATTATTATTGAAGGGCTAATTTATAAGAGAAAAGATTATTTTCCATGAAAAAAATTTGAAATGCAGAAAAATAATGCATTTAACAAATTTTATTTTTCCAGAACTTTTTTTCTTATCGCTTCATACAAAATTTAAAAAAATGATGTGATCCTAATAAATTAACGATCATTTTTTCAAGGAAAAAATTCTCTACAACTTAACCGTTTCCAATTTTCTAAAATGATTAAATTATTACCAAATTCAGCAATTTGTTTATAAGAATTTTGTTTTGGAAAATTGATTTTTAATGGTTTCAGCCATTAAAGAATTTATTTGAAAAAAACTTTTGGTTTTGAAAATAAAAAAGTTCAATTTTAGTAAAATCTATCGGAAAATTTCTTTTCATTATCAAAACTAAAAGTTGTCCATCTTATGGAAAAATGTTGCAATTCAAATTTGTAGATCTTTCTGCAGTAAACAATTTTGTCTCATACCTTTTTTTTCGTATCTCCTACAGTTTAACTGGAAAATGCAATATTTATATATTGACTTTGTTCAAGTTTTAACATACTGTAATTTTCCTGATTCCTGATTTTGGAAGAGAAAAGATTAATTTCCATGAAAAAAATTTGAAATACAGAAAAATAATTTTATTAATAAATTTTATTTTTGCCCCAACTTTTTTTCTTATCGCTTCTTACCAAATTTTAAAAAATTATGCGATTCTAATAAACCATGAATCAGTTTTTCAAAGAAAAGATTTCCCGCAACTTCACGGTTTCTGATTTTTAAAAATAAACCTTATAAAGAACTCGTCCTTTCTTTTTGGGCTCTTAAGAGGTGTGCGAAATTTCGATTCAATCCGATAATTCTATCGAGAGTTATCGTGCCCACAGTTACCGGACAGATACAGACAGACAGACACTTTGGTAAAAAGCGTTTTTTCTGACTTAGGGGGTTTTAAAACGTAAAGATTTGATGAAAATTCCAAAAGTCATTTTACACATAAAACCAATATTTTTTCATATCATGAGAATGTAAATTCAAAATCAAATTCAAATCATATAGATGTTTTTCATTTCAAATTTAATGAATTTATAACTTTTTCATAGCGCCTCTTTTGAAAATCCGATTTTCGGTACCTGCGAAGCGGGACGAAGCTGCGATTTTCAACCCTAGGGGCGAAACTTTAAAGGTAGGGTTGCAAACCGCACTTTCGTCCTGCTCTACAGGTACCGAAAGTCGGATTTTCAAAGGAAACTACGATTTTCAACCCTAGGGTTGAAAGTCACTGTTTCAACCCGCTCCACAGTTACAGCCAATCAGATTCTCAAAAGAGTTGCTATGAAAAATAGTATACATTACTCGAAACAAAACACAGCGAAAGCATTTTGTGTGATTGCAGCCCTCGTTTCACTCTGGCAGCAAACTTCACACTCATTTGCAATCGCTGTGTTTCGTCCCTTGTTAATGCAATATACTATTAACATAAAAATTTCAGTTTGTCACATCTTACAGTTTAGTGCAATTTCAGGTAATGTTTAAATTAAGCATTTTCACTTCGATAAGGAATCGCTCAATAAATTCGCCGTCAAAATAGTATTTTTATATTACGCAACCTCCTATTGAGAATTTCGTAATTAATTAGCACTAATTTGAAATATGCACCTTAGAACGCGTTGCGTATTTAAATTTTATGTATTCAAATTAACCCTCGAAAATATTAGCGTTACGTATTTTTTCCTCCTGAAAAGCAAACTTCACTTTGTCCAACACTGAGAGAATTGATATCATTAGGAATAATACAGGAAAGAATCTCATTTTTCAATTTTTGCAATAACGGAACATTTTTCGAAAAATGTTTTTTTACTGCAGAAATTCGAAAAATAAGATCCTTCCCATACATTTTCAATAAATGCAATTGTCTCAGTGTTTGACGAATTAAGAATGTTGATCTGATAAAATTCTCAAAGGATTAAAACTTAAACATCAAGTATAAAATACAAAATCTGCCCGCTGGGCGGGCACATTATCATTGCGCGCTTCGCGCTCCGTTCTTTCTGGACCTCGCGCTTCGCGCTCGGTCTTGTGCTCTTCGCATACGTTTAAGTTTATTTCTTATAATTTAATACTGAAGCTCAAACCAATTTAATGATATTAAAGATGATTTAAATTAGTCTTTTTCTCAAATTCACTAAGTTTCTTTTTCAGTTTAAGTGAAACAGGAAATTCAATTTACTTAAGGCTCTATCGGCCTTAAGGAACACATTCTCATCATGACACTCGCGCTTCGCGCTCGATTTTCTGTATGCATTTTTGTAACTTTTTAATAAATTACATGATTATTGATAAATTTATTTTCTTCCAAATATCTCAAAAAGGAAAAACAATCGTAGACTTTATTTAAGGGAACGATTTTGCTGAACAACGCTTATTTCGTATCTCACATATTTTGGTGAAAAAAATCGAATTTTTTCAATATTAAAAATCAAAAAATTAAAATATACATCCTGTCGAGAAATTTCTCGATAAGAATGTGTAGACCTTATTTAGCCAAACAATTTTTCATCTCAGAGTTTTTTTTGTATCTCACATATTTTGTCTAAAAATTGAATTTTTGAATTTTAATCGTATTTTTTGGAATTGAAACGAAAAATATATGTTTTATCAGAAACTGTGTGAGACAAAACTTGTAGATCTTTTTGAAACTAACAACTTTGTATTCTTACGTTTTTTTCTTATTTTACATATTATTGTTAAAAAATTGAATTTTGGATTTTCAATAGTTTTTTTTTTAATTAAAAAGAAAAATATGCATCTTATAAAAAAATGTTACAAATTAAATTTGTAGGTCTTTATTTATTCAATAATATTGTATCATAACGTTTTTTCGTATCTCGTATAATTCTATCGAGAGTTATGCCGCACACGACCTACAGACAGACAGACAGACACTTTCGTAAAAACCCTTTTTTCTGACTCAGGGGGTCTCAAAACGTAAAGATTTGATGAAAATTTCGAAAGTCATTTTTCACATAAAACCAATACCTTCTCATCCATGATGAGAATGTAAAAATTGGTTTTAAATAAATGTTTGTTATCAAGCTGTAGTAGTTTATTAATATTGAAGTTCCTTGTTGGTAATACATAAAAGGCTTTTCAAATGTTTTAGGTGACTAGACTCCACATAACTATCTGCAATCATTTTTAAAGTGTTTGTCAAGACTCATAATATAACAGTTTTTTATGCTGATTTTCTGAAAAGAGGTTATGGGAGAGGGGAGTCTATGTTGAGTTGAGGGAGGGGACTTGGACCCCATTTGACTGACTGAGGCTACGATCCTGGGTCCGCCTGGGCATATAAACATCGTTTGGTTCTATTCTTTTTTTTTTACCCAAGACTTAAAAACATGTGGGCTATCTTGACAAAAAAATCTAGGAAATCAGAGATTCTTTGTGCTTGAGCAGGTGGCTAAACATTTGTTGCGAAGTTTACTTTTTTTTCTTACTTAAGAATAGAAGACAATTTGCGAGGCAGAGGCAGTGCAATAAGTGTCTGCATTCTGCATTCTGCATCTGCAGTACGCGAGTTCTCAATCCAAAAGTTTCTTTGTCACTTCTAGCGCGTCATTCATATTATTTGGTATAATAAAATCTTTTTAAGAGTGAAACATTATTTCCATATTTTAAATGTTCTTCCTTAAACGTTTTTTAAATTGAACAAAATGAGCAGGGAATAAATAATTAAGGAATTAAGTTAAAGATTAATAAGTTAAAGTCAAAGTTAAAGGATAAAAGTAAAAAAAGAAGAGGATACAAGAGAAAAAGGAAATAAAAGAAGATGCATAAAGAAGTGGGAGAGAATTAAAATTTGAAGTATGAGAAGAAATGTAAAATAAAAATAAAAAGACGAGGAAGAAATAAGAAAGAAGAAAATAATAAGAAAGTGGTATTGAGTTGAGTACCACGGGTAGGCAACAAGTGGACCTCAATCCCCATCAGCTGGCAGCAGCTGGCAGAGTGGGAAAGTTTTTTGCTTGGCTCGGCTCAGTTCGGCTCGGCTCGGCTCGAATCAGAGGTCGAGCAAATCAATTTTACTAATTATCAAGTTTCGCGCCAACGCTCATGATTGCTCATGATAGTCATAATCACTAATCAGTCATGATTCCGCATACTACACCTAAGTTATAGTACAAGTTAGATAAATGATATAAATAATAAAATGAAGTAGTGACCTGTAATATATAAAACACTAGGCACTGTCTTCAATTCTTGAGACTTAATATATTTATGGAAAAAAGTAATTTAAGAAAATAATCAAGTTAAGATTAGGATAATTAAGTGAAGAAACAGAGTTAAATACAAAAAAAGTAATCAGGTGTAAAATGAAGCCCGGAGAATAAGTGAATTTCTTGGGTTGGAAGGGATAGGTATAGTGGATCTATTGGATCTATTGGATAAGGCATCGTATCGCTCGTACTTTCGTGTACTGTGAATGGGGAATGGAGTATGGGGAGATCGTACGTAAGGTTACTTTCGTTTTTGCTGGGACGAGACCACGACCAGGTAGTTCTTTCCTTAGTACGAAAAGTGCAGCAGTCTTGCATGGTCTTCTTGCATGCTCTTCTTGAATTTATACAAATCAACAATCTTATGAAAAATAAAGTAAAAAATCAAGTAAAAATAAGAAATAAAAAATTGTACCAAGGTGGGACGTTATGTGTGAGTTATCAACTAGTAGAGAAGGGAAAAATATAGATACTTGGAACGATAACAGACATTTCCTTCTGTTAGCTAGATTTTACGATTTGTCGAGTATTTGAAATCACTTCAGGTGATATTCAGGTTTATGCAGTTGTGGCATTTTTCATGGAAATGATTTCAGCTGTAGTTTATGACCCTTGAAGATTTGCTCTTGTGGAAAAATGGAAACGGATAGAGGAACCCCGGGTTCGCCCTGGTATACTAAATTTTTTGAATATTTGAGGAACCGAAATCGAATTGGCCCTGGAAAGGTGGAATTGACAAATTGTGATTTTTTTATTGTGGGACCAAGAAGGACATTAAGAGTTTTGAGACCAGCTTTAAAAAGTGGTAAATTTTACGAAAACAGTGAACGTGAAAGACCTGAGTCTGTGAATGGTAATTTCTTCTCGAGGTGGTCCAAAAGACCTCATTCTTCAGAAAATTGTAGATGTTCATTTAGACAATCAAGCAGATTGAGCACCACGGAGGAAGAAATTATTTCTACTGAAATTAATCGAATCAGGACAAGTCTTTGTGAGGCAGAGAAAACGGGAGAGAATATTGAAGAAATTGAGAAGAGGGTGTCTTTAAATTTGGAGAATTTAAGGATCGTTGCAAGTGAGGAACCTAAAGGTAGAGATGTTCGAATTGTGGAAGAGAATAAAATCAAGGATGAGAGTATCGTTGAGCTCGAGAAAGTTAAAAATAAGATTGTTAGAGATTTGGAAAGGTATATATTTTTTGAATTATCAATATAATTAGTTGAGTTTGAAATAAAAAATAATCTTCCTTTAAGTTTTTTAACTGCTTTAAATTTTTAAAGTACATATCAGTTTAATTATTTATTTCTTCTAATTGGGTAAATTGGGTATTTCAAGTGTTATAAATATAAACACAAACTTTTGTAATAACGTATGTATCTTATGGTGTCTAAACTAATTTATATTTTTAAAATCAAATCTTTCGGGAGTTGTTTCAAATTATTCACATTCCTTTGGTAATTTTTTAATTAGTTTGGTTATCAATATTTTCCTTTTAATTGTTTAATCTATAATTACATTTATATTTCTAGGTACATTAACGACCTTCTGGAGGAGATCATGAGTGACACGATCAAGTTCATATCCGAGGCTGGAAATTCTGTTGAAAAAAAGTGCAGATCTTTTGAAAGTATGACTGATAAGAGCATGGAAATAAGAGCAGGAGAGTGTCTGTTTTCAGAGATATCTTATCTTGAACCTGGGACTTTCAAAATCAACTTTGCTTTTCCAGGTGAAAGATCTGAAAGCTCAGTTTTTAATTCATTACCCAATGGATACGTGAATAGAGCCTTTGAAGGGACAGCCCATGATCCTGACGCTCTGAATTTTTATCTTCATCAACAACTAGGCCCCGAAATTATACTGGAACAATTAGACTATGTAGATTCAGGAATAAATAGTGTCGAAACTGTTGAACTTCAACAAGAATATGAACCTAGTCTGGAGGAATCTCTTCTGGAAATAATAGACGCTAAATTGGGAAGAACCCCCCTCAGTAAAAGCTGTGAGAATCTTGAAGAAACTGAAAAAATGTCAAAAAATGATAAAAAAGGTACAAGTAAAGAAGAAAGTAAAATAATAGCAGAAATGAAAAATGAATTAGAATTAAAAGAAATAAAAGATGCAAACAACGACGTAGAAAATTTACAAACGAAAAAGACTGAAGGCTTGGAAAAGTCTAGCAATAATTTGAATACTGTAGACTCTATTTCTGAAGACTTTAGAGAAATTAAAGACATTGTTGATGATGAAAGTTTTGAGAGGCTTCGATTAGAATTTAAAGAGAGCACAAGTGCCCTAAAAACGAAAGCGAGAACAGTCTCAGCTTTGCGAGAAAAGCTAATGACTGGTTTAAATATATCAAAGAAGAAACGAGAAAAAGAACTGAAGAAAACAGAGTCCTTGAAACTAAAAGAGTCACAAAATCGGTCCATGGAATTGGAAGATTATAGGAAAAAGTGGCCCGAGATTGAAGTTCCCTTACCTACAACTTATCAAGATCCAAACGATTTTATAATTTTTAGAAGGAATCGAAAACCAACGATAGTATTTCTTCATGGATTTGGTTCTTCTGCAGAGATTTTTGAGCATCAAATGGAATATTTTTCTAATTTAGGATATCCTTGTATAGCACCGGATATGCTCGGTCATGGAATGAGTTCAGCTCCTAATCGATCTCGCGATTATAGTTTTGAAAAGCTACTGAAGGACCTTGAATTGATTTTGCATCACTATGCATTTAAACCTGGACATAAGTGCGTTTTGGTGGCACATAACTATGGGTGAGTTACATTTTTAAAATTTCATTCTGGTTATTACGGATTTCGATTTAAATTTGCATAGCTCAAAATTAATGCAAAGATAAACATGAATATTTAATATTCCCACAATAAATAACGGAAATTATGTTTTTAAAAGGAAAAGTCATTTAAACATTTTAAAGTATAATATAGTCATACATTATTCTACGATAATATCGCGTGCAACTAATTATTTCACGTCATAAGAATATTTTCACTATCAAATGTATCGAGCGTGAAAATATATAATTTATTAAAATTTTTCGAAAATATTAAAAAATAAGTTTATCAATGAACTGGATCAAATAACTAATTATTAATCTTTACTTTTAAGTATAATTATGCACCGAAATAATTACCAGATTTAAGTACTTGAATATAATTTTTTCTACTTTTATAGTAATTCTCTTTTCCTAAATTTATTGAAGCTTAAAATGAGAACCAAACGACAATCCAGATACCTAGTATAATCTAGATGAACGTGCTTAGAAATATTTGTGTCTTCACCCTTCTTGGAATTCAGAACTCTGATACGTTCTCTTTTTTCCCAATTAAGTCTCGAAACTAGTATTTTTATATTAACTTAGAGAAACGGTTACAAAATAAAATGATTTTAAATTATTTTTGTACAGTCGGCCCTCAATCATTTGAAATTCGATAATTTGAACTTGTCCTGATTTGTTACTCTTACCACTCATACAATCTATCTAGGTAACGCTTACGCAGATATTTTTCTATGGACACATGTATAAACACGAAAATCACCTGTAATATTTAAGAACTTTTCCCTATCATCCCCCCGGAAAGTTCAAATGATCCAGGTTTGACTAAACTGAAAAAATCATAAATTTCTGTGTAGCATATCAATTTTATGAAAGTTAATTTTTTAAGCGTATGTCTCCTTAAAATGTAATATTATATTTTCAAAACTGTTTAATATTTAATTTTATAAATATTATCAATTAAAACAGTTTCAATAATCTTTAAATTTTATCCAATTATCAATATAATAATTAGTATGAAATTTCTACACCATTTAAATGTAATATAACTCATCTGAAAAAACGAAATATATCTAGCTTTCAAGATTATGTCTATATAACTCTATAAAATTATTTAAATTTGGTAAATTATTGATTCAAGATTAAAATAACATTGAATAAGATTAAAAATCTAATTTTTGTATACTTTTCATATTTATATCACTGATTCTGGAAACTCGTTGAACGATAAATATAATTGGTTTGATTTATCTGCTTCAAGACATCCCACAGTGAGTATCTTATCATGAGTGTTGGAAAAAAACGCAATTTCTACAAAGGTGCGTCCATACCAGAACGATGTGAAATGCAGGGATGTAGAGATTTCAAGAACACTGAAAAATGCAGATTGTACTTGTATATACCGCTTGTCGCAAATATGATATAATATATCTATTAACCCTTTGAGAGGCACATTTTTTTGCTAGACTTGCAATGGGTATCAATGGTGTTTCCATAGGTTCTTGGGGTCGCTGATCACGAATCCGGTATCAGAATATCAAAATTCAAAATGGCGGAATCGAATGCAAATAAGGGGGATAGATAAAATGGACTCAAAATAATGACATTCATAATAATTTTATAATAGTTTATAATATTAATTCAGTCCTTCCGGAATTGAGATAGCGAATTTGATATCGAAGATCATACTCACACAGATTGAATCGGATCAAATATTACTGATTCCACAAAAGAAACCTCTACAGTTCTCTCCTCTCTGCGTGACCCGGAACAAACGACGTGGACATAGAAAATTGCAATTCTAACCTAAAATAGTCACCATATTGGGTCCACCATTTTGAATATCGAAATTCTGAATTCATATTCATGATGCGCAAGCCCGTAAATTCCCTTATACCATTTTCCAAGTGAATTACTCCGAAAACCGCAATTCTAACCTAAAATAACCGCCATATTGAATCCGCCATTTTGATTTGTCGAATTCTGATACCGGATTCGTGATCAGCGACTTCGTTATCCCTTTTATACAAATTTTCATAACTCTGTCCAAGGCCGAATTTATTCGATAAAATTGAAAATTTTCCGTCTTTGATTGTTTATAAATAATTAAATAAATAAATTTTCAAATTTTCAATCAAAGCATTACGAAGCCTAAGTACTGATGATGGTGTAGAAGTTTATTCGAGAGCGATTGAGCTGAAAACGGTCGCGGTATGGATAAAAAACTGAAAAAAGTTTGGTGTATCATATATGATACGCTGCCCCTCAAAGGGTTAAGTTTTTTATACAATACTTCTTGTACGCATAAAAGTACGAGTATATTCAAGCTTCGTTCGAATCATGCAGGCCTCCAACTATAATAAGATTATTAAAATTATTCATTTAAAATATTGGCTATAATTATTCACCGATTCGAGCATTAAAGCTATTATTGTATCTTCTGTGGAAAAATAATTCTGGCAAAATTTTCGGATCGGAATTCAATCCGAGCGAATCAGAGCTATTTCGAAATCTGTTTCTGAAACAATCCGAAAAAACGTTTCGTATCTCGTTTGATGAATGTCAATCAAAAATTAATCAAAAAACAATCCGATTTATTTCGCTACAATCCGAGGGATCTATTTGAATGAATCCGAGAACAGCTTTAAAACGGGAAATTATATAATTTATATCCTTTTACTACAAGACTAAATGTTTTTTAATTTCTAAAAACGTTATTGGAGTTTGAAGTACTTGAATTTCGTAACTTATTTGTAGACAAATTTAATAAGGAATCCCAACTTATTCATTATATAACCATGACAAAATATTACCATTTGCCATTTTTTTAGACTAAAATAAATCGATAAAATGGTATGCCTATATTTTTAAATGAAAATTGTGAAAAGTGAAAAAAACAGAAATTTATTGCGCATTAATGAGGGATGACCCTCATATCTTAACGCCTCAGTAAGGAGACAATGAAGTCCATTTATTTTCGATTGGTTGCAACATGTTTTGTAGGCCGTAACTAACAACTAATAAACCTATTTTATTCTCGCCCTAAATAAATCCTATAAAATGTAGTTGTGCGTATAGGAATAAAATTTAATTAATGTTCTTTTCTGGTCCGTTTTAGATGCAGCTTTGCAACAGCCTTGGCCTCCAAGTACAATAGTAATATCTATCAGCTAGTACTAATTTCAGGTGGTGGACCGACACCATTAGCACCTCCAAGTAGCGAAAGTGCTGGTCACTGTTGTCTTAGAGCGATGCTTGCACCTTTTCTTGTTTGTGGACTTCATCGTGATATCCTTTATTCAGCAACGGGTCGCCAACATCCTTATTGTGGTTTGGAACCAGAGGAACAATGGCCTTCTCACATGAAATATGTACTGAACGGTATGGTCTGGCCGGAAGGTGATTATGTTTTCCACAGGAGGATTTGCACACCGACGCTTCTAATACATGGACTCAGGGATAATAAGGTGTCACTTGTTCAAGAATGTCAAATGGAAAGAGTAAGTTTTAACTTCAAACTACTGATCTTTCTGGATGCATTAATATTGTTTTTTCTTTGCGTAAAAAAATATTTACATTTATAAAGGGTGATCAATTTAGAGGTATAGGATTTTAAATTGAAATAAAACAACGAAAATTCAAATTGATAGGGTAATCTTTTTTATTTTTGTGTAGAACCATTCACGACATTTATTTTTTAAAGATAACCCCTTTCAAATGTTGGCCGCAACTGCGCTTTAATTCGTCCATCCGTAAACACCAATTTTGAATGACTCGCTCGAGGACTTTGGTCGGTATCTCGCTAATAACTTCAGTAATGTTGGCTTCCAATGCCTCAATAGTAGCTGGTTTATCCACAAAACATTTAGACTTTACATACCCCCACAAATAAAAGTCCAAAAGTTTGATATCACACGATCTTGGAGGCCAATCCACCGGTCCGAGACGAGAGATAAATTGCTCACCGAAACGACTACGCAGTAAATCCATTGTTTCACGGGCTGTATGACATGTAGCGCCGTCTTGCTAGAACCAAATGTCGTGGAGATTACGGGCTTCAATTTCCGGCATCAAAAATCGTCCAAGTAGTGCCATAAGATAGGCCAAGTTGTTGAGATCGGCGCCGAATCGATTCTTCCGGGTCAGCCGCAATATTCTCTACAGTTCGGGCTGTACGTGGTCTAATCGGTCGAGTATCATCCAATAATGATAAATTATTCTCGAGTTTGCCGATGGTATGCCGAATAGCCCGTTCAGTAGGACGATTATGTACACCATAAATTGGCCTGAGCGCGCGATAAACACTTTTCACAGAGCGTCCATTTTCGTAATATAATTGTACGATTTGTAAACGTTGTTGAGGCGTAAGTCTTTCCATTATGAAATGTCAATAAAAACTGAATAAAATTGTGTATTTAGTTTTACAGTAGTCACGCGTGACATGTCAATAAAACCCTATTGGAAAAAGTACCTCCAATTTCATCACACTTTACTTGGGTTGGTAGAAACAATCGTTAATTATATTTTTTGTAGTTTTTACGTTATATCGCATTGTATAACATTTTACATGAGGAAACTGTGGTAACTTACAGGTTGTAATTGCAATTATTGACGTCGCGTGGTATTATTTCCATTGGAAATATATGGGAGGAAATTTTATTTTTTAATTTCTTCAATAAAAAAGGATTTATTGAAAAAAATTATTGCTGAAAATAAGTTATATTTCAAAATAAATCAAACTAACTAATCAATTTCACCAATTTCAGCTGACTTTTCTATTTTAATAATTTTATTAAATAATTTAATTTATTTTGAATAATAAAACGTATTTTCACAAATAAATTTTTTTTCAATAATTGCTTTTCTTTATAACAGACATTAAAAAATAAGATCTCTTCCCATACATTTTCAATGTAAGCAATACCACCAGTGTTCTATGAAGTAAAGTTAGCTGTTTATGTAAATAAAAATGCCTAATATGCAGTATAATATATTGCGCAACTAGGGAAAAAAAAAATTATTTTGTGACATACACGATTTTTTCTTATCAAGGGGTCAGAAAATGGATTTGTTTGCTCCGCGCGGGGCAATAAAATCCACTTTATGACCCTCTAGTAGAAAAAGGTCTTTACCGAAGGAGTCACAGGGAAATTAAAAACTGTAGTGAACGGACATGGAGTGACATATGTCATGTGACATATACTCATGCGTGCTAATAAACGTAAATGGTTAAACTAGTGTCATGGTTAGAAACATGTTTATTGCTACATTGTCCGAAAAAAAAAAATTTGAATGATTAATTCAGCATAGGGTTTTAAAAAGAAGTAATCAAGAAGTTGAAATTTATGCAAAACTATTAGATCATTTTGCTATCATAATATATTTTATCTTATTCAAATTTTAATGAATTTGAAATTGTTCACTCAGAGACTTTTCGTTAGAGTAAATCATAAAAATGAATTATATTTTAGTATGATTTCGTTTCAAAATGAGGCAAACGGGATTTACGTACCAGGAATTAATATAACTGTTATAAAACCCATGAGAATTTTAAATTCACTATATCAAAGTTGCGAAGCGAAACAAGAATATGTGAATCTAAAAACTACTATATGAAAAATTACTCACTGCACCAAAAGGTTTGACCTTTAGATTTGACGGCTCCGAATTAAGAATTCTTGTGTCTCTTTCTAAGGCGTGCAAAATAAGAGGAAGATAGAGGGGGACTTTGACACTGAGAAGAGGGGAGGTTTCAGTGGAAACACATATACAAATATTATTATCATTCCTTATTTATGTTCACATATTTACGTACGCAATGATACACTATTTATAATCGCACGCGCTTGAATTAAATTTCAGAATCGCTTTTTGGGTTTGAACCCTCTAACCCTACCTATATCTAAATAACTAAACGCATTTCTAACACCTAAAGCCTCTCGGCTATTCTCGCTTGCCATATTCTAAAAGATATCTCGCTTATGGTATAAGCCACTACTAAGTTGGACAGACTTGGATTGAATCTATGAAGCCAATCGGAAAACGTCGGAAGCTCTCGGACGAAATTCTGAAACGAATCATACGAAAAATCAAGCATGAATGTTTTGATTTTTTGCTGCGCGTCGCTAGGTTTTATTTTATTTTTAGGAACCTTAGTGATCATAATATCATTCTTTCGTACTCTAAAGTTTTCGAATGGAGATTCATAATATTTGGTATTTAAAATACTAATTTTTCTTCTACACGTTTTAAAGACTGTTATGACTATATTGAATTTCGATGCCATAATATGAATAAGTGTAATAAAACTTCGGCTTTCCCCATTTTAAAACAATATTATACTAAAATTTCATTCAATTTTATCATTTACTCTGACGAAAAGTCTCTCAGTGTTCTGTGGAAGAAGAGAAGCATTCAACTGTGCACGGATTCAAGCCCAGGTCTTGCGATTGCCGATCGAATGCTCTAACCAACTGAGATACACAGGCGTCCGACATATACTTCTTCACAGAAAGACCTCCTTATATCGCCTAACGGCACTGCTTTACGGCTGTAATAATTTCAAATTAGATGGTTGAGATGAAAATTTTTGCCACTGCCTACATTATAAGAGGATCATTAGTCGCGTATCAGATACAGTTAGTTTGAGCAGTTGACTGGCAATCGAAATACCCGGGCTCAAATCCCGGCACAGTCAAATGCGTCTCTTTTTCCACAAAACGATTTCAAATTCTTTAAAATTTGAATTCATTTGCAATATTCCAATATAAAAGTTTGAAATTGTCTATACGAGGACACCTGCTGGCAACGTATCCTATCTGATACGCGACTAATGATTCTCTGATAATTTAGGCAGTGGCAAAAATTTCGAACTCAACCATCTAATTTGAAATTTTATCTTATTGTTTTTTTTTATGTTATATGTTAGTGTTCAGTTATTGAGATATACATTGAGCACTTTACATCGTTTGATTATATAAACGAAACTTTGTATTTTTATTTTTACCACTGATTGGTTATTAAAACGAAACTATCAACACAAACCATCGTTCAATTATCAAATGGAACCAAAACTTGTTTCAGTGTGACCTACCCTGTCCATAGCAAAAAACCGCTTTTTATTGTTTTGTAGTTTTTTTTTGCGGAATTATGGAGAAATTATTTTTTCACAGCAAAAAAGTATTTCACGATTGTTGAACTCAATACCGGACTACTTTTGTAAATAAAAAATTTTGTCTAAATAGTTGAACGGTGATGAGTGGTTTTCAGTTTAATTCAATGCCATCAGAAAGCTACAAAATTTGATGGACGAGACTTGTGCTGGTTCATTTTAATAACCACTTTACACACTTACGTAGTGCACTTTTGGATTTGGGGACGAGTATTTTACGAATATTTTGTTGGACCTTTTTCTATGTAAGAACTACTGTACGACAAATATAAATAAAAATTTACTTTTACTTTAAAAAAAGTTAACATAATTATCTAATAGTACTAATAATAATAAACCTAATACTAATTTTCAAAATACCTCTGTATCTTTTATAAGCGTTTAGAAGTCAACCGCGAATAAATTATTATTTTTCCAGCTACTTTTCAGTGTGTACGTGTCTTTGGCTTCCAAACGCTTATAAGACATTCAACTCGCTGACTTTTCGACATTTCGACACGTTTCTCCTGAACGTTACTTGAACGCATATTCAACAATTTGTGTTAATTAGGACGCGGAGATCATGCGACAGAGGTATTCTTATGCAAGTTCGTATCTACTTAAACGTACGCTTTCCCCATGACTCGTTTGAAAATAAACCTACTTTATAAAGAAAGATTGCCCTTAAAGGTACTGGAAGCGTGTAATTGATGTCTTATACATTTCAAGTTAAATTATTGAGTTAAACTAACTGCGTGACTTAACAGACCCGTATGCAACCAACGGAAGCTTAATTTTATTTGAATTTTTACTAATGACCTTTTCTCTTTTCAGACTATGCTAAAGGCATTTCTTGAAGCAATGCCAGCGGCTGGTCACCTACCAATGTCAGATTGCCCTGACCTAACAAATCACATGATTCATTGCTTTATAGACCTTTGGAAGAGCAAAAAGTGTCAATAAAAAAGTGGAACATTGGAGAAAAAGACTAAAACATTGGATAAAAATGTATGTTAGTGTATTGATACATATTAGATTCCATATATTGTTCGCTATTTACCGAAGCAAAATGTTTTTAAATATTTCAACTTTAAAGACAAACAATCGTGGAGACTGTAGATAGATTGTAGTTACATATTTTTGTACGATCTGATATAATACTCTTATTTAATATCCCTTTTCTTTATAAGCGTGCGAAGTCAATTAGTTACTGATAGGAAATCATTGTCACTTTTTTTCAAAATCTAGTTCAAGACCTTGTGTAAAGAAGCCCGTTAACCAACTTCGACTTACATTTAAAATATTTGAATGAAAATTAACGAAGTGCGCAAGTTGCAAATTGTACCAAAGACGATTTACATAATTTTTATACTTAACAGTTTTACGACATCGGATAATAAATTAATAATTTACAAGAAATAAGTGTTCAGAAATTATTCCAAGTTAACTACTTTGACTTTTCAGTCTGTGGAGTCTGTTGTTCTGAGAAAAAAGCTAATCAGTCGTTTGCGAGTCTGCGATTGAGATCGAGACTAGCTGTTGAGGAGTCTTTGATTGAGAGGGTTATCCGGTGATTTCATCCATTCTTTGCGCAAAATTTGTTTTAATTGGCTAAGTCTCAAGGTTGGATTTTGTTCTTTGATTATCGGCATCATCCTTTCCTCAAAAGCCGTGAAAGCTGCCTTCATTCGCCTTTCAGGATGTTTATCCACCTCCGGAGATTTCACACTAAAATAATTAAAATTTGATGTTATTAAATTTATTTATTTTAAAGAAGAATCGGACAAATAGAAGGGAACTCTAAAAATTGTTGAAAAGACAAATATTTTTTTATATTCTCCTAAGTGGGTTTTATTCTTTAGAAACTTTTGTCCTGTGCCGATGAGTAAAGATATTTGAAACCGCTTTGAAAATTCTGATTCCCACGAGTGGACGAAAACGTTTAATTTTGAAAAAAAAAAAGGATTTTAATTTTGTAATAGTTAATTTGGCATGGGGTCAGTTTTGTTGCGGATTTTTTTTAAATGATAGAACACATAAAAAATACAAAAGGCAAACGTTTCGGCCACAAATGGGGGCCCTCTTCAGTGCCAATTAGCTTAATAGTAACCTTTAAATATTTATTAACTAAGACATGCAACTTAATAATTATTGTATTTTTTGTTTTTTTCTTTGCTTATTGATATTAGAAAAAGATAGAGTAAACATGCGGAAAGACTTATGGGTAAGCGAGTTCCTAGGTGTGAAGGAACCAGGCCGTTCCAAAAACTGTTCCAACAAGTAATCCTCTCCCACAGGAACCGTGAAAAATGCAACCGCGGAACGCACTCTCTCAAGGGCACATATATAAACACAATTATTTCACCAAAGAAAGAAACAACACGATGGAGAATATAACGTGGATCCTTGGTAAAGCACGCACAGCAAACCACACATATGCACGAGCACCAGAAGTAAAGGACACTGAAGTTAAAACAATCAGAACGATGCAATTGTTACGAAAAAATTTTATTTTGTATATTCTCAGAAGCCGCAGAGATGACAGACGAAAGTAAGTCCACCACTCTGCCACATGGCTAAAAGAAAACTGATTTGGGAAGAAGTCGTATTTGGGAAGACTAGTGTTCAGAGTTTGACGTGTATGGAGAGCATTCTCAATTGGCTACTCTTTTCAGGTCAGACTTGGTTTAACTCGCGAATTACGCGACTCTTTTTTGTATTTATATTAGTCCTGACGCCCATTGAACTCGCACATTACTTGGCCACCTTACTCAGAATCAGATTCCGAAGTGCTCGCGCATTACTTGGCCACTTTTTATCAGTCTTAGTATAATCTAAAAAACTCGGACATCATACGTATAAACTGAATATGGTATTTTACCGGGTTCCAACTATCAAGAATCAGAGCAGCGTGTCCCTTCGCTATTTCGAACAACCATGAAATTAATTTTTGGTGAATTTCCACATTCTTGCATTTTACTTGCTATATCCACAAAAATGTGTAGAATTTTCACGACGTCGGGACCGTATTGAGTGCCTTCCCTTACAAAGTTTTTCGAACATGTGGTGGGTCCTTGCTTTTCTCGGACGCTTGAGCACATAGAAATCTCAAGTGCCGGGGACATTAAAATAAGTTTTGACTGTGTATAACCCTTGGAGTTGGAACCTGACCTATCTTTGAGAATGCTCTCCATACACGTCAAACTCTGAACACTAGTCTTCCCAAATACGACTTCTTCCCAAATCAGTTTTCTTTTAGCCATGTGGCAGAGTGGTGGACTTACTTTCGTCTGTCATCTCTGCGGCTTCTGAGAATATACAAAATAAAATTTTTTCGTAACAATTGCATCGTTCTGATTGTTTTAACTTCAGTGTCCTTTACTTCTGGTGCTCGTGCATATGTGTGGTTTGCTGTGCGTGCTTTACCAAGGATCCACGTTATATTCTCCATCGTGTTGTTTCTTTCTTTGGTGAAATAATTGTGTTTATATATGTGCCCTTGAGAGAGTGCGTTCCGCGGTTGCATTTTTCACGGTTCCTGTGGGAGAGGATTACTTGTTGGAACAGTTTTTGGAACGGCCTGGTTCCTTCACACCTAGGAACTCGCTTACCCATAAGTCTTTCCGCATGTTTACTCTATCTTTTTCTAATATCAATAAGCAAAGAAAAAAAAAGAAAAAAACAAAAAATACAATAATTATTAAGTTGCATGTCTTAGTTAATAAATATTTAAAGGTTACTATTAAGCTAATTGGCACTGAAGAGGGCCCCCATTTGTGGCCGAAACGTTTGCCTTTTGTATTTTTTATGTGTTCTATCATTTAAAAAAAATCCGCAACAAAACTGACCCCATGCCAAATTAACTATTACAAAATTATTATTGTGGGTCAATAAAACAATGAACATGTACGGAAACATGTCACGAAAGGATTTTAATATTTAGAAGGTTCCTTTGTTGTTATAGTGATCAGTTCTGGGACTGATTTAACAAATTTACATTTGGGACATAAGGACAAGTTAGAAGTTATTTAGTATCACTATAATTATTTGTGATATATTAAATTTTCAAAAATGAATCAAAGTTAAGTAAAATTCAGAAGTGTAGGGTGAAGCTTGAAAGCATGCATTAAAAGTTTCTAAATATATATATGGGTCATTCCATATTAGATTGACAGTCGATGTCGCAGATTTGAACGAGATAATTTTTTTTCGGTTCTTTATCAAAAATAAATAGACAGGTATTTTTTTTTTTGCCAAAAAAATTTCTTTTACAAGTATACGATTTTTCGAATTTCCTAAGAAATGATATTTTCGACATAGCAAGCGCACTTTCAAGCCTGTCTATCTTGAAAACAATTGTTCGCACGAAAAATTTTTCAAATTACGAAAATTAGAGTTTTGACTCTTCTTTACAGGGATTGTTGCGAAAAAATTGTTTAAATATTTTTTAACATAAAAAAGTAAAGTAATAAACGCAAAATCGTTTTTTTTCCAAATTTGGGCCCCTTTAGAAATTTTTTTTTTTCGTCGATTTAGATTTTTTGAAGTCTGTTATAAAATATGACGATTGAATCAAAATGGCTGGACCATTGATTCGGAAGTTATGGAAGTTTTAAGAGCCTCGCGCTGCCTCGCGCGCAAACCGGGCGCCTCCACACGCGGCGAGCGTTTTACCGGGCCAAACAAAAAAATACGTGTCTATTTATTGTTGATAAAGAACCGAAAAAAATTATCTCGTTCAAATCTGCGACATCGACTGTCAATGTAATATGGAATGACCCATATATATTATTATTCGTAGTATACTTATAAAAAACCAGTCTTTTATTAAATCAAAAAAAGTAATAGAGCTTTCCCTTCATTTCAAAAATTAGTTTCATTAAACTTCATACGTAGTTATAATAAAAATAGATACTAAATATAATTCGATAATTGTATTATATATATATATCTATAATCATAATTATAATAATTGATTAATTATATTAATTTTTAAAAATATTTTATGAATAATTTATGAAAAACGTTGATTTATTTTTACTTGAGTGAGGCTCAAAAACTCTAGTAACGACACTGATCCACAAGCTCTGAATAGCTCTTGCAGTCACTGTATAAGAAAGTTCCAAGCTTCATGTATCAGGATTGTAAGCGAGCATGTTTATATTTGTGAAGTTGTAAATTTAAGTGTATTTGTGATAGAAAATATGATTGGCTGCGACTGAATGGTGTGAATGCAATTGTATGCTGTTTATGTATGTATGTATTGGATAACTAATGGCAGGTTCGAGTTAAAATTTTTTTTGTTATTTAAGAGAGCCATGGCAACGTTTTACTCAACCCCTTACTATTTCCAACGTAACGTTTATTGTTTTTGACTTTGGGTGAATTAGGTATTTATCAAATTCATTTTACTCGACTAGGGTTTAATAGATGTTCAAATCTACTTATGTCCCAAGTTTAATCGACAGAATTGAGTAAAATTACTTTAACTATTTTTCTCCGTGTAGGGTACCCTTTCACTCTAGATAATTGGAAGAATTTAGTCTACACCGAAAAAAATCTCTTTCGAATTTCGCACAAATCTGAATTTATGAAAATCGCAACACATTCGTTTTACTTTTGTTGCACAAATTTAAGCGAATTTCGTATGGACATCAGTACATACATTGCCAAATCAACTTGGCCATACCGAGAGACTGCGGGTTCCGTGCGTTTTTCGCAAACAGAGTGGGGTGCTTATAGTATACGCAATTACTATTTTGGAATACAATACTGCCATACTATAATCGTATAATTTTATCCAAAAATGGTAAATCTTTCATACTAATATCACATAAAAAGTCGCGTACGAAAAATTGTAACGGCACTTCATACGAAATTCGAAAGAGACTTGTTTCGGTGTAGATAAGTGTAAGTTTACTGTATAATGAAGCTATTTATAGGAGAAATCTCATAGATTAAAATATTTGAATTGTCCAACGCATATTAGATGTCATGATAAAAGCATATACAATGGAAATTCCATCTGCTGAATAATTTTAATTTTATATAATAATTTTAATTATAGACTTATACATATTATACACCGCCAAAAATTACAAATTTTATGAGGAAAAAAATGATATGACTCAGGAATAAAAATTATGGGAATGTTAAGTCTTTGTTGCTGCGAAATGCGAAAAATTATTGGCAGACGATTTTGTAGAAGAGAAAGGGCTGGCAGACCGCAACAAAGCGGCGTTAAGTTTGCTAAAAAAAAGAAAAAAAATGATAAGCCGCATTGTTAAAAATTATTGGTAATAATTACTAAACTATTAACGAAGTTATGTGCTAAATGGCAGACGAAAAAACCGAAGATAACATCGAGGCAGACTGTGTTAAAGAGCGTGGTCTCGATCGCGTTTAATGAGTTATTTCCATACGATGCGCTACTATACGTTATATTATTATTTATTTAAGAATATATTACGTGTTTCTTTTTTTTATTTATGGATTCAGTTTATATTCATTCTTTTACTGTTAAAAATAAAATTATTTATTTATTTATTATATTAACTAATTAATCTCATAATATTTTTGATCTGCAGTTGAAAACTATATGAATATAAATATTTATCTACAAGTTTTGAAAAAATTAGAATAATTCTTTTAAAGAATCTGAAATCTTTCTGTGGACAAAGAGATGCTTTTGACTGTGCTGGGATTCGAGCCCGGATCTTTCGATTGTCAATTTGAATTTAATTTGCATTATTACAACATAAGAGTTTGAAATTGTTTACGAGGACACCTGTCGGCAACGTATCCTATCTGATACGCGACTAATGATCCTCCGATAATGTCCCAAGCAGAAATTAACAATCGGACCAACGTCGATCCAACGTTGGATACCAACTTCCGACTGTTGGCGGACAGTCGAAATGATAACGATGTACTGCGTTGGTACAACACCAGTTTCCAACGTTGTATCAATGCTGATAACCAACATATTTTCAACGCTGGCTGTCAACATTTCTAAAATACTGGTTATATACTTTTATTATTAAATTCATGTTTTGCGGTAAAAGACATTTTTAAAGAAGACTACACTGAGAAAAATGGATTGTAAACGGTAATGAAAAATATGTTACCGGGTATAATCTTGGACTATTAACTATGAGACAGCGATCTAGATTATTAAAACCATAATCTGTAGATGTTAAAAAAAAGATAGTATCGGATAATATCTTGGATTATAAACTGAAACATACCAGATTTAACGCGTGCAAAAGAAAAGAAAAATTGAGGGGAGAGCTTTAGCACTCAGAAGAGGGGAGGTTTCAGTGGGAACACATACACAAATATTATTATCATACCTTATTTATGTTCACATATTTAATTACACAATGCTACACTATTTATAATCGCATATGCTTGAAATTAAATTTCAGAATCGCTTTTGGGTTCGAACCCTCTAACTCTACCTATATCTACATTAACTAAACGCATTCCTAACGCCTAAAGCCTCTCGGCTATTCTCGCTTGCCATATTCCGAAATAGAGTTTAAAATTAGCATGCGACACCACCGGCCGCAACATAAACCAATAATAATGTCCGACAGTGGTATACATTCATTAACGTTGACATATGGAAATTTAATATTATTCTGCCAATAAACTTAATAAAAGTGTTTTTAAAAGAGCATATATCTTGTGGCCTATCTATCTTAATTCATTCCTCTTGAGTTTTCAAAATGGAATTTTCACCTCAACAGCGAAAATCGGAGTGCAGAACAAAATGTTATGTAAAAGGTTGTGACTCGAGAATGAACAAAAATAAGAACTTAAGTTTCCATGAAGTGCCAGAGAGTGGAATTAATATTGAAATCAAAAATTTGTTCGGAAGCCTTGAAATTGTCGACAAAAGAGCAGAGTGGCCTAGAAGATTAAAAATAAAAGATCAGAGCAAGCAAGTGGTAATTTGCTCAAAGCACTTCGGTCCAGATAATTATTGTTCAAATCGTTGATTTTTAGTGTGCCAGTAATTGTGTGTGGCCCTGACGTTAATGCACTTGTTTGAAGACATAATGCGAACAACTCAATGCTTTCATTGCTTCTGCTAGTCACGCCACTCATTATAATTATGTCCGAATTCACCACTTTCTGATCTTCTATTAGGTTTCTTGAGGACGGTATGGCATTCGCAAATTCACACAGTGTATGTAGCTGCAGAGTTAACATTTTTTAAAAACTTAACCATTTTCATTATATGTTTTTTGTGAACTTATCCATATGCAGCTGTAGAAAAATGTATACCACTGCCGGCCATATTTGTTTCGCGACACGCGCGCCTCTTTGCCCGCGGTGGTAGTTTTCATTGCCAATAAGCCACTACTGAGTTCGGCAGACCAGTGATCCCAGAACGTGGGAGCTGGCGGCCCCCACCATAGACCCCACCAGCTCATGGCTTCTTCCTCACTCGACTGCCATAGGTTGGTTGAATGAGCAAGACACAATGAGCTTGAGGCATCTATATGGTGGGGGCCCCAGCTCTCACGTTCTGGGATCACTGGAGTAGACTTGGATTCGAGTCTACGAAGCTATCTGAACAAACATTATATTCGGATAACATCGGAAGCACTCGGACGACATTCTGAAACGAGTTATATGAAAAACCGAGAATGAATGTTTTGATTTTTGCTGCTCGTCGCAAGGTTTCTGGCAAGTTCATATTCATAATATGAATTTTTGAAATATGGTTTCTAGGTTATAATATTCTTTGTTCGACTTATTAAATTTATTTTTAGAAAACTTAGTAATCATAATATCATTTTTTAGTACTCTTTATTTTTCGAAAGGAGATTCATAATATTTGGTATTTAAAATACTAATTTTTCTTCTACACGTTTTAAAGACCGTTATGACTATATTGAATTTCGATGCCATAATATGTATAAATGTAATAAAACCTCGGGTTTCCTCATTTTAAAACACTATTGTACTAAACCTTCATTCAATCTTATCATTTACTCTGACGAAAAGTTTCTCAATGTAGGTTTATTATCTTCAGATATTACGAATTATTTTCTAAAGATTATAAGAATGTAACATCTAGAGATTATGTTTAGTAATATCTTTACATATTAAATAAAGATTATAGATCATACGCTTTAACATATTTTATGTTACCGAATACTATCCTTACTTTTAACATCCAGGTTTTATGATCCGTTTTTCTTAGTGTAGACTCTAAAAACAGACTATTGACTCTCAAATGATTCCTTTCACTGTTAAAGTATTTTGTATTAAAAATTGGCATGAGAAGTAATCCTTTAGCAGTTGAACGATTATCGTTCCATATGCTAACTTTTTACTGTCAAAGTATTTTCTTTGTTCTTGAAATAAAATCCTTTCTCGTACAGAATAAAAATAATTTCGAGGATAAAAGAAAACAAATTGTATGATGTAACCTATCTAAAATAAATATTTAAAATGTACACAAGTCCAACTTTGAAAAATGCTAATATTAAATCGGTTATCATCAATACCACAATAACAGTAAAACGATTCTGTTGATAGACAAAAGAAATCTGCTTAATTTCAATGGATGCATTCTGGAAGGAACCTAACTTCACTATCAATAGACTTTTTTAGAGTGTACCAGTGTCGAATCAACTTTGTACAAACACTGGTATTTTACAGTGTTAATTATCAGAGTCGATTAGACACTGGGTGGACCTTGTACATTTACTGTCGGAAAATTACTTTTTCCACAGTGGGAAGAAGGTTGGGCCTGTTGTACATCCAACATAGTACAAACGCTGGTATTTTACAGTCGACTACCGGGGCTGAATAGACCCTGGATAGACCTTGTACATCCACTGTCGGAAAATTACTTTTTCCACAGTCGGAAGAAGCTTGGGCATGTTGTATACCCAACGTTGTACAAACGCTGGTATTTTACAGTCGACTACCAGGGCTGAATAGACACGGGATAGACCTTGTACATCCACTGTCGATAAATTACTTTTTCCACAGTCGGAATAAGGTTGGGCCAATTGTTTCTCAACATTGTACCAACGTTGGTAATCAACAGTCGATCTCCTACATCGGACCAACATTTAACCGATCGTCACAGTCGGCAGAGTGTCATGATTTCTGCTTGGGGTAGGCAGTGACAAGAATTTCGAAATTAACCATCTGATTTTGAAATTATTACAGCTGTAAAACTATGCCGTTAGGCGATGTGATTAACACAGTCAGCTTCGATGTTATCTCCAGTTTTTTCGTCTGCCATTTAGCACATAGCTTCGTTAATAGTTTGGTAATTATTACTAATAATTTTTAACAATGAGGCTTATCATTTTTTTAAACAAACTTAAGGGTATGTGATACCTAGCAAATTAGCGAATATTTTTGATTTTAACTTTCTACATTTTTGTGTGCAAAATTCATAAAATTTTGTTTCGAAAAATTGGAAAATTATAGAGAAGATAAAAGCGGACGTAGATAGACCACTTTTGCTTTAAAAAATGAAAAAATGTACAATTTTAGTAAAATCTATCAAAAAATTTATTTTCATTATCAAAACCAACTGTAGTCTATCTACGTCCAATTTTACCATCTCTATAATTTTTCAAATTTTGATAACAAAATTTTATGTATCTTGGGCGTAAACAAGTAGAAACCAAACCAAGTCTTTCACATTAATTTAATTACACTTTCCTCAAGTATCATATGCCCTTAACGCCACTTTGTTGCAATCATCCACGAAATCATCTGCCAATAATTTTTCGCGTTTCGCAGCAACAAAGACTTAACATTCCCAGGTCCGTTAAGGTGGCACCTCCACATCGGAAATTCACTGTCTATTATGGCTTAGAATTTTGGGCTTTTTTTGGTCTTTTTTGGGCACCGATAAAAATGTTTGGGCTCCTTTACTTTTTACAGAAAATCAAATTTCTTGTGGAGGTGCTAGCTTACATAAATCTAGCACCTCCACTATACAAAAATTTGAATAAATTAAAAATAAACTGCACCAGAATTTTGGGCTTTTTTTGGGCTCTGGAAATCACCTGAAACCAATTATCAAAAACCACCCCTATGTCCAAAAAACAACCCTCTTTTTGAAAAATACGTCCTTCAGAAATTAAAGTGTACCAGAATTTTGGGCTTTTTTTGGGCTCTTCAAAAATACCCATATCGATTTTTGGGCTCCAACCCTTAACACCGAAATGCACCCCTACATGGCCATGTAGAGACGACTTTGACTAAAATTCATCTTTTTGCAAACTTTATGGTCTAGGAAGACTTTATGATTTTTGGGCTCTTCGAAAATACCCATATCGATTTTTGGGCTCCAACCCTTAACACCGAAATGCACCCCTACATGGCCATGTAGAGACAACTTTCACTAAAATTCATCTTTTTGCAAATTTTATGGTCTAGGAAGACTCTATGATTTTTGGGCTGCCCGAAAATACCCATATCGATTTTTGGGCTCCAACTCTTAACACCGAAATGCACCCCTACATGGCCATGTAGAGACGACTTTGACTAAAATTCATCTTTTCGCAAACTTAGTGGTCTCGGAAGACTCTATGATTTTTGGGTTCTTCGAAAATACCCATATCGATTTTTGGGCTCCAACTCTTAACATTAAAATGAACCCCTACATGGCCATGTAAACGACCATGCTGAGAAAATTTCTTTAAAAGTTGTCCAAAATAATTCTCAATAACAAAAATATGAATCCAGAACCATAATAATATTAATAAAAAGAATTGTAACTTTATACTGAAAGAATTGCATGTGTCATATTTTACATTATAATGTTAGATATTTGGGAATAAGTCTGCTTCTATATTGACTCAAAAATGACAGGATTGGCACTTATTTTTGTTGTTTTGGCATAGCATCAGTTTCTCCTCATTTCCTTCATTAAAAAGTTATCGTTTGCCTTTCTACTTTTTTAGTTTTTTTACATTTTTTTAACGCTTTACTCTATTTACCATGGATAATTTTTGGATGAAAAAAATGAGTAAAAACTGACCCTATGCCAAAACAACAAAAATGAGAGCAAATATTGTAATTTTTGGGCCGATATAAGAGCAGACATATTCCCAAATATGTCGCATTATAATATCTTTATAACATTTTACCGATTAATCCAAAACTAGAAAAGTTACTTTATGGTAAAACTTGAAACAAATCTTTATTGTAATATATTCGTCCCAAACGTATATATCTTTCTTCAATTTTAAAAAATATTTTCATATTAATTAGTTGAGTTCGAAAGTTTTCTCACTGCCTACATTATCGGAGTATCATTAGTCGACTGATCTAACGATAATGTAGGCAGGGACAAAAATTTCAAACTCAACTAATTAATTTGAAATCATTTACAGCCGAAGGGCAGAGACACTAGGCGATAAAAGGAGGTCTTCCTGCGGAGAAGGGGATGTCGGACGTCCGTGTAGCTCAGTGGTTAGAGCAGTCAACCAGCAATCGAAAGACCTGGGCTCGAATCCCAGCGCAGTCGAAAGCGTCTTTTTTTCCACCGAAAGATTTCAAATACTTTGAAATTTAAAAAATATTATTAAAAGTAAAAAATTCCGTTTGTTAACCTAAATATGTGAGATACGAAAAAAGTGTTAAAATAAAAAATCGTTTGCTTAAATATTATCTACGGATTTTTGTCGTTTTTGAGATACTTGGAAGAAAATAATGTATTTTAGTCGAGTAATTTATTAGAAAGCTACAGAAATGTATTTACAGAAAATTGAGCCCACGCATGATCTTATTTTCAATCTAACACCGTCATACTAATATATATTAAATATAATATTACTTATATAAATTCTTATATAAGAACGCATTTAGTATAAAAAAATGCAATAATTTATTAACCATTTGTATGTAAAATGTTAATTACATTTTAGATATTTTTTTTACAAGTAATATGAATATATAGTAATATGAATGTACATTATATTTTATGATATGTATGTATGTAAGTATATACACAGGCAAAAACAAAAATTTACACCACATGGAGAAAAAATCTAACTATTATAGTAAGCTGAGCTTTTCCTATTAGAGCACCGAACTTACTGTGCAAAATTGGTATGAACTACTACCAATAATGACATCATTTCATGTATTTTTAGCAAGGAATCTAAACTATAAAAGAATCGAGCGCATTCCATTATTGTAAATTTAGTATGCTGTCAAAGCATTGTTCCTTGCGAAAATATCACACCCTTCCTGGTGATTTCAAGGGTTGAAGCCCAAAAATCGATATAGACACATTTGAAGAGCCCAAAAATCATAGAGTCTTCCTAGACCATAAAGTTTGCAAAAAGATAAATTTTAGTCAAACTCGTCTCTACATGGCCATGTAGGGGTGCATTTCGGTGTTAAGGGTTGAAGCCCGAAAATCGATACATACATATTTGAAGAGCCCAAAAATCATAGAGTCTTCCTAGACCATAAAGTTTGCAAAAAGATGAATTTTAGTCAAAGTCGTCTCTACATGGCCATGTAGGGGTGCATTTCGGTGTCAAGGGTTGGAGCCCAAAAATCGATATGGGTATTTTCGAAGAGCCCAAAAATCATAGAGTCTTCCGAGACCACTAAGTTTGCGAAAAGATGAATTTTAGTCAAAGTCGTCTCTGCATGGCCATGTAGGGGTGCATTTCGGTGTTAAGGGTTGGAGTCCAAAAATCGATATGGGTATTTTCGAAGAGCCCAAAAATCATAGTCTTCCGAGACCACTAAGTTTGCGAAAAGATGAATTTTAGTCAAAGTCGTCTCTACATGGCCATGTAGGGGTGCATTTCGGTGTTAAGAGTTGGAGCCCAATAATCAATATGGGTATTTTTGGAGAGCCCTAAAATCATAGAGTCTTCCTAGACCATAAAATTTGCAAAAAGATGAATTTTAGTGAAAGTCGTCTCTACATGGCCATGTAGAGGTGCATTTCGGTGTTAAGGGTTAGAGCCCAAAAATCGATATGGGTATTTTTGAAGAGCCCAAAAATCATATAGTCTGCCTAGACCATAAAGTTTGCAAAAAGATGAATTTTAGTCAAAGTCGTCTCTACATAGCCATGTAGGGGTGCATTTCGGTGTTAAGGGTTGGAGCCCAAAAATCGATATGGGTATTTTCGAAGAGCCCAAAAAAAGCCCAAAATTCTGGTACACTTTAATTTCTGAAGGACTTATTTTTCAAAAAGAGGGTTTTTTTTTGGACATAGGGGTGGTTTTTGATAATTGGTTTCAGGTGATTTCCAGAGCCCAAAAAAGCCCAAAATTCTGGTGCAGTTTATTTTTAATTTATTCAAATTTTTGTATAGTTGGGGTGCTAGCTTTATGTAAGCTAGCACCTCCACAAGAAATTTGATTTTCTGTAAAAAGTAAAGGATCCCAACAATTTTTATCGGTGCCCAAAAAAAGCCCAAAATTCTAAGCCATAATAGACAGTGAATTTCCGATGTGGAGGTGCCACCTTAACGGACCTAACATTCCCATAATTTTTACCCCTGAGTTTTATCATTTTTTTCCTTGTAAAATTTGTCATTTTGAGGATTCGTTATAATTATTCAATGACCCTTAGACCTTGCATTTTTATGCAGCCATCTCTTAGACTATAAAATTACTTGCATACACAAATTAAAATGCATCGCCATGAACTAACTGAACCACGTGACTAAATTCACACTTTACCAGTATTTCAGTTTGTGTAACCCCATTTCCATGCAAAATTAGATACAGAGTTGAAAATTTGTGTAATTAAATAATATCCCGTAGGAAAGACCTGTCTGGTCATAAATTTTGACAATTAAAAAAAAAAAATTCCTAAAAAAAATAATATATATGAAACTTACTAGATATTACTAGCCTTTAACCAATCACATCACAACACTGTTTCTCATTTTTGGAGGGTATTTAATGTTGATGTTTATGTCCGTTGGAACCTTTTTTTAGTACTGAATATTAATCTGTATATTTTTCATGTATAAAAGAGACTAAATTATCTACAATTGTGCAAATAAAATTTCACCATGTGGCACCCTTATTGAGAAACCCCATATATGAACCTATGTGTTTCTATGAAGGTTCTTTCACGACTACTTATAGGAAAATGAAACAGGAACTCAAATGTAGGTGCTGCACAGGTCTTTTCGGCAACTCTTACGATGGTTTTGATTGTATACTTCTTATAAATTCGAAATTTATTTTAGACACAAAAGAAAATTTTATTTAGAAATTTCGAAAGGAAATTCTCGCATTTGTTAGCTGTCACTCTTAGCTTGCATTACAAACAAATTGCACGTAATTTTGTTTACAGTTGTTAGTTTGGCATCAACTTTAAGATGGAGTGTAAAAACGAGGATTTTCGTCATATTTTGCTTTTTTATTTCCGTAAAGGAAAGAACGCATCACAGGCTGCTAAAAAGTTACATGATGTGTATGGTGAGAAAGCCTTAAAAGACAGACAATGTCGAAATTGGTTTGATAAATTCCGTTCTGGGGATTTTTCACTCAAAGATGAGTAACGTTCAGGTCGGCGAAATGAAGTTGATGATGACCAAATCAAAGCCATAATCGAATCGGATCGTCATGTAACTGTGCGAGAGATTGAAGAAATATTTTTAAAATTCAACAATCGACCATCATATACAACGTCTTGGACTCGTTAAAACACTTGATATTTAGATCCCACATGAATTGAAAGGAATTCATTTAATATGGTCCAAGCGTGATGAACCACCACAAACAACATCGAAAGCTGAATTGGATGAAAAAAAGATTATGCACACATCTTTAGTCACTCGCCAAAAATGATTAAAGCTTGGTTGGGAAGTGATGTTGCATCCACCATTTAGCTCTGACCTTGCACCATCAGATTACTATTATTTCTATCTTTGCAGAACACCTTGAATAGTAAAACTTTCAATGATGATGAATCTATGAAAACGCACTTGGATCAGTTTTTGCCGATAATGACCAGAAGTTCTATAAGCGTGGAATTATGAAGTTACCAGAAAGATGGCAAAAGGTCATTGAACAGAATGGAAAATATATCATTGATTAACGTTCATTCCTTGTATTTAAAAAAAATGTGTTTAATTTGTATGAAAAAATCGGTAATTACTTCTGGGACAACCCAATAATGGCAAATAATGAGTTTCCGTATAGGTTCTCACGTAGGAAACTATATTCAGATGCCCAATAGGGACTAACTTTTTGTGCCAGATTATCTGTCCGATTCTTCCTTAATATAGGAGAGAAATTATTATATTTTACCTTAACACCGAAAGAGCTTCATCTATTCCATGAGCGGTTTCACCTTCAAGAATAATTCGGTTAAGATTTTCCTCAATCGGTTTTTCTTCTTCTTTTTTCTTCATCGCCACTTGATTTCGTTTTTCAGTTTCTGCCATTATTTCCGCTCTTGTCAGTTTTGCCAGTGGCTGTTTTCCTCCTACTTTTATAGTAGACAATTCTTTCTCCAAAAGAGCTTTGGCCTCTGCTTTCTTTTGCAGTTGTTCTTGACGTTTTCTTTCCATTTCTTCATGCTTTTGCTTTTTCTTTAATAGTTGTTTATCGTCATCTTGCCACGCTTTATCTTCAGCCTCTTGTGCCTTTTTTGTGTTTTCAGCTTCCTTAGCGGCTGCTTTTCGAGCTCGAGCCACTACAGCTTTGCTATTTTCACCTAAGAACTTTTTGGGCATGGTTCTTTGCCTGCAAAAATAACAATAAAATTATTTTAGCAGATAATAAATCAAAAGTAAATATATTATATTATATTTAACTTAATTTATTTCTTGTTTACTCATTTTTCAAATTTGTTACTAATGCGCTTATTTATTTATTTCTTAATTTCTCAAATACATTTCATGCGAATAAATGGTTAATGATTCGTAAAAGTATAAAATTCACTAGAATAAATTAATATTTTTAGATTGAAGCTAATACATAACTTGAATACTTAATTAACTTAATTGTTAACTTCTATGCATTCCAACCTTTCCAACTGTGATACTATCAAAATGCAAAGTTTTCACAAGTTCAAGTCTCTAAAATTTTCAATTCGGAAATAGATTCTTTATTTTATTTCAAATTTCGCGGCAAAAATGATGTTGGTTACTCTGCCATGCATGCGCGAAGTAGAAAATAATTATTTCAGAGGTTAACAATACGATAAACATAGGTAACGTGAATGGTATAACTTAAATTCAAAGAAAATGTAATCATTTAATGATTAAATTATATTGATCGATGTCAATGCTCATAAGGTTATATTTCTACACAAATAAAAATCAACAGTTGAATATATTACGTGAAATGTCGAAGTCTGGAACAAAGAAGGTTGGAAAGTCTGTAACGCCAACGCAAAATAAGGTGAGTCAAGATGAATTTTTATACTTACTGGTCCAAGATTCTTATGAATTGAATTCCGAACGTTTCTCGACACAATCAACTGTTAAGGTATAAATTTATCATTTCCACGACACGTATTGTGACTACGATCATGTGAACTTTAGAGAAAAAACATCGCACTGACATTACCAGTCTGGACAACCTAGTAAAACTAAATTTTATAATATCTATAAGGCACATGTTTACTTGCAAACTTATTTTTCAAACATATTTATTGTATGAAAACGCCAAATTTGATGCAAATAGGTATATGGCAAAAAACATAAAATATTGAATTTTGTTCACAATACTTTGTTTTTCAAAATATTTTGAATTCTTAAATTAATTAAAATTTTGTGAAGGTCTTTTATTTCATCAGATTTTTCGAACTTATGTAACAAATTTTTCCTTTGTTTTCCGAAAATTATAAATTTATTGTTATTTGTTATCTTTTACAACTTGTTTAGCTTCAGTCGAGAGAAAAATTACAAAAATTCCTTTAATAATTAATTATAAAAATATTATAGAAATTCATTTCTAAAATGAACTCAAGAATTTGAAAAATTTCAATTATTTTTGGAATTATTAATATTGTTTTAGAAAAATTCGAAATTCGATACTTTGCTGTAATATCTTTATATAAATCTGCACAATATATCTTTAAAGCCATGGATCCCTATTGAAAAAATCCGCGGAGAAATCCTCATTCGAAAATAGCACAAGAATTTCAACAAGGAATTCAAAAATCTTCGCGGACTTTATCAAGGATATCCATCAGTACAGCTGACTAAATCAAGGACATAAATAATTTCCCATCCCGACGTTTTTTTCGAATCGTATATATTTTGTTTGAAAAATGGAATTTTGATATTAATCCATGGCCTTAGATTGGGCTTATTGGATGCAGATTCATTATATACCTTTTCTCCTATTGTGAATAAGAGATTTTAAATTTTTTTATTTTACCTCCAATTTCCGATTCAAGTTGAATTCTTCCAAGTTGGTTTCTCAACATCTGAAATCGTTTTTTTTTTAACTGTTAACTGGATGTTATTATAGCTTTTATGTTAGAAAAGATTTTGCCGAGGTTCGATCAGAATTTCTAAAATCCAGTTAGCCGTTCACGCGAAAAATGTTGATCGTGTTGTAACATTGTACTTTTATTGCTGATAATTTTTGGGAAAAAAAAAATTTTTCACGACCTAAACTCGGAGAAATCTGTTTTAACATAAAAGCTAAAAAAAATCCATTTTAAAGCTCAAAAAAACAATTTTAGATGCTTAGTAGCCAACTTGGAAGAATTCAACCTGAACCCAAAATTCAAGGTCAAATAAAAAAAACTGGTAAGCAGGAAATTCAAAAAATTTGTATTTCGTTTATGCTTGACCAATAGTTTTAATGCTAGATAGGTCGCTTTTTTGGCTCCTCACATTTTTTTTTGTGAGCCTGTGTAATTTTCGGCGGTAGTATATATTTTCGTGAATAATTAATAGTTGAAACGTATAATATTAATTTTATTTTATGGTGTAAATTTTGTAAATGGGGTGTAAAAAACTTTTATCTACATTCATCTCATTTTTAGCACATTCTGCAGAATTTTTATCATAATAAAGATAGTTATATAATTCACATTTTTCAGGAAACACCCCAGGGTCCAATTACACTAAATAAAAGTGGAAATGTGTCTATAAAAATTCAAGCCAAACCAGCTGCAAAGTACAACAGTATCACAGGTAAATATATTATTTGATGTAATTCACATTGTAAATTTCATTATAATTTTTTAAACATAAATATTTAATAGATATCTCCGAAGAGACTGTTGGAGTTGCAATCTCTGCCCCACCAGTTGAGGGTGAAGCGAATACAGAACTTGTTAAATATATGGCATCGGTTTTAGGTTTAAGAAAATCGGATGTGTCTTTAGACAGGGTATGTCATACAATTTTAATTAAATTTCCGTTGCTAAATAAAAACAATTTCAAAAAATATTTTTAATTTAGGGGTCCAGGAGTCGATATAAAACAATTCTAGTTTCTGGTAAAAGTGTAGAAAAAGTGACGGAAATGTTAATGGCAGAAATGGAGAATCGCTAGAAAGATCAAGAAATTAAAATTATTCAACCCTTTGACTCCCGCTGACACAAATATGGCTCAGGGCACATAACTCCTGAATCAGTCAACAGTTTTCGTCCAAGAAAATTTTTAAATGTGTTTTTCCAAGATCTATTAAATAACCCGGGTTATGATGCATTGTATTTCGTAATCAACGAGAAATTCACAAAAACCTGCTGGAAAATGATCATTTTTATGCCTCGGTGTAGGAAATACCGTTCAGATTAGGATTTTTATAAGAATATAATATTGTGGTTCAAACTTTTTATCATCAGAAATTATGACCTATTCGATTATTATTTTTTTTAGCGATGATTATTTAAAACTGTGAAATAAATTACCTGTTTTTTCGACTTTTTTTTCCAAAAATTTCCTGAAAGCGATTAAAATTCTGAATTTTGAGGAATTTGTAGCATTTTATAGTCAATGTACAAATTTTTATTTTTAATCATCATCACAATATGATTGACAACTTACTGTCTCGCACTCAATACGAAAACGTTGCTCATATAATCACATTCATAATAGATTCATTATACATTATCTATACACGAATTTACATAATAATTATGGCAGTTTCTTTTAAACATAGGTGCATAATATCGTAGTTATAATTATTGGTTGAATAGATCTATATTAATCTTTTACAAATAAAAAGGTAATATTTTTTTTATGAATTATCTTGTGACCCTCTAACTTTTTCGTTGAAGCTTAGAAAGTTATAAGACTGAATCAAAACTCTGTTAAATCTTAGGATTGCAAAACAGGATTCTTATATTTTCTTATTAGTCTGCATTACGAATTATTTTCATAAGATTCGAGTACAATTATTCTTGTACTTCGAAAGCCTTGTCGTCGAGCCATGGCCGAAAAATAGGCAGTGTCGATGGATAATGCGCACCTCTTTTCGATGGGGTAGTTCCAGCTGGAGCTCCTTCTTGCCTAAGAGGATAAGTAGCAAGGACAATTGGAATCTGTAATTTTATTTCCTTATCCAGACTCTTCGGGCTTATGACGAACTGTTGAATAATTATATGATGATTGAATTTCATAAAATGAATTCTATGTACTTAAAATTTCAGATGATTTTAATATGAATGTAAATATTTCTGTTGATTTACTCACATAAACGTGGTAAAGCACATTAATTAAGTGGCAACCTCTTAAATTTGTGGGGGGCAATGGTGGAACGTACATTTGTTCATTTAACCATTCCTCGCCTTCTCCTGGGCGAATTTTTCCTCTTGAGACACTTGCCAATTCTCTAGTTTCACTTGCAAGAACTTTACCTCTACATAAATATTGAATTGTTTCTGTGAGAGACGCTTTTGTGGACTTCATTGTTACCTAATAACATTTTTATTGAACTGCATATCAATACTAGCTATTTACATATTCAATTTAGTCAGAATTATTCTAGTAGAAATGTATTTATTCAATAAAATACAATCAATTATAATAAACCACAATAATGTAAAAATTTTAATTGCAAGGCTGCAAGGCAACATTTTACAGGACGAGCGTTTGAAAGAGAGGCTATCAACGAAGAACGCTATTTTCCGGACACTTTGCAGCTTAATTACGAACGAAATAAATTAGTTAAAAGTTTTTGGATTTGTCCATTGGACAGAAGAATTTAAAAACTACTTATAGATTAAAAAATCCGAAAATCGATGTTTGCAGCTTTAGGTTCCTTCCCTCGTGACAAGTCACATTTTTCTTTCATTTGCTACAACAAAATGTAAACGCGTCGAAAAAATGTAAACAGGTTCACAAAGTTTAATCAGTGATTATAAATTTAATTGTAAAAATGCATTTCCACCAGAATATATTTAAATTTTTATGCATAGCACGAAAATATGTATATGAATAGAGTAAAATGTTTATTCTATTTAAAAGGTAGTTTATTTGATATAAGTATTATTGAGAAGCTTCTCAGAGTGTATAAGCCCTGATAACACATTTTGCATGCAAAATAACTTAGAAATACAAGAAAAATTTGAAAGAAATTTATGCGAAATTGCGGACGCAACCTTGCGCTTATTACATGCAAATTTTATGCAAACAATTTGCTCAAATTTCAAACATAATTTTTGTTGGGCGTGGTTTCAGAGAGGTAGATGACCCAGTAATCGTTAGTGTACCAGTAATCATCATTTTACTCTTGAAATTTGATTAAGTACTAAAAAAACAATTTTAAATTAAGTATTTTACAATAACTGATAGTATGACTTAGTAACATGGATTATCAAAGATTGTCAAACTCAATAATAATCTAATAAAAAGTAATCTCGAGAAGTTTTTACAAAAATGAGATTGCTAATTAGGATCAATATGGAGTTAAAGCAGATATACCGTATCAATGAGATATGGACTGTTTGACATTGTTTTGCTAGGCATGTATTGTGTAAGATGTTCCGCCAACATAAAATACGCACCTTACTGCGATTGCTCACAGTCGCTGAAATTCCAATGGTTTCACCTGGGACGTATCCACCTCTGTCTAAGCTCACTCTACAGAATACCGGTCCACTCGAAACGCAAGACACACCTACACGTTGTTCAACCTCTAATCTTGCCGGTTGCTGCACATCAATATTACACAAGGGACAATCATATAGCGCAATAATACCGTATAACTCACCAACAATGCACTTCTTTTATAAAGGGGGAGGGTCTCTAAGGCCAGTTTTTGGCCCCAAAAATTCAAAAAAATTCCTACAGTATCTACTAACAATAAAAAGTCAATTCCACCCCAAATGGACCACCCTCATCGCCCCTATTCACCCCGAGCACCCCTTAAAAAAATGAAAACTGCAAAAAATCCGATTAAAAAATCTAGAAAAATACATACATAGGTTTTTGGGGTCACTGATTTCGAATCCGAGGTCCGTTCTCATCCATCATATCAGATTCAAGGTCATTTGAAGGTCAGAATGTAAAAAACCGGATGAAAAAATAAAAAAAAAATACATATATATAAGTTTTTGGGAATGCTAAATCCGAAGGGGTTTATTTAACAGCTCAATGTCAAGTTAAGGTCACCTTAAAGCCAATTCAAAAGAATTTCTACCACGGCAGAGCTGAAAAAAAATTCTCCCTGATGAATTTTCTTCATTCATAATCTGGCAACTTTTAACCGTGCTTGTAACATGTGGTTGCAACCAGAGCACCTCCACGTGGTCACGGTGGGCAACGGACCTCGGATATGAAATCAGCGACCCTAAAAACCTATGTATGTATTTTTCTGGGTTTTTTTATCGGATTTTTTGCAGTTTGACCTTCAAATCACCTTGAATCTGATATGATAGAAGTCAACGGACCTCGAATTAGAAATCAGCGACCCCAAAAACCTATATATGTATTTTTTGGATTTTTTTAATTGGGTTTTTTCCCAAAAACACTGCATAGAAGCGGTGAAGTTTTCATTTTTTAAGGGGTACTTGGGGTGAATAGGGGGGACGAGGGTGGTCCGTTTAGGGTGGAATTGACTTCTTATTGTTAGTAGATACTGTAGGAATTTTTTCGAATTTTTGGGGCCAAATCTAAATTGGGCCAAAAACCGACCTTAGAGACCCTCCCCCTTTTAATCTATATTTCATAGTAATGCTCTAGTAGACATGTCGTCTTAAAATTTTGGATAATTAATCAAAAATTACAAAAACAGGTCTGTTATATCTTGAATATTCAGAATGAAATTAAAACTTTTTGAAAAAAATAAGTAATTTTAGCCAATTTGCAAATTATATTACCGACAGTGTTAGACCAGTGCAGTAGAGCTCAAAAAACTGAGTCGGTATTATTAATAAAATTTTACTTTTCTACAAATAGTTTTTACCCAGTGAACACTCACAGTTGTTATGTGATTACTATTTAATAGTTCTTTCAAAATGACATACAAATTTATTTATACAAAATATTTCGCTTTTAAAGCATTGTAATTATAATATATATAATAGTTTTCAATTTATACAGCTTCAAATTTAAATATTTAACAAATTTTGAGTTTATAAAAAAAATACATTAATATGCATCAACGTATGGTATCGGTGATTAAACACTGAAATATTAAATTGAAAGATTTAAACAAACGATTTTTACTCTATATTGAAAAAGTAATAAATACTTTTCAAACAAACACTTTTTAAGTTTTAAATTGTAATATCATAAGAATTTAAGTTTACCAAAGTTAAACTATAATTTTCATACGCATTGAAGATTTTCCCATTGAAAAAATGAGTAGTTATACTTCAATAGTAAGCATTTTCCACAATTTTTCATTAATGTCTCAACTATTTTTGATTACTTGATGTAATCATCTCAATTATTTTGAATAATTTTCCGAAAATTGATTGCGTGGATATTATAAATTATTATGAAAATGTACAATAATCAATTTTTTTTTCCATAATATATCTCGAGAATCTGATATTAAAACTGGTTTCATACATATAGTTTATAATTAATGTGCCCATCTGTTTTTTTATACTGATATGTACCTTTAATGCTTGAAAATTTTGCTTAGTTTTCCGGAATAACTTTTATTGGTTTGAATGCATCAACTCACAGACAAAATTGGAGGTTCTTGGTTTAGGTCGATAGGATTCATGACTATGAAGACCTGTTGATTTTTATGAGTGAGTCCGCCAGGTTCTCTAAGGGCAGCTTTGCAGTAATACTGAACCCAACCATTTTTTCCAAGGAATGTGGAAGGCAATCCCAATGGCAAACCTAACTTGAAAGGAAAGCTGTGGATTCCAGGTGACAGCAAAGAAGGTCCCTCACCTGCGCCATGTAAAATTGAAAAGGAAAAGTTCCATCATTATTCAGTTCACGATACGCTTTTCTAGCTACGTGCAAACAAAATAATTGCCATAACAGGCTTTTTAAAATTAAACTTACTTCAGAATTAAAAATTATTATTTCTTTCAACATTTAAAAAAACTTACTTTTTATAAAGCAGCCAATAAAAAATATGAAATTATATTTGTTAAATTGAAAACATTTAAATTTTCAATTACCTGGCTCTCCTAAAAGTCTCATTCGAAAATCGATATAATTTTCTTTATCATAAACCCTCTCTGATCGATGACTTCGAACTCTGACGACTCCTTCCCCGATAACGTGAAAATGTAATCCAGAAACACTGAAAATTTAATACAAAGTGTCGAATACTTTTAGGTATTAAGGAAATTCAAGATATATAGGTATATTTCTATTTATTTTTCATTATAATTTTAAATTTCATCGATAAAATATATTAAGGTACGTCATCAATAAACATTATAATCTATTTTCCTTGTCTAGCTAAATTACAGGCAATAGAATTAACTGTCTTTGTTAAATTCATGTATTTTCATGGAAACTGATAGTGATTGTTGAATTACATAGGCGCATGATTAAAGCGTCAGTTCTTGTAATAACTTCACATGAGAATATTTTCTACCGATTATTGTATTCTCTTTTCTCATTATTATTGAAATTATGCAAAGTAGACTAATGAAAAATGACTTCTGAGCAATTGTATGATTTATAACATATTGAAATTATTAAACTGCAGTATTTATCAAGTACCGTTTTCATTGTTTTGTATAATATTATTTGGGTTACCTAATAATATTTTTATCAGCAAGTAATTATTCAGAGACCTCATTTTCAAAAAAGAAAATCAATACGATATACAGACGAATAAGTCAAAAAATAAAATAATCATTATTAATTTGAAAGTGTTTATAAATTAATAAAAAAAGAAAATATTTATTTAAAATTTATTTTTGAGTAAATGAATCCTATAATAATTATTTAAAATGGCAGAAGACAATTAATTACAATCCTTTTTAATCGATAGAGGCTTCAATTGAATCATTATTACACATTTTAATCCGTAAAAACTAGATTTCTTACTTTCCAAGGTCTTTTAATTCCAAAATGGACGTGGGTAGCAAGAGAGATTTAGATACGATAACCGAAATAGGATTGAGTTTGTTTTTATTTTATTTTGTTTATATCAAAATAGCTTTGATACATTTTTCATTGGCACAAATGTAAACAAATTTCGGAATTAATGTTAAAATTTAATTGAAATATAATACCGAATAAATAGTATCGATAAATGTTTGGAGTTTTTCCCGAAATATACAAAAAAAAAGTTCGATAGTAAACTTGTGAGCAATAAATATAGATATAAAAATAGAAATACAACTAACTTTACATAATAAATTTCAATAAGAATCCAAGCACTTTTTTATTTTAATCATGCAATAATTGAAAACAATGCGAAAGTAAAAACATTTGATAAATTTAAATCATAATCAAATCATTATGTAATAGTCTTATTAAAAAACGTTATGCAATCTTATTAAACATCTCCTGTCACAATATCTACAAAACTCACTCATCACTGACATAATCATGTGTAGGTTTTACTTATAATTATAATATGCATTCAAGTCTAGATATTAAAACGTAGGGAAATAGTTTGTTATAACGTACAGTAGATTTGCATAAATTTTCATTTCCCATCTTATAAATAAAATTGAGTAAAGTATTATTTAAAAAAATAACTTTGATCTTTTTGACTTACTATGCTTCATCATCTAACTCGATCAGGACCCTCCCAGATAAGAAATGTCCAGGAAAATAAAGTAAATTTGTATTGTCGAAGAGAATCAAAAACTTGCTCAACTTGCGAGTCATTTTTCTGACTTGCTAAGGAATTGCTGTTTGCGTTGGAGGTGTTGTAACCGTTACGAGATCCGATTCGTCCGATCCGATTACCGATCTTTCATCAAAGATATGCCCATGCAGTTAGAGACCACTTTACCAGGAAAATAATTCAATCTAGTTACTTTAACATGGCAATAACTTACACCGATTTTCTTTCTGTTTCACTTTTCTTTCCACTCCACGTTTATTCAGGAATTCAATTTTCAATATTTTGTGTTTTGTCTATGTGACCTCATCATTTTTCGCTTACCCATTGTCAGCACTGTTCAGTTCAATTCTGAAGGTAAAATCACAAACGCGAGCCCATAGAGACTAAAATTGGGCCATACATCCTATATGCAGACAATTTGCATTTGCAAGACGACAAGAGGTAACTGCAACTGCAACTGCATCAGCATCGGCAGCGGCATTTGTGCTGGAGACCACTAGAGCACACTAGAGTGACACAGGAGACTGCCTGTTGCCTGACAGCCTGACTGCACCTGACTGTACCTGACTGTGTCTGTGGAGTTTGGTGGAGTTGCGGAGAGTGGAGAGTTGGAGACCACATACCACATCAAGGATAAAGAACCACCTCTTCCTGCCCATTCCTGGTGTGCAGTTCACTTTCGCTCCCTACTACCCATACAACATAAATCCAACTAGCTTCTCAAATCGTTCGTTATTCATGTTATACCTGAAATACTCAAGTATTTTACAGGCTCATCATAAATGAGAAAGTATTTTTGTTTCATGTGAAATTTGACTTTTAAACTTTTCATCAAATTTCCACTCTTTAAATCCCTAGAATAATAAAAACGATTCATACAGCATCTGTGTTAATTGGTAGCTCAGAAAAACGTTTCCTTTGAATCGAAGAAATTTCGTTTGAATCATAGAAAAATCTACATTGGCCCTGAGTCAAAAAACAGTTTCATTAATTTAAACAAATATTACATTTTTTACTGAGTCCATAAATTAGAATATGTAGTAACAGCATAAAATTTCTGTAAATTTAGCAAACATCCCAGTACAATTTAACAATTTTTTTAGTATGTAACAAATCTGTTGATAAATATTGTAGAAATTCTGTTCAATTTTCAGAATAATGAATTTTATTTAAAATGTTAATTTAACAGACATTTATGTAATATTCACATTCTAAAAACAAGCGTGTTACTTCTACACTTAAATCACGATAGTAATTTTTTAGGCATTTAAAGTGTGTATTTTCAATACACATTACAAACGTACCGTTTAATTTTCAAACACTTTAACGTTTTGTACCCGAAATTTCTTTTTAAATTTAAATGAAACAGGAAATTCAATTTACCTAAGGCTCTATCAGCCTTGAGGAACACATTCTCATCATGACGCTCGCGCTACCAGCTCGATTTTCTGTATACATTACAGTAACTTTTTAATAAATTACATGATTAAAATAATTTATTCTCTTCCAAATCTCTCAAAAAGGAAAAAAATCGTAGACTTTATTTAAGGAAACGATTTTGCAGAAAATCGCTTATTTCGTATCTCATATATTTTGTCTAAAAAATGGAATTCTTGAATTTTAATCGTATTTTTTGGAATTGAAACGAAAAATATATGTTTTTTCAGAAACTGTGTGAGACAAAATTTGAAGATCTTTTTGAAACGAACAACTTTGTATTCTTACGTTTTTTTCGTATTTCACATATTATTGTTGAAAAATTGAATTTTGGATTTTCAATAGTTTTTTTTTTAATTAAAAAGAAAAATATGCATCTTATAAAAAAATGTTACAATTCAAATTTGTAGGTCTTTATTTATTCAATAATATTGTATCATAACGTTTTTTCGTATCTCGTATAATTTAACTGGAAAATGGAATTTTGATGTTGACTTTTTCAAGTTTTAATATGCTGTAACATTTCTAATTTTGATTTAATCAAAAAATGTTATCAGGATAATTTGTAGAAATTTATGAGCACTATCAAAAACCAGTATCGAAATTTTTGATTTTTTCAAAAAGTTATTTTCAAAAACACAAAAATAGTGCTCAATCCCTCAATTTTGATTGGATGTGGCTGATGGTTATCGAACTTGTCCTTACTTTTTCGGCTCCGATAAAGTGTGCCAAAGCTCAATTCAATCTGATAAATCTATCGAGAGTTATGCCGCACACGACCTACTACCCAGTAAACACTGTTATATAACATTTATGTAACTGTTACGTAACAGATTGTAACACGTTACATAGCTGGTGACTTACAGGTGAGTCACCTGTAACGCAAAATGTCACACACTGTGTGATGAATTAGTTTTATAACAGCTCTGTAACGCTGTGATGTAATGGGTCTGTAACAGACTTATGTAACATATGTGCTATATTGTTACGCAGCATCAATGTAAATATGTTCTATATGTGTTATGCAATTATGTTATGTAGAAGTTTTGTAAAAGCGATAAGTAAATAGTATGTAACGGAGATATGTTAAACAGATATACGATGATAAAATATTGATAAAACACAACTCATTTCTGTCAGTCAAATTTTGCACCTCTGTGTTATTTGCCGATTGCTGAATATTATACTTAGGACAAGTGAAATTTTACCATAAGAGCAATTTACTTTACACAAGTTATTACCTACAATTTTTAATTTTTCCAGCTATTATTGATGTCGGTATTCGGGAAATTAAAATATCTATATGTAATATTACAGGATTGTTACATATCTGATAATAACGTGCATTATACACAACTTACAGAGAAGCACTACACAGTAATGCCGTCATAGTACACTTACGTAACACTGCAAAGAAAGTGTTATAGATCATTCGCGTAACCAAGTTACAGAATCAAAGTTACAGTATTGTCATATAAAAATTATGTCACACTGTCACGTAACTGTTACTAATGCACATTATATACAACTAACATGACTATTCCGTAACATTGTTACATTACCCTTACGTAACAAAGCAACGAAATTGTAATAGATCATTTATGTAACCAAGTTATAGAAAAGATGTTACGTGATTCTTACATAAAAATTACGTAACATTGTTACGTAGATGTTACTAATGTACATTACATACAGCCCACATAACTATTCCGTAACACTGTTACATTACCTTTAAGTAACATAGAAACGATATTGTTATAGATCATTCGGGCAACCAAGTTTCAGAACAAATGTTACATGATTCTTACATAATAATTATGTCACATTGTTACATAGCTTTTATTAATGTACATTATACACGACTCACATAATTATACAGTAATGCCGCGACAGTTCACTTACATAACATTATGACTAAACTGTTACAGATCATGTGTGTAACACAATTAGAGAGCGAATTTTACATTGTTTTTCTATAGCATCTACAGAATTGTTATTTTATTGATCTTTTACATCTTCACGCGGTAACAATCTTACATAACATTGTTATCTTCCCGTTATATAGCAATTACATCACTGAGCAATAACAATCGTTACATAACCAGAAATAGCTATGCTACCCCTTTGTTACGGAGCGGTTACATAACGTGTTTGCTGGGTACAGACAGACAGACAGACACTTTCGTAAAAACCGTTTTTTCTGACTCAGGGGGTCTCAAAACGTAAATATTTGATGAAAATTTCGAAAATCATTTTTCACATAATACCAATACCTTCTCATATGATGAAAGTGTAAAAATTACGCCGCGATACCAAATATCTTGCAACAGGAAAACATAAAGAAGACATCTGTGATATTTAATTTGGCATGGGGTCAGTTTAGTTACTAATTGTTTATGTCGTAAAAAATATAACCATCAGAAAGGCAAACATTTCGGCCACAAATGGTGGCCCTCTTCAGTGCCAACAATTTTAATTTGCATTAAAAATAAAACTTATACACTAGGCAGGCAAAATCCATGCAAACTTAATAATTATTTTGTTTTTTTAATTTTCTTTTTTCTTTTTTTAACAATTTTATTCAAAAAATAGAATTGGACCATGCGAATAGACCGTCCTCACTCAGAAATCCTCTCCTGTCAGACTCGTGGAAGATGTGAAATGCAGAACGCACCACCTCAAAGGCACACAACCACAATTAATTCCATAAAAAACACAGTTCATAAATCCAATCGTGAGCCCTCGATGAAGAACGCACAAAACAACACACACACACGCGAACCCGAGAAGTTAAGGGTGAGTCGAAAACCGGTAAATTTGAATTTGGGAAGAAAAAATTAATTTGTTTCTCTTTTCGATCACGGAGTCGACAGGCCGTTTGGTAGACTGCCACTCCGCTACAAGACAGAGAGAAAACTGATTTAGAAAATATTGAGAATTTTCTGTATAAGAGAAAACTTGTTATGAGGAGTCAAGTTACAACATCAAAGAGTGTGCACACTCAAAAATCTTTTCAACGTCCCGAGCACTCGAGATTTATATGTGCTACAAGTAAAGCGTTCGAGGAAAGCAAACCCCATACCACATGTTCGAAGGAATCCGTGAGGAAACTCGCTCAATTTGGTACCGAAACACTCCCTCGAACATATTTTAGTACAGTCGTTAAAAATGATTGCGAGTGAGAACATTTTTTGATAGAAGAGAATGGTATAGAATTTTTAAGTTACTTTGAATTGATATAAGTGTAGAAAACTTTTTTGCCAATACTTTTACTGAAGTATTGTATTTATATTAAAACAGTCACATTTGGTGACAATACTTTTTCAAAAGTATTGTATTTATAGTAAAAATCACTTCCGTAATGTAATTACCAATCATAAATACGCGAAAATACGAAGAATAAAAATTTTTTAGTTATTTTCAATTGACACGTATTTTAACATTTATTCTTTATTCTCATTAAAATTTGATCTTATCTGATAAAAATAGAGATTGTCTGCACGCAGAGAAAAGATCAGTAAAATTTACAGGAAGTTCTGTACTTATTCGGACAACATGACTTTTCAGTAAATTTTACCAGAAGTTGAGTTCAATTAACAGATTTTATGTACGTTTCACTCAGCGTCCAGTAAAATCTACTGAATTCGAAAAAATCCGAGTTAAGTTGATTGTACTGTACGCTAAGTGAATTGTACAGAAAATCTGTTGATTGAACTCAACTTCTTGTAAAATTTACTAACAAGTCATGTTGTCCAAATAAGTACCGAACTTCCTGTAAATTTTACTGATCTTTTTTCTGCGTGTGAACACGGTCTTGGATAAAATCAATACTTAAGAGGAAGCAACAACATTTAAGAAAATTTTTTCATAATTATAACTCGAATTCGCATGTAATTATAATAATCATATGCGAGCACGTTTGTGTATGTGTGTGTATCTTATTGTGTCGAGGTAATAACAATAACGAAACATGTAGTTCAATTAACATGGGGTGAATAGTAAAATCAATTGAAGCTTTCATAATAAACATAAGCGGTAGAAGTTACTACATAAGTGTAGTTAGAAAAACAAACTATTGATAAGTAAATAAGTGTACTATTTTTTTAATAGTTTTTCGTTATTTTTTCGATATGCGATAATTTTCTTGATTCAAAAGTTTCATCATATTTTTGGAATTGAAAAAACTCAAATTTTTTAGATTCTGAACATACGTTGATTTTACTCTTAAAAACAAAAATTAAAGGAATCATAACGTGTATAAAGTATCACTTAAATATACAATAATAAAAATTAATACTTCTAAAATGTATATGAAGCTTTTTATTATGTAATGTTCTTTAATTCAAAAATCTGATCTGTTTATTTCAAAAATATTTCATTTTATAGAAAATCGATTCAATAATTAAAAATTTTAATCAGAATTATAAATTGGCATAAAATTAAAAAATTCCCGATTACACGGGGCCCATACACTTCTTACGCGGCCCTGCAGTAGTTGCAGGTTATAAGCGCTATTTTCTTTCTTGTATTCCAAGCATGCGCAGCCGAGAGGCTTAGTCGTTAGGTTAGTGATGCGTTAATTATAAGTAGAGAGGGTTCGAACCCGCAGCGTTAAGAATAATTTTTAATACCACCTAAACGAGCGTTTGTGTAGTGTAGAGAGGGTAAGTTTAGAGTCTACTTGAAAGTAAATGCAGTTATGAAATGTACTAATAAGTATATTCATCGATTCAACTACTGCTCTTACTTGATTTTCCCCTATGTTCCTACGGTTCACTTAACTTCAAAAATTACACTGGGGCCTTTGTAAACTATGGAAAGTAAGTTAAAAAGTAGTGAAACTTACTGAGATTTTTTTTATGTGTAGTATTTTTTTTATGTCTAGTAGGGCCCACCTCGACAAAAGCGTTACGTTACCGACGGGGCCCTGACTAGTTTTCCACGCTAGATCCCGACTAGAGATGGGGCAAACTCGTCGGGGCCCCACTAGACCCCTATCAAAATTTCTAAACGGGTACTTGCCCTAAAAACGCGAAAACGCGAAGAAAAAGATTTTTTATTTATTTTAAATTCACCTGTATGATATACGCGTAAAAAAACTTTGTTGCCAATTTTACCATAAGAGCAATTTACTTTACACAAGTTATTACCTACAATTTTTAATTTTTCCAGCTATTATTGATGTCGGTATTCGGGAAATTAAAATATCTATATGTAATATTACAGGATTGTTACATATCTGATAATAACGTGCATTATACACAACTTACAGAGAAGCACTACACAGTAAAGCCGTCATAGTTCACTTACGTAACACTGCAAAGAAAGTGTTATAGATCATTCGCGTAACCAAGTTACAGAATCAAAGTTACAGTATTGTCATATAAAAATTATGTCACACTGTCACGTAGCTGTTACTAATGCACATTATATACAACTAACATGACTATTCCGTAACATTGTTACATTACCCTTACGTAATAAAGCAACGAAATTGTAATAGATCATTTATGTAACCAAGTTATAGAAAAGATGTTACGTGATTCTTACATAAAAATTACGTAACATTGTTACGTAGATGTTACTAATGTACATTACATACAGCCCACATAACTATTCCGTAACACTGTTACATTACCTTTAAGTAACATAGAAACGATATTGTTATAGATCATTCGGGCAACCAAGTTACAGAACAAATGTTACATGATTCTTACATAATAATTATGTCACTTTGTCGAAAGTATTGTATTTATATTAAAGCAATTCCATAATGCAATTATACTGATCCTGAAAACGCGAAAACGCGAAGAAAGAGAATTTTTTGGTCATTTTAAATTGGTAAGTATGATATATGCGTAAAAAAGTTGTTTGACAATACTTTTTCAAAAGCCTTGTATCTATAGTAAAAAACAATCCTGTAATGTAATTATTAATCCTACATACGCGAAAAATAAGATTTTTTAGTAATTTCAAATTGACCTGTATGATATACGCGTGAAAAACTTTGTTGCCAATACTTTTTCGAAAGTATTGTATTCATAGTAAAGGATTCCCATATGTAATTAGTTCCCCTAAAAACGCGAAAACGCGAAGAACAAGAAATTTTTTTAGTTATTTTGAATTGACAGGTATGATATATGTGTATAAACCCGTGTTTACAATACTTTTAAAAAAGTATTATATTTATAGTAAAAAACGCTCCTGTAATGTAATTATTAATCATAAATACGCGAAAACGCGAAAAATAAGATTTTTATTTTATTTACATTCACCTGTATGATATACGCGTAAAAAACTTTGTTGCCAATACTTTGTCGAAAGTATTGTATTTATATTAAAGCAATTCCATAATGCAATCTTTCACATAGTTAATATCTCATTTCTTTATTTAAGGACTCTTTATTTAGAAATAAAATATTTGTATAGACCTCTGCGAAAAATTGTAGGTATGATCAAGAAGTATAGTTAAATCATTTTAATTAATTAATTTTTTTTATCAATTTACACACAAAAAACAGCATAATTTGTGTGTTAAGAATGAAAAATTTGTAACAATCAGAGGATAATTTTCAAACAATTAAATTTGTTTTTCATCAAATATTATATTTTATTTAAAATTTGTTTAAATTCAATTTTTGTGATGCAGTACAAAATTATTATTATTTTTGGAAACTTTGCAAACGATTAAAATGTATTTGAGTGACAAGAGATTAAAAAAAGAATAAATATTCTTCAAATCGTGGTGCCCCGTTTGGCGCCTACCGCCTATTGTGCTGTCACGTCCGCGGTTGACAAGCGTGCGCCGACGCTGTCTGATTGGTTGACGTGATGATTGCTTGGATTTGAAATTGCGCGGGTGATGTGTGGTCGCCTATGAAGATAGGCTTCGGGTTTTTTATAAAAATTAAAATACACTGTTAATATAATATCAAACAATATTCTTAGTTCTTTATTTGACAATTTTAACAACACACAAATATCCACTACATTTATGAGAACTAAATTTGTATTACGATAAAATAACTGTAAAGGTTTTCAGTGACCGGCGCTAATTTCTTCTACGAGAAGAAGAAAGTTATCTTACTGAAAACTTCAAGATTGAAATCCCCTCTCTATAAAGAATAAAAATTAGAAATGAAAAAGTTGGGGATGGTCCTTAACCAATGAGGGTGTTTTACAGTGACTTAGTATGCATGATTTTTATAGTCTTTCTGCCAATGAAAATCTCGTTGATTTCGTGACATTTCTATCTTCTCACGCACCCCACATGGTCCATTTCACTAACCCTCTGGCCCAACGTTCCGAGAACTCGCATCCATGTGCACTTGAGAAAGGTCGTAAAAGTGCAGTTTTCTTGATTGATCTACGATTTCTAGGTTTCTAGTCTATAGATCCTGAACTGTGTTTAGACTTTTATTAAAATATTAAATCAAACATAACGAGTTTCTACAAGTTTTCTTGTTTTGGAGTTCTTGGTCCAAAGTTGTTACCAAAATATTTTATGGTCAAATAATTTACGTATTGCTCTTATGTTCTGAAAGAGGCCTTTGAATTTCTTTATGAGAATAAAGAAATGCATTCAAAATTCTAATTTCACATCAAACTTTATGTTGTTTCAGATAATAAAATAGAGTGTTCTGGTTTTTAGGGATTTTCAGAATTGGAATAATTATTATTTCTCAAATTGGTTCAAAGAGTTCTGTTTAATATCAAAATAGGTTTATTATTTAGAATCGACTGTTTTTAGGTGGTCTCAAAATATAACCTTCTTGGAGAAAAGCTTTATTGAAGTAGTACTAATAAATTGGTTTTATATGAATTGGAGTCCTATTTGTTTTATAATTTATCATTCAATAAAAGTCTACAGTTTCAAGATCTGGTTTCAATCCCTTTTCCACTAAAATCTAAATTAGTTTATAAAAAGTACATGATTTGTAGAGAGTATTTCTTGTAGACCTGTTTAATAAATCTTAAATTAATTTCTTATTCTTAATTTGTATAAAGAATTTAGTAAAATAAATTCTTTTATAAGTACATGATTTGTAGCGGGCATTTCTTGAAGATCTGAAAAGTAAATATTAAAATAATAGCATAACATATTCTAAAAGCGAATATATTTCTCTTTTCTCTCAAGCAGGCATTTAATCTAACCCTCTCTGCATATGAAATAAGATTTCGAGTAATTAAACAATTATTCTGCATTACCAACCGTTAGGTTTAAGGTAGTTCGCGAATTCACAGATGAGCGCACCAGGTGCGATCATCACAGTGCCTTGACAGTGTCTCGTGAGTCGAGCGACCAACTGAAATGCTGCTTCAAAAATCTTTCGAGCATCGCTCAACAAATAAAGTCATATCTCGGAAAGTAATGAAATTTTTAAAATATTTTTGTGCTCAATTTATAGCCAAGGCTATAGGCGTTATTTTAGCAAAGTTTCAAATTTTTCCTATCACTTCCCTAAAGTATGCAGGCAGCTGAAGTTTAAAAGTGAAAATTTGTCAAAATCGGAAATTACGTCGGCCTTTCTCACACGCTATCTCGGCTTCTAGTCAATGAAAATACTTCAAATAGAGCGCATTCGACGCAAAATTTTATAATCTTTCAAGCAACTTTTCAAAAATATTTCTAACTTAATTTTTCACGGAGATAGCCGCTTTCAAAGAGAGCATATTTTTAATAAAATTTTTGTAGGTTGTCCCACAATTTTGACCGGTAGTGTATTTATAGTAAAAATCACTTCCGTAATGCGATTACCAATCCTAGATACACGAAAAACGCGAAGAATAAGAGTTTTTAGTTATTTTAAATTGACCTGTATGATATATGCGTAAAAAACTTTGTTGAAAATACTTTTTCAAAAGTATTGTATTTATAGCAAAGCAATCCCATAATGCAATTACTAATCCTAAAAACGCGAAAACCCGAAAAATAAAAATTTTTGAGTTATTTTAAATTGACATGTAAGATATTTGCGTAAGAAACTTTGTTGACAAAACTTTTTCAACAGTATTGCATTTATAGTAAAAATCACTCCCGTTATGCGATTATCAATCCTAGATACATGAAAAACGCGAAGAATAAGATTTTTTAGTTATTTTAAAATGACCTGTAAGATATATGCGTAAAAACTTTGTTGAAAATACTTTTTCAAAAGTATTGTATTTATAGTAAAACAATCCCAATATGGATTTACTAATCTTGAGACCGCGAAGTATCAAACTTATTCAAATTATTTACACATTTTATCATTAATCGTTTATATATTGTTTATAAATTTAGATGAAAAAGAACCGTAAAAACACCTTTGAATGTCTCAGGATTAGTAAATGCATATTGGGATTGTTTTACTATAAATACAATACTTTTGAAAAAGTTTTGTCAACAAAGTTTTTTACGCATATATCTTACATGTCAATTTAAAATAACTTAAAAATTTTTATTTTTCGGGTGTTCGCGTTTTCAGGATCAGTAATTGCATTATGGAAATGCTTTACTATAAATGCAATACTTTCGAAAAAGTATTTTCAACAAAGTTTTTTACGCATGTACCATACAGGTCAATTTAAAATAAGCACCACACCTCAACATAAAACAAATCGTGAGAAAAACAAACAAAAAAGGAGGAAAGAAAAAAGAAGGCAACCTTCCAAAACCCCTTCCTTCTTTTTCTTTCTTTCGTCCTCTTTTTTTTTATTACCCACCATCATTTACATAAATAAAACTTAAATTATCGCCGACGTTTCGGTTTTGTTTGTTTTTCTCACGATTTGTTTTATGTTGAGGTGTGGTGCTTCCGTCCAAATTTGGTTGTGTTTTTTGTGTTTTGGGGATTCGACTGTTAGAGTCCTTGAAATATTTTTTAATTGTGCTTTTGTTTGGACGTTGAGAGGAGTCCGGGTCAGTGGTGATACGGGTTCAGGTTTAAAAAAAAAAAAATGTAATTGCATTATGGGACTCTTTACTATGAATACAATACTTTCGACAAAGTATTGGCAACAAAGTTTTTTTACGCGCATATCATACAGGTGAATTTAAAATAACTAACAAATCTTATTCTTATATACTTTTGGAAAAGTATTGTAAACAAGGGTTTATACACATATATCATACTTGTCAATTCAAAATAATTTAAAAAAATTCTTATTCTTCGCGTTTTCGCGTTTTTAGGGGAAGTAATTTCATTATGGGAATCCTTTACTATTAATACAATACTCTTGAAAAAGTATTGGCAACAAAGTTTTTCACGCGTATATCATACAGGTCAATTTAAAATTACTAAAAAATCTTATTTTTCGCGTATTTAGGATTAATAATTACATTACAGGATTGTTTTTTACTATAGATACAAGGCTTTTGAAAAAGTATTGTCAAACAACTTTTTTACGCATATATCATACTTACCAATTTAAAATGACCAAAAAATTCCCTTTCTTCGCGTTTTCGCGTTTTCAGGATCAGTAATTGCATTATGGAATTGCTTTAATATAAATACAATACTTTGGACAAGAATTTTGTCAACAAAGTTTTTTACGCGTATATCATACAGGTGAATTTAAAATAAATAAAAAATTTATTCTTCGCGTTTTCGTGTATTTAGGATTAATAATTACATTACAGGAGCGTTTTTTACTATAAATGTAATACTTTTTTAAAAGTATTGTAAACAAGGGTTTATACACATATATCATACCTGTCAATTCAAAATAATTTAAAAAAAGTCTTGTTCTTCGCGTTTTCGCGTTTTTAGGGCAAGTAATTACATTATGCGAATCCTTTACTATGGATACAATACTTTCGAAAAAGTTTTGGCAACAAAGTTTTTCACGCGTATATCATACAGGCCAATTTCAAATTACTAAAAAATCTTATTTTTCGCGTATCTAGGATTAATAATTACATTACAGGACTGTTTTTTACTATTGATACATAGTTTACTTACGAATATATCATACTTACCAATTTAAAATGACCAAAAAAATTCTCTTTCTTCGCGTTTTCGCGTTCTCAGGTTTACTTATTGCATTATGTGACTGTTTTAATATAAATACAATACTTCAGTAAATGTATTGGCAAAAAAGTTTTCTACACGTATATCAATTCAAAATAACTTAAAAATTCTATACCATTCTCTTCTATCAAAAAATGTTCTCACTCGCAATCATTTTTAACGACTGTACTAAAATATGTTCGAGGGAGTGTTTCGGTGCCATTTGAGCGAGTTTTCTGACGGATTCCTTCAAACATGTGGTTTGGTGTTTGCTTTCCTCGAACGCTTTAGCACATAGGAATCTCGAGTACTCGGGACGTTGAAAAGATTTTTGAGTGTGCATACTCTTTGAGGTTGTAACTTGACTCCTCATAACAAGTTTTCTCTTATACAGAAAATTCTCAATATTTATTTGTTTTTTTATTTTGGCATGGGTTCAGACTCTTTTTATTTTCACATTACCATTTTTATCAAGGGCAGATATAAAAAAACAAACGTAAAAAGTAAGGCAAACGTTTCGGCCACACGGAGAAACTTTTTATATCAATTTTTACTATAGTATTTTTCAATTTAGGGAAAAACGTAACACTTTGAGAATTTTTGTCAGTAAAAATACTAAACTTTATAATAATGATATGAAACTTTAGTATAAACTATAGTAAAATTTGTTATGAACTATGCTGAAGTTTCATAAAGTTTAGTATTTTTACTGACAAAAATTCTCAAGGTGATACGTTTTCCCTAAATCGGAAAATACTATAGTAAAAATTGATATAAAATTTTTCTTCGTGCACATATGGGGGCCCTCTTCAGTGCCATAAATTATAAAATTCGTTTAAAATTTCCTTAAAATATTACAATATAGAAAATTATTAAAATAAGGAAAGGCATAAAAACAAAACTTATCTCATAGCTTGCAACTCAAAATGAAGCAGTCCGGTATGCAAAACACGCATTGAAAACATATTAAAAAATTCACTGTATATAAACAACCCGATATAACGAACGAAAAATTTTTTAATTTTGCGAAAAGAACCGACCGGAAAAGAACTTTTTTTTATTTTTTTTTATTATAATATATAAAATGTGAAATTGATAATCTTGAGGGCCCCCATATGTGGCCGAAACGTTTGCCTTACTTTTTACGTTAGTTTTTTGATATCTGCCATTGATAAAAATGGTAATGTGAAAATAAAAAGAGTCTGGCCCTATGTCAAAATAAAAAAACAAATAAATATTCTATGAATTATGGGTCAATACAAAAGCAGATATGTTCTAAAACATGTCACATCATATAAAATTCTCAATATTTTCTAAATCAGTTTTCTCTCTGTCTTGTAGCGGAGTGGCAGTCTACCAAACGGCCTGTTGACTCCGTGATCGAAAAGAGAAACAAATTAATTTTTCTTCCCAAATTCAAATTTACCGTTTTTCGACTCACCCTTAACTTCTCGGGTTCGCGCGCGTGTGTGTGTGTTGTGCTGTGCGTTCTTCATCGAGGGCTCACGATTGGATTTATGAACTGTGTTTTTTATGGAACTAATTGTGGTTGTGTGCCTTTGAGGTGGTGCGTTCTGCATTTCACATCTTCCACGAGTCTGACAGGAGAGGATTTCTGAGTGAGGACGGTCTATTCGCATGGTCCAATTCTATTTTTTGAATAAAATTGTTAAAAAAAGAAAAAAAAAAGAAAATAATTATTAAGTTTGCATGGATTTTGCCTGCCTAGTGTATAAGTTTTCTGATATAAAAATTTCTTTTAACTTGGACATTGAGATTAAAGGTTGGAAAGAGGTTTTTTCAGGAATAGAGCAGTTCCCCGTACGAGGAGGTTTCAGGACACTAAAGAAAGTCAGGATCTTATAAATCTGAAGGAACGTTGGTGTAGCTGGATGATCATTAGTTCCTCCAGCTAATCGAATAGTACCGAAGAATCTCTAAACAAAATAATGATAAGGAAATTAGAGATTATAAAAATTTGGGAACGAAGGAAGAAAATTATTTCCTGAATCAAATTTAAAAAATAATTAATTTTTACAACTATGCCTGGAAATTCCTGGACTCCAAAATGAACAACTTGTAATACGCGAATGGTAAAATATAAAAACTCGTAAATTTCACATTTTTTCTCTATAATAATTTATGAGTTCGTAGTAAGTGCTTGTTCAAGTCACTGAAGTATATAAAAATTTAATAAGATTTGTAAAAATTCGTACCAAAAAAATTGAAATAGAAAATATTTACAGTACTACCGCGTATAAAAATTTGCAGGCATGATAATTGATTAAGAAAAATCGTGACAATAGTCGTATTATATCTTCAAAAATAGAGGACTTTTTAAAATTCGCAAAACGTCAAAAATATGGGCATTGATTTTCTTACGTGCGATTCAATTACCTCAAGAGTGTCTTGGTTGATTCTTCCTGTGAAGACCGCTTCCATCCTTAAGTCCTGCAGTAAATACTTAAACAAATCTAAAGTTGACTTTAAAGTCATTCTCAGTCCTTCTGCTGTTTTTGAAGCGAGAAAATTATCTGCAGTGAACAGAGCTGGGTAAAATGGTTTTCAAAATGTATTTAAAATGTAAAATGCAAAATAGTTTCGCAAAATCCATTTAAAATGCAAAATAGAAAATGGTTTCCTATTTTCTATTTAAAATGAAAAATGCAAAATGTATATTTGAAATAGGTTAGTACAAAATGCAAAATGGATTTTTAATCATACAAAAAATTACATCAAGAATATTTATTATTCTTTGCGGATGTGTTCATTTGCTTTAAGTAGCAATTGCTTCTCGAATATTGCGTCCCCCATGGGTCTTCTTTTTGTGCGCTAAATCATGACTGCGTAACTAAATAGTAAAATAAAAACAGTGTTTCGAAAAATGGCTGATTGCGCGAGCAGCGCGTGTTGGCTCCCCGCTGGAAAAAATTCTGCCATGGGCTGTAAACTGGCGCGTGATTCAATATCGAATTATATTAATTCGATTTTAAATCGCGCGCCAAATTTTGACCAATGGCAGCATTTGTCCGGTGGGAAGCCAACATGTGCTTTTACTTGTCCAGGGCAGAACCAAAAAAAAACTAGAAAATAGTATTTTAAGTTGAAAATAGGTTGAAAACCTATTTAAAATGGAAAATGCAAAATGGTTTTCTTCCTCCTATTTAAAATACAAAATGGAAAATGGCATTTTGCATTTCAATTAGGTATTTGAAATGGATTCATTTGAAATAGTTACCCAGCTCTGGCAGTGAGAGACCCATTCTTGACTCTTCCTTCCCATTCATTTAACCAAACTATCTAACACCTAAAAAAAGGTAAAAGCAACATGTTAGAAGATCAAATTCTTATTCCGATAACTAATAATATATTGGATCTATAACTTAATTCGTGCGGCTTTTTTCAAAAATTGAACGTTTATTTAAGAAAAACATGTACAATAGTATTATTCTAAGTATTGCCCATCTGAAGCTATGACTTTTTCCCATCTTTCTGGAAATTTGTGGATTTCATCCCAAAAGAACTGCGCCGGCTTGGCGGCCAAGAATGAATCAAGTCAATTTTTGATACCCTGTTCTGATGTGGACCGTATTCCAGTGAGGGCGTTCTGCATCGACCGGAACAAATGGTAGTCAGAAGGGACAAGGTCTGGGCTATAAGGCGGGTGGGGTAAACCTTCCTATCCACTGTTTTCCAAATAGTTCTTAACCGGAATAGCATCATGGGTCCGATCGTTGTCATGATGAAAAATTATTGCCTCGTGTCTGGTCGCATATTCCGGGCGTTTTTCGGTTATTGATCTTTTCAAGCGGAATGATTGTGTTCGGTAGCGTTCTCCATTGATGGTTTCACCCGGTTTTAGGAGCTCATAATACAGCACACACTTCTGATCCCACCAAATATAGAGCATTATCTTCGCGCCATGGATATTCGGTTTTGACGTTGATTTGGCTGGTTGGCCAGGTTTCACATATGATTTTTTGCGCTTGGGGTTGTAGTAATGGATCTATTTTTCATCACCAGTAAAAATCCGATGCAAAAATGACTTCTTTTTGTCGCGTTCCAGCAGCATCTCGGACATGCAAAACCGCCTTTCAACGTCTCTCGGCTTGAGTTCATGTGGAACCCAATTTCCTTGCTTTTGAATGTACCCGGCTGCTTTTAAAAGTTTTGAAATGGTTGCTTGAGTGACTCCCAAAGATTCTGCGAGCTCTCCTTTTGTTTGGAAACAATCTTCATCGAGTAATGCTTCCAGTTTTTCATCTTCAAACTTTTTTGGCTGCCCAGGACGTTCTTCGTCTTCCAAGCCAAAATCACCACTTTTAAATCGTGCAAACCACTTTCGGCATGTTCGCTCAGCTAGAGCATGTTCACCATAAACTTCCGCCAAAATACGATGACTTTTGGCAGCAGTTTTCTTCATATTAAAGTAATGAAGAAGAATTCCCCGCAAAAACACTTTTTCAGGCACAAAGTTCGACATATTTGAGTGAAATGAAATTACTGTTGTTTACGCTTCAAATGAATGACAGTAGCTTTCCAACACATGTTCGGAATATTGAAACGATGGAATAATAATCAATTTATGCCATCTCTTAGCAAACTGCACGAATTAAATTATAGATCCAATATATAAATTTATGATTGTTTGATATGAAAGAAACACCTTTATGTCATCACAATCACTCTTGTCAACAAAGTCCTGTTCAATGCATCGAACATGTCATTCAGCGTCTCACAAAAAACTGCAGTGGAATCAGAAAACTTAAGATCGGCCTCGTAGTGTCGATAGAAACGCAAGCCTCGAGCAACTGATCTACTATTTAGTATATCAGTTGCACAGGTGGCAGTTGGCACAGATATTTATCTGTGCCAACCATGAATTAATATTGTAAACCTCGTAATTGCAATTGATAGAAATATAGAAAAGGTATTCAGAGTAGTTACCTGAAGAGCAAGAGCTACTCGCATTTTCAGCATGCTTTTATTTGCAATGTTGATATGGTCATCGGTGATGTTTGGACATATTCATAAGGATATTGGTTGCTGTTTGTCGAGATCGTTCATGATTTTAAAATACGCCCATTGTATTTCAGGGTGATCTGGGTGAATCTGTAATTATTCTTTTATTAATCTTACACGGAGAATGCTTTTTTTCATTTTAAGTTTTCAAATTGTGTTGGTCAATAGTCTTACCTTTAATTTTCCAGCATTTGCCAGACGATTGCGGATGCACTTCATTAGGTGAGGAGTGTCCTAGAAAAAGAAAACCTTTCTTTTGTCGTCCAGAGGATGCTGAAAATAATTCTTAAAGGCATCCATTTTTCCGCAACAACCCATTACGTTCCCCATTTTCCGATTAGGTCCACTTCCATCCGAAATTACTCCGTGTATTTTGGCTCCGGCATTTTCCAGTAACACGATTGCATGAACAACTATTTCCGCTAATTTATCGCCAGACATTGGTCCATTGGAAGTGAATACTGCGATCGGTTGTGAGTAGTCTTCATACGATGGGTGGAACATCAGCACTAAGTCATGATCTGCCATTTGTGTATTGATATCTTGGGGTGCATTGTGACCAAGGTCAGCTACTCCTTTCATGGTCATAGCCTTTTGATCCAGTAGTAGATTCTTCCTAGTAGACATTTCGTCCAAGAGTAAAACTCCATGTAGCTCTTTCCCACTCTTATTTGCGAAATGCTGCTTTATGATTTAAAAAAACTTAGGATCGAATCCACATGAACAATCCATATGTGCCAGATAACTGTAAAAACGTTGTTTATATAATCATAAATTTTGTTATCTATAAGTAATTTATTTTAGCTTAATTAAACTCTATTAAAGTTAGATAGTTATTAAAACTTACTTTCGAATACTTCGTTCACAAGGAACAGGCAATATTCCAAGATCTCTTATCAAGCGGTATGTGGCTGGCGAACGCATGTGCAGAAGAACGCATAAAATAATCCAACCGTCGGAATATCTACGACCTTTCGGATCTTTTGCTTTTGAAGCCTTCAGGATCTGTTGTATAGCTAACTTTTCATTCTTGGAAATATTTTGCTTGTCAAACAAATCATTCAAATCGTTTTCTGATACGCCTATAATTTTATTTTGATATCGATGCACAACGTTTTTCAGCAAGCGAACATTTACTTCCGCTCGTTCAATTGTCCTTCCTTTGTAGTTGAGTTGCCATTTTAATTTCAACAATTTAGCCTTCTTTCTTGGACTTAAATCATTAATTCTAAGATAATTTTTATTCTTATTTTGCTGTCTTCGAATTATTTTTTTATTTAAAACTGTCTTTACGGACTTGCAAGATTTACAGCTATTAGAATTTTCATTATCGTCAGTTGGTAATAAGAGCAAGCAATGATTGTTGCGAATAATATCACTTTTGTCCACATAAGTGAAGGACTTCAAAAGGTGATAATTATATGATGTCGGTATGATATCCAGACAACCTTGACATATTTCACGTTTGTCAATGATATTTATAACATCCATCAAATTTGCAGCCGAGTTTAAATGATCGCTTTCAATCTCGAAAGCCTTATGATCCACCTGAAAACCGTTGACTTTTATCAGCAGATTCATATTCTTGTCAATTGTGATTTTTTTTTGATAAACAGATTCCACATGACCGGTTTTTCCCTTTCGTCCAACGAGTTTGTGAAAATGTCTCGTAATTTCCCGAATTGTGTGCATTGGCACGTATTCTATTTTATGTGACTTCGGCATGTATACGAGTTTTTATGCGTACACTCGAATCTAATCTAGTATTGTAGTTGTTTGCGGCGCTAGTCATTACACTTGATATGTCACGACTAGTCCCGGCCATTTTGATTTTATCGATCTTGTGTAGTAGTAATGGATTTTAATAGACGCATGCGCAGTTCAAATGTACAAGGCTTTGCCAGTAAGGTGCTAACGCTGTACGAAGAAGAAGAAGAATAAAAAGAAGAAGAAGATTGTGCTACGTTGCATGGCTATATGTGCATGAGCAGTTCAATTTTTACATTTCATTCCTCTATAGCGCAATACACTACATTGCGCTACTATTAACTGTAGCGAAAAAACGAGTTTGCGCGCCGGTGGCACATAAATATGCTTTACTTATTTTTCTATTTATGTATTTATAACTTATTTAATTAATTTTTTGTCATTTATTAATTTTGTAATCTAAATTAACAAAAAATCTGAACACATTCTTTTATAAAGATGAAAACTTTATTTTAATAACAAAATTGTTAGAAATCAGAAATTTTTTTCCACTTCAACACAATCCAATTTTAACAAGCCCCTATTAACTTTAATTCAGAATTTTAAATAATATTCTTTTTCATCTATTCTTTATTCCAGTCACTTTCATTTATCTATTTTTTAACTTCTATCACACAAAATGTTTGTAACTGAATTTATTTGAGATAAGTACTTGAGAGACATTTATTGCGGTGCAAAAGAAATTCATTGCACAACCAGATACAATTAATTAATATTGAGACATTAAACTTTATTATATTATGAAATTAATTGTTAATATCTCTATTAAATGAAATGTTTTATTTTAAACTAATTAAGAAAATAAACAATGTGTTCGACGTACTTACTCTTCCCAAAACTGTTACTCCATCGGGCGCATAGGTTAATCTCTCTTGAAGAATTTCTTCTGGCTTAAAATGCTTTTCGCAAATCGCATGACCTGCTTTTAATTTGATGTCATCGCGAAGGATAGCAATTTGCCATAATTTTATCGTATTTTCATCATTCAGTACAATGAAAAAACGAACTTTGTCAGAGCAAAACTTATATCCAGATTTGCACCCAAAACAGACACATTTCACCATTTTTTACATCAATTTTTTGGACATTTGTTTCTGAACTCGCGAACTTTATCTCACTACCGTTCAAGAACTCGAAAATTTGAAAATTTACAGAGAAAAGCTTAAAAAACTATATTTTGCAATGTGATTTTCGTGTAATTCGGCCCAATGAATAGTCAGCGCCACCATGGCAGCCAGTCACAATTCATGTCATTTTCAACTCAGAGATGCAGTGGGCTGTTCTGGACCAATAACGATGAGAATGTAAAAACTAAATTTGAAACAAATATATATTCATTTTATATCACACTCGTTTTTCAATTTTATTTCTTATGTATTTTCAGAGAACAAGAATTAATATCATTCTAAACTTCACGCTCGCAAAATAGAGAAAGTACGTAAGGTAAGAACTTTTCAACTTTTCAAACTTTTCATGAAAAGTTTCAAGTTTTCATTTCACAAATATAAACTACGAATATGTTATATCAATAATACTTGTATGTATAAATATCGTAATTGGTGGAAAATTTGAAATTACGTACATGAATCCTAGCTTGTGACATATGAATCATTTTTTTTCCTTTTTATATTTTCTTCGACTGTCGCTGAGGCTTCCATCAGCTGGGTTAGAAAATACAACGCCCTTGCATTCTACATTTTTAGCGCTTGTCGAAGAAATTGTATACATTTATTTAAAATTTTTGAATTCTTCTTAAATGTTGCATAATTATCAGATAATTATTGATCACATTTTTCAACAGTAAGGTTTCGAAACTTTAATTAACTTTTTCTCATATCCGAGACCATAATACACAAAGTCGACGAACGTCGGAAAAAAGACACGTCTTTTGAGGCTATCCAAAAGTCGACTCATTTTTTGGCATCCCCTAGCGGACCCGGTCAAGAGAATACTCTGACCGTTCTCTGACCATCCTCTGACCATTCTCTGACCTCGCATTATTATGGATAAGAACGGTAAAAAACACATTTAAATCATTGCCATTATGATTCTGTAATTAAATTTGAAGTAGCAGGTTCAGGAATAAATAAAATAATTTTATTTTTCAGCGATAAAAACTAGACAAACATCGTATACCTGTCATCGAAGGCAGTGCAGTGGTTCACCATTTGCGGAACGTCTCGACTAACAGGGTTGACTATTGTTTGGAGTGAGACACAAATACTTTTTATTTCACTTCTACCAATTGCCAACCTTGATAGTAGAGACGTTCCGCCAATTGTGAACCACTGCACTGCCTTCAATGACAGGTATACGATGTTTTTCTAGTTTTTATCGCTGAAAAATAAAATCGTAGAGTTAAAATTACAATGCTTTAAATGTGTTTTTTACCGTTATTAACCATAATAATGCGAGGTCAGAGAATGGTCAGAGTATTCTCAGCCATGCCATATGTTATCGATCAAAACAAGTGATAATCGGAAGGGGCAATGTCTGGTAAATACGACGGGTGGGGTAGGACTCCTCATTTTAGCACATTTTAACGTTTCCAAGTATGTCTTGACCCGTCTTGCGACATATAGCCGAGCATTGTCATGCTGAAGGATAACTTAATCGTGCCTCTCTTGACACTGTGGCTGTTCCTCCTTCAATGCTCGGCACAAACGCATCAATTGCGTTCGATACCTATCCTCTGTGATGGTTTTACTTGCTTTCAACAGCTCATAATACCAGAGATGAGTTGGGAGATTGCTAAAGTAATGTATTTAATTTCGAGTGATTTTCCGCAGCGCGCCCTGTTGCGAATTGCTCTCGGGAACTAAAATGAAAGGTTCATGCTACTACTTGAAGGGTAAAACAGAGCCACTGCTTATCACTTTTGCAGCGCCCCCAATAACGTGAAGCTTTTTCGAACTAAAATTAAAGGTCCGCGCTGCTACAATAATTTGTGGGAGCACACACAATGAAGCGCGTCATGTCAGTGTATCCCCACTAACTCACTTCGATTTCACGCTGTTGGTTGTCGAGTTCTTCTTCTTCTTCTTCTTCTTCTTCTTGGTTGTGGCTTCTTGCTGAGTTTAGCAAATGGCCATATCTGTGCAAATTAATAACATTGTTCCACATGAGAAATATCCAAGTCCAATTAAAACATCAAGCAGCAAGCAATAGCGGCCAATGACGGCAAGCAAGCAAGTTAAGTTCCACAGTCAGCAGTCCAGCCAGTAGTCAAGCTAAAGCTGTCTATAAGGATCCGGGTCAAAAATCAAATCCCCAAGGTCGACCTGCTCAGGGGGTCTCCCCGGGAATCGCTCCACCAAAAAGCGGTAGAACCTCGATCTGCTCTCCGATAGAATCGGGCACTCACCAATAAAGTGGGCAAGGCTCTTCAACACCGCGCCACAGCCGCAACCGACATCTATATCCCATCCCATTATAGCAAAATGGGCATTTAAAGTCAATAAATGCTTAAAGATTCGGAACAAAATATCGATTTCAGCATTTTTTTTTTAAATTATGTAAAGAATATTTTATAATAAGATATCATTCAAGATAAGATACAAGTTTCAAAAATGAAGGGTTTGAACATTTTTATAATAGGTAACATCTTTGGTATGAAAATTTCGATAAATAAATGTAAATGAAGTTTTTGCTGATTTCAGGTAGTTCATCCACAAAAATTAGACTTCAGGCAAAAATAGATAAATTTTTTTTCAAGAATAGCAATATTATTATTGAAGAGATCATTTGGAAGAAAAGAGATTAGTTTCCACAAAAAAAAATTAAAACATAAAAAAATAATGCATTTAACAAATTTTATTTTTACCCGGACTAGTTTTCTTATCGCTTCATACCAAATTTTAGAAAATGATGTGATTTTGTGAAATCACGGATAATTTTTTTAAGAAAAAGGATTTCTACAACTTAACCGTTTCCATTTTTTGGAAATTATAATAAATTCTTTAATGGCTAAAAGCATTAGAAATAAAATTTCCAAAACAAAATTCTTGTAAAAAAATTACTGAATTTGGTAAAAACTTATTCATTTTACACGGAGAAAAATAGTTAAAGTAATTTTACTCAACTCTGTCGATTAAACTTGGGACATAAGGACATTTGAACATCTATTAAATCCTAGTCGGGTAAAATCAATTTGATGTTTACCTAATTCACCCAAAGTGAATAACAATAACCGTTACATAGGGAATAGTAAGGACTTGAGTAAAACGTTATCGACGACAGGGCACCAACATGCGTCAGTGGGTTAACATGAAATGTATAAGTATATCACCGACGCTTGAGGTGCTTCAAACCGTAGTTGGGTAAAATGAGCATCGGGCATATTATTTGAACTGGCAATGGTATGGTTCTCTCAAATAAAAAAAAATTCTTACTCGAGCCTGCCAATAGTCATCCGGTATATACATAAACAACTTACAAATACATTCACATCATTTGGACGTAGCCAATCATATTTCAAATTACAAATACACTTAAACATATAACCTTACATATATAAACCTAATAACTACACTTATATATAGTACGATACGCTTTCGACGAATCACGCACACGCTCGCTTACAATGCTGAGATATAAAATTTGGAACTTTCTTATATAGTGACTGCATGAGTTATTCAGAGCTTGTTAGAGTAAGTGCCGTCAATAAAATTTTGTAGCCTTACTCAAGTAAAAATAAATCAACTTTTTTCATAAATGATTGATAAAATATTTTTAAAAATTAATATAATTAATCAATTATTATAACTATGATAATTGATATATATAATATAATTATTAAATTAAATTTAGTATAGATTTTTATTATAACGACGTATGAAGTTTAGTGAAACTAAATTTTCAAATGTACATTAAAAAATTGCATTATTATTGAGAAGTATCTTGTATAAAAAAATTTAACAGAAGGTTCTTTTATTTTCTGTGTTTTATATTTTCAAAATATGGATTTTAAATTTGCGAATTCCAAATTATTATTCTGCCTGAGTAATTTATGTGATATTTCATATTTTATGTAATACACTTATCGACTTTTTTTTGTTTAAATTTTCATAATATGAATTTAATTTTAAGAATTTAAGTTTTTGAAATTAAAAATTTTTTATGTGTGCCCAAGGCGCAGATTACTTTTATTCGTACCTGCGTGAATAGATGTAGCTGTTGGAATAAATCTTGCGATTCACGGTTTACTCAACTCTCGATTGAAGCGTAGAGTAGAATGGACGGAAAGCTCTACTATTTTTGTGATTTAATGAATGATTGGTTTTTTATAGTTATACTACGAGTAATAATATATATATTTAAAAATTTTTAATGCACGCTTTCATACTTCACCCTACACTTCTGAATTTCACTCAACTTTGATTCATTTTCGAACATTTAATATATCACAAATAAATACAGTGATACTAAATAACTTCTAACTTGTCCTTATGTCCCAAATTTGATCGGAAGTTGAGTAAAATTACTTCAACTATTTTTCTCCGTGTAGAAATATGGAAACGGCTAGGTTGTATTAAGGATTTTTCCTGAAAAACAATTCTTGATTTATTTGAATCACATCATTTTTTTTTAAATTTGGTATGAAGCGATAAGAAAAAAAGTCGGGGTAAAAATAAAATTTGTTAAATTTATTTTTTCTTATGCTTTAAATATTTTTCTTGGAAATTAATTTCTTTTCTTTGAAATGATATCTTCAATAATAATTTTTCTATTTTTGAAAGCAAAATTATCTTTCTTTACCTAAGATCTAATTTTTGAAGATGAACTACGAAGGAAGTACATAAATTATATCTTAATTCGCAATATGAATTTACACCTTAAATTTTTTTGGTATGGTGCTAATTCTATAAAACTCTACCTCTTAAACTTTTATAGAGTAAAATACTTTGAATACAATTTTTTGAAGTACGAAACACCTTATACATATGGCAATTTCAATAGATGAATGTACACCGAAAAAATTTTTTTTCCGAGAGTCAACTATCACCCATAGTTAAGTCTAACCTCGTTGAAATAACACGGATTCCTGTTTAAGAGAATCACGTACATACAGTTAAACAAACCAATATAAACCTTGTTACAGAGAAATAAAGAATTCTAGTTCTATTAACAATTGAATTGAATTAATTTTGCTATGCTGTTGTTACAAAACTCCGCTGTAAAAAGAAAATTGTCTGTATTTATTACTTTTTCACTGTGAAAACAAAAATTTATTTTTGTCAATAATTCTTTAAAATCCACTTTTATCAATATAAATTTTGCTCTAGTAGATAGTAAATATTTTTAGAAATTCTTTCCTGGATTCTATCTTGGAGTTGAACAGAATTCAAAAGAGTCATGCAATTTTTAAAACATGTAGCTTCTTCAAGAAGTTTTTAAAAATCGATGTATATCATATTTTAATAAATTTAGAAATTTTTATCAAAATATTGATAGTTTGGATTTTTTGAATTCTTCAAATGAATGTAGTACAATCATCATTTGAAATTTGATGATTTTTCATTACCATGTTTGATTCTAGAGCAGAACCTAGCAGAAAAATTCCAAAAACATCTTAATTAGTTAGAAAAATACTATGAAAACTTACCTTTGAAATGAGAATACAGACCTTTCACAATGTTAATTAATTTTAGAGTTATTAATATTATTAAGAAAGATCTAAATTTGATGTCTTTTAGATTCTCATCATATGAGAATTAAGGTTTTGGTTTTATGTGACAAATCATTCTCGGAATTTTCGTCAAATCTTTACGTTTTGAGATCCCCTGAGTCAGAAAAAACGGTTTTTACGAAAGTGTCTGTCTGTCTGCCTGCAGTAGTAATAGTTCATATACTCGATAACTCTGGATAGAAAAAAATTGTCGGATTGAATTGAGCTTTGGCATACATTATCGCAGCCGAAAAAGCAAGGACAAGTTCGTTAACCAGCTACATTCGACAAAAATTGTCAAAACAGGAGCATTTTTTGTGTTTTTGAAAAAAACTTTATAGAAAAATCAAAATTGATAAGACTGGTTTCTGATAATTCTCGTAAATCTCTACTAATTATCCTCATAATATTTTGCAATTGAAATAAAATTAAGAGAGTTACTACATAAAGATCTACAACAGTAATAACTGTCCTTTTTTTGACCGTTATATTATTATATCATATAGGTTTGGTTTCGTCGGTCTTAGGGTTGTGACGTCTTAAGTTTTAAATTAATATAAATATTTCCTACCTAAAGTCTAGAGCCAATTACCCTAACTATGTTCCTCTGTTTATTGTTAAAATTAACAATTAACCGGGTAGAGGACAAGCCAAATGAATCAAATTACAATTATTGTTAATAATAATTTATTATAAAAATACAAATTTTATTTTAACCCAAGCGACTTTTTTTAGTTGTTGGTTGCAGGCTGTTTTCCTTTGGTTGGTCGAGTCTGATTGGTCCAACCTTAAAGAAAACACACCGTGAGTCTAAAGGGCTCAAAAGAAAAGAGAAAAGAGAACTTTAATAAAAACAAAGTTATTTGACTTAGCGGTTGTTCTTGATCAGGTGGCCTCTTGAAAGCGATAATCCTTTAAGTTCTGTTTATCCTCTGCTAATCGGGTAATCGGGTAAATCCAGTTTTATCGAAATTCACTCCGTTGTTATTGTATTGGTTTTCCCGAACACGTGGAAATTACGGCCACTTAGATTTATTGCGGTACGGCGACGAAAACCGGTTCTAACGATGCTGCTCGATCGTACGCTCCTTTAGACTCCCTTAGACTCGACTTAGACTCGCTTAGACTAGCTGAGACTCGCTTAGATTTGCTTAGACTCGCTTAGACTGGTGTTTAGGCCTTGCAGCCTGGCTTATATTGTCGTCTGTAGTCTCAACTCGTAGGTAGAAAGTATGGGAATTTGAGTTCCATGGTTTCAATAGCGTTTTCGAAGTCCATTAGAATCTTAGGTGTCAGTGTGGTGAGTTGAGACTATGGGCCAGTTTGCTGGTGTACTGCGTTGGTGAGCTTAGGGACTTACACCGATTTTCCAAGTCCGTGTGGGTCATGCTTTCGTGGTGTGGGTGTACTCACATCTTCTCAAGGGCTGTGTAAACCCGCACCATCAGGTTTTTAGGTAGATTTAGTCGCAAGGATCAATGACATTATTTGTATACATAGGTAAGTAATAGAGTAACTATAATACAATTGTTCTACATAAATGGTGATTATGATTTGTTTATAATTCTATTAATCTTTATATTTAAACATTGCTTTTGTTTATAAAATAACATAATAGTAATAGTTATTAAAAGAACGTATTTTATAATTAATTGCTGATTGTTGATTAACATCAAATAAGAATATTAACAATAATGATAATTATTATAAACATTATTATTATAAAATTTGAAGTAACATTATTATAATATTTGTTGCAAATTTTAATAACAATATGAAATAATTATAATGAAAGTGATTGATAATTATTGCAAATCAAGAAATTGAAGTAACATTGTTATTATTTAATATTTGTTGCATTTTGACAATTAATATTAATAACAATATTAAATATTAATGATAATAGTGATTAATATTAATTTTAAATATAAAGGTTGAAGTAATATTGTTGTTATATAACATTTGTTGCATTTCCTTAATTGTTATCATTAACAATAGTAATAATAATAGTTAATAATAATAAAAAGTAATATTTGTTGTAATTAGTATTTTATCAATAAAATCAATTGTTTATTGATATTTTAGTTAACAGTAATAGTGAAATTATTTATAAAAACAATTACATGTATCTAGCAACAATATTTATAGCAACAATAAAACGTGTTATATGATATAATAGCATAATAGTTTTATATAATTATAATATATAATATATCTGTCATGGATACGTGACACTTCCCCCCCTAAATTCGATCGTGGAGGTGATAGAATAGAACTGTAACGATTGAATCCTCGGAAGAGGGAAAAAAATAAAAATGAGTTTATTAGTTTTCTGAAAAATATTGTTATAGGATAAGAGGTGTCTCGCATATGATTCCTATCGAAATATTATTTGTCATAGACGCTTCAGCTCATTGGAAGTAAGGCGCGAGATAGCGGCCAGATCATCGGTAAGTCCCTTAGACATTATTCCGGGCCATAATAAATTTTTATTTTCTTTAAACCGCGTGGCTCTCAGGCTCTCTCAGAGCTCTGCCCTTTTTTTGGCACTGTACGCCATTCTGGCTTCGAACTAATTTTTTTTGTATTTATATCGAGCCAGGGCTTTGCCCATCAATAAATAAATTGTAGCTCTTGTTAAATTGTTCGCTGCTTAATTTATTTTATTTTGTTTGCGCAAGAGCTCCTATTCTTAGGCTAGCATTCCTTCCTTAGCCTCTAAACCTTCACCTGATCCGAACTCCCGAATCCACAATCACCCTAGCCGGAACCCTTGCTTAGCTTCGCTTTTTCTTTTTGCATGCTTAGTTTTTATTTTCAGGGTCATCAATTTATAAATATGGCGTCGGGAGACGCCAGGCGCTCATTTTAGAAGCCGCCTAAGTAACGCCGGTGACGCCGAGGGTAATCCCGAGTCCTCGGGTCCGCTTCGATAAGTTTATTCTTTTTTTGACGTTTCAGCGGAGGTCACCCGTTATAGTACACACCGTATTATAATGTAATTTTAAATTATTGAAGCCTTCAATCTTTGAGGCTTTAATTTTAGTGACATTTTCAAGAATAAAACTGAATCTTCATGTGTGCTTTCGCTTATTTGTAATTTATGTAAGTACTTATTTATTATATCAACACAACATAAAATACCTCGCCCATATACGCGGGCGAATTTAAATATAAGAACTAGACTTTATTAATAAATGTTAGGCAAAACTCTCGTCGAGGAAACGAACATTTAATTTTAGACTTGGAAATAAGAACTCGTTCTCGTTTCCCAAGGAAATATTATCAGCGATTTCACATTATGTTTAAAAGAGTTCTCACGAAATCTGGAAAATATAAACATTTTTTACTTTTACGAGCCTTCTAACGAAACGACCCTTGAAAACTTATAAATTAAACTTAACAAAGCTCTTCCTCTCTCTTATGTTCGAGAAATTTATGCTAGTTGCAGTAAATTAATTCCTTACAATTTCTGGAAAGTTATAAATTTAGAGAAGGGACAAAACTCTGGTCGTCCACTTAAATTCATATAAACAAATTGAAAGGTAAATTCGGAACCTGGCTTTGAATTTCTGAGACTCACCACACGGAGAGAAGAGAATGCAGCTGTCATGTGCACAGGACGAAGCAGAGCTGTGTTCTTACGAAAATGTTCGATTGGACACAGCTCAGCTTCGTCCTCGCGTAGCCAGAATGTGCGAGCGCATAGCTCTGCTTCGCGCCGGACACACACCGTTTGGACGAAGCAGAGCTGTGTGCGAACAAATGAAGGCTTCGTCCAAACGCAGCGCCACTGTGCCCACGCACTCCTCTGCTTCGCGCTAAACATAACGTGCGTGTGCACCACGTTTGTGAATATGTAATGCGCTGATTATACTTTGATTATTTATAAGGTCAAAAAATTGCCGTGTCTCATTGACATGGATGTAAAAGACACGGAATTTAAAGGTACATATTACGATCATTCAAAATACAAAATTTCTGGAACTAATGCGTCAATACCAAACCACTGATAAAAGTTTTTGTTTCTACGTATTTATAGTCGATTTTAAATAAAAAGATCTCTACGTTATAGGATGAAGTTAAATTTGTTCTTTGCTTGGAATCGAAAATTAATTAGGTCAATATAATCATTTGTTGCCGCAGAGGAACGTATAACCTCAAGATTCTTTTCATTACAGAACGGAACATTTTTGGGCAATCAAGTTTCAATTAAGAATACTCCGATTTTAATAAAAAACCATCACATACAACATTTTTGATTTTGTACTTTCATATGTTGCCTGTATTTCATATAGAAATGTATCTCTGTCGTGTCAAAAGCAACTAATTATTTGTTGCTCTTTATTCGCTTTTTTACATCTTTTCATTTTAACATTGAAATTATAAATCAATTATGATATCAGAGTTTAATAATTCTCAAATTATGAAAATTGGTTCGATAAATATCAAACTTTTATGCAGGTAAATACCGATCAACGCATTACATATATACACAAACGTGGCGCACACGCACGATATGTTTAGCACGAAGCAGAGGAGTGCGTATAGGCATACGGTATGGTTTATATATTATAATAAACTCGGCTGACGCCATAAATTCAAAACTGAGTTGCCTAATCCAGAAGGATAATAATTTTAACACCACTTCAACTTAACAAGGTGTACTTTATTTATAAAAGAGCATTGCACGCTCTCCTGTCAATCGTGTTCTCGATGGACAAAGGACGGGACGACAAGACCGATAGAATACCTGAGATCGTAAACGTATGAAGTACACAACATAGAGTGGAAAACTCATTTGTAAAAATATACGTGACATTGAGTAAGTTAAAGTAAATCCCTACAGGTACTCCCCCCCGAGTGTTTAACGAAATAGTAAGAAGACATATTTTACAGCTTTTACGAGTTAAATAATTAGCTAATTGAGATCGCATGAAATTACCTATGAACCCTGATAATCTCAACCCCTTCAGAAGTTTGGGGATCAGATGTTCTGATTTCTGAAGGAAAAGAGACGAACATGCCACGGAAAATAATTCCAATTACAGACGGACATTTAAAGATAATATAACGCACATTATACATTAATTAATTTAAAATGATGAGAAAAGTACAAAGATATTATAATCTACGCATCCTCGACATTACATTAACGATTCGTCAATAAACATGTGTAAACAACATAAAATAATAAGTTCGAGGTATATTTACATAAGTGGTTGCGCAACCATTAATAGTTAAAATATACTTTTACTAAGAAAGAAAATATATTTACATTTAGTATCAAAAGATACGTGTCAATAGCTTGAAAGAAAAAAGACACAAAATAGTAAATGTGTTAACGAAGATTTCGAATATAAATCAAATATGTCGTAATTTAAAATTTTCATTTAGGAAATTCTCGACTGTATATAATAATACATAAGAAAGTTAAAATAAACGCAACGCGCTTCGTTGAGAGAAGAGTGTAAACAAGCTAGGGTGTATATTTAATATTACATGACCAGTATGTTAGAGACTAGATAAATGATCAGTACTTTAAATTTAAGTTGGTGGGAAAACAGTCGTTGTTATAAATAAAATGTACAGTATGTCACATACGCATTTTAGGCGATATCTTAAATTTAACAGTGACTTTTTTTCTAGCGTAAGTTTTTAACGCAGGAGTTACGCCGGATACGTTAGATGAACTGTCATTATCTGACCAAATGCTCTCGACATCCTCGCGTGCGAAAAATGCTGGCTTGATGTTTTCGATTGACACGTGGCGTGAAGTGCCATTAACATCAATTTCATAAACGCGTTCAGATGGGCAGAATAGATCTTAAGGCTTATGATGAAAGAGACTTTCAGTATTAAGAATAAATATAAATCTTCTAGTTTTATTGGAAAAATAACAAGGGTTTGTTACGGGCGGTCCAAAGTGCGCAATATTTTTTGGAAAAAGTTTTTATTAGTATACAAAATCTAATTTATGCACACTGCACACTTTTGAACGTTTGTAACCTGATTGCATTCCAGTGACTAATGCAATTGAGCATTTTTGGTCATGCGAGCTGGTCTTGAGACGTAGAGTAATTCATATTCTAGTTATTTAAATACATTTAAATTAAACTTTAAAAGTTTGAATAAAACTTTTGAAAATAATACTATTTCCCCCTTTTGTTTTTCAGATGCATTAATGTTTTATAATCTAGATTAATTGATAGCGAGAGTGCATAGGCACTCAATCGCTATGATCTAAAAAGTATGAAATAAGAGAAAAGCGAAGAATGAGTGTAAGGTGAGAGCGATGATATAAAAACTAGGATGAGCGGAGAAAGAATAGAATAGGAAAAAGAATAAGCAATAGCAGACTCACGATAGAATGTACGAATAGAAGAGGAAAAAGAGAACGAAGGAGAGAGAGAGAGATATCTAGTCCACTTAATGATTATAAGCCTAGACTAATTAAATATATATATTTCGATTTACTCTGAAATATATTGGAAACTAAAATTGTTTCTACGATTTGATGACCATGCATCAAATACTAAAAATTGATGAGCACATTTCCTTTCTCACGATAGGAGTAGAAAGAGGGGAGAAATAATTGCATTCTAAAAATCAGCAAATGGCGCAATTACCACATCAGTACTTGTGTAAATTCCTAAATCCTCCCTGCCATTATTACCTCTGTCCAATCATTAATTCCTTAATCATCAAAAAATCCTACCATGCTCACCTCGCGATGAACTAGTAAAACGGATCAAGGCAAAATCAAATTCGCAGTCTTCTGAGTGTCTTGACCGGATTCAGACCTTAGAATAATAAAGAAAATATTTTTCTTTTATCGTGCTCGTCTGCGGTCCAGATCGACAGTTCCTAGATCCTCGTTAGTTGATTGAACCCGTAAAACTCTTTCTAACGAAATTATATTTTTGGAATCGTGTCGGGCGGACGTAAAAGACAAAAGACTTCATCTGGACAGAAGCAACAGAATTAAATTCTTTCTTCGGCGGGCTATTTTTAAAGTCCAATTCGTTTAATAAAAAACGGCAAAAAGGTGCGCGAAATCGCGGAAAAATTAATACTACGGAATCTCAAAACGGTAGTGATAATTTTTCATAAACTATTGTAATTCGATTTAATAGGAAAATTCTAGCGGCGAAAAGGGCGAGTTTAAAAGCACTCAACCCTTTTCTGGTTAAAAGCCAACCGTTATTTTCTCTTATTAAGCCTAATAGAAAGTGGCAAAAACAATATTTGTGTGCGCGTGTGCTATGCGCGACTCGCAAATCGGACAAAGTGTGATTTTGAACAACACTCAACAGAAAACCATTGCCCAGTCTAGGACGAATCAGGAACTAAGGGAAAAATCTCTCCCTCTCTCTCGCACTCTCCTGGGACTGGTAGATGTAAGGAAAACTAGTAGTAAGGTATCGTTCCAATATATGTATTTATTTGTATATCCTTTTTATACGGACATTAAACACTAAAACTGGAAATCTTCCTGTGTTCAAGTTTTCTTTTCCAAAAATCAAAGAGGGTTTTCTTAAAAGCAGGGTATAGCCTCCTCAGTCAGAGGAGAGGGCAAATACGATCCCAGATTAAAAACAAATTTTGGTTTATTTAATTTAAATAATTTTTTAAATATTATAATTATTTTTATTTATATTATATTTATATTATATTTTATATTATATTATATTTTTATTATATAATTTATTAATTATAATATTAAGATTATTTAAATAATCCCTTCTTTCCAATCAAAAATTGAGTTTTTGAGAATTTGCTTTTGTGCTCTTTAGCAGAAAGCCAATTCTGAAATTCAAGCTCTTGTGCTCTTTAGCAGAGAGACTGAATTTTAAACTTTAATTTTTTTTATCACATTTTCTTTCATTAAAGATTTACTCTTGTGCTCTTTAGCAGAGTGTCAATCTTAGAATTAAATCTTTTGTGCTCCTTAGCAGAAAGCCTTAATTCGACAGAAAAAAAATAATCCCTTCTTTCCAATCAAAAATTGAGTTTTTGAGAATTTGCTTTTGTGCTCTTTAGCAGAAAGCCAATTCTGAAATTCAAGCTCTTGTGTTCTTTAGCAGAGAGACTGAATTTTAAACTTTAATTTTTTTATCACATTTTCTTTCATTTAAGATTTACTCTTGTGCTCTTTAGCAGAGTGTCAATCTTAGAATTAAATCTTTTGTGCTCCTTAGCAGAAAGCCTGAATTCGCAGGAATTCGAAATCAGAGAAATAAATAATTTTGACGAATTTTCAGTTTTTTTTTGAAAATCTGCTCGATAAGGCAGAAATTAACTTAAAAAATAAATTAAAATAAAAAATTCCAGCAGGCGAAACGAGAGTCTCAAAAAGCGTCCACCTCCAAGTATTGAAGATACTCATTTATTAGTCCTTACCACACACGTATTGCATAATTCTCTTTTTAAATCATTTATTGTGTCTCACATAATCTACGATCAATCTCAGGCCTACAACAAATATTTGTTGTCAGGGTTTTCTCCTGTAAATCTTATATACCGGCGGAAGGAGAATAATGTAACAGAATTTTGATTGAGTTTTTATTCAATCAAAATTCTAGTGGTTCTTTCGCTCTGTAGTGCGTACGTGAGACATAGGCTCTGTTGCCAACGTTGAGCGTTTGAGTTAATTATTCCCCTTTTTCCATAGAGTAAGGAGAGGAAAATTCAAATCAGAATTTCCCTTTTGATTTGAATCTTCTGAAAAATTCTTCCGCTCTGTGGTACGTACGTGAGACGTAGGCTCTGTTGTCCACGTCGAGCGTTTGAATACTCATTATTCTATGTCCTAGTTCTTACAACCTCAATCCAAGTATATATCTAGTCGATCTTTATATTTTCGATTGAAGATATATATATATATATATATATATATATTCCATACCATATACCGGTGGAAGGAGAATAATGTAACAGAACTTTGATTGAGTTTTATTCAATCAAAATTCTAGTGGTTCTTTCGCTCTGTAGTGCGTACGTGAGACATAGGCTCTGTTGCCAACGTTGAGCGTTTGAATTAATTATTCCCCTTTTTCCATAGAGTAAGGAGAGGAAAATTCAAATCAGAATTTCCCTTTTGATTTGAATCTTCTGAAAAATTCTTCCGCTCTGTGGTACGTACGTGAGACGTAGGCTCTGTTGTCCACGTCGAGCGTTTGAATACTCATTACTCTATGTCCTGTCAAAAAAATCCCATTCTTCGGGAACCACCCAAAAGGGGAAAACGTTCCGGTAAGAAACATCAAGGCACACCTATATACTCATCATTGTATCAAAATCTAGTATTTCCTGTCGAAAGAAACATTCCAGTGTGTGCGGTCTTACCTGACCGACGGACAGAAGTGCCTGCACCTGAAATCACGCGCGAAATCCCTCAAATTACAATAATAGATTTGGAAATCAGCGAGGCCCTTGAACAAAGGAGGCAAGCTTATAGAGAGGAGAATCACCTCCCACGTGAAAACAACCAAGTTAATATCGGAAGAGCCCAAAATAGGGGTATTTCGGAGAACGAAATTTCTGACGCTGAAACTATCATAATTGATTCAAAATCAGAAACTGAACAAATGTCAGAGTAATCCGATTCTTGCACCGTCGAACTTTAAGACGCCAGACAAGGTTCAAAGTCACCCCTTTCGCTTTTTTTTCCCGCTCCTAGTGAGGACAAAATTTTGAGGCTCTTGAATTTGCCTCAGCTGAAATAATAATAAAACAAAGGTCACCGCAAGCTGAAGATTCCCAGTTCTAATAACAGGCCACTATCAAGTACATTTTTTTCTCTCTTTCTCTTTCACCTGTATATTGTTTTTTTTTTATTTGTTTGCATAAGTGTCCGTGTATATATATTCTATTATAGGCATACCACTATACTCATAAGTTGTCCACCCATAGGAACACAACAACCTATTTAAAAATAAACGTTTACAACCTTTCAAAATTTACGTCGAATTTTCCGGATTCTCAGTACATTTTAAAATGTCGAACGACAATCGAACCCGTAATCTTAGGGAGCCAATCGGTAACGACCCTGACGAATCAAGTACTGAAGCATACCCGAATATCACTAATTCATTATCCGGACCCAACCCTAATATCGCGCCTCCTAATAAATCAATGAATTTAGATGCTAGTGCGGCTATGGCCTCGGTAGTAGAGTGCATGACTCTTCAACAAAGCACCTATCACATACCACAATTTGACGGTAAAAATCCCCCACTGAAGGAATTTTTACAGGACATCGCAAACGGCGCAGTATACATCACGGAATCCACAGAACCCGGTTTCATAAAAGTTGTTTTAAGTAAGCTCAAGGGTGTCGAGCGAGAAAGCGTTAGGGACAAAAGATTTAATCGGGTAAACGACTTAATGGCACATTTAAAAAAACGTTTCGCCCCTTCGAAGAAATATCAATGGTACTTCGAGTCTATCGTGAACCTACGGATGAAACAAACGGAAACCGTAAGCGACTATTACGACCGAGTACAGGGTTTGCTGAGTGGGGCAAAACATGCAATCGAGGATAAGTATACGCAGGTTCATTATGCCGGTACTCCTCATGAAGTAAGTGAGAGTACCATCATGATGAAACCGGTAGTGAATTGTGCACTAGACGCCTTCATTAAGGGTCTCCCGGACGAAATGTCAACATTTGTAGACACCATAAATCCGAAGGACCTTAGTGAAGCCCTCGAACATGCCCTCCACATAGAGGAAAGACTAAGGCCCACCGCTTCATCTTACCACATCATGCGACAAAACGAGAAAATCCCGGAACGCGCCCGATCACCTAGCCCTTATACCAGACAGATGGTTAAGCCAGATAAGGCAGAAAGGGAAAAAGGCGAGGTTGCACCATAAGTCCCCAACCCACGCAATCCAGCACCTCCACATCAACCATTTCATCAATACCCGCCACAGTACCCTTCATACCCACCACAGTTCCCCTACTCTTATCCCCCACCATACCCTCCAACCTACCAATACCCCTACTCATACCCACCCCTTCCACCTATGCCGCAGTACCCTTCTGAACCCCCGAATAGAAACGGACCCGGGAGTAATCAACCATGGCGCGGGTATAGAAGGCCGCCAGGAGCCATGACACCTCCTAGATCAACTTCACCAGGGCCTCCGGAGAATTTAAACTCCCAGCAGGCTCGTCGCTCGGACGTGGCAACGAATCAAACTCACCGAGAGCGTCCGAAGACAGTCCACTTCCAAGACAGCTCAGTAGGATCTTTCGAGCAAGATCCAAAAGCGAAGACTCACCCGTTGTTGAGTTGAGTGCCCCTGAGTTCCGCAACAGCAAAGCTAGTTTTCTTGTGGACCCAGGTTCGGACGTTAATTTAATTAAACTGAGCGCCTTGCGTCAAGAACTAATTCTTGATCCGAAAGGATCAGTCCCGATCACCGGTATAACAAACCACCCCGTAATCACGATAGGCACCATCAACCTTTCGATACTAAACACCCTAGTGGAATTCCATGCCGTGGAAAATAGTATTCCTATTTCACCAGATGGAATTCTAGGGAGACCCTATTTAAGGCAAGAACAGGCTCAAATTTCCTTCCGGCACAACGCATTAGTGACTGCTTCTAACCCTATCACACCGATTCCATTTATCGATCGAGAATCACAGGAAGCCAGAAAATCACTTAAAACTGAAATCAAACCTTTTTTTAGAATATTAAAAATCAGGGCTGGAACGAGGCAACCTATTGCTATAAGCGTTACAAACCCAGAGGTTGCTGAAGGCTACCTGCCTAAGCTGAACACTCCTGAAGGGCTCTACCTTGGAGAGGCAGCAGTCTCGACACACAATGGCATCTGTCACGCAATTGCCATCAATACCACTGAAGATGATATAGATATAGAAATTGCCCCCCCCAGGAGGTCATACCGTTTGGTTTTTGTACATTTCCTGGTGAAGAAACCTCTGACTCAGAACTCGAGTACTCTACCCTAGACATACAGGAACATCCGAGCTCTTATGCAGAGCGTGCCGAAAGAGTCAAAAGGAACCTGCGCCTTTCTCATTTAAATGATGAAGAGAAGGATTACGTCCTTAGGTGGGCAGATGACTACGCTAATATTTTCCACCTAAATGGCGAGAGACTTAGCAGCACTCATCTGATCCAGCACCGAATTCCAACACTGGATAACGAAGATGCCTCGAGAGAGAAGAAGTGGAGAGTCGTTATTGATTTCAGAGCCCTCAACGAAAAGGTAATCGGGGATGCCTACCCCTTGCCCAACATCACAGATATTTTAGACCACTTGGGGAATGCACAGTACTTTTCTGTGTTTGATCTGGCCAGTGGCTTCCACCAAGTAGAAACGCATCCCGACGATCGATCAAAAACGGCGTTCTCGACCCCCCGTGGACACTTTGAGTACCTGCGAATGCCAATGGGGATCAAAAATGCTCCTGCTACCTTCCAACGCCTCATGGACGTCGTTTTGAAGGGTATGAATGGGACCGAAGTTTTTGTCTATCTGGATGACATTGTTATGCATTCAGAAACCTTAGAAGAACACGATACAAAAGCCAGAAGACTGTTCAATAGACTAAGAGAAGCGCATCTAAAGCTTCAACCGGATAAGTGTGAATTCTTACGAACCGAGGTAGCTTATCTGGGCCATATAATCGGCCGTGATGGAGTAAAGCCCAACCCTGCTAAGATAGCCGCTATTAGGAAATTTCCAAAACCGAGGACAGTCCGGGCTATTCGACAATTCCTAGGCCTTTCAGGATACCTCTGCAGCGAACCCGTACTCCAATATCCCGACTTTAACAAGCCCTTTAAGCTAACCACAGATGCCTCTGAGCATGCTGTCGGGGCTATGTTAACCCAAGAAAGGGATGGAGTAGACATGCCCATCGCCTACTTTCCCAAGGTGATGAATTCCTGCGAACAAAATTACTCGAAAGCAGAAAAGGAATGTCTGGCGGTGTTGTACGCTGTCACGAACTTTCGCCCATATTTGTATGGAAGGGAGTTCGTGCTGGCCTGCGACTACGAACCAGTTCACTGGATGACTTATATTAATAATCCAGGAGCAAGGTTGCTGCGATGGCGACTTAGACTCCAGGATTACCAATATAAGTTTGAGTATAAACAAGGGAAACTGAATAGAGGCGTTGAAGCTTTGTCAGGAAACCCTGTGGCTAACGAACAGTACTCAGAATCTTCTGACTCAACTGACTCCTATGATTCTGACGATTCCAATAAATCCTACAATTCTTCTTCCCTGCAAAAACTCTGCAGACATTAAGAGCTCCACATCAGAACCTCCAGACATCCGAAAGATATTAGTAATAACGCGTTCCGGAGCATCGCGGGCAGAACCTAGTCGAGGTGAACCTTCCTCCACCAGCCAGGAACCCTCAGATTCTACTGGACGCATAACTCAAACAAAGAAATTCATACAGTCAAGGAACCAATCCATTTCCAGATCCAGTGTGGAATCTGCGTTGCCACTAAGGAACAAAGGAAAACGTTGTGTACCCCGATCCATCCCCTTCAACGCAGTAAGGACTAAAACCACAGTTTCTCCACAACCGTCCACCTCAGCCGGAGCAATGCGTAAACGACGGGGAAGGCCAAGAAAGGATTCGGCTCCTGAAAATCCCCAAGCAGCTCACAAACCCCAAAATGAACCGAAAGCAACCAACCTTGACGAAAGTTGCATTGGTAAAAGACTTTCGAGACGAAGAGGAATTAATGAGGCCCCATTGTTAAACGAAAACTCTTCCAGTGATCCATCGTCAGATGACGAGGATAGTGACGACTCCGACCCCCCAGTGTTTCGCGAATCGCGTAGTGTTTTGCCGAACTTAAAGCCAACCCTTGTAGCGAAAACGGACAACACTGCCTCTAAAAGTGCACCCCCTAGACTTTCAGGTCCAAGCCCTTGGTCAGCCCCATTACAGGACACTTACATAGATGTTTACGTCGACGGAGCGTGCAGTTACAATGGACGTGGTGAACCAAGGGCGGGAATAGGAGTCTGGTTTGGACCCAACCATCCGCTAAATGTTTCACGCCCCTCCCAGGGACGTCAAACAAACAACTCAGCCGAAATTGAAGCAGCAACCGTAGCAGCTCAACAGGCTCACGAGGCTGGCATCAAGAAGTTGAGAATAAAGACTGATTCTAAGTTTTTAGTGAACAGTGCCACAGAATGGATTCCAAAATGGGAGGAAAATGACTGGAAAACGTACGAGAATAAACCAGTTAGGAATCGAACCGAGTTTGAAAAGATGAAAACAGCCCTGGAACCGTTGGACGTAATTTGGGAACATGTCTCAAGCCACAAAGGAATCCCAGGAAACGAAATGGCCGATAAACTAGCCAGAAAGGGTATTGAAGCCTTACCGTCTATCGACAACAACGGAGAAGAGTCACCTCCTGAACAAATGATCGTTGATGTCCTCCCACAGCCACTGGACAACGAAGGCAGCAACGAAACCGATGAGGATATCCCCAGCCAATGCCAACCACAGAACAAATTAAGAGAAGATCTGCAGAAATCTTTTTCAAAGCTAGATAAATCGATGGAAAACCGAGGGCTCGACAGCTCCAACATCGTTCATGAGTCTCTATGGTGGGATCATGAAAATATGCAGGACGATCATCGACCTCAGTGCACCTACGTCTCTGAAGGCGAAGAAGACCAAGAGCTCCTGGAAAACTTAGAAGCTCTCGATCCCTGTGGAGAATATGACGACGTCGAGTTCTCCAATAGAGTAAAAGAACTTTTTGGAAAAATACGAAAAGGAAATAGGCAAGGAAGCATGCACACCGCAAGATTGGAAAACCACACCCAGTTCCTCTACAAGCCCAGCACAAACCACAGGCGAATCTAGAACCACTGGGCAGATAATCAAGTCAACGGAATTTCCTGACAAAAATTCCGGGGTGGCGAGGAAAAGCATGGTCCGATTTAAGGATGCTCCTGAGGAAATCGAATCTTCCTCAGAGTCCCCAATAATTGGGAAGCAGCCACCCGAAGGTCCTTGCTCATGACACCAGCAGCCCCTGCGACGCCAGGAGCCAGATCAACGCCCTTCACAAGGTCATTCATCGACCCAGATGACGGTAGGAAGGACTCGATAGGAAGAGGAGCAGGAATGAAACCAAGAAGACTGGAACAAACAAAACCATTTCACGAACCCGTCGAAGGTCCCACATTCCATCCTAGCTCCATCATTGACGTTAAGATGCCGTATGTGGACAACGCACCTACCTCTATCGGACCCTACAAGAATCTCCCAAATACAGACCAAAAACCAATTAGCATCTGCACAGATGAAGCTAATGTCATCCACCAATGGACAGAACCTTTAACTTTCAGACACGACAATTATGCTCACTTTATATCCGAAGATTGCGAGCCTACGAACCCCATAGCGAAACTTCTTGTGGCTACCGAGCGTCTTGACCTAATGGACCTCTGGGGATGCCGCCCTAAGAAGGGACAAGTCCTTGTCACTCCGCACGGCCGACATAAAACATATTCCGTTGTCATAAAAAGACGACACGTCGACAATGTCGACTGGAAGGATGTGGGGCAAGGATTAAGGAACCTTCGAATAGCTTTAGAAAAGGACAGTCAAACCACCTGCCGTATGGCTAATTCAGGAGATTTGCTGGGATCGTTACCGCAAAATAAAATGACGGAACTCGTGGCAGAAATATTCCGGGGTGGTAACATCACCATTACGCTTTGCCACGGAAAAATCGAAGTTCCACCTGTAGAAATTCGACCCAAAATTATCGCCGAATATCATGGCAGCCTTATAGGTGGCCACAAGGGCATTACAAAAACTTACCGCCGTATCAGAGAGCGATATACATGGCCTGGTTTACGGGACGAAATCAGTGAGTTCATCCGAGGATGCAGAAGCTGCCTTGAACAAAAACTCGTCCGAGCTCGTACTCGTGAACCAATGCTCATCACTGACACTCCCGCTGAGCCATTCGAGAAGGTATCACTTGATACTGTCGGAAAATTGCCCACAACGCCAAACGGGAATAGACACATCCTGACAATGCAGGATAATTTTAGTAAATACTGCATTGCAGTTGCCATACCGGACCTAAAAACGACTACTATTGCTCACGCGGTTGCGACAACTCTCTTCTCCCAATATGGCGCTCCGAGATACATCCTAACAGACAGGGGAGGGAGTTTTATAAGCAAACTAATGAAACACCTAGAAAGACTATTTAACGTGAAGCAACTAACTACTTCCGGATACCGACCACAAACTAACGGATCACTCGAGAGAAGCCATATTGTATTGACGGATTACATAAAGCATTATACTGATGATTATGACGATCGGGATCGATTGCTCCCTTTCGCCATGTTCGCATATAACACGTCAGTACGTGAGGCCACTAATTTCACACCTTATGAGTTAGTTTTCGGGCGAGTGGCTAGGGCGCCTAACTCGTTTCCTCAGGGTACGGAACTCGGGACTTATGGATCTTACTTACGCGACCTGATAGTAACAATAACCGAGATCCAGAAAATCGCCCACAAAAATCTCATCAGGGCAAAATCTCGCTCGAAAGAGCAATACGACAAGAAAATTAGACCACTCAACGCGAAAATCGGAGATACGGTTTACGCCCTTAAGGAAATTAGGAACGGAAAATTCGACGGTCGAGCCACAGGGCCGTACGCCGTCGCCGGTTTCACAGAAAACAATAATGTTATTCTGGAAACAGAGGACGGCGAACGGATCATGAAGCACAAGGATAAACTCTTGCTTGCTCACTGCTAGGTACATTAGGACTAAAGGAAGAAAATCCGAGAAAGAATATGCATTAATAGAATCCCATGAGACTCCAGCGCAACATAAAGAAAGAAAAAAAAATAAATAAAACGGTTATCATCATTTTTTTCTTTCTCTCCTCTAATTGGGAAACCAGACAAAGCCCCAGTATTCTTAGAAGTACAAAATGCATATCCTATCTCGAGATAGTGCTCACCCGGTCGTGAAGAGACAATCTAATGCCCCTCCTTTACAGATTCCAAAATTCAATGACAATGATGGGATATCGATGGGTTGCCTTTCTGTTACCTCTTCTTGCCACCAGCCAGAAGCACCAGGAAGCCACGTATCAGATTACCCCACTCAACAATAGTACGGGGGTGTACTATGAATATCTGGGAACCGTGAGGTGGACGACCAGTACCTGGAGGATCACCATCTTCATGGACATCATTAAAACCCAGAGCCTACTATCATTCTATAAAAATAATATGAATCACTTAGCCGCACATTGCCAACCAGGGTACGAAGAACGCTGCCATCAAGTTATAGCAAGTCATGCTCTTGGATCCAAGGTCAACCTAGCCGAAAGGCTCCAAGGAGAACTCATGAAAGAGACAACAATGATGCAACAACGAGCCGAAAAGATCCTCCCCTCTCGTTTACCCAAAGCAATGCGAAGACGACGAGCAACTCCACTACTAGGTTTCCTTGGCGGAATCATTGAACCCGTAGCTGGACTCCTAACCTATGATGATGGTCAGCTCATTGAGACAAAAATCCAAGAGTTAAATGAAGCTCAGACCAACATTTCACACCTAGTAGGGCAACAGACCCACTTGGTTAGGTCCCAACTAGAGGAGATGCACAACCAAGCACAACAGCATCAGGAAAAACTCCAATCGCTCAAGAATGAACTCACCAATCTCAATCAAGAACTTGGTCAGGCCACCAGGAAGATCACTGAGCTTAAATACACTGAAGCCTTAACTCGAGTCCTGCGAGCGAACGAAGCAGCTGTAGAGGAATACATAAGAGCAAATGACAAAATCTTTAGTGTCCTTCACGATGCAAGACAGAAGCAAATGCATCCAGGACTATTGACTCCCAGCCAACTGGAACTAATCTACCGAGACATCCAGGACCATCGCCCAGAGGTGTCCTTCCCGATATCCGGACCTATTGTGGACATCGAGGAACTGACCAGCGTATCCACCGTCACCTCATTATACACGAGAATGGGAAATTCAGAACTTGCGAAGCAGAGCTTCTGCTGAATCCATCGCTATCCACCTTCCAAATTTGTAACGTTCAAGTGACATATGAAGACCAGTTTGATTGGAGTTCAATAGGAAGCCTAGGCGGATGGTTGTACTCTCTCCAAGAGCCGACTATCGCCATAACAACCTGTCCTAATCAGGCCAACAACCAGATCACATTAAAAGGAAGCGACATAATCATACTGGCTCCAGGATGCGACCTTAGACTAAAGGAAAGGACACTCCCAGGTACCACCAACAGGAAGGGAGAAACCGAAATGATCTACGCACCACTGCTTCACCTGAACATCTCTGCGCTGTCACCAGCTCTACAAGAGTTTCAAGGATACATACCTACAAGAAAATCTATGTCTGCTCAGACGAAGGAGACAACGCCTAGGGACAAGGTCTTCGAAACTAACGTCAAATCCTTGGAACATATAGAACAACAACTGTATGACTACAGCCTGGCCCGACGAGCAGGAAACAGCCAAATAAGGATGATCCACGGATCCTACCTCGGACTAGGCCTCATATCTATTGGACTACTTATATACATCTTCTTACCCAGGTTTTCAAAACTAATGATCAACTGCAATCAACGACGCTCACCAGGGACGAGGGCTGATCGATGTGTCGACTTCAGCACCATTAACATCAAGGAAAAGCAAGAACCAATCCCCGCACAGAACTCTCTGCCACAAACGACTACGGAAACAAGTACCTCCACTCGTGCAGTCATACCTGCTGCACCACCAAGGGAACGACCAGCGAATACCCCCGTAATTCAGTTACCATCTCAGATTCTCCAACCAGCATAAGAACCAGATAAAACCAGTCATGGAACATGGCTATTAAAATTCTCGAATTTAAGATACATTCACCGAAAAAAAAAAAAAATTTTGTTTTATATTGTTTTTATATGTTATTATTTTTACTGTACTAACTATATTGTTTTTCTTTAGGAAATGGAACTGTTAGAGTAGGACTTTTTTTTTATCTACTATACTACTGTTACGTCACAAGTACGCAAATATTTACTTTGATCGAAGATTCCTCGTTTTAAGTTAGGATCGAATGATCCTCGCTTAGGGATGAGGATAAGTCAATGAAAGACACAATGATTATGAAAATAATACAAATTGAATTTATTTTATTGGTTAAAAGGTCAGAATACACATTCGTTAAGACAATTCTTATATAATGTAGGCACAGGCTGGTTGGTACGTGGGTGAGAAAGAGACAAAGAACAAAGATAGAGAGAGAGAGGTTCGGTACCTTTATGTTGAGGGTTAATACACACGGTGGTGAGTAGTAAATACTGGATCCCCACAGGTGTATTCCAAGTGTGTGAGAGAGACGGAGTTATAGGCCGCACAGTTATATTCCGTCAAGGGCGGTGATCCAAATTTATGACACTGTTCGAAGATCTTTACAAAGATCTATACAAGTCCACGATGACTTTTACGACTCCCGAACTTTGATTTTAAATTGTCCCGGTCGAATTTTATTAATCTCAAACTCAGAGATTTTCGAAGTTAAATTGAAATGCCGCACTGGACTATTGTCGCGAGACCGGTTATAAATCCGAAGGAAAATTTAAGTGTCGAACTAGACGAAGAATTTACTGACTGCTTGCTCTTGGTGTGGGCCTCTTTTATATTTTTTCATACAAATTGACGGTCAGCGAAAATCGTGACGTAGTCATATCTTCTTACAGGAGAAGGGGCCCAATACTGCTCCCTACTTCCCCTACTCCCTATTCCCCTTTATAGATTTTCTCATAGATTTCTTAACTCAATCCAGCCTGTGTGTATTATATACATTCAAATACGTCGCGGGACGTGACACCTCCCCCCTCAGTTCGAGCGCGGGGAGTCAACGATCCGCGATCGAAACTTCGGTAGAAGAATACATTTTTAATCCAAGATACTTACTCAATCAAGTACATATTTTCAATTTAATTTGCCAATTTATAACATAAAAATGTTGTTTATACATAATTATAGGAATTGACATTTTCAATTATTGTTGCGAATTAAAAATTTATAACAAGTTTTACATAAATGCATAGTAATAACGGAGGATACAAGTCTGGAAATATTACAATCATTGATTACATATGTTATAGTGGTGACTAGGTAATTTAACAATTTTTTCTTTGATTGATAATAACTATTTAAACTTACAACATGATGATTGTTGATAAAAAGAAGATTAAAAATTGTAAAATTTCATCGATTAGATATAAAATAGTAAAGAGCAATTTACAAGTATTACGATGGTTGATGTATACATTAGTAAAAAGAGAAATTGACATATATAATATTAATAATACAGATTAAAAATAATATTTAGATCGTTGATAACATATATTAATTAATAGACGTTGTAACTTGGTACATTGAAGAGAAAAAACTTGGTTAAGTCTAAAATTGATTTCTTCAAAACATGGCATAGCTATTGCTTATTATTACTTTTACATGTTTCTAAAAATTAATTTCATGAACTTCAATTTCATCGGTGTATTATCAAATGAATAAAATAATCATAAGAAAAACAATTTTACATAATCACAGAGTAATAGATTTTCCTACAATTCTTGTACTTTTAATTGTATTTCTAATCTTTCTTGTAAAATTAATAGAGTTATTTGTGCATGAAACATATGAAGAATAGTAATTATTCAATTTGTTATTGTTGAACATTAATTTCTATTGGAAAAGCAATTTTTACATTAACAATTTTGTAACGCCATCGCACAGTATACATCCACAGACTCAATATTTGCAGAAACTGTTCTTCTAATAGGATGGGAATCAAGAAAAGTTCCCTTGATGGAAGAAAAAACAAAATTGAAATTATATTTATGATGGCACCGATTAAGAAGTGCTTATTTATTCTTGTCAGAAAAAGTCCTTTTTTTCATCCAAAAAAGAAGAAAAATATAAATATTTCTATACCCTTCTCCAAGTGATAAAATATAATGTTGACTCGAATGAAAACTAGCATTTGTCTTTCTAAAAAGGTTATTAGTTTGTTTTTTGAAAGGTTGGTGAACAAAAATAAAATTGATTAAATCAAATGCAAAGAAATTACACATAAGAATTTTAATGAAATATAATTTCTTTGTGATGATATTGGATTATTAGTTTTTGCTGAACAGAAGAGAAAAGTTAAACATTTTTGATTAATTTGATAGATACTTGCTAGTTTGAGAAGTTTAATTTACTCTGAAATAAGACACGAAATATATTGAAATTTTTTGATTGGTATTAGAAGGTACAGTGAGCTTCTCGAATCTCTGAAATAGAAAAAATAAGATTAGAATAAAATTTCAAAAGATCTTTTGTTTAAAAGATTTCCTGGTTTAGTTATTCTAAACGCTTTGGTTGTATGCAAAGTTTATATTATTTTAGGTTTGGATTCAAATTCAGTTAATCAATTTTGTATATTCATGTGCGATCTTTTTGAAATTTTTTGAAATACTAATTGATCGTAATTTAAATTTTTGAGATAATTCATGTAATGAGTGAATTGATAATTTCATATTATTTAAAGTTTCTGATAAATTGTCTTTAGTTTCTTCTTCAATTGGAAGTGCAAAATGGTAGTAGTTTCCTTTTTTAATCTCTTTTGCTATTCCCTTTTGTAAATTTTTAAATTTTGGTAATGTTTCACGTTTTTCTAAAGTTTTTGATCCGTTGTCGCGAGGAGTTCCATTTGTTGTAACAAAGCATGCATAATTATCTTTTCGCATAGTTAATTGATCGCGACATTTAACTAAATTTTTCCTTGTTTTAATTTTTTCTGTTTGAGAGTTTATAGGAGGAGGTTCTGGGGGTGGACGATTATAATTATCATGATCTTTATCGATTTTTTCACAATTTATTTGAGATCTTTGGTTTAATCTCAAATTTTCTTCAAAATAAGGCTCTTCAAATTCTTCTTCCAATTTTTCTTCTTGGTTTTCTTCAAACTGCTCTTCAAAATTTTCCTCAAGATTGTCGTCAAAATTTTCTTCAGAATTCTGTTCGAAATTCTTTTCAAAATCGTCTTCAAGATCATCTTCAAAATTCTCTTCCCAATTTTCTTCATAATTTTCTCCATCATTTCCTTCGTGTGAGGTTTCAATGTCGTTGATTTCATCTTCTGAGGTTGAGAAATAATTTTCACTGTCATCACTTTCGAATTCATTAATATTTTTTTGCTTTTTGGCATTCTTCTTCTTCTTTATGTTTTTTGCCTGAGTTTGTTTCAAATAATCTAAATAATCAGGATCGGAGTCGGAATCTGATTCTACTTTTGTTCGGCTTCCCTTTTGCATATTTATTTCTGGTAATTTGTTTTCAAATATTTGTTTTCTTGGTCTACCTCTCTTTCTTTTTGTTTGAGAGGAAATATTTTTTAAATTGGTAAGTAGATTTTTTCTTGGCCTACCTCGTGATTTTTTCACAAGAGGTTTGGAACAAAAATTTTTGTCTAATTTTTCTTGAGTTTCATTTTGATCCACATTTTTTGCTTTTTCTTGCTCTATTCTCTTTTGAGCTCTTGTAGTAATAGTTTTCCATGATAAATTTTCGTATTTTTTGGGAAACATTGGACTTAATAAAAATATTGTCATAAAAATAAGTCTTGAAGCCATATTTTTGAATAAATTTGTGTATTTTAAAATATTCTTACCAATCTCACTAAATGATTCTTCACTAAGGAATTCTTGTAAAAATTCTGGAATTTTTGTGTCAATATTTAACCATTCTCCATTTTATTTTTCCTTGGGAATTGGGTTTTTTAGGAACTATCCACACTGGAGTGTTATATGGTGATTGTGAGGGCTTGATTATTTTATTTTTCAATAATTCATCGACTTGTCTTGTAATTTCTTCCTTGTGAACTGGGGGAAATCTATATTGTCTTGAAAAAATTGGAGCGTCATCTACAGTAGGAATTGAATGTTGTAATACATTAGTAGCTTCAAGTGGTTCTCCTGGGATTTGAAATCTGTCTGCATTATTTTTAATTAATTTTTCTACATGTTCATATTCATCTTGATTTAAGTGGTCTAATCGAAGAAGTTTTTTAATACATTCTACTCTGTCTTCGTCTGTTACATTATAAAATTTGCATGAGTTAATTAGAGAATTGTCAGTTTTTAAAAAGTTATTTAATATTTTACTTGATAAATCTTCGTTATTTGTTTGTTTGAAATTAATTAAATTTTCAATTTGTTTATAACATTCTTGTTCTTCAGTCTTCTAAATTAACTAATGGGACGGATAATGTAATTGGGATTCCATTTGTATTTGCAAATTTTAAATAAGCTTTTCCTCTGTGATTTTTTACAACTGCGTCACCTACGTAGACGCCATCTTGGATATGTAATCGAGGTACATACCCTTCACTCTTTTCTGTATTTTTTATATCAACATAAAATGTTGTAACTGTTCGAGCTGGAATAGTAAATGTATTGGTAGATTTAAAAGGGTAACAGTGGTTCTCAATTTCTAAGCATTTTGAAGTATAGTTTATATTCACACTATTATCTTGAAAAAATTCTGATCCTAATACTCCATCTTCTTCTACTGGGACTTCATTGGGAATAATGTTAAATATCGTTGGATAACCAAAAATGTTTATTTTTACCTGTCCTAACGTGTAAAGTGGTAAATCATTCATTCCTGTAAGTTTCAATACGTTTTGGCTATTTATGGGTAGTTCAGGGTTGAGAACCTTTTGTTTAATTAAATTTCGAGCAGCACCAGTATCAATCATCATGTGTGTTGGATTTTTTAGACCTTCCGTTGATATTATAATTGATGGAATTGAAGTGGACTTTGAAATATTTATTGTTGTTGTTGTATGATCGTTAGAAGTGGATGCCAGTGGTTCTCGATTTATGCTTTCCTCAGTGCACCCGTGCTGGGGAGAGCTTTGGAGTTTTCCTGATTAGCTGTTTGTGATTGGTTATTTGGTCGTATCTTGCAGTCTCGTACTAAATGACCGGGTTGTTTACAGTAATTGCAAATTATTTCAGTATAATTTGAATTTTGTTGAGTGTTATTATTTTGTAAAAATCTATTTTCATATGGTTTATTTCGATTTTGAAACTGTCCTGAGTTAAAGTTTTTATACTGTCCTGGATTCAATTGTCTATTAGTATTATTAACATTATTGTTATTATTGTAAACATTTCTAGGAAAATTATTATTATTGTTGTATCTTTGTTGTAAAAAATTATTATTATTGTTCCTATAATTGTTATTTCTATTTTGTAAAAAATGATTGTTGTTATTATTAAAATTATAATTTTTATTTCTTAAAAAATTGTTATTTGGAAAATTATTGTAATTGTTTTTTGCAAAATTATTATTATTGTTACTTCTTTGACCATTGAAATTACTATATCCTTGTTGGTTAGGATGCAAAAATTTTTTTTGTTTATTATTAAGAACTGCATCTTGAGCTTTACTTAAATGAAAACATTTTTCAGTTGTGTGACCTGGTTTTTTACAAATTAAACAAATAGTTTTATTTTCAAGTGCTACGTTGAATCGGGTGGTTTTATTATTTTTATTATTATTAGTTGATTCTTCGGTTTTTAAATAATCAGTATTTTTATTTCTTCGCAGTGCAGAACTTGCAGCCAATCTTCGTTCTATGTATATTGTATCATTAATTACTTCCTTAAATGTGTCCTTTTCTTCCACACGAATTTCTAACTCAGGACGCAAACCGCGTATAAAACATTGAATTACATCTCTTTCTAAATTTTGTTTAAAAGCATTAGCTACCTGACCGTCATTATTAAGTCTGTGAGCATCTTCTATTCTATCAGCAATTTCTTTAATTCTAGCAGCATAGGACAGGACATTTTTTCTTTCCCACATAAATGTATTACCGAATTCTCCCTGCAATGGATATACGCTTTTCGCATGGGCATATACTCTTTTCAATTTTTCTATTAATTCCTCTATTGTTGCATACGTTGACCCAAAAATACATTTTCGTGCCTCACCAGACAATTTACCTCTCAATAGACGTGCAAGATTTTCTTGGGCAGCAGGTGTCGGCAGCATTGCCTTTGCTTCCATGCAACCCTCAATAAAATGGGACAATGGGAGGTTACTTCCGTCGAACAAAGGGACCACCTCTAGCGCGTCGCGTAAGGATACCTGCTGGCTGTTAGGTATGGCTACGGCCATCTCTTCGTTGCTTACTATTACGGGATTATCCTGATTTATGACTTCTGTATCGCTTTTGTCGTCGTCGCTATCGTTGTTACTAATTAGAGAGTCGCGTGCCAATGAGGTTTTCAATTTTTCTTTCAAAGTTCTATTTTCTATTGTTATTACCGTTGAGCTTAGCAAATTAGATCCGTCAAAATAAGATAACTCGTTCGTTAAAGTTTGATCTTGATTACTAGATCCTGTCACAATGCTCAAATCTGGACAGAAACTTGAATGAAATCCGCTAGTTTTACTAGAATTTTCACTTGATATGGTTTGATCATTAATTAGAGTCTTGTCGAAACGTGAATCGTCTAGCTGAAGAGTGTTATCTAATTCTTGTTCAGCAGAAAAAGTGTTTGAAATATCCTTGTATTTATTATAATCGACTAAATTTTCTTTGATTTTACCTGATCTTTTTAGTTTCAAGGAATCTATTTGATTCTGATCGACAATTTTTGCGAGTTGATTGTCTTGTTTTGCTTTACTACGCGTAATAACTTTTTGGGCGGATTCTACAGGGGTATTTGAATTTGACATTGAGTAATTATAAATTTACATTTTCTTTTTGTTGAGCGTTATCTTAGATTATTTATTGTTAATTATCGATTGTTTATAACAGTTTAAAAAACTACATGTAAAATTTTGTTTGTAAATAAAGTGAAATTAGTAAAAATATAATTTTAATTTATAAAAATTCAAAAAAAAAAATTATAATAATAATTTCAAAATATAATTTAATTATTTTTATTTGTTTATAACAACAATTATTATTTTATTCTTTTATTCGGGAATAAGATAATAAAATAAAAATATAATTCTATAAAATATTCAAATAAATAAATAATCGCTCAATTTTCGTAAAATTATAATGTTAAATAATACATTTCTTAAAATTATAACAATATATATATATATATATATATATATATATATATTTTGTACCAACCACGTGTGTCTTATAAATTATAATGATCTATTTTATTAATTTATTGAATTATAAATTGTTTTTTAAATAAATAAAATTGTTTATAACAAGGATCAGATAAGATTCGAGTTATGCACAATTTATTTTTCTCTAGACTGGACAAGTTAGGCTCAAGCTCAGATCCTTGGACAATCTTTGCAAATAAAAATATTCTGTTCCTTAACAGAGTTAAAATTAAAGTTATAAACAATACAATCACAAGCACTTCGAACTTTGCAATGATCGTAATCAATGGTGACCGTTCAACGTACCCAAAATGGACTTATACTCTCGTGTGCTGTTTTTTTTGTCTGTTTTAACTTAAATCAAAGCTTAGTTAACAAATTAGAATAATTTTTTAAATAAGATAAGTTACTTAATCACTTAGGTTAGCCTCAAGGTCAGATCCCTGCGTGATTTTTCAAACTTATTTTATTTTATACAATTTATATAAATTATAAAATTTCAAAGAAATGATTTGATTATTAAATCATTAAGGTTAGCCTCAAGGTCAAATCCCTTTGTGATCTAACAAATCTATTTCATTGAAATTTCAAGTTACAAGTTGAAATAATATTTCATAATCATTTATTTATTCACTAGAAATAATCAATGTGTTAATTTTCAATTGACTTGTGTTTCCCGGCCGATGCACCAGAAAAAAAGGAAGTATGTTACGTCTCAAGTACGCAAATATACTTACTTTGATCGAAGATTCCTCGTTTTAAGTTAGGATCGAATGATCCTCGCTTAGGGATGAGGATAAGTCAATGAAAGACACAATGATTATGAAAATAATACAAATTGAATTTATTTTATTGGTTAAAAGGTCAGAATACACATTCGTTAAGACAATTCTTATATAATGTAGGCACAGGCTGGTTGGTACGTGGGTGAGAAAGAGACAAAGAATAAAGGTAGAGAGAGAGAGGTTCGGTACCTTTATGTTGAGGGTTAATCCACACGGTGGTGAGTAATAAATACTGGATCCCCACAGGTGTATTCCAAGTGTGTGAGAGAGACGGAGTTATAGGCCGCACAGTTATATTCCGTCAAGGGCGGTGATCCAAATTTATGACACTGTTCAAAGATCTTTACAAAGATCTATACAAGTCCACGATGACTTTTACGACTCCCGAACTTTGATTTTAAATTGTCCCGGTCGAATTTTATTAATCTCAAACTCAGAGATTTTCGAAGTTAAATTGAAATGCCGCACTGGACTATTGTCGCGAGACCGGTTATAAATCCGAAGGAAAATTTAAGTGTCGAACTAGACGAAGAATTTACTGACTGCTTGCTCTTGGTGTGGGCCTCTTTTATATTTTTTCATACAAATTGACGGTCAGCGAAAATCTTGACGTAGTCATATCTTCTTACAGGAGAAGGGGCCCAATACTGCTCCCTACTTCCCCTACTCCCTATTCCCCTTTATCGATTTTCTCATAGATTTCTTAACTCAATCCAGCCTGTGTGTATTATATACATTCAAATACGTCGCGGGACGTGACACTACAAACCTAGACATTGTAAATTCTCTCACAGCTTGATGAAAAGAAGCGACTGCATCTGAACAACATAAGGCTATCATTCCTTATTCTTATCCGTACTCGTCTCTAGACCACCCTTGTTTGTCGGGGACGAAAACACTAAAAATTCCGGTGTGGTTTGTTACGGGCGGTCCAAAGTGCGCAATATTTTTTGGAAAAAGTTTTTATTAGTATACAAAATCTAATTTATGAAATATCAATTGCTTTAAAAGTGAATGAACTGCACACTTTTGAACGTTCGTAACCTGATTGCATTCCAGTGGCTAATGCAATTCAGCATTTTTGGTCATGCGAGCTGGTCTTGAGACGTAGAGTAATTCATATTCTAGTTATTTAAATACATTTAAATTAAACTTTAAAAGTTTGAATAAAACTATTAAAAATAATACTATTTCCCCCTTTTGTTTTTCAGATGCATTAATGATTTATAATCTAGATTAATTGATAGCGAGAGTGCATAGGCACTCAATCGCTATGATCTAAAAAGTATGAAATAAGAGAAAAGCGAAGAATGAGTGTAAGGTGAGAGCGATGATATAAAAACTAGGATGAGCGGAGAAAGAATAGAATAGGAAAAAGAATAAGCAATAGCAGACTCACGATAGAATGTACGAATAGAAGAGGTAAAAGAGAACGAAGGAGAGAGAGAGAGAGAGATATCTAGTACACGTACACCCATGCACTGTTTATCGCCACAGCTTTCTGCAGTTTGTCAATTCCTCCTTTCGTTCGCCTATGCACATGCCTAATATACTGGTCTCTTTTATAAAATCTTGATGCGCTCTGCTGTGCATCGCGAGGCTAGCATTCATCTCATAATTGCATCTCCTCCTCACACACCTATCCTTGCTCAAATGCTTTAGCCAGCTGATCTCCCGCCACACAAGCCACGTGCTTTTTGTAACTAAAACCCAACGCTCATCTGAATACTTAAATAATTATGTCAAAGCTTTAGTCCACTTAAAGATTATAAGCCTAGACTAATTAAATATATATATTTCGATTTACTCTGAAATATATTGGAAACTAAAATTGTTTCTACAATTTGATGACCATGCATCAAATGCTAAAAATTGATGAGCACATTTCCTTTCTCACGATAGGAGTAGAAAGAGGGGAGAAATAATTGCATTCTAAAAATCAGCAAATGGCGCAATAACCACATCAGCACTTGTGCAAATTCCTAAATCCTCCCTGCCATTATTACCTCTGTCCAATCATTAATTCCTTAATCATCAAAAAACCCTACCATGCTCACCTCGCGATGAACTAGTAAAACGGATCAAGGCAAAATCAAATTCGCAGTCTTCTGAGTGTCTTGACCGGATTCAGACCTTAGAATAATAAAGAAAATATTTTTCTTTTATCGTGCCCGTCTGCGGCCCAGATCGACAGTTCCTAGATCCTCGTTAGTTGATTGAACCCGTAAAACTCTTTCTAACGAAATTATATTTTTGGAATCGTGTCGGGCGGACGTAAAAGACAAAAGACTTCATCTGGACAGAAGCAACAGAATTAAATTCTTTCTTCAGCGGGCTATTTTTAAAGTCCAATTCGTTTAATAAAAAACGGCAAAAAGGTGCGCGAAATCGCGGAAAAATTAATACTGCCGAATCTCAAAACGGTAGTGATAATTTTTCATAAAATATTGTAATTAGATTTAATAGGAAAATTCTGGCGGCGAAAAGGGCGAGTTTAAAAGCACTCAACCCTTTTCTGGTTAAAAGCCAACCGTTATTTTCTCTTATTAAGCCTAATAGAAAGTGGCAAAAACAATATTTGTGTGCGCGTGTGCTATGCGCGACTCGCAAATCGGACAAAGTGTGATTTTGAACAACACTCAACAGAAAATCATTGCCCAGTCTAGGACGAATCAGGAACTAAGGGAAAAATCTCTCCCTCTCTCTCGCACTCTCCTGGGACTGGTAGATGTAAGGAAAACTAGTAGTAAGGTATCGTTCCAATATATGTATTTATTTGTATATCCTTTTTATACGGACATTAAACACTAAAACTGGAAATCTTCCTGTGTTCAAGTTTTCTTTTCCAAAAATCAAAGAGGGTTTTCTTAAAAGCAGGGTATAGCCTCCTCAGTCAGAGGAGAGGGCAAATACGATCCCAGATTAAAAACAAATTTTGGTTTATTTAATTTATAATTTCCTAAATTGAAATTTGGCAGTTTGGAGCCTCAAGCGGGCGTATAATCGAATTTAATATTTTTATTATAATAAATTTAATTATTCGTACGTAACAGGGTTGGTCTATATCTCTCGATACGTATAAACACGTGCAAAGATCTCATATCTCTCAAAATGTTAAAACAAAATTTAATGTTAATTAACTCGCTGAAATTTACCAGATCAAGTTGACATGTAAGAGAAATAATAAATAGACCAGTCTTGTTCCCTAGAATAATTAAATTAAAAGTTTATTTTCAGATTGACAGCATGTCTGGAAACCTTCTAGGAAATTCCTCACTAGAAATATATAAATATAGTTTTAAGAACCTTTCTTTATTATAAAATGGCCTACTTTGAATGAGATCGAAAGAATCAATTTATCCTTCCACGATCTACCGGGCGCTATAGCATGCATCGACGGCATGTACGTTCAGATTCCAGCTCCGTCATCGACTGGTTGGGAGGCTTTCCTAGTTCGGCTCACGATAGTAGGATTTTCCGCTCCACTGACATTTTTCAATTGATTCACGATAATCCTCGGAAATATTTTCTGAATGACGAATTAATACTGGGCGACAAAGCTTATCCATTACGAAACTGGTGTATTAAACCGAACATGAACCGAGGTGGATTAACGCAAATGCAAATTCTATTTAATGCAGTTCTTTCTAAGTATCGAAGCAGCATCGAAAGAGCTTTGCCTTGCTAAAAGGGCGTTTCAGAAGACTGAAGTATTTGTACATGGTCAGATTGGACTTGATACCATCAGCAATCATCGCCGCATGCGTGCTTCACAATATTTGCCTCAATTATAATGACAACAGATTAGAAGAGTACATTGCAAAAGGGATGGAACCAGGAAACGAGGACAACTGGTCGTTCCACCAGTACACCGAGTCCCCGGTACGCCCGTGCCCTCGTCGAGGCATCGACTGGTCACATGCTGCGACCACTTTCCGCCTCGCCGTCCGCACGGTGTCCTCCAACGACCTAGCAGACTTAGTCCAACCAAGCTCATCTATGAGCCTGGTTTCCTCAAGATGTTTTTGTAGCTTGTCTTTGCTGAGTCGTCTTGTGTACCAGACTCAATGCACCGGTGATCACTCAAGGTAATTACTTGGAGGACGCACCAGTCGACTATCCTTGAGGCATGGACGGGGCGCGGCAAACGTGAGGTCGATAATCGACCCTCCCGCTACTCGTCTGAACGTAAAATCCCTGCCCTGATTTAATACAATCAGGTCATTCCTAGCTGCCATCTCACCGACCAAGATCCCCCTCGTGTCCAGATGGGATTCGCCCCAATCGGGCGACTTACTATTTAAGTCGCCCGCGATAAGGGACCGCCCAGTAGACTCTCTGGCGCTTTCCTCAAGGAGGAGGATCTGTGTCTCGAAGATCTCGAAAGGATCGTTGGTAGAGAAGTAGCAGTTGCACACACGCACACCCGCCACCTCCACCCAAACGAACCCCGCGTCGGTTTCCAGAAAATCCTCGATGTTTTGCTTTAGGTTTCTGCGCAGAAGGCACAGAGACCTCTTTCTTCTTTTTCTCTCTTTTTTTTTTCTTTTGCACCAGCTGCCATTCCCCATCCTTTTGTGCGGTCTGGCCTCTGGTGACCGCAGCGTAGGATGGCAATGTGCCGCCCTTCCCTTTCTTGAGAAGCAGATCCTCGGGGGGGGGGGCCCTCTTCTCCCCCTTTGTCAGCTTTTTGGGGTATCCCCCAGAGACGCAGAACGTAGCCTCCGGAAGATACCCATCTTTTTTGAGGCGGGGTGGGATTCCAGCTTCTTCTGGATTTCCACCCCGCTTTCTAGGCGGCATTTATGGGTGTTGCGCATTCCGCTCAAAACCTCTGTGGCCTCATTCTCTCTGTCCTTCACGTGGCCAGGGTTACTTCTCAGCATACCCTGCTGGATAACGCTAAGAGCCCTGGCCAAGACCTCCATTTTTCACTTTGCTCCCTCAGGAGCTGAAGGACGTCCTTCCATCCCCCAGACGAGATCGATTAGCGACTCAATTAGCAACTCACCGTAATCGTCACTAATTTATGATATATGTAAACAATGTTTTTTTTCATTCAAAATTTTGGACATTTTTATTGAAAGTATTTTTATTGAAAGTATTTTTATCTTAATTGTGCAGATGTATCTTTATTCTTTATTTTTTCACGCTTCTCCAAGTTTCCCAGTTCTTTGCACTTGCATTCAGTTTTTATTCATTTTAAACAGCGTTGCTAAGAAGAAAAGGAAATTTCGCAATTTAAAAAGCAAAACGCTTTGTTTCATTTTTTTTTCATTCGCACCGACAGCGCATCCAAAACGCATCCTTAAATAGGAAAGATTCAAAAGATTGAAAAATGGTTCCAAATAAAATAAAAAAATTAGAATTGATTCTTTCAATGACTTTTTGTTATACGCTTTTAGTAGGAATTTTAATCAATTGTTATATATTTTTTTCATCTTTTCAAACAGATTACGAAAATTTCAATTAAATCATTGCAACGATGCAAATAAAAATATGTTCTAGATTAAATTAAATAAAAAATCTTTCTAAGGTGAATTATGTTATAAATTTTCATTAAATGTTCAATCATTTTAGATTGAAAGGCCATGATTTTTGAGATTAGAAGATATTATTACACTCGAGATTCCCTGTAACAAGGCCTCCCTTTTACGAGCGCGTCACGGTTTCCCATAACGAGCAGACGATCGACCCCTCTTCCCCCACTACTACGGAATGCAGCGCACTCGAATTTGAAACAGTAATCAATGAGTTAGATGGCTTGGATCACAAATTAATGAGAAAATAATTGGGCAATTGTCGAAAAATTAACTAATTGTGTAATTTTACAGTATTTAAAATGAAAAATTTAATATATAATTTTTTCAATCTGGAGTTTTCAATATTTTGGAGTAAAGTCGGTTATCAAACATTAAAATTGCATAAGTTTTTTTGGAAATTTTGATATTTCACACGTTACTGTAGATAAGTAAAATTCTCCCTTTTTAAACAATATGTATGAAAATTTTTTGTCATTACAATAAATCAGTATGTATAATTTTGCGCGGTTTATTATTGTGATCAATACTACATGTGTAATACTATGTTTCGAAACGCATTTTTTATAAATGAAAACCAACAGCAACATTTTATCATTTATAAAGGGTGACCAATTTAGAGGTATAGGATTTTAAATTGAAATTAAACGAAAATTCAAATTGATAGGGCAATTTTTTTTATTTTTGTGTAGAACCATTCACGACATTTATTTTTTAAAGATAACCCCTTTCAAATGTTGGCCGCAACTGCGCTTTAATTCGTCCATCTGTAAACACCAATTTTGAATGACTCGCTCGAGGAATTTGGTCGGTATCTCGCTAATAACTTCAGTAATGTTGGCTTACAATGCCTCAATAGTAGCTGGTTTATCCACAAAACATTTAGACTTCACATACCCCCACAAATAAAAGTCCAAAGGTGTAATATCACACGATCTTGGAGGCCAATCCACCGGTCCGAGACGAGAGATAAATTGCTCACCGAAAAGACTACGCAGTAAATCCATTGTTTCACGGGCTGTATGACATTTAGCGCCGTCTTGTTGGAACAAAATTTCGTGGAGATTACGGGCTTCAATTTCCGGTATCAAAAATCGCCCAAGTAGTGCCATAAGATAGGCCAAGTTATTGAGATCGGCGACGAATCGATTCTTCCGGGTCTTCGGCAAAACTCTCATTTACAGCCGCAATATTCTCTACAGTTCGGGCATTACGTGGTCTAATCGTTCGAGTTTCATCCAATAATTTTAAATTATTCTCGAGTTTGCCGATGGTATGCCGAATAGTGCGTTCGGTAGGATGATTATGTATACCATAAATTGGCCTGAGCGCGCGATAAACACTTTTCACAGAGCGTCCATTTTCGTAATATAATTGTAAGTCGGACCGGTATGTAAGTTGGACCACCACTGTTTTTGACTTTACTAGCGCTATTTTTACGGCGCTGTCAACTCGCATCGTCATCTTTTAGTTAGTCATCATTTTTTATGTGGTTTTGGTGACAACACGTGCATGTGCTATAGCTGCGCCAGACGTCACTGTTTCTGTACCTTGCAAAGATTAAGGTACTCATATTTTCGTGAGCTCTCGAAGTGGAGTAATTTCAGTAACCTAATACTTGCCTTACTCCAGCGCTACTAGGCTACAGTATTAGTGGAACTCTTTCAGTAGTTTTATGCATTTTTTAAAAATTTTTCGCCTTTATTCAAAATTAGCATGGCAAGCCGTCGCCCGAGAAAAACTGACCGTGGTGTGAAAGACTTCGAAGCTGTGCTGGATGCTATAGTATCAGTCAAAATAAAAAAAAAGTCTTTGCGTTCAGTTGCAAATGCTTTTAACCTTCCGCGAACGACTTTACTGCGTCATCTAAATGCATTTGATGCTGAAATTCCCGACATCACGAAAGTTTCGAGTGAACAATTATTGGAAATTGTTCGACGCATTGCATCACCATATGCGAACACTGCTGAAGCGCGATTTTTTTAATTTTCATGTAAAAAACCTCTGAATGCAAGCTACGTACAATAAAGACGATCATTTTCATGAATCAAGTGTTTTTACCTAATTATTTCAACTTTTGAATAGAATTTTCAGGGTGGTCCAACTTACATGTCTAAATCTCAAATCGCTATTTTTTGACGTTTTGGAAAGTTCGCCGCGAAAAATTTTCTGTCCACTATATATCAAATAACTGTCTTTGGCAAAGCATAGCATTTGAGTTCCTCTTCCAAATGATGTATGGGTCTCCACATAATATTGAGTGAAAGTCAATTTATGAGCGAAAAGGCTAACCCGGTCCGACTTACATACCTTTCCCCTACGATTTGTAAACGTTGTTGAGGCGTAAGTCTTTCCATGATGAAATGTCAATAAAAACTGAATAAAATTGTGTATTTAGTTTGACAGTAGTCACGCGTGACATGTCAATAAAACCCTATTGAAGAATGTACCTCCAATTCGTTCACACTTTATTACTGTTTATTACATTTATCATCAAGACTTTTCTTTTTTTCTGGAAATATTCAAAAATACATTTGATAAGCATAGATATTTTTATTATTATATTATTATATTTTCAGTATTTTGAGTATATGCCGTCAAATAAGTCAATTCCATGTTGAATACTCGCAAAAATCTTTTTTATACGATTTTTTACTATGTACATACAATTATTCACATGGCATCACTGACAGACTGATTGCACGCAGCATATAATGCGCATAGCAGCGCATTGCAACAAGTAGGATATGAAGGGGATCCCTCTCGCGCTCTATGCAGAGAGGTCTCCGATGCTTGAGCTTCTCGTTATAGGGAATCTCGAATGTATCTCATTTTGGACATTTTTATTAAGTAAAAGTATTTTTCTCTTGTTGTGCAGGTGCATCTTTGTTTTTCTTTCTTCAACACTTCTCTTTGTTCTACGGTGCTATGCAATTTCATTTAATTTTCATCCGTTTTAAAAAGTGTTGGTCAGAAAAAAAATTAATTTAATATTAATTTCAATTCGAATTTATCAAAAGAAATTATTATCTCAGAATTAGTTGATAATATGTGAAATATATTTCACAATATGTGGAATATAATATGTGAACAATCAATTTTTATGATCGGTGATAATACTGGTAAAAATATTAAACGAATCGTTTGCAATTTTGAAATAATATTCATACACATATTTGATTCCATTATTTTTCAAACTTTTTTTAAAGACACGGCTGTAAATAAAATTCGAATGAGGAATCTCCATTTCACATTTCTTTTGTTTTTTTTTCGTATTTCTTTTTTTTCTTTTCTTTCTTTTGTTTAACAGCGGCATAATATGTCTCTTTTTCAGTTATTCTCTTTCGTTTGCTGGATTAAAATAAGCGCTTCTGATTTCCCCATTTTGTCCACGATGAGTTGTAATAATTTGGTTGACAAATTTGATTTCGTCGAATAGGCGAATGACCATGTCCTAGTATGCGAGAGAGGTGAGCATTTATCAAAATTAAAAAAAAAATAATAAAGGCTTGTAATTGGGAATTTTTTATTCTTTTTATTTTCTTTTTATATAAATGATTGCAATGTAGTTCTAATTACTTTTTTCTTCGTTTTGAAAAATTATCTAAACACGGAGGTTATAACCCGCTATTCTAATATCCATTAAATCCCATCACCCAAATGATAATAAAAACAGTAATCAATAGAAAATTAAAGTAAGCTCAGAATTTCCGAAAAATGTAATAATGTTAATTTTCTTAACACTTCCACGAAATGAAAATGAAAATCTCCAAATGAAATAAAAATTCCATAAAATCGTCAATTACTTACCAGGTGATAGTAAGAAACATCTTTTTTTTTCTTTCTGAGAATGACAATGATTATAGGAAATTCTATACATGATCTGTAGATTTAAAAGGATCTTATATCGATGCTGATTCCAAATGAAATACAAATTATACGAAATTCGTTTGATTAACAACTAATTTATATAAATTGAAACAAATATATATTTCGAACAATCTCATGAACGTCAAGCGATGCCTAAAAACATCAATTTTTCGCGCTATTTTGCAGAAACAGGGAATTATCGACATCTTCCTCTCTCCCCCAAAGTACTGGCCGCTTTTAAAACTTACATTGAAATACAGGACGCACCACTTTCCCTCGTGCAACAAAATGTCGATGAGAATTATTTTGAGAATGATAATGACGACAATGATAATGACAACGAGAATGAATCGTTTTGTTTTCTGCCTGGATGCTCGAGTTTCAGCTACCGCAACACACTTACTGACTTAGATCTGGACGGCTCCGAGTAGCAGCAAAATTGCAGCGAAATGGTCGACGTCGTCAACAAGGTTTATTTTTATTTCAATATTTATAATAAAATTTACATATAATACCCAATTTATAGGAAAATTCTTGTCTAGGATTTTCAAAAATGTTCAGCGAAAGCATGTGGAAAGACATTGCTAACCAGATGGAAAAATCAGGATATAAATACAATTGGAAGCAAACTCGGGAAAAATGGAAGAACTTGAAAAAAATGTACATGAAGCACAAGGAAAATCGAGGACCGAAAGCAACAGGACAAAAAAAATTGAAAGAATTCGAATTTTTTGACGAATTGGACGAAATTCTCGGAAAGCGGCATAACATTGAGCCAGTCGTGCTTGCTACTTCAAGTAAAGGTATCATTTGCGTATAGTTATCATTAAAATTAATGTAAATTTTTATGACATACTCTACACTGTAAATTATTGCATGAAGAAACTTTAAATTATTAAAAGTAAACAATAAAAGTAAAGTAAAAAGTGAATAATGATAAAATCATATTTTGTACTTTCGAACAATTTTTGATGATAACTACTTGTAGAGAAAAATTTTGTCAAAGATTATCAAGAATTGTTTAAAAAAATTTCCTGCGGTCTCTATCTCTTGAAATTGTTATAAAAATTAGATCCTATAGCAAAAGAGCCAATTTGCTGTTCAAGCCATTCGGGCGAATCGATAAACTTTTCATAAATTAAGAACAATATAAGAAAAATGAATGCAAATTTGTTGAGAAATTCTTGACAATCTTACAAAAAAATAATTATTTTCTGAATTCTTTATCATACGAAAAATCAGTTAAAAATATAAAAATGTCGGTATACAGGAATGTACGATGAATTCCGCGTCATTTTAAAATTAATTGTGAACATTCTAGTAATTCGATTATTACCTTAAAAAAACCTTTACTCTGTTATGAAATGAAATGCTCTACAATGTATTGGAAAGCGTATATTTATATTATTTTATTAATCAGGTATAGGATGTAATGTGGAGCTGAAACGGAAAACGCCGACGACAAACGAAGATGACGACGAATTTTCTCCTCCTGACTTAAAGAAAAAAAGAAAAACCTGCCACAGCACCGACAAATCGGCTTCAAAATGGTTGGACGAGTATTTGCAAAGAAAAGAGGAAGCAGCTGAGAGAAGACAAAAAGAATTTTTATTCCAAAGGCGCGACGACATGAAAACTTTTGGAGAAATCATGAAAATGATTATTTCCTCTAATAAAAAAAAGGAGTGGCGCTTTGAGGATTGTTTTTATTTTTCATGCTTTTGCTTCGAGTAATTATATATTAATTTGTGAAATTTTTTGGAAAATTCAATAAAAATTATAAATGTAATATTATTGAAAAATGTCAGAAAAAATTTAAGCCTTCAAACGTATATTGTACTTTTGTTCATAAAAGCATAATTGGTTGAGCCCGAATATTAATAATAATTTCATGACATTGAATATTGTTACTATTATAGGTTGAAATAAATGTAAGATTGTGTACAACATTTATTCACCTTCTTTTTATTATTGCAATCCAACCACTTGTAAGTGACGTGTTATAATATTATTAAAAATACTAATTTCTTCGGCTGGGTAAGTCAATCTGGTTTAACTAATTTGTTTTCTAACTGTTTTACCGTGCCAATTTACCAGTTAGTTTTTCCAACTGGATTTCTCAGGTCTTTTTAATCCAGTTATAAAAGACAATTGCTTTTTCCAACTGATTTCTTGATATGGTTTCCCAAAAGGTATTTTAAAATGGTCCTTTTTTCAAACTCAAAAAGACCAGCTGGTTTTTCCATCTGGTTTGGAAAAATATATCTCTAAGTTTTCTGAAGACGTCCTAGTTTTTAGTTATGCATATTACGGCACCTTTAAAAAACTTGAAAAACATTTTTTTTTCAAACCAAATTAAAAAACCATTTGGAAAAACCAGCTGATCTTTTTGTGTTGGAAAAAAGGACCATTCAAGAAGACCTTTTGGAAAACTATATAAAAAAACAGTTTACAAAGCCAGCTGGTCTTTTATAGCTGGATAAAAAAAGGTCTTTATGAGAAAACTGGTTGGAAAATCCAAATGGTGAATTGGCATGGTAAACCAGTTGGAAAAACTTCCGTAAATCCAGCTAGACTTTTTTGGCTGGGTTAATAAAATTTAAATCGCTACTTTTGTAGCCAGAATTAAATAAAATTTATATAAATTCTAGATGGTACATTTACATAAAGATTACATCAATCTTTCCCCTCAATAGTATGTAAATATTGCATATTTACGTAAATTCGTTTACATTATTTTTACATAGTACAATTGCCATGTCAATAAGTACATATTATTATTATTGTTTCAATTGTTGCTGTTATAAAAGAAATATATTGTCATTATTTTTAAATAGCAATAATAATAACGAATAAATATAATAATAATGAATTTCGAGGTCGGAGATGATAGAGATAATGTGTTTCATCGAAGGATAAATGATATAAAATCTGAAAGATGATTATTAATAATAGTTTTTAGAACGTATAATAGATGATATATTAACCTCGATATTAATGGATGTAAAGTGTGATCAAGTTGGAGGTACTTTTTCCAATAGGGTTTTATTGACATGTCACGCGTGACTACTGTCAAACTAAATACACAATTTTATTCAGTTTTTATTGACATTTCATCATGGAAAGACTTACGCCTCAACAACGTTTACAAATCGTACAATTATATTACGAAAATGGACGCTCTATGAAAAGTGTTTATCGCGCGCTTAGGCCAATTTATGGCAGTGTTGCCGGAGTGAGCGCTCTTAACTTCCCGGCAGCTCGATAGAAAATTCCCAACTTTTCCCGGACAAATTTCAATACTTCCCCGGTATTTCCGGTAAATTAAAATCATCTAAAACTTCTTAAAATTGTTTAAATATTTTAAACTCTGTTAAAAATAAGTCTTATCCTAGGTTTTCAGTTTTTAAAAAATATATATTTGTTAATTTGGAAAAATAATCAAAATTCTAAATCAAATAATTGTCCATCGACCTCAGTCTTTATGTTCTTTACGTTGATGAACAAATATTATTTTGAAAAATTGTGGATAAAGACCTGTAGGAACTAAATTACTCTTATGGTAAAGTACCACATGCCCTACTAGAGACAATATTTTACTAATAAACGTATAAACAATATATGCGTACTGATCACGTTTAGAAAATACTATACAGAAACATAACTTTACTTTTCTATCTTTTCACTCCTATAATCAAAGAGAATCAAAATAATTATATAATTTATACTTACAGGCATACAAGGTAATTTGGGAATCTCTTTTCTAATTAAAAATATATCCATTTCCGAATTCTATATTTTAATAATCTATTCCAAATTCCATTCAATGATTCTTTTTTGGGACATAATACTTTTATCCAATCAACATAGATACTGTGAGAAACTTTAGGCTAATTTTACACATAAGCGACTATCAAGAGATATGACTCATTCATTTGAAAACCTGAAAAATCTGTTCATCTCATTTCAGCATATGACGTCAGAAGGAGCTAGAGTGAAATGAATACCAATAGGCCTTTTCCACTTGGTGGCATGAGAGCACTATGACATATGAAAGCGCCCTAAGGGCCTGCAACCAATAAAATGCTCCTTTTTTTTAAATCAAAACTCATTATGATTGGTTGTGTTTAACGAAATATCTCTTATTAAATCTTCTAAGCAAATTTAATACATAATAAGGTGCTCCTCAAGGGTCGCGGGTGGGTCCACTCGTTTGGAACATCATGTACGATGACTTTCTGCGCATGGACCTACCTGCTGGAACGAGCATCGTCGGCTTCGCGGATGACGCACTTGTCGTGTGCGCCGCTGACGACGTCGGGATCCTAGAGCTGAGGATCAATGAAAGTCTGTGGCGAGCAAAGCGCTGGTTGGATGGCAGAGGTCTTAAAATGGCCCCTGAGAAAACCGAGGCTTTGCTCGTTACGGACAGGAGATCCTTCCAATATCCGAGGATCGTTCTCGGAGAGCATGAAGTCGAGTGGAAAACAAGCATTAAGTACCTGGGGGTGCAGCTGGATCGTAGGCTTAGCTTTAGCGAACACCTAAAGATCGCAGCTGCCAAAGCCATCCAATGTGGAGCGATCTTGGCCCGGCTTATGCCAAACATTGGTGGACCCAGGGAAGCGAAAAGAAGATTGGTGGCGAGCGTGGTCCATTCGAAGCTGCTTTATGCAGCTCCGGTTTGGGCCAATGCCTTGCAAAACCATGCTATCCAGAAGAAGCTGTTCTCAGCGCAGAGACTTGTCGCGCTGAGAATAGTTTCGGCATATAGAACTATCTCGACGAGCGCTGTGTTGGTCCTGGCGAGCGTCCCGCCAATAGATTTATTGGCGGAAGAAAGGCAGGAAACCTTTCAGCTTCGCAAGGAGCTTACCTGCGCCGAGCTGCATGAAATCGCTCGTGCGAAGGAGGCCATCCGCAAGGATGGAAGGCGCAGACTCGTCGAGAAATGGCAGATGAGATGGCATGGTGAGCAGACAGGGAGATGGACCTAGCGCCTGATCCCGGAGCTCGCCACCTGGCTGAACAGAAAGCACGGGGAAGTCGGCTTTTACTTGGCGCAAGCGCTCTCGGGCCATGGCTGTTTTAACGCGTACCTGAAGCGCTTTAAGAAGAGAGACGAGGAGACGTGTTGCTACTGCGATTTCCCGGTGGATAACGCAGAGCACGCACTCTTCGTCTGCGCAAAATGGGGTGTGGCTAGGGAGGTCCTCGGTCAGGCGGTGGGTTCCGAACTTACTCCTGACACGATGGTCCCCCTCATGCTCCAGTCTGAACGGTTCTGGACGCTCATCGAGTCATTCGTCACACTTGTGATGAAGGCGAGAGAACTTGATGGGCGTTGAGAGCGAAACAACGGGGAGGGCCAGTAGAAATCGCATCGGGGCCTGCACCTGCGGTCCTGCGTCTCGGGTAGACTTTACTGTCCGCGTCGTTCGGGGGAGGAATCTGTTTGTTTCCCCCTGGGTGGCGCGGCTGGTCGGTTATCCTAGTGGGCGTGTGGCCGCGGATGTAGGTTCCGAGCGAACGGATGACGGAAGAGTCGTACGCGACTTTAATGGAACCAACCACCCGTGAAGTTTAAAGCCGAAAGGCGGTTCCGCGGGTGGTGTATTGGTTCGAGAGAGGGGGTTTTTTGGTTTTAACAGGTATGCCTAGACCCGTCCTAGGAGAGTCCTGTACAACGTCTATAAAAGATTTTGCCATTTTTCCTCCTCACCAAAAAAAAAAAAAAAAAATACATAATAAGGCAATTATAAGACAATATCCCGGAAATTCCCGGAATCTCCATATATCCATTCCTGAAATGAAGTTCTGCTAAGTACATAGTTACAAAACTTCCCGATGAGGGCATATGTGTTCCCTGGGTGCAAAATGGCGACGTCTATTAGACTATTAGACACGATGCTTATAAACCGTGGATGCCGTCATTTTGCATTCAGGGAACACACGTGCCCTCATCGGGAAGTTTCCTAACTAAGTACTTGGCAGAACTTCATTTCGAGTTTTGTGAAGTACGGCCATAAGAGATTGGTCTCCTTATATCTACTAGTCTCCATGGTATACATAATCGTCCTACCCTAGCGAACTGGCTGAACGCTAGGTTTACGCTGTAGCGTAAAGCTATCGTATATTCTACGTTATTATTCTACGTTATAAATAAAGTTAACTGGTAATTAAAATATGCAACAATTTTATTTATTAACGCTAAAAATTTAAAAAAACGTAATACCTGTCATTAAAGGCAGTGCAGTGGTTCACCACTTTCCATGTGTTCACCGTCAGGATTGACTATTTGTTGGAGTGAGATGAAAGTATAGTTGTTTCTCACTCCAACCAATGTCAACTTTAACCGTGGAGACTTTCCACAAAAGGTGAACCACTGCACTGCCCTCAATGACAGATATTATGTTTTTTTTTAATTTTTAGCGTTAATAAATAAAATTAGTGCATATTTTAATTACCAGTTAACGTTATTTATAACGTAGAATAAGGATAAAAACATTTTGAATACAGTAAAACCTATCGTAGCCGACACTCTCCTAACGAACATCCCACTCTGACGCTTCACATTATTGGTCGAGAAGTGTGCATGGTCAGGACCGTCTTAAATACCGTCTTTGGAGGGTCCTCATATTTTTGTAAAACGTCTTAGTAATTATTTTTTCAAAAATATTTTAAATGAAATATTAATTTGATTAATGATTATATTTTCATAATAAATTTTAATTACAATTTAACTTCGAAAAATTGGAGAATGTTCATAACCAAATATATTTCAACTTATTAAGATCTTAAATATGTATGCACAGTTGTGCAACATAACCTTAACTGTCATCTATACATTTTTCACTAAAAGCACTAAGTAATACTTATAGTTTTTAATCGACTGAATTATTATTTCTTTTGAATGTCAACTTGATCTGGTAAATTTCAGCAAGTAAATTAACATTAAAAATCGTATTAACGATTTAAGAACCGTGAGATTGTTGCACGTGTCCGTACATGTAAAGTGAAATAAACCAACCCTTGTTATTTTGCCAATAAAACTTAAAGATTTATATTTATTCTTAATACTAAAAGTCTCTTTGATCATAAACTTTACGATTTATTCTGCCTTTTTAGGTATTTGAAATAAAATCGAAATAAAATTTTCCCACGGCATTTCTTTGTTACGTACAATTACGTACGTACCGAAGAAGTGGATTTGAATCACGGTAGTATAGACAGGTCTGGCAACTCCCGTGGTGGGGAATGTTCCCTTCTTGTAGTCAGAATGTTTCATATTTTCGCCACAGATAGTGCTAGTATCGAGTAGTGGCCCGAATGACCGCACTATAGCATGTATGTATATAGATATACCATGGAGACTAGATATAAGGAGACCAATCTCTTATGGCCGTACTTCACAAAACACGAAATGAAGTTCTGTCAAGTACTTAGTTAGGAAACTTCCCGATGAGGGCACGTGTGTTCCCTGAGTGCAAAATGGCGGCATTCACGGTTTATAAGCATCGTGTTGTATTAGACGTCGCCATTTTGCACCCAGGGAACACATATGCCCTCATCGGGAAGTTTTGTAACTATGTACTTAGCAGAACTTCATTTCAGGAATGAATATATGGAGATTGGTCTCCTTATATCTAGTCTCCAAGAGATATACCCAGAACGTAGTCAGCTCTGAAAGCTGCCTGTAAACCACGTGTATTCCTTTAACTACTCGATTGCAGCGCTGACAAAGCGTACCCACCAGGAGGGATTTAATTCAAACTAAATCAGAAGCACTATTCACGCTAAAGTTAGTATGTATTTCGTTTCATTTGTGTACAATTAACTTCCAAAATATCATGTCACTATTACAATCAATTGTTATACAATGTCAGGCATTGCTCTCCTGATCACCCCGACAAATTCTAAGTCCGTTATTGGAAAACATTCTAAGTCGAATGATGTAGTATCGCAAGTTCTAAGCTCCAAACGCCTTTTTCGAGATGTGAAATCTGCTGTTTTTGAGCTCTGCAGCTATATTTATAATGAGCAATTTAAGTGGGATTTTACCATCTCTCTATAGCATCCAGCCAATCATAACGCTGACGTAACACAATTTTATGTTCACTCGACGAATGAGTGAAAAGGTCACGAAGGACCGCCTATTTAAGGGGGTCCACTAGAGTTCTAAAGAGTTTATGTGACCGAGAATATGTCTGGGAGCACGAGAATATGACTGAGAACTTCTCTGATGAATGTGCTCTTCGAGAATTTATGAGAATTTAAAAATATTTTTCCGTAACGGTTCAAGCTTACAATTGTTTTTGATAAATGCTTTGTTCTGGAAGTTCGTGTAACGTGCACAATAAAAATGAAAAAAAAAAGAATATAGTTTGGAATTTTTTTTTTTAAATTATTGATAAACAAAATAAAGCTTCTTTCAAGTGCAAATACTGTGATCAGATGTACAGAAAGCATGCCAGTCGACAAATAGAGCACTTAAAAAAGTGCATAAACTGTCCCGAAACTGTCAAACAATTATTTAAATCAAAACGTAATTTGTTCGAAGAAAACATGAATTACTTGTTCTTTATGTTTGAATTTAATATAATGGCTATAAAAAATTTTTTTTTGATACTGAATTACGATAAAACTTGACATTTTTCGTAGTTTATTTTTATGAAACCTTCACTATTGCAATTCATAGTGTTTGGAAGTAAATTTACAATATTATAAGGTTTAATGATAAAGAAAATATTGGTGAAGGTATGTTAAAATTTCCTTAAATTCTCTGTAAATTCTCAAGTTGTCTTAAAATGACGATCACAGTCACGGGAACGTGACCGGATTTTAAATGTCCGAGAAATTTAGAACTCTAGGGTCCACCTGTGTAAAATTTTCGAAAAATCGATTTTTTTTGTTGACATTTTTTGCATCTTTAAGATATGACTAATGATGTCCTTAAGCAATTTTCATGAATTCAACCTAACTAAAGTGTGACAGGGCGCCAAATGTTACAGGAAACAATAGAAAGTTCTGTTGTGTTTCCAAACTTTAAACGCGTTTTTCTAGAAACCATGTTTTTGAAATTTGTGGGCAGGATTGAAAAAAATCTACTTAACAGATTGACTTGAAATTTTAACTCACTCATTTATAGAGATAACTGAAGGTACCCACGTAGCGGTTTTTTGATATCTTTTCTTTTTTAATTTTACAGCATATATTATATCGAAAAAAGCATGAAAATGATTAATTTTTATGAAAAGTGCTGCCATTTCTTCAATTTTTAAAATTTCGTCAAAATGCTACGTCAGTACCTCGACAACATAAACAGAAATAATATTTTTTTTACTTTTTGTGTTTTAGATAATTGGTAAGAGCGGAATCTTGCCCACAAGTTCGGTATTCCATTTTGAAGGGATCACTTTCAATGCCCTTAATGAATACAAGCCTTCGGATTACACTATTGGAAAAATTTACTATTATAATAAAACCACAAACCTTCAAAATAACGTTAAACTTATTCTCATTTTCGAATTTGTTCTCCTAACAAACATTCCCGAAAAAGCGTTCGAAATACCGCCCTCACACAGGTGGACCCCCTTAAATTAAGTCACAGAATGAGTCATTCGATAATTGACAATATAAACATCGAAAGTCCAAAGGTTGAGATTCCTAAGAATGTTTATAACATTACATCCGGTTCTTTTCGAGCCTAAAACACGTTCTGCTACTATAAATATCTATGAGTCATCCCTAACCATAACAATGACGTAATCTCTCGCATTCCTAGCATTCTTGCACGTGTTTTACAATTCTGCGTCATAGCAACTAGTTGTAACATCGCAATAGAGGTAAAGGAACTACGCTATCCTTATTTACGCATTAATATTCGCAGATATTGAATAAACGGCCTGTTTTGCTTTATTAGGTTTGAATCCTCGCGCTGTATCAGTAGGTAATTCTGACCGCGTTTTTACCAACGGATTTAGTAACGAGTCAAAGGGTGCTAGAACCCCTTATAGATAGTACCGGAAACTGGCAAACCCCAAACCGTTACATTAGCGGACGTACGGCGTACTGTGTTTTATTACAACCATAATACAACAGGCAATGGCAAACGTAAAAATTAATCAAAAGGAATATTTAAAAAAATATCTCTCAAACGATGATAAAAAGAAGAAGAAAAAGAATAAATCAGGCGTAAAAACGTAAGTTATGTTTTGTAACCATCACACACTATTTTTACTTCGCCTAAAGCGATCTCTTGTGTTCTAGGTTATGTTGATATTTTCATGCCATCTCAAGGATTTTATAACGTTGAGATGGAAAGTGAACGTGTTTCTTATTATAAAAAGCCCTGTACTTTATTACATATATATCACATCCCAATATGACCCATTTTTGACATTTGCAACATTCTGAGATGTATTTTCCAGAGTAAAGATCATTGATGATGACGTCGACCTGAAAAAAATGAGAACCATAGATGATTATGAATTTGAGATTTTTAATGCTACTGAAGATGCTCCCCAAATTGTCGGGATTGTGGATGAGCGGGGACCCGTAGATTTCTCGGACAAAAGTCGATGGAAGATCATAGCTGATGATGGACAAGGAGACATAAGTATCAAAGAACGCAAAACTAACCAACGAGACGAAGATGATAGAAGTACTATGAGAGGTTTAGATCCCAGATCAAAGAAAATCAAACGTGAGGCTAGTAAAATAAAAGATAAAGAAAAATCTGTTGAAGAAATTTCTAATGAGATCAAATTGAAGACCCTTCACAAGCATAAAAGTTTTAAAAGAGAAAGGCAAGGTTCAGATAGCGATTTATCCTTACATAGAAAATCACCTTCTCCAAGTTCTAGTGAAGAGAGACTACACTGCAGAAAAAATATAAAGAAAGAAAAAAGAAAAGAGAAGAATGAAGAATCTTACAATGGTGATTTTAATCCAGTCGGGTCAAAAAAGTCTAAGTCTAGGAAACGTAAAAATTCTTCTGATTCGGATTTGAGTCTTCCTAGAAAGTCAGAAGGGAAATCAACAATTAAAATTTATGATTCTGATTTGAGTCCACCGAGGAAGTCAGGAAATGGAAAATCGAAAAACACTAATAAAAAATATGATTCTGATTTAAGTCCGCCTAGAAAGTCAGAATGGAAATCAACAAGTAAAAGTTATGATTCTGATTTAAGTCCACCGAGGAAGTCAAGAAATGGAAAATCGAAAAACATTAATAAAAAATATGATTCTGATTCAAGTTCACCTAGAAAGTCAGAAGGAAAATCAAGAAGTAAAAATGTTGATTCTGATTTGAGTCCCCCGAGGAAGTCAAGCGATGGAAAATCAAAAAACAGTAATAAAAATTCTGATTCTGATTTGAGTCCTCTTAGGACATGGAGAGAAAGGAAGTCTCAGTTTAAAAATAAAAAATACTACTCTGGTTTGATTGATTCAGATGCGTCTCCACCTAGACGGGATAGCAGGAATAAATACGAAAAGGCTTCTAATTCTCGTAAAAATAGGAAAAACGGTGCTGAATCGGATCAAGATCTCAGTCCTCCAAGAATTCGTAAAAATTCTAAGAGTCCTATAAGGTCCCGGAAAGAAGATAGAAGATATGATAAACGCTTGAAGCATATTGAATATTCTAATGAAACTCAGAAAAATAAAAGAGATTTTGAGGAAGATTCTATAGCGACGAGGAACAGAAAAATATCACAGTCACCTTCAAGACGTTTGAAGAAATCTAGGTGGAATAGGGAAAGTAAATCAAAAAGTCCGGAAATTTCGAAAGATAGCCGAATGAAAAAGACTTTGGATGGTAAGACAGCAGGTTTACAAGATGCGAAAGCTCTGAGGGAGGAAACAGCTGCTCACAAGAAGAGAGAAGCAGAAATATTTAAAAAGGTATGATTTATTTACAAAATTGAGTTATTCTGGACAAACAATAAAGTTGTGAAGAAGCATCTAATAAAAAAACAGTACTTTAAGTTTGTAATTGTAGTAAATTTCGAATTTGTAAGTACTTTAAAAATAATTTTTAATTGAAATCTTGTTACAGCTAAGTAATGAAGTTAGCGGTGCAGGTTCATCGGTAGTTATTCGTGACCGGAAAACCGGTAGGAGACGAGATTTGCAAGCAGAGGCTGCTATAGAACGTGAGAAAGAAGAACGGCAAAGAGAAATTAATGAACAATACGCAAAGTGGGGGAAAGGGTGAGTAGGATTCACTATGATTGATCCTTATGTTATATTTTATATAGCACTATATGCCAATCAATCAATTGAATATTAATTAATGGCTGGAAGTCAAATTTAATTTAATTTTCAGACTCAAACAAATGGAAGACCGTGAAGAAAAGTTAAAGGATGATTTACGCGAAATGAGTAAGCCTCTCGCAAGATATAAAGATGACGAAGATCTATCAATGATGCAGAGGAATAAATTTCACGAGGATGACCCAATGCTCCTGTTTGGAAAAGATAAGTTAATAGAACAAGGTGTGATTAAAATAGGTACGCTATTTACAATTATTTCTTCTTTTCCTACCAGAAATATTTATTTTCTTAAGCTCGAAAATAAGCGATTTTCTCAAAAATTTAACCTCTTTTATTTTTTTTCAACAATAACAATAGTTTGATAATGCAATGATGAATGCTTCTTAAAAACCAAATAACGTCTAAAAAATAGAGTACTTATTTTTATATTAGATCAGTTTGTTGCTATTTTAGGTTTCATTGTGTTATTTTATACAAATGAATCAATGAACAGAAATATGGATACTGTAAATGAATAGAAAAATTGCAATACTTTTAATGACAGAATGAAAAGCAGTGCCCTGTGATAGAACTATTTCTCTTCATTATTTGATTTGAAAAGAAATCTGGTTTGAGATGAATAATTTTCCTTTTCAAACATTTTACTGAATCTTAAGTCATTCTTTGAACGTACTTGAATTTTTTATTTTCCATTAAAAACCTGAGATTGCAGTAATGAAATTAAAAATTCGTTGTCATTTTTTCGTTTCAATAATTAAAATATGATTTACATTGCTAAAAGAATTCTTTCAAACCTATAAAATAGGTGTCGATTTATTTATTTTAAGGTATAAAATATCGAAACAGATTGAGTAACTAGTATCTTTTATTTTTAGGATCGAAGCCTGAAATATCAGGTCCACCAAATCGGTATGGACTCAGACCAGGTGAAAGGTGGGATGGAGTAGATAGAAGCAATGGGTATGAGAAGAAATGGTTTGAGGCCCAAAATGCACGAAAAGCAACATCAAATGAAGCTTATAAATGGAGTACTACGGATATGTAATTATTTTTTATGATATTTTTACTTATCTGTGTTTTGGATTAAATTTTAATACGAAATTATCAGCTTCATTTGTCTGACAGAAGAAACTGAAAATTGATATATTTATATATATATATATATATATATATATATATGTATAATAATTCTGAACAAATTATTAATTTTATAAAACAAATATATACCTATTATTTTCCTTATTTCAATGAAATAAATTTGATATTTACTTTTTTGAGATTGAAACAATTTATTCATTTATATTTACATTCCCGCAATCCCGACTGTTATATGGGCAAATATATACAACGAGACGATTTCGCATCACTCACGGATTACAAGCGTATTAAAGTGAGAAAATGTATGCCACTTGTGTAATAAATAATCACCGAAACATTTGAAAAAAAATCTAAATTTTGACGTGATAATCTTGGTACAAAATTTTAATCTCATACTAATATAGTTTTTTCAGCGTAGAACGAAATCAGATCACGCCTTAGTGGTTAAAAATAGTGAGTGAAAATTCTGCCTGATTAATTAATTTTAGTATCACCAAACTTCACAAAAATTGAATGTAAACACTAAATTCATGTTACAAAAATAAAATGTATTCCTTTTCACATCCCGATAAATGAATGTCTTTCGAAGAAAGAAGGTTATTTAATTTTTAAGAAAACAATGTTAAAAGTTTAAAGAACAAAAATGTGGTCAAACGAACAAGTGGAAAAAAACTTCCGAAAATGGCAAAAAAGCTGAAGAGAAACAGAAAAAATATTTTTAAGGTGTTTTGGTAGTTCATAATACTGATCAAGAAAGCGGTAACTGCCTCAATTTTCTACTGTTCCGTCCAAAGAAAAACAAAAACAACTAATAACCGTATGTTAATTTCGAAAACACAATTAAATGCAGTGTTTTTCCGCTGAATTGATAGACATTAAAAACTCAATTTCCGCAAAAAAAATTGAGTTAACAAGATTTTTGCCTGCGACCGCGGTTCTATCATTCATTATTTCACATTTATAATCGTCCACATATACATTTTTACAAATTCAAGTTATAACTTATAAAAATAAATATCACTCTTAAAATTGCGCAAACAAATTAACATTTAGTCCAAGCAACAGGGCATTTACTATGAATGATTTATGACATTATTTATTTCAGAAAACGGACTTGTAAAATGTCTGCTTGCCGCAGAGGTGGTCCGATTTTTATTTTGAAAACGGCCTTTAAAAATATAAATCAAGCACAAAAGAACGTCAATCTTGGTTTTTCGCTAAAATGTTGCAAAGTTCATTAAAAAAAGGCCCAAACATGACTTCAAACTCCTGAAAGCAGCAAAGTGACAGTGGTGGGGGGAGAAGGCGAGTAGGCTGAAGGCTCACGTAGTCACTTTGCTGCGTTCAGGCGTTTGAAGCCATGTTTGGGACTTTTTAAAATAAACTTTGCAACATTTTAGCGAATATAATATAATTTTGAAAATGACGGGATCTCTAAAATATAAACCAGGTATCTTAAATATCTGTTCTCAGCTTAACTTCCCTGAGGAAGGTGTATTTTAAGCACTTAGATCACCTGGTTTACTTCTAACAATGACGAGCTCTTTGAAAAATCATCACTAATACTTCTTCGCATTCAAAATAATATTGTCGCAGAATACTTTAGCTGACTTTAGTAACATCATAAGAAATATATTCATCGTGCCATCTGTTTCTTTATTTTCTAAACACCTGCCTACCTTACCGACTTTCACGCTTTTTTGAAACCATACACCACTCTTGTCTTCCTATATTGCATGCTGACATTAGTACGCTCTGAAATTAGCGTTCTTCTGACAAAATGTTTTTCTGTTCAATTCGAGTTCTGGCTATCGATCCCCTAGGGTAAGTGTGCCAATTACTGCGGATCGAAAATCAAGACGGCTTTTAAAGTTAAAAAAAAAGATTTTGAGATAAAAAAGTCGTCACGAATTAATTTTTAAAGCAGTATTTGGTATTAAGTAAGTAGCATGCAGTCCTTAAACCCTGAAAAGAAACCAGATTTACTTAGAAAATGCAAATCTAAAAAAAATGTTCCATGTAGGTATTACTGCGGGTTTGCATGAATTACTGCGCACCAATTACTGAGGAAACCCCAATTTCTGCGCGCGTAATACTGCGATATTATTTTGAGTGAACTTACAATTAATTTAGGAGTGTTTAAAATTTTATTTAATCTCAATTATAAAAAGTAAACACGACGAAGCATTCGTAACAAATTAAGATTAATAATTTTATTAATTTTATTTAATTTAACTTAAAATTATATCACTTGAGTTCCTCTTGCATCTTTAGCAACGATTAAGGAGTGTTGAACATTTTATTTAAACTAAATTATAAAAGTGAACATAAAGCATTTTTAACAAATTAAGATTAAATAATATTATAACTCTTATTTAATTTACCTTAAAATTATATTACTTAAGTTCCTCTTGCCCCATTAGCAACGATTTTGGAATTTTCAACATTTTGTTTAATCTCAATTATAAAAAGTAAGCATAACGAAGCATTTGTAATAGATTGAAAGGTTATGCAGTGCCGCCTGACAGATCGCAGTAATTCATACACCTATGAAAATCATGTACCAAATACTGTTTTGGTAAAAAAATGATTAAAAAACGTATTTTTTGTTATTTTGCATAAATATTTAGAAAAATAAAATATTTACTTTGCAGAAAGTAATATCACAATAAATATTTTATTTTCAGAAACGGAATTATAACAAGTTTTTCAGAACGTGTTCATGGCCTGTCAACAAATCTAAGCATTAAAACTATGGGAATCGGGAATATGAGAGTTTCAAATTGAAATCAATTAGCTACAAATATCGTAACTATTGATAATTCGTTGATACTTATTATGCTTGGATTAGAAATTGATTGTTTTTAGTTGTTCTGTAGCGTTATATATCTTTAAAACATTGTATATCATTAGTTTTATTTGAAAGCGCAGTAACTGGGGCATCCACAGTAATACCCACACTTACCCTACCGCATTCCGTTTTCCGCGAACTCGCCAGTCTTCAATCCAGTCCGGTTTTTCCGCGTATTCCGTCTGGGCCGAGGCAATTCTTAGAATTGTTCCCTGCAAATTAGAATATATTCAATTCGCCGCACCGCGCAAAATTTCGGGGAACACCGCGTAGCGTTCTTGGATTAACCAATTTAAATTTATTTTGATTAAACTCGAAATGACTAATTTAAATTCATTTTAATAAAACTTGAAATAATGTTGCCCGCTTTGGGTTAGTTCCTTTTTTCTAAAATTCTATTTTCTTTTCAATCGGTCGATGTATTCAATTACATCACATGTAATATTCAACTTCGCGTTCATTTTTGCAAATTATTGTATATATATATATATATATAATATAATTATATTATAATTATAATATAATATAATAATATATATAATATATATATTATTATATGTATATTGTATATATGTAATATTATTATTATATACAATATTAATGTAATCACTCTAATTCATCGCCTTTAAATCTTGTAACGCGTGTTTGCGATTATAATTTAATTTAATTAATTCTTTTTCGTTATTTAATGTAAATCACTTCGTGATTTTATTATAACTATTATAATTCGTCGTCTTTAAATCTTTTAACGCGGTTTGAGGTGTGATTATAATTTAATTTAATTATAAATTTCAATTTTTGTTCTCTCTCTCTTTTACAATAGAAGAACTACTCCCTCTAGCACGTTGTTCTTTAGCGACAAATTGTTTTAAAAAATCGCGCCCTTGCTCGTTCGACATTTTGTTTCCGTCCGTGAAATTCAGTTGTCTAAAATAACTTTTTATCATGAATTCGGACGGCGGATCCGCGTCGGGAGGCGAGCCATCCAGAAGCTCCGAGCGTGCACCACCCCCCGATCAGGTAGACATCCCGCGAGTGGATCATTATTGCGTTCCTAAGATGCCGCCGTTCATTCGTAACGATCCCGGCTTCTGGTTCCTCCAGGTCGAGCGAACTCTCCGAGTCGCTCGTATAGTCGCAGACGAAACAAAAGCCGACACGGTCGTCGCCGCGCTCGATTCCGACGCTATCGCCATTATCCGAGACATCCTATTAATAGAACCTACTCCGGCTAACCAATACGGCCTAATCAAAGAAAGAATCATCAACGCTTTCGCTACTTCAGCCGAGTCTAAATTGCGACGCCTATTAAAAGGCCAGGTCCTTGACGATGGTAAACCTTCCCTATTTTGGAGCCGTTTACGCAACCTCAGCGACGGACAGTGTAACGACTCCGTCATTAAATCTATTTTTCTAGAACATTTGCCCAGCCATCATCGGGTAATTCTGGTTTCGACCGGTCTTAACGATTTAAATCGTCTAGCTCAAACGGCTGACGAGATCACGGACACCTACTCCATTTCAGAACCCCAGGTCTCCGCCGTTTCATCCAGACGTACTACCTCGCCATGCTCCTCTAATCTGGAAGCTAAGATAGATGCCCTGGCCCAAAAACTTGAGCAATTAAATGCCCGTCTAAACCGGCCAGCGCATTATCGTTCGCAGTCTCGATCACGTTCTTCAGCTCGATTCAATCGCTCTCGCAGGCGCTCCAAAAGCCCTGCAGCGTCCTCGCTTTGTTTTATCCATAGGAAATATGGGCATGCGGCTCGAAATTGTGTTAAGCTGTGCTCTTGGCAAGCCAGCTCCTCGTCGGAAAACTAACCTCGCCTTCCCGAACGGAGACGGTCGGATTTGGTGACGCTACGTCGAAACGTCTCCACGTTAAGGACTCCAAGTCTGGTTTAGCCTTTTTAATCGACACAGGGTCTGACGTATCTCTCTTACCAACTCGGGACACTCGAGTAGGAGCCCCGGAAGACCTGCTCTTATACGCGTCAAATAATTCACGCGTTTTAACATATGGCAAAAAACTTCTTTCTCTCGACCTTAACCTTCGTCGAAATTTTACGTGGAATTTCTACCTTGCATCAGTTCCATATTCAATTATCGGAGCCGATTTCCTGGCGCATTACGCGCTTATTCCCGATCTTGCTCGACGCAAGTTGGTTGATTCCCTGACTGGTTTATCCTCAGGTACATGGCTCCAAGCTGCTTCCATTTTTGGAGTTAGCTTGTTAGGCCACTCTCCCAATTTATCCAGACTCCTGTCTGAATTCCCCGAAGTAACCGGGATCGCTCCTCCTCTTAACCTAAAAAAACACGATGTGTTTCATCATGTCGTTACCAAGAGGCCGCCAATTGCTGAGCGTGCGAGACGCTTGTCTCCAGAAAAACTCAGGGCTGCAAAAGAGACATTCCAGAAGCTCGTTAAAGATGGATTGTGTCGCCCATCCAGTAGTCCCTGGGCCGCCCCTCTCCACATGGTCCCCAAGAAAGACGGATCATGGAGAATCTGCGGAGATTTTCGCCGCCTCAACTCAGTCACCGTGCCTGATAAATATCCCTTGCCACATTTACACGATTTTTCCGCAAACCTTTTCGGAAAAGCCATATTTTCGAAACTCGATTTACAGATGGCTTTTCATCAAATTCCTATAGCCCCAGACGACATTCCCAAAACTGCCGTAATTACCCCTTTCGGCCTGTTCGAGTATTCGGTCATGACGTTCGGTCTCTGCAATGCTGGTCAGACTTTCCAGCGCTACGTCAACCGAGCATTGGGCGATCTGGAATATGTTTTTGTTTATATTGACGATATCCTCGTCGCCTCCTCCACGCTCGAAGAGCACGAGAGGCATCTTCGCGTCGTTCTTCAGCATCTTCGAGAGTTCTCGCTTCAGCTTAACCTCGCTAAATGTCAGTTCGGTCAAACCGAACTTGACTTCCTCGGCTATAGAGTCGATAAGAATGATCTCAGACCAACCCTCGAAAAGGTCCAAGCAGTTTCAGACTTCCCGAAACCTAACACCGTGGGCGAGCTCCGCAGGTTCTTGGGCCTTGTTAATTTTTATCGTCGCAGTTTGAAGCATGCCGCTCAAAAACACAGCAGCCTCTGCTCGTATACCTCCGCAACTCTCGCAAAAATGACAAGCGTAAAATTTTTTGGTCCTCCGAGGCCGAAGAAGCGTTCTCACGCACCAAGCAGGAGCTCGTCAATGCGACCCTGCTGAGTCATCCCTCGTCTCAGGCCGAGACGAGACTCCTTACCGATGCCTTCGATATGGGCATGGGTGCCACACTCGAGCAGAAACTTTCCAACATTTTCTGGAGGGCCGCGATTTTAAAATCTTAACTGACCACAAGCCCCTCTCCTACGCTTTTACGCAGCGCTCGGAGAAGGCCTCGCCTCGGCAACAAACTTAACTCTCTTTTATTTCTCAATTTTCTACCAAAATTGAATACCTCCCTGGCAAGGACAACGTGGTCACAGCCTATCTAGACTCCTGATGGTATGATTCGAAAGAAGCACTGGAGGGTTCTTCTGGAAGTTGAGAATAAACACTTTTATAACATGAAAGTGGCATATAAACTAACTGAGGATCATTTAGATCCAAAATACTATCAAAAAATGAATGTTCCTATGGCATTTTACGTACGTATTTCTGGAAGTGATATATACGAGTAATATCGGGTATTTCAGTTTCTTTACATGACAAAAATTTCAGATTTTTTCAGAACCCGTATATAGGGGCATGGAATTCTACAGTAACTATTGTAACGATTTAAAAGATTCCAAAGGAACGAGGACTTTTATGGAAAGAGTGACTAAATTAATAGAAGCGATGATGTCTCGATCTCCTCAGAATACTTTGAAAGAAAATTCGGAACAGTATACGGTAAGTTATTCTACAAACTTATTGAAGGATTTTACACGATGGCTCAATCTATTACATAGTCTTAACATTCCAGTTCATAGTAAATATTCTTTTTCTTCTTCATTGATTTATTCATGATTTTTTTTTCATGGATTTATTGTGAGCCACGGTGTACAATTTCCCATTGAAAATTTTTTATGCTAATTAAAACTGCAACTCAAACGTTCAATGATTTCTACAAAAAAAATTACAATTTTTTTCCATAGGCTATATCAGAGTTCTTCCAATATCTTCGAGACTGGGAAGAAGGTGCTAAAAAACCGGACTCCCTTTTTGAGTCATAGCACTTTCCTGAGGTTAAAAGTTACATTAAAAGCGACTCTAGAAATTTTTCATTTTCTGAAAGAAAAATTCTATCTAAGTTATCTAATGACGAGTAGATTAAATCAAGATGCCCTAGAGGTATGAAAAAGTATACATTTATATGAATTTCTGTTCTATTATCAAAGAAAAATGTATACCGATTTTCTTCATTCTTATATAATTTATATTCCAATTTTCAGAGGTTCTTTGGCTTAATACGGGAAGCTTGTGGGTCCAATGATCATCCTGACTCTCGCATCTTTGCACAAGTTTTCCGCCTTTTGAGTGTTTACTCCCTTATAAAACCAAGAAAAGGAAGCAACATTAAAGGCGTTGACATCCTCAACACGATGTTGAACTTCAATGATTTGCAAAAAGAGAAACCGCAAAAAACATTGTGCGAAATTTTGGATCGAGTCATACTCAGAGATAATCCAGCCATAGAGGAAATCCCAAACTTCTTAGAGAGAGTGAAGGAGCACGATGAACGATTGTGTTTTTCACCAGATTTTGTGCAATATTACATGGCCGGCTACGTCGCCTTTAGAGCTAAAAAATTAACAAGATGCGTAGACTGCATAGAAAATGTCCAATGCCGAAGAAAACCAAGTGATGAAGAGCGATCTAAAATGCCACATTTTGGCGATCACGCGCCCATAGCAAGCGGCAGAAAATCTTCCAAACTGAAACTGAAACCAGCCGACGGTCGGCTTGTTTCAGTTTGGAAGATTTTCTGCTGCTAGCTATTGGGATCGGACATTGGTAACCCGACACCTGGTGGTGAGAATCGGAAGCTTTCTCAAGTGTCATTTTACATTATAAGAATAGATAAATAATTGAAAAAATCATTTAATAAATATATCCGAAAGATGGAAAGCTCGAAACTGGAAAATGCAGATTTGAGCTACCATTTTTTCCCTTCTACGGTCAGAATTTTGTCAAAATCGACAATTATTTTAGCATTCCCGAAAAAATCGACGTGTTGGTTGTATGGAAGAAGGCAACAACAAGAAAAGATCTGAAATCCCATTTGAGGGTGTCTTCACGTCATTTTACCAAAGAAGATTTTCTATTTCCTGCTAAGTAATATTCGATATGAACCTAAACAATTTTGATCTTTCAATTAAAATAATCATTTCTTTTGCACTTTCTCTCCCACGATAAAATTTATTTTTCCCGGATTGATTTCGGCCTATTGGCAAATTTCTTTAATCGTTCAAATCATTGTTAAATATAAAAATAAACAGAACCACATATGTAAACAATACATTTCGACACTTAGTTTCGGCCATATTGGATCATGTGACCAACGTGTTATGGAGAGTTGGTAAACTTCCTTTCCTAAAGGTCTATTCACAGCACCTTTACTCTGAACAGTAAATGCGGGACGAGAAAGAGACGCACTGAACGTAAACAAAGACAGCACTACTTTATTTAAGCAGAGATGAGTCTGGAGATTGCTAAAGTAATGTATTTAATTTCGAGTAATTTTCCGCAGCGCGCCCTATTGCGAAATGCTCTTGGGAACTAAAATGATAGGTTCATGCTACTACTTGAAGGGTAAAACAGAGCTACTGTTTATCACTTTTGCAGCGCCCCCAATTGCGTACAGCTTTTTCGGATCTTTTTCGAACTAAAATTAAAGGTCCGCGCTGTTATAATAATATGTGGGAGCACACACAATGAAGCGCGTCATGTCAGTGTATCCCCATTAACTCGCTTCGATATCACGCTGTCGGTTGTCGAGTTAAAATCAGAAATTGTATTTTTCGCGACTTCATGCAAAGGAGGCGCAAAATAGACGCAGAATTCAAAATTACGGAATATAACATTAAAAAAATTACACTTTTTTCTATATACTTTGAAAAATATTGATCTGAAATAAGTATCTAAAAGATTTTGTGAAATTTTAAGATGATTTAAATACTTGAAAAATAATTTTTTAATGAAATTTAAAGTCAATAAATGCTTAAAGATTCGGAACAAAATATCGATTTCAGCATTTTTTTAAAAAATTATGTAGAGAATATTTTATAATAAGATATCATTCAAGATAAGATACAAGTTTCAAAAATGAAGGGTTTGAACATTTTTATAATAGGTAACATCTTTTGTATGAAAATTTCGATAAATAAATGTAAATGAAGTGTTTGTTGATTTAAGGTAGTTCAGCCACAAAAATTAGACTTCAGGCAAAAATAGAGAATTTTTTTTCAAGAATAGCAATATTATTATTGAAGAGATCATTTCGAAGAAAAGAGATTAGTTTCCAAGACAAAAAATTGAAACATAAAAAAATAATGCATTTTACAAATTTTATTTTTACCCGGACTTGTTTTCTTATCGCTTCATACAAAATTTTAAAAAATGATGTGATTCTGTGAAATCACGGATAATTTTTTAAGAAAAAGGCTTTCTACAACTTAACTGTTTCCATTTTTTGGAAATTATAATAAATTCTTTAATAGCTAAAAGCATTAAAAATAAAAGTTCCAAAACAAAATTCTTGTAAAAAAATTACTGAATTTGGTAAAAACTTATTCATTTTAGAAATATGGAAACGGCTAGGTTGTATTAGGTCTTTTTCCTGAAAAAACGATTCTTGATTTATTTGAATCACGTCATTTTTTTTTAAATTTGGTTTGAAGCGATAAGAAAAAAAGTCGGGGTAAAAATAAAATTTGCTAAATTTATTTTTTTTCATGCTTCAAATATTTTTCTTGGAAATTAATCTCTTTTCTTTGAAATGATCTCTTCAATAATAATTTTTCTATTTTTAGAAGCAAAATTATCTTTTTTTACCTAAGACATATGGCAATTTCAATAGATGAATGTAAATGAATTCAAAAAAGTCATGCAATTTTTAAAATATGTGGCTTCTTCAAGAAGTTTTTAAAAATCGATGTATATCATATTTTAATAAATTTAGAAATTTTTATCAAAATTTGATAGTTTGGATTTTTTTAATTCTTCAAATGAATGTAGTACAATCATCATTTGAAATTTGATGATTTTTCATTACCATCTTTGATTCTAGAGCAGAATCTAGCAGAAAAATTCCAAAAACATCTTAATTAGTTAGAAAAATACTATGAAAACTTACCTTTGAAATGAGAATACAGACCTTTCACAATGTTAATTAATTTTAGAGTTATTAATATTATTAAGAAAGATCTAAATTTGATGTCTTTTAGATTCTCATCATATGAGAATTAAGGTTTTGGTTTTATGTGACAAATCATTCTCGAAATTTTCGTCCAATCTTTACGTTTTGAGATCCCCTGAGTCAGAAAAAACGGTTTTTACGAAAGTTTCTGTCTGTCTGCCTGCAGTAGTAATAGGTCATATACTCGATAACTCTGGATAGAAAAAAATTGGCTGATTGAATTGAGCTTTGACATACATTATCGCAGCCGAAAAAGCAAGGACAAGTTCGTTAACCAGCTACATCCGACAAAAATTGTCAAAATAGGAACATTTTTTGTGTTTTTGAAAAAAACTTTATGAAAAAATCAAAAATTTTAAGACTGGTTTCTGATAATTCTCGTAAATCTCTACTAATTATCCTGATAATATATTGCAATTAAAATAAATTTAAGAAAGTTACAGTATATTAAAACTTGAAAAAAGTCAATATCCATTTTCCAGTTAAATTATACGAGATACGAATAAAAGTTATGATAAAAAATGGTTTACTACATAAAGATCTACAACGGTAATAACTGTAAAGTGACATGTTTGATGACATGTCTGCTATTATATTGACCAAAAATTCACAGAATTTTTGTTAATTTCTCATTTTTTTGGCATTGGGTCAGCCTCTTTTTATTTTCTTCTATTAATATTATCAATGCTACTTACGATAAAAAACGCAAAAAAAGAGAGAAGGCAAACGTTTCGGCCACATATGGGGGCCCTCTTCAGTGCCATAAATTAAAAGATTAATTCAACATTTTCGTAAAAGATAAAAATGTAGAAGATAGTTAAAATAAGGATAATAATGAAACTCAAAAACTTATCTCATTGCTTGCAATTCAAAATGAAGAAGTCCAGTAAGCAACAACACGAATTGGAAAAAATATGTAGAATTCACTGTATATAGAAAACCGGATAAAATGAACGAAAAACTTAGAAATTTGTAAACAACAGGCTAGAATTTTTGTTTGTTTTTTTTCCTCTATAAAGAACGGATGACCATTTCTTCGACCGTTATATTATTATATCATATATAGGTTTGGTTTCGTCGGTCTTAGGGTCAATAAAACAACATTAAAGAAAAATTATCGAATCAATTTATATCAATAAAAATATTAATATTTCTATAAATTGTAAGGCTGAAATTATGAATATTAATCGAATTTGCCATGGCATTATTTAACATATGATTTTCAAGTTTGTGTTCTCAAGCTTTAGCACGCTTTTCATTGGTGAATTTAATTCAATTTATCGTATCTTCGTCTGTCTATCCTACAGTTTGCGTTGCTTCATCGGATTGTACACACCGTATTATAATGTAATTTTAAATTATTGAAGCCTTCAATCTTTGAGGCTTTAATGTTAATAACATTTTCAAGAATAAGACTGAATCTTCATGTGTGCTTTCGTTTTTTTGTAATTTATGTAAGTACTTATTTATTATATCAACACAACATATAAAATAGTTCTCTTTGGAAAAAGAAATTTGATGGTAAATTGATTTGTTCAATTTTTAGTGACATATATATTCCTTGAAAAAGACCCGCAGTGAGGTTGAAACATAGGAGAATTTTTGACCAAATATAATGAAGGAGTTTTTTATAGAATGTTGTTTTATTGACCGCAAGACCGACGAAACCAAACCTATATGATATAAAGATCTACAAGTTTGAACTGCAACATTTTTTCATAAGATGTATATTTTTCTTTTTAATTAAAAAAAAAATACCATTGAAAATCCGAAATTCAATTTTTTAACTAAAATATGTGAAATACGAAAAAAACGTAAGAATGGAAAATTGTTCGTTTCAATAATATATACAAATATTTTTAGATATAGTTTCTAATAAAACGTATATTTTTCATTATAATTTAAAAAAATACGATTAAAATTCAAAAATTCCATTATTTGAACAAAATATGTGACAAAATATGTGACAAATTCTCAGTAGGACATTTTTTGACAAGATGTATATTTCATGTTTTGGTTATAAAAAATACAATATTGAAAATAAAAAATTCCATTTTTGAACCAAAATATGTGTGATACAAAATAAGCGATAATGAAAAAAATCGTTTTCTCTAAAAGAGTCTATGAATTCTCCTCCTTTTTTAAATATTTGGAAGAAAATAGATTTTTTGTAATCTTGTAAATTATTAGAAAGTTACAGAAATGTATACAGAAAATCGAGCGCGAAGCGCAAGTTTCATGATAAGAATGTGTTCTTTAAGGCTGATAGAGCTTTAAGTAAATTGAATTTCTTTTTTCATTTGAAATAAAAACAAATTTAGTAACTTTGAGAAAATGTAATTCACATCGATAAACTTAAATAATAATGAAACAGGACTTATAACGACCCTTAGTATTAATATTCAAATATTGCTCATGTTCTTAGTTGGCTTTAGGGTCCGAAGAATATAAGACCGAGTGCGACAATCGAATCGCGCGCCCCAGGCGCGCTCAAACTTGCAAGCGAAGCGCGCCATGAGAATGTGCATAAATTGCATTTGAATTCGCATGCGATCTTGCACTTTGAGATTTATTCGGTGTGAAGTAAATTCGACAAATCATTACTATAAAGTAAAATACTTGAAAAAACATTTTCAAAATATTTAATATTTTTACACGAATGTACATACAGTCGACCGGCAATCGAAATACCCGGGCTCGAATCCCGGTGCATTCGAAAACGTCTTTTTTCCACAGAAAGATTTTCAAATTCTTTAAACTTAAGTATGTAACTATGAACGTATTAATATGTTTAATGTTTTTAAATTATTCAATGTTTTATTAAAACAATTAAAATAGTAAATTGTAATGACCCTTGATTTAATTTATAATAGACTTCTTCATTTATGGACCCTAAGGTCAATGCAATTTATTAAAACATTTTGAATTCAAAATAATTCTGAATGTTTGAGTATAAAAGGTTTAAATATTTGAAAAATACATAAATTATATCAAAATTAGGACACGAAATCGTACACTAACTTTAATTTAGTATGAAGTAAAATTGAAAATAAATCCTTTAGAATAAAACATTTTGAAAAAACTTTTAGAATACATAACATATTATAAATGAAAATTTCAATATATAAGTATAAATAAAAGGTTTGATTATTCAAAAGTAAAATATACTATATCTAATATTTTATCGAACAGCACACTTTAAGATTTTATTGGTATGGGGATACACATTTTTAAAATTACACGACTTTTTGTAACATGTTCAACCCCAGCATATAGAATCCAGAAAAGACTTTCTAAAAATATTTTATTTAGGTTAACAAATCACTATGAAGACATACTAAAAAAAATCTTTTAAAATTTTAATTTTTTTACATACTTATTAATTTCCTTCAAAGAGATCTAAATTAAAATTTCTTTTGTAATATCTTTCTATAAAATAAATCACTTTAACGAAAGTTGAAACTCCAGGTCAACCTCTGTAATTTCCGATGGTAGTTTATATATATATATACAAATTATCATGTAGAAGATGTAAATTCCAAAAAATGTTATAGTTACAAAGCTTCAAAATTTTGTAATTAAAATTTTAATATAAAACTTTAAGCATTTATTGACCTTGAATTCCATTGGAAAATTTGTTGTTTACTGTTCAAATCTTCCTCCGATTTCAGAAGAACAGACAAATTAAAAATTACAAAATATTTCATTAAAAAAATTTAACTCGTCCATATGATCTTGTCATATTGTAACAAGATTTGAACACTTCGGACAAAAATTTTTATGTAAAATTTAATATCGATAAATATTTACATGTTCATATGAAGATATTAATGAACATATATTTTAGTTTCTTAATTTATCCACATCTGTTAGAAAATTTTTCCTTTCCATAGACCATTTCATTTTTTTAATGAAAAGTCTGTGCTTAGACTACAAAAATGTGAGATGAAAATATTGCTAACATAAAACTGAGAATGTAAATTTTAAACTTGAATTTTATGTTTATCTCTTCTTAATAGAAAATATCTCTCTGACTAAAAAGTTTTTAAATGCACAAAATTGATAAGAAGTAGGGAAATTTGAATAGGAAAATATATATTGATTCAAATTTGGCACATTTATTGGCATCAAATTTTACTGAAAGTTTATTTTTGAAGTGTTTAAATGCTTATAAAATTTTACACGATATTTCAGATATTTATTTTAGGCAGATTTTTTCCAAAATATCGGAAAAAAAGTGTTGTCTCTTAAATAACATATTTCGTAAATTTGAAATTGTCGTTTGCTTCGCGCCTCTTTTGCACGGTTTCGACAGAAATACACAATTCTCAATTCCGACTCGATAACCGAAAGCGTGAAATCTAAAAATAGCATTGCATGAAGGAAGCGAGGAGAATAAGGAGAAGTCGGACGTGTCGTTGTCGCGTGCAAGAGCGACGAGGAAGAAACAAGGGCAGCGCGCGCCGCTGCCCCTCCAAAGAAATTCTGATGGTAAATTATTTCTGGATTTTCTAACTTTCATTATTTACCGACGCATAAAGTACACCTTTTGCGCAACGCGTTCAGAGGGCGCGTTTATCAGCCCACTTTTGTGAAATTCTCTTATTCCATTACTTTCGCAATCTCCCAACTCATCTCTGATTTAAGTTACATGCACTGTAAAAAGTGTGAAGGAAAATTACACTTTTCTCGTGTAATTCTTTCCTATGATATTCGTGGGAAACTTACAAATTTATTGTAAATACCCTATGATTTCTGAATGAATTCTCCATAAATATATGAATTTTACAGTAAAACTGTAATTTTACCACAAATATCACGGGTAATAAACATACCAGTGATAATCGTGGGAAATTTACAACGAAGTGGAAAAGAAATAAAAATGTGATTTCACAATGTTGAAGTAAATTCCCAAAGCGAAGCACGTAAGAAACCCAGTCCAATGTAAAATTACCATTCTGTTAGGTTTTCCACCGTGTGATGGCGCGTCTGCGCGTGACGTGTAACGAGCGACTATAGGGTCTCGCTCGAAGTCGATTAATTTATTCGAATGTTCGATACCAGCTCGCGGTATTATCAATTTCAAACAAGAACATAGTTTAATTCAGGAAATTCCCATCTTACTTCAAGAAATTATTCTCCCACGTTGTGCAGCTGAAAATGATAAAAGACCTTGTGAAAAGCGTACAAATTCTTTAGCTAGATTTACTATCTTTAAATAATAAACTTAATATTATTCTTCTAGTGATTGACATATGTACTCTTCGAGAAACTCGACATTGTAAATTAGTTTTTAGATTTCTCTGTAAGTTATATATCACTTCTATGTATACTAGTTTTAAGGATAAAAAAGGTTAAGTCTGGACGGTAGGATTTAAATAAATTAAGTTAGGATAGAACTAGGGATTTATAAAAGTTATATGCATTTCTATTTTAGATAGGCAAAAACTAAACGGAATGGCCAGCTAAATAGATATAGGAACCAGTTAGTCACGTACACCTAAAAAGATTTAAAATAGCATGTCTGGTCGCCAGAAGGGAGTAAAAAGTAATTCTGTAAGATTTACTGTTTTACTGCCTTCTCTTGCGCTTTCACTGCAAGCACCATAAAAAAACTTGCAGCTGAGAGGAGAGAGGCTGGGACTGGGGTTTTCCGAATCGGGCTTCTCCGGACTCGATTTTCCCTGGTCGAGCTTCTCCGGGAAGTTGGGTTGGGCCTAGCGAGGGCCAGCGTGTGAAATTGAGAGAGAGGGGATGCGTGGGGGAGAGTTGTGAAAGGGGATGCGTGAGTTTTGTGGAGTGAAAGAAAACTTAGAATATACGGAACTTCCGACGTGGACCGATCTTTTCGGATATTTGTAACTTTTCCCGTAGCCGATATTAAATTCAGTGGAAGTCCAGACTTAACGGACTTTAAAATTATAAAGTGAACAAATTAAACATCAGTTTGACTTGAGATCAGTGTTGTTAATTATTTTTCAAAATTCAAACTTTCCCGTTTCCTTTCAAGGATTTACACCGAGAAAGAACCGACCAATCACATTCGCCGCGGAATCGGATTAGCGTGGCTCGTAACAGACGTATAATGTAATGGCGATTTGCGACGGCCAGCGACAGCGTCTTATTTGATTTTATATTTTGACTATAGTTTGATTTGACGATTCGATCCGCGGTTTTCATTGGACATAAAGGTAAGTTTAAAACAATATAAATATCATGTTGTAGAAAGTGTGGAGATGTGCACTCTCATTTAAAACCCATGTGCTTCCAATGCGAGTGGAGATTACTGTTTAATTTGGTTATTTATAGACCACTATAAGGGTAACGGTCTATTCGTGACGGTGACACTGCAAGGTCCCGACGAAACAGCATTGTCTCGAATTTCTGTACTTGTTTTTCACTTCAAAAGAGATAGAAGGGGATACTGTGTTTTCAGGACTTTGTGTATTCAGGACAATGCTGTTCTGGGACTTTGCAGTGTTACCATTCGTGACATATATGAGGTTATGTATGGTCTTCACGGCAAGTGTAAAAGTTGCTTAAGAAATTGTAAGTTTAAGTTAAGTTCAAGTTCATAATTACATTATTAATAACTTAATAATTATTGTATTGTACTTTTATATTAATAATACACTTCAACTGCGAAAATTTAATGAAATATATGTATTTCAGCGGACTTTGAAACCAAAAACGGATTCGAAGAATGTAAGAATCTCCTTTGTGTCCATTCATTCCATCCAATTCGAATGCAAATTACGACTCAAGAGGTTGAACTGAGTTGCAGACTTAATATACAAGTATATGTATATTTCTGGCCCGCTAGCGGAATCAGGTTCAGTTGCTCCCTGTCTTCTCAAAAACGAAGTTTCCAATTTTAATTTTCGAAACTTGTAAATTTCATTGTGCATGTTTTTTTTAGCCCTTATGAAAAAGAAGTATTAGTAAGTTTAGATCTAATACTTTTTTCGCGAATAAGTATTAGAAATCTTATACTTTTTCGCAAAAATAGAATTGGATCTAATACTTACCAATACTTCTTTTTCATAAGGGAGGCAAATATTTGCATCACTTACCATATTAAAATGCTGACCAGAAAGTCGTTTTTTCAGAATTGAAAATTTCAATTCTTTTTTTTTATTTCTTGTGAAAAAATTTGAAAAACTTATTACATAATGTGTTCTGCTGAGAACTCAAAAAAAAAAGAAATACTTCACTATTCTTATTAACAAAATAGATTTGTAATGTATTATGTATAATGTATATTCGTTATACATCATACTCAATCTGACTCGGCGGAGCGGGCCAGAAACCCTTGCATTAAGCCCTTCAATTATAAAAAGATTACCTTCTATTTTATTACATTTTTGTTATTTCAAATATAAATAAAAAATTTTCCTTTTATATGAACTATTCTTTTATTTCAAGATTTAAGGGAAACAGAGAATTTGAATTGTGCGATTTGAATTATCCGGGTATGCTGGAGCGCATGCGTAAAACCGTTTTCACATTTGGAACTAGTATTTTACAAAGCGAGTGTACAATTACATTGCCTCTAACTTGCTTCGTGGTAATTTTGCCATTCCAATGCAATTTTACACTACTTCCGTAAATTGCCAGCGATTATCACTGGTATTTTTATTACCCATGATTCTCGTGGAAAAATTCCTTGACACTTTTTACAGTGTAGTTTAATATAATAAACGTTTACACGTAGACAGGTATCTCAGGCACTTCGCGTGTGCCGGCCAGCAAGCCACTAACTACCAGAGAGTCGACTCCCCTGGTCGCGCGGCGGTATCCCCACTCCAACGACAGGAGGGGGAACCTAAACACTAGCGCTCCCCACACACTCCCCCTAGTGACAACGAATTCTTACTTGAAATGTTTACAATTTTTTACAGTCAATTTAAAACTAGTTACAATAAAACTAAGCAGTTTTGAGATCAAATTAAGACTAGCGAAACTATTCTTTGGTGCCGGGAACGAAACGGTCTGATTTTTTTGAATAAGTCTTTAATACAGGAGTCGCTTCTCGGCTGCTAGCATGGGAGGAGGAGGAAGGATTATCAGAAACGTAATCAGCTACAAAATAGGCAGGCTTAATATTTTCCACGGATACGTTGCGGGGAACTCCGTTAACATCAATCTGAAAGACGCGATCTGAGATGCGATCTAAGACCTTATGAGGACCGGTGTACGGTTGCTCGAGCGAACTTTTGCTTACCGTCACGCGCAAGAAAACGTGAGTACAAGACGCGAGGTCCTTATGTACGAAAACGCGCTTTTTACAATGGTGGCCAACAGGAACAGGCTTGACCTGCCTCATGTGCTCGCAAAATTCTTCTAAGAAGATTTGCGGATCGGCGGACTCGTAGTCGGGGAGAACGAATTCACCAGGAATCCGGAGCGTTGTTCCATAGACGAACTCGGCGGGTGAGGATCCAGAATCCATTACGCTTGAGCGTAGTCCCAAAAGGACAGTGGACAAGGTAGGAGACCACTGAAGATTCGCGTGGCACATTATGGTTGCTTTTAAGCACCTGTGCCATCTTTCCACCATGCCGTTCGAGGCAGGGTGATAAGCAGTGGTGCGGGTTCTGTGAGAGCCGGTGAGGTTGAGCAGCGCGGAGAACAGGCGAGACTCGAATTGGCTCTCCTGATCGGTTGTAAGGGTTTCGGGTGCTCCGAAACGTGAAATCCAACTGTCAACAAAGATACGGCAAACAGTAGTTGCATCGATGTCGCGTAAGGGAAAAGCTTCAGGCCATCTGGAAAATCTGTCGATGATAGTAAGGACGTACCTGTACCCCTCGGAAACAGGAAGTGGGCCGACAATGTCCATATGGACGTGTTGAAACCGCGATTCGGGAGCGATAAAATGTGCGGGCTGAAGACAGTTATGTCGAGAGACTTTCGACCTCTGGCAAGTGATGCAAGTTTTACACCAACTTTTGACGTCTTTGCAGACTTTAGGCCAGATATAGCGTTTTCGAATGAGCCTGTCCGTGGCTTTAGGGCCGGGGTGGGCCTGTGAATGAAAAAGGTCAAAGGTTCTTTTTCGGAAAGGAGCCGGAATGTAGGGGCGAAGCGTGTCCCCTGAGAGATCACACATGACGGTGGTGTGTTCAGGACCCCATTGGATCTTTTTTAGGTTAAGAGAGCATTTGGGGGAACTCAAGAGAAGCCTGAGTTCTTCGTCGGCTTCTTGCGCCTGCGCTAACTCTATTTGGCTTATATCGGTGGCCAGAAGAATCACATTTTTAATACATACTTGAAAAATTCAATAATATATTTATATAAATGGTTAATGCGAAAAATTTACCCATGTATCTTCTCTCGACACGAGAAAATTCCGCAGGTTTTTAATTAAATGTGGAAAGTCGGACAGAAACCATAGTTTTTCGTCTTTTTCACATGGATGATCGCAAGAAACATTATCCTGATTTATTCCAAACTGAGTCCACATTCCTCTGTTCCATTGCGCTCCATCGCTTATGACTGCGTAACGTATAATCCACATGCGTGCAATAGATTAATACATTCTACCACTAGGTGGCTTAGAATTTTTCCCGTTGCACAGGCTTTGCTAAGAAAGCATGCCAGAGTTTGCACCTATTTCCCAGCGAACGGTTGATACATAAATACTAAAGCGTGATCTCCGAGTTCCCGACTTTGTGGAACTGGAGTATGGGCACCAAGATCAGTGAATCCGTTAAAGCGAAAATTTTTTCTGTCAAATGACACTGTGGCACTCAATTGCATTTCGTCAAGTAAGAGAACTCCTGAAAAGGATATCCGACGTGTCAAGAGAGATGTTTTTAAACGACAGTAAGAGAATCGCAAGAAAAACTATGGTCTGGGTGAAAAAAGTCTTAATTGTTACTAAAAAAGGGAAACTCTTCATAATTACAAATAATGCTATGATGAAATATGATAATAATAATAATACAAATGATAATATATTTTATTACCTCTTCTTTCTAGCCCACTCATATCTGAAGATTTCTCTTTGAGACATTTAAAAACATTCAAGTCAAAACCGTACGAAGAATTCATTTTTTTCAAATAAGAATCCAAGGTTTGCAAAGTTGGAACGGATAATATTTTTCTATCCAAAATATGTTGGTATAAACTTTTGCTTTTAATTCGCATGAGAATGCACTCGTACACTCAGCGTATATCGTAGCGTTTTCCACGCGGACTTTTTACTTTCGCTGCTTCAAAACAGGCTCGAACTGCTTCTTGCTGCTCAGGTGGTAATTCGCAAATTTTCTCTTCCATTTTCGCTTCATTCATTTGAGCATTGCATTCGCCTTCTCTTCTTTCTACAGAAATGAACATCAAGCATGAAAGATTCTGACACTTTAAACTTATTTACATTCTGAAAAATTTTTAAACACTTGAAAACCTTAAATTAAGCATTAGTTAAAGTCTGCTCACGACAACGGGATTCACGTTCAACATAATTGTCTGATTTAAGACATGCATTCTGAAAGAAAGAAATATATTAAAAAATAAATATTAAAAGATACGTATATATATGTAATAAGTGGCGCCATACGTCGTCCAAAAGAAGAGGATCGTGCATATCGTCATCCTCTACTAGGAGCACTGTAGAATCTTTGAGATTGTGGGCTTTAGCTGCAGAAGCTTGGAACGAATTTTCCGAGATAAAGACTGGATTCTGAAATGAATCAATATTTCGCATTTTACGTCGAATGATAACTATTAAGGTAGTACGATCACGAAAATTAGACCTCAGGCAAAAATAGATAATTTTGCTTTCAAGAATAGCAATATTATTATTGAGGGGCTAATTTGGAAGAGAAAAGATTATTTTTCATGAAAAAAATTTGAAACACAAAAAAATAATTTTATTAATAAATTTTATTTTTTCCCAAACTTATTTTCTTATTGCTTCGAGCCAAATTTTTAAAAATGATGTGATTGTGATAAATCACGGTTCACATTTCCAGGAAAAAGATTCTCTACAACATGACGGTTTCCGATTTTTGAAAATGAATTCTTTAATGCCTGAAATTATAAAAAAATTTTTTTTCAAAACAACATTTTTATAAACAAATTGCTGTATTTGATAATAATTAATTCAATTTCAATAATAGAAAACGGTCAAGTTGTAGACAATCTTTTTTCTAAAAAAGTGAACCGTGATTTATTAGAATCGCATCATTTTTAAAAATTTGGCTCGAAGCGATAAGAAAATAAGTTTGGGCAAAAATAAAATTTATTAATAACATTATTTTTTGTGTTTCAAATTTTTTTCATAAAAAATAATCTTTTGTCATTCAAACTAGTCCTTCAATAATAATATTGCTATTCTTGAAAGCAAAATTATCTATTTTTGCCTGAGGTCTAATTTTCGTGATCGTACTACCTTAAAAGAGGCCTATATTTATGTTATATAAAATTGAAATGTATGGCGCCATACCTCTGAAGAAAAAGTCTCATGCATATCATTATCCTCTACTAGAAACGCTGTGAAATTTTCGACACTGAGATCTTGAACATCAGAAGCGTAGAAAGAGTTTTCCGAAACGATGATTGGATTCTGAAATCAATCAATATTTCATATTTTACATCGAATGGTGATAATTAAAATAGGCTTTATATTTATGTAATTAAAAATTTAAATAAGTGGCGCCATACTTCCGAATGTAAAATCTCGTGCATGCTGTAATCCCCTGTTGGAAGCATTGTGGAATCTTCAAGATTGAGCCCCGCAACATCAGAAGCGGTGTAAGAGCTTTCCAAGTTAAAGTTAACATACTAAAAGAAATTAATAGTTCACTTTTTATGTTGATATTGATAATGATTAAAAGAGACCTAATAACTAAGGGTGGAAAGTTTATATTATACATTACCTTTGAAAAGAATGAAAAGTGATTATCGCTTTCCGTTAATGAATCTACAAGTGTCGTGCGATTCTCATGATCGAGGTTTCCAACATTCGCAGCATTCAATATACATGGTGCAAGCACCACATTGGCTTCATCCCCACAATCAGGCATTCTCTTTTCACACGTTCTAATCTGCAATAAATTTCAAAATGTAAATGCTATTGGGTACAATGTTTCTATATAAGTAAAAATATATAACCTTTCTAGGAATAGCATTTGGTTTCAGTCGTATTCTCCCTTTTTTTATACGATTAATTGTCCCATCTGGCATTTTAGTCTCAAAATGCGAGTCAATATCTTCTTCGCAAAAATGTGCTTCGCATATACAATCTAATTTGTTCAAGGATTGCGAAATGGCATCTTCCGATACATTTCTGACCCTTTCATCCTGTAATAATAATACTTTTTTACTAAAAATTCTCAAGTAAAAACTTTCCCACGCAATTTTACGAGATTTAAAAAATGGGCATTCATTGTAAATTCCTTAATTTCCCAAGTCCATTCCCAAGCATAATTTATTTATTTCATTTACTTGTCTGATGAGTAAAATCGAATAGTATAGCATCGGAAAGAAATTTGTTCAAAGACCATAAGGATTGTCATATATTTTTCTCCCGTAAAATATACTAAACAAGAGATGGTTCCTTTTTTTTATATAGGTATAATGTCTTTAAATTTTATACGTCTAACACTATTATATATAATTCTTTCCCTAACTGTGGTACATTAAAAAAACTTCGGCAGAGAACATTTTCTTTATTGCCTTTATACCGTTTGAAACTACATATTGCGCATCTCCGATGCACATTCGTTTTTTTTGTACTAACCTAAAAAAAGTATTACATACATTATAATTATATATCATTCAAAATTAACGAAAGATAAATAAAAGTACTTACCATTTCGATATTGCACTAAAATAAATATATGGTACACCGGTACACTGCGCTGCTAACGCGAGGAGATTGGACGGCGTAATATAATTTTTAAAGTTTATAATAAATACTTTGCCCAATAATTTAATATATATTATTTAATTATTATTCATTTGAGGTTAATTATATCCTATTTTCGCGACAGCGGCCAACATGGACGGCATGGACCATTTGTTCATACTAGCGCCACGCACGGGAAGTTCAGGCAAATACTTCCCGAAAAAACGTACTCGTTTTTCGTGAAGTTGATGTACATTACTTTGGTCTCCTTAGAGATCCTCAAGGGAGAGTTGAGACACAGATCCCCCGTTTTTGATTGGTTGCGATTAAACCGGAACCGGAAGTCTTCAAAAGCGCGCCATTTTCAAATTCAATTCAACAACTATACAGTTTTGCAGGGAAGCATTTTGAAAAAAACGATAATATAAATTATTAAAGTATTGAATAAGTATACAGTCAATACAAGTAAAACTATTTAGCGAAATAATGCAATGAATTAAAACCAGTTTATAATACTGCCCAATTTCAAGACATTTGTACAATCCAAGAATGAAACAAATATTTCAAAGACAGTGAACTTATTATGTAATAAACTGAACAGAAGAAGTAAGTGAGGAATGAATAAGGAAAGAAATAAACCATTTTTAAGACAAAAAGTGTTTATTATGAAAAATTACTGAAAGGTAGTGTGCATTGCCACACTTTTACTATCGTATCGTAGTTCTTTTTCTTTTATTTTGGCTTGATTACAAATTCGTAAGCGAAACATGAGAAATCTGCGTAAAATTTTGTCTTTCAGATTATGGCACGGTAAAACGTGATGAACTGCAACTTTCTGAAATGATGACAACAGGGAGTTAAATACATTTAGATTTTTTTGTCCATTTATAATTGGAATGTTCGATCTGAATATGTGTGTAACATCCCTACTTTCCCCCTGGTTGCCAGACGCTTCAGTCAGCCAGGGTTCGGTAGGAGTGGGGGAGTAGGGTACGAAATAAACGAAACGGATTTTCAATATCAAAATATATATATATATATATATATATATATATATAATTTATTGAAAATAGAACTGAAATTTAATACAAATAAGAAAAGGTACTTCGTGAAGTAAATAAGTTTAAGCGGTGTGTATGTGTGAATGTGGATAACAAAAATAAAAAATGGTGTGCCGGTGTCAGTGTGTGAGATTACTATGTACGTGTTTGTGTGTGTGTGTGAGTGTGTGTGTGTGGGGTTGTCGTGGATGCGCGGGTGCGCGAGCACAGGCCTATCGGTTCGTTGCTGGTGGACCGGTTACTCGTGTACAATCTTAATGTTACTTTTTGCAAACAAAACATACAGGGTTGTAGGTGTTAAGAATCGGCGATTTACAATATGATTTGTTGTAGCTCGATTCCCCTCGGGGGGCGCGTTCGCCTTGATTTCTCTCCGGTCGCTCGTTTCGTCGGTCATGGTCAAGTCTCGGTCGTTTTAGGGAGGGGCGCCCTCAGCGGTATCTGAGCATCGGCGCCCCATCCTCGGTGCCTCGGCCATGGCGGTATCCAGAGGGCCGAGGGTACTGGTGGGTCGGTCGGTCGGTAAATTCCCCAGGTCGGGCCCGGTCACCGGTATTTGACAAGACCAGATCCTGGACGGGGCCTCGGCCATGGCAGGATCCAGAGGGCCGAGGGTACTCGTGTGTCGGTTGGTCGGTATGTTTGACCGGGGAGAAGGTTAGGTTCACGTTGCCCCGGTGAGAACCGGGTGAGAAGTGAATCAGGTGTGCCCGATGTCACGCACCGCCCCCCTCGTCCCATGGCCAATGGCATTAGCCATTGGTCAGAGGACGAGCTGGTTCGCCAGTTTGGTGTATGCGATTCGGATAGGTATGGATTGGTACGGTAGGAAACGGTTAGGTTCGGTTTTGTTCGGTTGGAACGGTTAGGTTCGGTTAGGTACGGTTGTAGTAACGTCTGTGTTGTCCTGATGCAGCCTGAGCAGCACCCAGTCAGGGGAACCTGACGCTGGGTGCCAGCTCTCACCGAGAGTCGACCATGGGGGAACTCATCGATCGACGCTCGATGTGGCCGGACCAGGAGGATCGGTGTCGGTCGGCCACCACCTGGCTTCGCCTGGAGCAACACGCAGTCAGGGGAACCTGACGCTGGGTGTCCGCTCCCACCGAGAGTCGACCATGGGGGAACCCATCGATCGACGCTCGGTGCGACTTCACCAGGTGTTGCGGTCGGGGTCGGAGATACCCTCCTATGGGGGAACCCATCAGGAGAGGCATCTCCATGCCGTCCGTCTAGAGCGCCGCTCCAGTGTGACCCGGATCGCCGCTCCAGCTGAACTGCCCCGTCTCGGTGTTCTGACCCTCCTTATATATCTTTCGCGAAGAGTGGGGGTAGCTGCGCGCGCGGCTCGGCGGCCGGTGGGGGTACTCACGTGAGTCGCGGTGGTGGGAGTACTACTCCGAACGCCGCGGTAGGGGCGCGGTGGCGTAGCATGCATATACGATTCGTAACATGTGGTCTAATTCTAAGAAGAATTGAAAAGTATCCTCATTTACGAAAAAGGGTATTTTCTTTATAGCATCTGTAACTGGTGTATGTAGAATAAGGTAACTGGGTATACTCTCTAGATCCGACGGATGCTATACAAGATTCACATATGTTATTTTTGCTTTGTTTTATAATACTGTGAATCAAATATCCAGCTGCTTGATACAAGGCATTTTTTTCTACATTGTTGATCGGACTCGGGAAATTTACAAAGAATCTTTGGTCATCGTTGAGAAACATGGAAATATCTTCAAAATGTGATTGAGGATTTTGTTGCCAAGAATGATAAGGATTAATGACTGATGTAGACGCATTATTTTGTTCACCCGAAGTATCTGGTAAAATATTAACAGATACTTTTCTCAGTGCGTTCTCCGTTTTCGAAACATCATTTACTTCAACATTAACTGAAAACTTATTTCTTTTTGACTGATCTAAAGATACGCTACTTTCGCTCGTTGTACTATTTACTATATTTTTCGAGTTTAGTTTTAGAGGCTCATATGTATTAAAAAAATCGACCAGATAAGTGCTGCCATCAAACTCATAGTTGCTGGTTTTTACAGGTTTTATATATTGTGAGATAGATATTAGTCGAAGATCGTACTTAAATTGAAGAACATTTGGAGTGACGTGTTTTGATCGAATTAAACTAAATAAGTTTTCAACGCAATCTTGCGTAAATCTTGACGTAAGGACAAATTTGAAACCTCGTTTTTCCAAAAGATATTGGCTCAATTGTATTGCGGATGTAGTAGACAGCTTGAAACCCTTTTAAAGAGGTTTGAAAATACCTGCATCACCAACTCGCAAGTTACTTAAAAGGTTTACCATTTCCCTTAAAAATGAGATTGTTTCTTCGTATTTTTTTCTATCAAATGTGCTAATTGCGTTTTGTAAATCACGAGACGTCATCAGTCTAAACCATTTTGCAATATTTGAGACAAACCAAGCAGTTGTAATATATTGAGGTTTTGAATTTTCATCAGCAAGAAAATAAAGCGCTGCACCAACTTCTGGGCTTAAAATTTTCTTCGCTCTGTTTACTTTCATTTTCGCAAATTGACTATTTTTTGTTGGCAAAACATCTTGCACATGAAGACCCGGCGTCAGTGTGAACGCTAAATCCTCTTGCAGTTTCAGCATTTCTACTAAATGTTCAGTATTGTCGACATTGGTGGGCAAATCGTAAGTCTCCTGCAAATCTTCAGGAATATATATTTTTCCATTATTGATGATACCGGAAACGATATTTTTCAATAGATGAGGCACATCTGCGAAAAAAAACAGCCTTCTGTCTGGATCCTCTTTTGGAAATGGGTGAGGAATAGAGTTTTTAATATTCCTGTTTCTACCAGCTGTGACTCCAAAGGAATTCCAGCAAGCAACGTTGGAAGGTCCCATGTCAGATGTAACGCTGTTGACCCGTAATCCAATATTTTCAGCTTTCTCGATGATCTGCAAAATATTCGGTTTTAATTTTATTCCATCAAATCCACTGCCAGTCAAGTCGTATCCAATAATTTGCTTCCACCGACATGCAGTACCCACTAATATGTATACCATGCCATGCTTAGCTTTATTGTTATCTTCGGATTGATAATTAGTATTAGAATTTTTCTTACCCTTATCCTTCGACGGAATGGTTATATCTCCAAGATACTGTTTAGTTTGAGGGTCGTACATACGTCCACCTTCAATAGAAACTTCGTCTATAGCAAGCGAGCATTCCTTATCAGTTTCGGTTAAAGTTCCCACTTTTTTCTCTAAATAATCAAACATTTCATCTGATATGCCCGGGTTCGAACTTGATATGCTCAATCCTTCGGCTTAAAGTTCTCCGGGAACGCAGAGGTATTCCTTGTTTTAAAAGCTCATCATAACCTGCATTTACACAAGTAAATTTCAAACGGAGTGCTTTTTTGATTGTAGACTTCGAGTACTTTCCTGGTTTTGATTTGTCCCCATTCTGGATTTTCTGGATTAAATGTTCAATCTGATCTTCTGTAAATAAAGTTTCTAAGCTCTGTCTATATACATCATGACGCCTGATCTCTAATTTTCTTTGTACGTGCTTTAGATTTTGTAACCTTTTCTTCAAGCCTTCAATGGTCTTCAACTGTTTCTCAAATAATTTTTTTAATTTCTCATCAGCAATCTCTGATACCAGACGATATTCCTCATCTTCCAAAACGTTCCCAGGTAGTTGGTCGTTTTTCACACCACACGGAATAGCTTCCTACATAAAAAGTAATAAAAAAACCTTGTACACATTTTATGACAATTTTTAATTAATATGTAATGATATCCCGGCAAAAAGGAGTTGATTGAGATGCATAAAACGACATTAAAAAAAAAACGAACATTTGAATGCCTTCAAATGCGTATTAATTGCATTTTTGTCCCAAATGCCATTCAATGCGCATTACTCGATAAAACTTGTCTTGCTTCAATCATTTTAAATGCGCAGAAAGTTGAGCAGTTAATGCCATTCAATGCGGTTCGGCGTTTAAATGCCATACAATGCCTTCCTCGGTAGAAAGTATTGAGCAGGCCAATGCCATTTAATGCTTTTGGCCCTAAAATGCAATTAATATGCATACAAACGCATTCAAATGTTTAATGCCACTTTATGCGTACCAGTCAACTCCTTCTTACTGGGATATTAAACATGTTTTTTTTTCAATAAAAGTAAAGGTTAATTAGGTACTGTTTTTTGTATCATAAGTAGAGGTATTTAGAGGGAGAATATTGTACCTCATTTTCAACTTCCATGAATTCACAATCTTTAAAAGCAGCAGACGAAGTGGCTATACTCAAATCATTTTTGAATGAAGCTTCAGTTCTTGGCGTGATGACTAAGTCCTACGAGATAAGAGCACTCTCATTATTCGATATACATGTCAATTGAAACAATTTTTAATGACAAGCGTACTTTGAAACTTGAAAATCAATATTTATTTAGAACTGTACAAAACTTCCATCGCAATTTTTTTACCTTGCTACCAGCTTCCAAATTATAGTCCACAGAATCTGTAGGTAGAGTACCAGAAGTGCCTGCTTGTATATTATTGAAATCACCACTCAGAGATGGGTTTTTGACAAGCACAGTCAAATTCTACAATCGAAACGAAATACTAGGTTGTTCAAAAAGTTTTGAAAGCGACATCTATAGAGCAGTAGAAGAACCAAAATTTCTACGCCATTTTAAGATTTCATCTTTCATATGAACATACCCAAAGTGTCATTCCACTCTGTCAATTCATTGTTTGTTTACAAGCCATTTGAAGTTGACGTGTCAGTGTATTTTTGTACAATGGAAAAAACCGAATATCGTGCAGTGATAAAATTCTTTGTTTTGGAAGGTTTATCAGCAACGCAAATTCATACAAAAATGGTGAAAGTGTTAAAGGAAGCTGCTCCTTCATTTCCAACTGTGCATCGATGGGTTTTAGAGTTTAGACGTGGTCGAAAAAGCGTTGAAGACGATCCACGCTCAGGACGTCCAAAAAGTGCATCAACACCAGCATTCATAGCAAAAGTACAGGATATGGCTTTGGAAGATCGTCGATTGACCGAGAGAGATTTAGCAGAGGCCCTAGACATCTCATTAGACAGTGTGAGTCATATTTTATGTGAAGTTTTAGGTTTCAGAAAGCTCTGTGCACAATGGGTGTCGCATTCGCTCACAATGGAACAAAAACACGTTTGAATGCGACTTTCTGAGCAACATTTGGAGCGTTTTCGAAAAGATAAAAAGGATTTTTTGCGTCGATTCATCACTATGGATGAGACTTGGGTCTTCCATCATGATCCTGAATCAAAACAAGAGGCTAAGGAGTGGTGTGAACCAGGCACTTCGGCGCCGAAGCGAGTTCGTGTCCAGAAATCGGCGAAGAAGGTGTTAGCATCAGTTTTTTGGGATGCAAAAGGGATTTTGTTTGTGGATTATCTCCAAAATAGCAAAACAATAAATTCTGAATATTATTGTAACCTTTTGAATCAATTGGATGCAAAAATTCGTAAAAAAGACCCGGTTTGCAGAAGAAAAAATCCTTTTTCATCAAGACAATGCACCCGCTCACACAGCTCAAAAAACCATCACTAAAATAACCGACTTAAAGTACGAATTGTTGCAGCATCCACCTTATTCGCCTGATTTAGCTCCCTCTGACTTGTGGCTGTTCCCACACCTCAAGAAATTCCTTCGTGGGAAGCATTTTTCATCAAACGAAGAGGTTATAGCCGTCGTAGAGGAGTATTTTGCAGGCCTTGCAGAAAGTCACTTCCATGATGGGATCAACAAGTTGGAAGACCGTTGGACCAAATGTATTGATCTTATGGGAGATTCTACTGAGCAATAAAAGTGATTTCACCAAAAAAAAAACGCATTTTCATTTCCGCTTTGAAAACTTTTTGAACAACCTAGTAAATGGTTACTATACATATCAGTTTATTATTTTTGGAACGGCTTTCACAATGGAAAGTATATTATCTACAATCATTCTTGACTTCTTTTACCTTACTGTCAGTCTTCAAAAAATCAGTTGAATGTGAGCTACGGAAGTTTTCAGCGGTGCCTGAATACTGTAAAAAGTTTCCTACAATAAGCTTTTGTCAGATAATTTCATGCTTTAACAAAACAACGCGCTTATAATTTGCAAGTAGCAATAATTCGAATGAACATTCTAAAGTTTTACTATTTCTAAAGTACAGACACTATGAAACATAAAAAGTATAAAACAGAGAAAAATAAGTAATTTCTGTGGCGTTTTGTACAGTACTAGGTTGTTCAAAAAGTTTTGAAAGCGGAAATGAAAATACGTTTTTTTTTTGGTGAAATCACTTCTATTGCTCAGTAGAATCTCCCATAAGATCAATACATTTGGTCCAACGGTCTTCCAACTTGTTGATCCCATCATGGAAGTGACTTTCTACAAGGCCTGCAAAATACTCCTCTACGACGGCTATAACCTCTTCGTTTGATGAAAAATGCTTCCCACCTAGGAATTTCTTGAGGTGTGGGAACAGCCACAAGTCAGAGGGAGCTAAATCAGGCGAATAAGGTGGATGCTGCAACAATTCGTACTTTAAGTCGGTTATTTTAGTGATGGTTTTTTGAGCTGTGTGAGCGGGTGCATTGTCTTGATGAAAAAGGATTTTTTCTTCTGCAAACCGGGTTTTTTTTACGAATTTTTGCATCCAATTGATTCAAAAGGTTACAATAATATTCAGAATTTATTGTTTTGCTATTTTGGAGATAATACACAAACAAAATCCCTTTTGCATCCCAAAAAACTGATGCTAACACCTTCTTCGCCGATTTCTGGACACGAACTCGCTTCGGCGCCGAAGTGCCTGGTTCACACCACTTCTTAGCCTCTTGTTTTGATTCAGGATCATGATGGAAGACCCAAGTCTCATCCATAGTGATGAATCGAAGCAAAAAATCCTTTTTATCCTTTCGAAAACGCTCCAAATGTTGCTCAGAAAGTCGCATTCCAACGTGTTTTTGTTCCATTGTGAGCGAATGCGACACCCATTGTGCACAGAGCTTTCTGAAACCTAAAACTTCACGTAAAATATGACTCACACTATCTAATGAGATGTCTAGGGCCTCTGCTAAATCTCTCTCGGTCAATCGACGATCTTCCAAAACCATATCCTGTACTTTTGCTATGAATGCTGGTGTTGTTGCACTTTTTGGACGTCCTGAGCGTGGATCGTCTTCAACGCTTTTTCGACCACGTCTAAACTCTAAAACCCATCGATGCACAGTTGGAAATGAAGGAGCAGCTTCCTTTAACACTTTCACCATTTTTGTATGAATTTGCGTTGCTGATAAACCTTCCAAAACAAAGAATTTTATCACTGCACGATATTCGGTTTTTTCCATTGTACAAGAATACACTGACACGTCAACTTCAAATGGCTTGTAAACAAACAATGAATTGACAGAGTGGAATGACACTTTGGGTATGTTCATATGAAAGATGAAATCTTAAAATGGCGTAGAAATTTTGGTTCTTCTACTGCTCTATAGATGTCGCTTTCAAAACTTTTTGAACAACCTAGTACTTTATGCCTGTGGGATCATTTTTCAATCTTGAACGCTTTCTCATTTTTCTTTATATGAGGTTATGTTTATCCCTATTAGACGCCCACAAATGAAATCATTTTTTATCTTTTCTTATTATATGATTTGTAAGATCAAAACATAAAAAATAAAGGATCTATAAAAATATAATGCATACCACTCTTATCCTTCTAACAAAAGCTTTTTTGTGTCCTCTTGTCATTCTTTTGGGTTTATTCGGAAATAAAGTTGGTACTGCTCCAGATCGAATTCTTTTTTTACTACCCGAGACTCCCCACATCTCAGGTGCAAAGTGTACCTGAAACATACTTCATGTATTGAAATTGTTTCAAACAAAAATTTTTTTGTTCACGAAAAACACACCTCACCCTATTGAAAAACTTGACGTAAAAAACGACGTCAAAAATGACATAAAAAACGACGTCAAAAATTACGTCAAAAATGACGTAAAAAACGACGTCAAAAATCACGTAAAAAACGAAGTTAAAAATTGGGACAGTTTTTTACGTCGTTTTTTATGTCATTTTTGACGTCGTTTTTGACGTACTTTTTTGTCTTTAAGAAGCCTTACATTTCCTATTACATTTTTGTGACTCCTTTACGAAATGCCCATTCCACTTTGAAATAAATTATTTTATTATACAATAGTTCTTTTACTGATAAGCATTTCTCAATTACGATATCCAATGAACGACCGAATATAAATTGTTAAGGCTTCTTAAAGTCGAAAAATTACGTAAAAAACGTCGTAAAAAATAACGTAAAAAATGACGTAAAAAACTAACCCAATTTTTGACATCGTTTTTTACTTAATTTTTGACGTCGTTTTTTATGTCGTTTTTGACGTACTTTTTTGTCTTTAAGAAGCCTTAACAATTTATATTCGGTCGTTCATTGGGTATCGTAATTGAGAAATGCTTATCAGTAAAAGAACTATTGTATAATAAAATAATTTATTTCAAAGTGGAATGGGCATTTCGTAAAGGAGTCACAAAAATGTAATAGGAAATGTAAGGCTTCTTAAAGACAAAAAAGTACGTCAAAAACGACGTCAAAAATGACATAAAAAACGACGTCAAAAATGACGTAAAAAACTGTCCCAATTTTTGACCTCGTTTTTTACGTAATTTTTGACGTCGTTTTTTATGTCATTTTTGACGTCGTTTTTTACGCCATTTTTGACGTCCTTTTTTACGTCATTTTTTACGTTATTTTTTACGTCAAGTTTTTCAATAGGGCACAAACGCGAAACCCTGGACCTGGCTGCCAATCTTTCTCTCGATCATTATATTTAATGATGTTCTCCATCCATTTTTCTTTAATTTCAGTATTTTTTGGAATACACAAAGCCTTTAGAGGCTGAATTCTGGCAGTACAAAATACTGCATCCAGACACTGTAGCAACTAACAGCAACTGTCAACTGACCACAACACTGACTTTCCTAACCTACAAACGCGCATCTACAACGTTTACATATTTCAAATTTTTCGCGCAGTTGTGACGATTTCTGGTTCTGGACTAATCGTGATGCGCACTAGACTCTGTGTCTCAACTCTCCCTTGAGGATCTCTAGGTCTCCTTATGTCTATTCTCCATGACTACTACACAAGATCGATAAAATTAAAATGGCCGGGACTAGTCGCGAATTATCAAGTGTAATGGAAGAAAATGATAGATTAGATTCGAGTGTACGAATAAAAACTCGTATATGCACCAAAGTCACATAAAATAGAATACGTGCCAATGCACACAATTCGGGAAATTACGAGACACGCTTAAAATGCTCGCAGGACTGATCGCGCCTCGGCTTCGTCTCGGCTTTGCCTCAGCTACGCCTCGACTACGCCTTGGCTTTGATCTCCTGTAAGTATTGTCGCTCGTCGCGTAATAACCCTCATTATGCGCCTAGGTGCATAATATACTATTTCATACTAGCTGGGCAGTAGACAGTTCAGTAAATGTAAGTTTCTTTTCATGTCTGTAAACCAAATACATTATCATCGTATTGCAAGGATTCCACGTTACAACACTCACGGTGCGTCAATAAAAGTACCTACTAAAAGAGATGTTCTGGTGACAGACGATTATTTATATTGTTTTAACTGTTTACAACTTTCTTATTTCGAGTTCGGTTTCCAATAAAAACTAGACAAAATGTTTCACAATTTTTAGCATAAGTTAAGAAATGGCACGGAACTGATCAACTGATATGTTTCTTTTTCGAACCTTATCTAGAACGGTTTGACTCAATTTGATCTTCACTACTTAATACAGAAATTGTTATACATTATCACATCACCAGTGAAAAAGATATTAGTATTATTTGAAAATTTGACTTTCCAAAAATCTTTTCTTTTAATCCTAAGAAAGTTTATTTCTTCAGTCAAAGTAAAAAATCAAATGTAGGTTAACTTTAACTTTTAATTTCTTTTTTTCTTTTTAACCATATTTGAAAGGCAACCACTAATAACTGGCCGAGCGTTCGAAATCGCGGAAAACTATTCTCCGCGCACGAAAATCGTGATTTTCTTTAAAAAATATTTTAATTTTAATAAAAAACCATGTTTTTGTAGTTGTCCCGGTAGAAAGTCTCTAATAAATTTTCGATTTCGGAAAACTACCAGCGACAAAGTTGTTTCTTATGGTTAGACGAAGTTTTCTGGAAATTTCCAGAAATATTTGTTTATTATTGCGGATTTGGCAGCGATGTATTTTGAAAGTCGCCCCGCCGTCTTAAGCATTTTAAATGAAAAACAAACGATTTCGGCAAAAGTTGACTGAGTAATAGCAATTTATGTTTTGCAACACACTGATTTTCGATCATTTTTCATGACGGAAAATTGAGTGTTTTTAATTTTTATCTAAACAGCTATTAAGGTCGCATAAAAATTGTATTAAGATAAAAAAGGCGTCATGACGCCTCGGAGAGTTATTTCTGGTGGCCCTTCATATAATAATATTATAACGTCTATAATAGTTATTTGTGGCACTAAGACCCTAAGCTGTGCTAGCCAAACACTTTATTGACTTCTCAAAAATTCTATTTCTATTTTCTTTTAACAATATCCCGAGCCGCAAGCGAGGGCGTCAATCATACGAGACTAATAAAGCCTATTCTCCCATGGCACAAACGATATTTTTTTTATGAAAGTATTATGGGAGTGAGGGTTAATAACAAAATGAGTAGTTAACAATTAATTTCAATTAATAAGACACAAATCCATTACACATAGAAAATCCATCGTGCTCAGTCAAGCGTACAAAACCGAACTGAACTGACTCTTGGGACTGCTGGGGGTCTCATTCCTCAGTACCTCCCTTTCTTCTGAACCGTGCCCCTAAGGGCCAAAACCTATCTTACACCTACGCATTACTTACAGCGAAATTACTGAACTACGGAAAATCTACATTCCTACATTCGACCATTCTGACTATTATCGCCTCCTGATGATATGTCGTCATCGAAGCCTGTCCACGGCTTCATCAAATCGGCGGAACTTGACCTTAGTCACGTGGTATGGACCGAAATTTTTTATTCTAACCTTCAATCCTGGGCCTAACTGTGTTCCTGCGACAGCGACTAAATCGCCGACCTTATACGCTGTTGCTTTTTTTCTTTTTATTATAGCTGCGCTGATTTTCCTCTTGAACTTTGGCTATCTGTTGCTTAGCCTGTTCCCGAAGTTCTTCTCTAGCGTTGTCAAATTCCTTCATAAGTGACCTATGAATCATCTCACGCAATTAAATATCCTCTTTATTTCGCATGGGTGAACCAATGAGTACTTGAAAAGGTGTCGACGCGAAACTCCGTTAAAACGTGGAGTTCAGAGCACGTTGTACCCAACTAACATGTTTGTACCACTTAGTTGGCTCTTCCATACTCAATTTTGTGAATATTTCTTCAAGCGTCTGATGTATTCTTTTTATCTGTCCATTACGTGTAGGAACACCTGTTGTTATGTGGTGATACTTATGTGATACTCAATCTTCTTAGCTTTACAGTAGTCATGAAACTCGTGTGAGGTGAACGAAGTTCCTCTGTCTGTGAGTACACTTCGTGGGTTTCCAAAATTCTGTTGGTGAATTTTCCATTTGTCTAAAACTTCCTGAGTTCCCGTGGCTTTGGTTGGAAATATCCACGCAAACTTCGTAAATCCGTCAATCATCGTGAGTAAATGTTTATATGTATCGAACGGTACATCCCCTTTCGTTTTGGGGTGTAAGAAACCTTCCTTCTTACCATATTTCTTCTTGCCTAAAATACAGAAGACGCAATTTATCTATCTATCCAATAGTCTCGGCTTATTAACTCTTGGGTCTTCTTCTTTCCAAAATGGCCTATCTCATGACACTTAGAAATGATCTTCCGTTGCATACCCTTTGGCACCACTAATAATCTATTGCCATCTCTCTCACGATATAAGAGACCTCCGTCAATTACGTAGTCCTCATGGGCTTCTGTTTCAAGGAGTTACTTTATTATTTCTATTTTCGCATCTGCTTTCTGAGCCTGTCGTAGACGTTTCAACATTACATCGCGAATTTGTAGTACGGCTAGGTAGCGGCTTAAGGCGTCAGCGTGACGCATTTGCGTCCCTGCTCGATGCTCAATTTCGTACTCGTAGGCTTGCAATTGAAATGCCCATCTTTTAGCGCGATTGTTTATCTCCTTCTTATCCATGGTCTGTTTGAAGGCTACACAGTCCGTTACAATCTTAAACGGTCTGCCAAATAGATACGGCCTAAGCTTTTTTACAGCGTAAACCACGGCTAATATTTCTAATTCATAACTCGAATATCTTCACTCTACATCAGACGTAGCTTGACTAAAGTAAAAGCATGGATGAACCTGACTATCTTCTTCGCATTTTTGCATCGAAACTGTGCCGTACCCATCAATTGATGCATTTGTATGCACCTCAATTTTCAAATTGGGATCAAAAATACGCAGAACAGGCTTTTCACATAATGCCTGTTTTAATGTTTGAAATGCCCTACGCTGTTCTTCCCCGAAATAAAATTGAACGTCATCCCTTGAGTATTCCCGTAACGGTTTTGTTATCCACGTAAATCCTTCTATAAATTTACACATGTACCCCGCAAGGCCCAAAAAACTCATAATCATTTTCTTATTCTTTGGTTCAGGAAAGTTACGTACTGCTGCAACTTTCTCTGGCGATGGCTTAGTTGTACCACCTTCCACAATGTGCCCTAAATACTCGACCTGTTTTTGTAAAATTGGGCATTTTTTCCAATTCATTTCTAGAGAATAACTCGCTGTTAAGTCTAGCACACGCTCTAAATTCTTAATTGCTTCGTCTTCGTCTCTCGCAATTATGACAACGTCGTGCAGGTACACAAGTACCGAACCTTCGCGGATCAGATCTTTAAAAATAAACGGTATGTACCGCTGAAAAACCGCAGGCGAATGACAAACCTCGAAGGCTACCTTATGTCTGCAATCTTTTCCTTGATGTTCTCTCCCACCACAGTTGAAGCATCGCTTCGAATAATCCCTCGTTGCATTTTCGTCCTTCTTTTCTTTATCATCCTTCGGTGAACTTTCTCCTTTAGAATAGCTCTTCTTCTTCTCTGTCTTTGATATTCTCTCCTTCATCAACTGGTAATCTTCTAAGGATCTCTTAAATTCATCGATGGTCCATTTGCCGTATAGCATTGCTCTATTGGACTCAGAATCGTTAATTCCTGCAATTACATATTTTATAACGGACCTGTCACTCAATTGTCTTCGGCTCCCTAGGTTTCTTATTTGAAGAAGATACTCCTTGAAGGATTCATTAGGCAGTTTTCTTTGGCTCTCTAGCCACAGCATCGCTAGCCCAGTCAAGGACTTCTTAGCGCCAACCAGTGTCTGTAAATCAGTACAAGAGTACATCTCCTTGCACTCCGTGATGTGTACAATCCACTGATCCACTATAAAAACTGGATTTTCGCCATCAAATTTATTTATTGTTCCTTCTACATCCCTTAACTGAATCCCGCTTTCCCGCGGTGCTAGGGTTACACTCCTTGATGCAACCAGCTCTTGTTGTGCAGTTCAGCTATTCAAGCTTGCAGCTCTAGTTCGCGCGTTGACGTGCCCGTTGACATGTTAATAATCGTCGTGTCTTGCTCGTTAGTTTCTTCCTCGCTACTCACCTCTCTCTCTCTCTTGGTAGCTTGCTTTCTCCTTGGTAAGAAGGGATGTACCTGGGCTAGGTGGGTACCTTTCTTCGGTTCTGGCAATTCTGGCCACAAATAATCTTCCAACATAGCACGATAGCGCTTTCCATTGACGGTAATATGACGGTCGTTTTCATCCACGAAAAAATACGGTCCAATCACACCTCCGCCATGGAAACCGCACCAAACAGTCACTTTTTGCGGATGCAACGGTGTCTCAAAAAGCACATTTGGGTTTTGTTGCTGACCAATAACGTGTATTTTGTTTATTAACGAAACAATTGAGCCAGAAATGAGCTTCATCGCTGAAGATGATTTTTCGATGAAATTCTTCATTTTCTTCAAGCTTTGCCAGAGCCCAATTGGAGAAGTTTCGGTGTTTCAAATTATCAAGTGGCTTTAGTTCTTGAAACAATTTAATCTTGAAAGCATGTAGGCCAAGATCTTTTCGCATAATATGCCAGTGTCGTTTGAGCGATGCCCAATTCTTGAGAACGACGTGGAATCGACTGATTTGGCTCATTTGGAATCAATGCACTTACGGCTCCGATTATTTCTTCGCTTCGAGCAATACGACGTCTTTTTGGCACTGGAACGTCCAATAGTTTATATTTGGTCTCGAATTTATCCATTATAGCACGCAACGCATGTCGGGTGGGACGATTACTACTGCCGAAAATTGAAGTAAGCGCTCTTAAAGTTGCAACCACCGACTGAGAAATTCGGTAGTAATTTTTAATAATTTCCAAACGTTGCTGGTTCGTGAACTTTACCATGATGAAAATGTTGACTTCAACTAACATTTTGAAATTGACAGCTCATTAAAACGGTTTAAGGGTGCGTTCATATAAAGATTCGAAATTGTTATGTCCCTATTGGAAAACCCTTCACATAAATATTATCCAATTATACACTCGAAATTATACAGTAGAGTTTCTTCTCTGGTATAAGGCAACATTGAAAAAAATTTCATCCAAATAAAATACTCAGAAAACTTTTTGAAATACGTGATATTATTTACATATGAATTTCATTATAAAACTGTGAATAAAAGGTTTCAGTATTCAAGAAAACCAAAATTACATCTAAATGTGCATACGAAATTACACTTTACGATTTCTCTTATATAAAATACAAATATAAAATATTTATTTCAAATAAAATAGTTTGAAAAAATTTTTATAGTACTTGAATCAACTATATCAATTAAAAAATTAAGTGGAAAATGTTTTATTTAAAAAACATAAGAAATTAAGGTTAAAAATCTACATTCCTAATTACATGGTGATAGTAGATAAAAATTCTATACGATGTTGTTGTTAATAATTGGCTTTAGAGTCCAAAAATGATAACTCAGGAAATCACATACTTTCAAACATTTCGACTCTAATCGGATTCCTCATCAGTGATCTTTATTTCTAAAATTTAAAAACAGTGGATAAAATATTGCACATATGAGCCCTATTTTGGAATAAACTTTGGTAATGTGAAAATAGTGAAATTCCGTGAGAAAATTTACATAAAATTGTACAGAAAACATCGGTAAATTATCTAAAAACTTCCTTAGGAATAACGATAAAATTCTAACACATAACTCTAATGTAAATCAACTAAAAGACTAGTATATATTTGTGTCTTAATTCTACTGAAGATATAGATGCAAGTACATATGTAGTATAAAATTACAAAGGATTATTTATGAAAATTAGCTTAGAATTGCTAATACGAATTCTACACTGTTAGAATTTTCTACCGCAATTCCCCAGAACATGTGAGTGGAGTTTTATTCAGCTACAGCCTCCCAAAATTTAAAAAGAATTTCAGAAAATTCTCTTACTTTCTACCAAATTTATGAAAAATTTTTTTTTTTAGACTTCAGTTCCAAAGTGTTGAATATTCTGTATATGTTTTCCTGGAAATACTGAAATAGAAATAATTTTACGTTTTGGTAACTGAAGTTCAATGTACTTACATGTAGCTAAAAATTCATACACACGCAACTGAAACTCAGTTACAGTTACGCAATTTTATGATAATTTTATAAAAATTCTGTCACAGTTTGGTAATTTTTAAGATACATTTAAACATTGTCGATGTTCTTAGTTGGCTTTAGGGTCCAGAAAAAATGTAACTCAAGGTTTCATGTTTTCCAAACGTTTTGACTCAGATTGGAGTCCTCATCAGGGGGCGTTCACGTAATACGTCACGCGATTTTTAGCTATTTTTTGCCCCCCCGTCCCCCATGTCACACATGGTCGAAAACCTCAGCCCCCCCCCTTTCGATGTCACGTCACACCTCTTAATTTTAGAAAACATTTTTGTTAACGCGTACAAAATCCAGTAAAAAAAGAAACTAATTATTATTATTGTAGATAATCTTTTCAGAACTTTTTTTCAAATTTCGTGGGTACACATTTAATGTGTCACGTAACGCGGAGGGCTGACCCCTTCCCAATATGTCGCACCACGTCACACTTTGCAGACCCCCCCCCCCCCTCATCCATAAACTGTGTGACGTATTATGTGAACGCCCCCTCAATGAGAATTTACTTTTTTTTGCAAATTTACCTATTTAGACAAATTTTATAGTTTTACACTCGCAATTCTTCTATATCATTTTTACCATAATTTTCCTCGGTCACACGTGCAAACTTTTCATGTTTTTCTCTTTGTATTTTTATAGAAAAAATTTGTTGTACATTTATTTACAAATTTAGTTGTTTAGACCAATTTTAAAGTTTTACACTTGCAATTCTTTTATATTATTTTTACCACAATGTTCATCGGTGACAGGTGCTAATGTTTTTCCCCTTTGTATTTTTATAGAAAAAAATTTTTTGTAGTTTTCATTTTTTTGCAAATTCAATTATTTAGACAAGTTTCATAGTTTCATATGTATAATTCATGTATATCGTTTTTACTACAATGTTTATCCGTCACACGTGCAATTCTTCAATGATCTCCCCTTAGTATTTTTATAAAGATATTTGGTTTGTACAGTTTCATGTTTTTGCAAACTTAGTTATTCAGACCAATTTCATAGTTTCACAGTCGTAATTCTTTTATATCATTTCTTACCACAATGTTCATCGGTCACACGTGCAAATTTTATAAGTTTCTTCCTTTGTATTTTTTATAGAAATAAATTCTCATTGATGAGGACTCCAATCTAAGTCGAAACGTTTGCAAACATGAAACCTTGAGTTACATTTTTTCTGGACCCTAAAGCCAACTAAGAACATTAACAATATTTGAATATTATTATCACTTAAGGGTCGATACAAGTCCTAATCTTTAAGATACATTTTTTGAAAATTCAGTTGAGCTCCATAATATTAAGAAAACTTATATATATAAATTCAGTACATTTTTTCCAATTTCAAGTTCTCATTTTACGTTTTAGTGGCTTATATGCATAGACTTTTTAATGAAAAAAAGGAATGCTTTACACAAAGGCAAAATTTTCTAATTGATGCAGATGATCAAAGTTTTAAACCCGAAACATGTTTTAATTAATATATTGAATTCAATCTTCAAATATTAATTGACTTTAAATTTTACTTAAAATTTTCCAAGAATTTCACATAATCTCAAAAATGTTTTTATTAGGCGAATGTTTTTACGAATATCAATAATTATTACCTTGCGTTAATGTCACAGCCAAATATATCAATTCTATTGAAATCTGCCTTTCGATTTTAACGATCTTCTTATTTCTTATTAGATCTTGCTGTTGAGTCGCGGGATGTGACACCTCCCCCCTTAATTCGAACGCGGGGAGCTAACGATCCGCGATCGAAACTTCGGTAGAAGAATACATTTTTTAATCCAAGATGCTTACTCAATCAAGAACATATTTTTAATTTAATTTAACAATTTATAACATAAAAATTTCATTTTTACATGATTATAGGAATTAACATTTTAAATTATTGTTGCGAATTATTGATTATACATAAAAAAATTGACATATATATTATTAATAGAGATTAAAAAATATTAGGATTGTTGGTTACATATATTAATTAATAGACGTCGTAACTTGGTACAATTTTACATAATAACAGGATAATAGATGTTCCTACAATTCTTGTACTTTTGATTGTTTTTTTAATGTTTCTTGTAAAATTAATAGAGTTATTTGTGCATGAAACATTTGAAGAATAGTAATTATTCGTTATCGTTGCACATTAATTTCTATTGGAAAAACAATTTTCACATTAACAATTTTGTAACGCCATCGCACAGTTTATATTTAGAGATTCAATATTTGTAGAAACTGTTCTTCCAATAGGATGGGAATCAAGAAAAGTTCCCTTAATGGAAGAAAAAACAAAATTGAAATTATATTTATGGTGGCACCAATTATGAAGTGCTTATGTATTCTTGTCAGAAAAAGTCTGTTTTTCATCCAAAAAAGAAGAAAAATGTAAATATTTCTATATTTTTCTTTAGGTGATAAAATAAAATGTTGATTCGAATGAAAACTAGCTTTTGTCATACTGAAAAGGTTATTAGTTTGTTTTTTGAAAGGTTGGTGAACAAAAATAAAATTGATTAAATTAAATGCAAAGAAAGTACTTATAAGAATTTTAAAGAAATATAATTTTTTTGTGATGATATTAGATTATTAGTTTTTGCTGAATAGAAGAGACAAGTTGAAAAATTTTGATGCATTTGATAAATACTTGCTAGTTTGAGAAGTTTAATTTACTCTGAAAAAAAAACATGAAATATATTGAAATTTTTTATTCCTATTTGAAGGTATAGTGAGCTTCTCGAATCTCTGAAATAGAAAAAATAAGATTAGAATAAAATGTCAAAAGATCTTTTGTTTAAAACATTTCCTGGTTTAGTTATTCTAAACGCTTTGGTTTTATGCAAAGTTTATATTATTTTAAGTTTGGATTCAAATTTAGTTAATCAATTTTGTATATCCAAGGGATTTATTTTTCTATCGTGGTACATTTTTGATTTTTCTTTTGCCTTTATGAGGTTTTCTCTTGCTTGTGTTTGCATTTCATGCAGTTGTGTGACAAAGTTGATCAAATAATCATCATAGGTTTACAATTTTTCATTTTGTGATAGAGGTTCACTAGTGGGTACACGGGCTAATTTACCAAAAACTAATTCGCAAGGCGTACATTTTGTGGCTTCGTGTACGCTTGTGTTAAATGAAAACATTGCTACTTGTAATTGCAGCCAATCGTCCCATCCTGAGTTTTTTGCTACAAATTATTTAAGATATTCATCTAGAATGTGATGTGATCGTTCTAGTGATCCATTGGATTGAGGGTGAAAAGCTGTGGTACGAAATTGTTTGATTCTAAAGCGTTTTGCTAATCTTTTTAATAAATTGCTTAAAAAATCTCTGCCTTGATCCGTTAGTACTCCTGTTGGCGATCCAAATATGAAAATAAATTTTTTCAGGAACATGGTTGGAATAAACTTTAACATGGCGTTTCATTCTGTTGGTTAGGCTAGGTCGTTCATAATCAGTTTTTTTCACGTCATTTTCATGATCATAGTTTTAATGCATTCAGTGGATTCGGCGTGCGTTCATTAGACAGAAAAACTGTTATAAATAAAATGAAATCTGACAGGTAAGGTAATTAATATTTATTCTTAAAGTTTGTTAGTCTGACACGTGGTTTTTCTTATTTTAAAAGTACAAGCCACAATGTAAAGTTGACCACGCGTTGACCGGCATCACTTAATAACTCTAATAATGTAAGAAAATGTACTATTTGTTCAGTACTAAAAATATTTTGGTGTTCAGTGTGATTCAACTATAAGTTGAATACTTATTATATTTCAAATGTATAACTGTACTAATATGGGAAACTACTTATTTATCGGCACTAAAAAAATGTTCGCGTTCGTCGTTATTCAAGTATATTGAACACTTTATACATTGTTTATTGAGATTTATTGGATATATAACAAACATTTATCCATTACCCGTATGTATAATATCGGTTTTCATCTTTAAATATAATATTTTCAAGTACATTATGTATTTTTATTTCTTATTATGATTAATATTTTGGAAATAATTTTAAATTATACAAGACGCATAAAGCTCGCTTTTCACCGTCACGAATGCGAACTTCACTACGTGCCGGTGATATGCGTCGCATATGATGACGCATCTGCGTGGAGTGGTGAAGGCACGCGTGAAGCATAATCGGTCCACATGATAATTCACCATAGCGACACTATTGTATTTAAATATTTCCTTTCTCGCTCTCCTTGGTGTGTGGCGTGTTGCCCTTGCACAGGGACAGTGTAAAAATTTTTAAAGTTACTGGGATGTAACATTTAGCCGTTTGTTTGTATGAAATTAGGAATTAAAGTGATCTTTATTGAGTGTGATTGCAAACACTTTCGTGAATCGACAATCTTAGATGGTAAATTTACCTATTCTGTATATTTTTTTGGATGTTGTGAAGGTTTTAGGCCAGATAGTTAATTTTATTAATAATACTAATAATATTAACAATATTTAAAGAATTTGAAAATCTTTCTGTTTGAAATATTAACAATATTAATAATAATATAATTTTGTTAATAATACCGGTAACATAAAAATCTACAAATTTAAATGTTTCTTTTGTTTTTACTCGAATTTCTAATTCAGGACGCAGACCGCGAATAAAGCATTGAATAACGTCTCTTTGGAGGTTCCGTTTGAAGGTATTATCTACTTGTCCATTATTGGTGAGTCTATGAGCGTCTTCGATACTGTCGGCAATCTCCGTAATTCTAGCTGCATAGGAAAGTACGATCTCTTTTTCCCAAACATAGGTATTCCCTAATTCTCCTTGTAACTGATACACACTTTTTGCTGGGGCGTATACTCTTTTGAGTTTTTCAATTAATTCCTCGATATTATTATAAGTCGATCCAAAGATACATTTTCTCGTTTCTCCTGATAATTTACTTCTCAATAATCGTGCTAAATATTCTTGAGTTACGGGTGTTGGCAGCATTGCCTTTGCCTCATAACATCCTTCAATAAAATGTGATAAAACAAGCAAAAATTAACAATCGGACCAACGTCGATCAAACGTTGGATGCGTTGTATGAATACTCGAAACCAACATATTTTCAACGCTGGCTGTCAAAATTTCTAAAATACTGGTTATATACTTTTATTATTAAATCCATGTTTTACGGTTAAAGACATTTTTTAAAGAAGACTAGACTCTAAAAACAGACTTGACTCTCAAACGATTCCCTTCACTATTAGAGGATTTTCTATCCAAAATTGGCATGAGAGGATTCGTTTCAAATATATCGTTTCAAATCATAACCTTTTACTGTCAAAATATTTCCTTTGATCTTGAAATGAAATCCTTTCTCGTACAATAAAAAATAATTTCGAGGATAAAAGAAAACAAATTGTATGATATAACCTATCTAATATAAATATTAAAAATGTACACAATATTAAATCGGTTATCATCAATACTACAATAACAGTAAAACGATCCTGTTGATAGACAAAAGAAATCTGCTTAATTTCAATTGATGCATTCTGAAAGGAACCTAACTTCACTATCAATAGATTTTGTTTAGAGTGTACCAGTGTCGAATCAACTTTCTACAAACACTGGTATTTTACAGTGTTAATTATCAGAGTCGATTAGACACTGGGTGGACCTTGTACATTTACTGTCGGAAAATTACTTTTCGCACAGTCCGAAGAAGGTTGGGCCTGTTGTATATCCAACATTGTACAAACGCTGGTATTTTATAGTCGAATACCGGGGCTGAATAGACACTGGATAGACCTTGTACATCCACTGTCGGTAAATTACTTTTTCCACAGTCGGAATAAGGTTGGACCAATTGTTTCATAACATTGTACCAACCTTGGTAATCATCAGTCGATCTCCTACATCTGACCAACATTTAACCGATCGTCACAGTCGGCAGAGTGTCATGATTTCTGTTTGGGAATAGAATGTTACTTCCATCAAATAAGGGTACTACTTCTATCACGTCGCGTAAGGGTACTTGTTGAATATTAGGTAGGACCATTTTGTTGTTAATAATTGGATTAACGTTTTCTTTAGGATTGTTGTGAACAATTTGTTCCATTTGTTCGTTGTCGGTACGATTATCGTCGCTATCGTGATTACTTAAAATTGTTTGGCGTTTAAGAGAATTTTCTGATAAATTTATTTTAGTTCTTTCTTCAACTGTGTTTTTTGGAATTATCGTTGAACTAAGTAGACTTATATCTTCGTTGTCAATATAAGTAGTTTCGTTTTTTAATGTTTCGTCCTGATCAGTTGATCCACAAATAATACTTGAATTAGTTTTTGAATTTGAATTAAGCCAATTATTCGAATGAGATAAATTGCTTGTTCCGGCAGTTTCGAATTGTTCAAACGTTAAGGTATTCTCTAAAGAAATATTATCTAATTGAAAACTGATATTTGTTTTGTCTTTGGTAGAAATATTTTCAATCTTATCTTTAGTTAAATTTTCCTTTACAGTAACTGTTCTTTTTGGTTTAAGAGGACCAGTTTCATTTCGTGCCACAAATTTTACAAGTTCAGTATTTTTCTTAACTTGACTGCGCGTAATAGGATTTTCTTTATTTTGTGATTTCCCTAATTCATTGGGATTTGGTCCCGACATAGATTATTGCAAAATAAAATTCACTGATACGTACATGGAGACACTTTTAAAATTACAATACATAAATTTTCAATTGGATCAATGTGATTGATAATTTGTTATTAGAAAATACGAATTTGTCTCAATATTCCAACTCAGGTAAATTTATAGTCATCAACCAAAATTCTTGAAATAATATGCTTTAATTCTACCAATTTCCATGTGCTTACAGAAAAATATTCATTTAGAATTTTTGTTCATAATTATTCTTATTGAAACTAATTTTGGTCCTTATCTTACCTGAGAGACTGGATGCGTTTTTCACCTTGTTTTTATTTTATATATATAATTGTCGAATGGTATGGGTCATAAATGATTTTAAAATAATTGTTACAATCACAGAAAAAAAAATTTTTTATTATATTTTTTATTATACACATGTAAACAAAATTATAAAATATACAGAATTTTAGTAATGCAAGATTGGACAAGCCTGTATCAAGCACAAAATCTTGGTCAATCTTTTGCAATTAAAAATATTCTGTTAGTTAACAGAGTTGAAATAGAAGTTTCTAACGATACTGCATGCGCACTTGAATTTTGCCTTACCCAATTGATCGTAATCAAATGGTGACCGTTCAACGAATCTAAAAAGGACTTATGGTCTCGTGTGCTGCTTTTTCTCGTTTTAACTCGAATTAGAACTTAGTCAACAGGTTAGAATTAAAGAAGTACGAGATTAAACAGGCATGACTCAAGCACAAAATCCTATGTAATCCTTGTACTTTCAGAAATTCAGATAATAAAATTTCAAATAAAATACACTTTTCTAGTAGAGTTTTAGAAATACGGAATAAATATCAATGAGAACGATACAATGTTTGGATTTTGTACATTACCGCATCCTTATATTTATTCTAGTTCCTTAATCCTACCGGATGTCCTGGGAGCAAAAGCAAAGAAGGAGAATACGTTCTGGCTGCTGAAGTCCTGGAGATCCGGGCCAAATTCGATTTGAGATTGTCGTGGTTCCAAAAAAGAACCACCCTTGTCCTTACGCGACTCACTCGCGCACACACCCTTTTTCTTTACTTGGACCTGAGAGTTTTTTAAAGTGAGAAAGAAATGGATAGCTTTGATCTAGAAGGGAGGCAGTACTTTTAAATTGCCTGTCCTTCGCCACTCCTGTCTCACAATAAACCTATTTCTGGTTATAAGGAAATAACTCCTCGTCGTTTTGAGATTCGACGAGATGTAGATTTCCTTAGCTAGTTACTATTTAACTAGCTAGGTTTTCAACGCCAGGCTGTATACGCACAGTTAACTCTCGCGACTAACCGACCACAAACGCTTTCAAAATATTATTTTAGCGCAAAGCGTCGTGGTAAAAATTTTACTTGTATAATTTTTTAGCGCGACAACCCCGTGAACGGCTTTTGTCGGAGGAAAGATTTTAGAAGTATTTACGTCCGCCCTAGTGCAATCCCCAATATGTGGCCCTGGCTAGGCCTTTTTACGAATCTAAGTCAACTATCCAGGTGATAGGACGTACTTGTTCTTAACCGCGGACGGGCAAAGTAGAAAAACTACATTCTCTACTGTCCGAGTAGTTCTGGTTAGTACCAGGTTGCTCGAGTAACTTCGAATTTTGATTTCTAATTGATTCGTTTTATAGACTTGTATCGATGATGCTTAGGTGGGGCATCTTGATGATTTTGGGATTTTTCTGGGTGGCCTGATTTTTGGAAGGAATTCATGCTTACCGGTAATTTTGCAATTACCGGTTGCCTAACTACTTGGTAGCCTACTTGTTATTGTGATACTTGTTTGTGATGAAATGGATATTTCAAACATAGTTGAAATTTTTGGATCATATTTCATGACACCAATAAATCAAATATCGATATAAAATAATTAAATCGATTTCGATGATTATTAATTCTGGACTCTGACACCTTAAATATTTTTCATAGTTATAAAAAACAATGGTTCAGATCCTTTTCAGAAATATCGTCTGCACTGGCTATGGTAACTTGCAGCTATCAAAGTTTGTTTATAATATTTATAGTTTATAGTGTTTATGGAAAAGCACCGTAGTACTTATGCGTTTAACAAAAACATAAATAGGAAATTCGGAAGGGGATGTAGGGAAAAATATATAAAAACTAGGTCGAAACTATTTGGAAACTATGGAAAAACTAAACATCATTGATACTTGTGTTTGATAGATTTTCCACGTTTTGAGTCTGATTTTAATGTATTATTTTCTCACAACGTAGCCAGATAGAGCTGAAAAATGACTATGTGCGCTAGCGTACTGTTTTTTAAATGTTTCGATTCTTAAATTTATTTCTTTAAGACTTGCATTCTCCTTCTTGCTTTTACTTTCCAGTCATCTGAATCCTGTGCCAATTTATAATATTTTCCTACAGTTTACATTTATTTAGAAACAGTATGAATGAAAATTTTGAAGAGTTCGCGTTGTTTTGCAGTTCTAAGCTATATATATATTTAAACCATAATATAATATAATTTAGAATTTATACAAACCAAAATGTGCGATTATATCAATTCGTACAGATATTCACGCGTTAGTTTTTTTTATTATTTACATTAATACTCTAAAACAATATAATACAAAACAGAATATAGAAATATAACACATTTGATTATATAAGTGGCTGCAGATATTTACCTATTAGTTCTCGTCATTTATATTTATAATGATCCTGCTTTTATTTGAATTTTAGTTTTAATTTCGAATTAATTTGGTAAATTATTACTCGGATAAAATTTGTTAGAATACTGTTAAAAATTTCTGTATTAAACTTTCATCGCACATAATGGAAGTTTGTTTTTCAGTAGTGCATATCAAATTAAAAATACTTTTATCTAAAGAAGAATACAGCTTTCAATATTAATTTTAATATACTTTATGCATGTATTTTAATAACGCATATTTAATTTTGATATATTTTGATTTAAAAGTTATTTAATTTAATATGAATGTATACTAATTTTTCATAACATACAATTGCATTGACTTTGATGTACTATTTGCATGTTTAATTAAATCAAAATCAATAACATCTTAATGATGAAGTTATATAATAAAATTTTATGTTAATAACTATCTGGTGTAAAGTATCAAGATTGGGAATTTCCTTCCTGAACCAACCATTTTTTTAAAGTCTTCGACCCGAGCATTGATGAGCTGCATCAGCGGTCTTGTCAAGGTGCTCGGGTTACGTGCGCTTCAAGTGGCATACAATTTTCTTAAATGATTTATTATTACGAATTTTGGAAAAATTCCGCTGCCTTGATACGCTCGTAACATTGAGTCACTTAGATTAGCCTCAAGGTCAGATCCCTTTGTGGTTTGATAAAATTATTTCAGTTTAACAAAATATGTGTGTGAAATTTCAAATAAAATAAAATGATTATTTAATCATTCAAGTTAGCCTCAAGGTCAAATCCTTTCGTGATTTTGTCAAGTTTATTTTATTTTAACAAAATTTGTGTGAAATCAGACAAATTATAATTATAATTTATTAAATTTTGATTCCTAGTAATTATAAAATTTCGATATCCCATTCACTGACTTTAAGTTTTCCGGCCGATGCACCAAAAAAGAGATTGGGTTTGTTACGTCAGAAACGTAACACTTCTCTTCTTAAAAGATCTCCTCGTTTTATGAAAGGATCGGAAAAATCCTCTCTAAGGGATGAGGAATAGTCAGTGATTGAGAATGGTTAATGATATAAAATATATTTATTAACAATCAAATTGTGAATCGAGTAAGCAACGTGGAATTGGTAATTGAATTGTATTTTTTGAAGTACCTTTGTAATTACCCTGAGTGGAATTTGCTTGATGATTGATTGAGTCCAGTAGAGAGAATGTGCTCAGTTGAGTCTTCGTTGTAATCTTTGAGATAGTTGTTGTTAGATAGGAAATTCGTAGTCCAGACGGTTGATCTAGTTGATTCTTTGATCCTGGTATCGAAGAGAATTTGGAAGGCGATTCCCCTTCACTTTCTAAAGTCGTTGAACTCAGCGTCGAGTTAGAATTAGTCTGGTTAGCGGTAAAATCTGATGATGCTGGACTAGGCTCAACTGAACTCGCAGTGTAGAGATGATGGAACTGGACTTGGCTGGACTGAACTCGCTGTGTAGAGATGATGGAACTGGACTTGGCTCGCGTTGGTTACATTGTAGAAATCGCATGTTCACTACTAACTGAATTGAACTCTATTGGAACTTTCGCTTTTTATAGGCCTTTGAAAGGTCACCTATAGTGGGAGTAAAAAACAAGGTGTACCACCTTTTCCATATTTGGTATTGAAGCTTAGGGTCGGATGAGTTGCCTTGTCTGATCACTTGCGCTCCGATGAAATTTATTACCTGGCGTTAATGCCACAGCCAAATATATCAATTGTATTTAAATCTGCCTTTCGATTTTAACGATCTTCTTATTTCTTATTAGATCTTGCTGTTGAGTCAATATAATCAAGGACGTGGTAATGTTGCCTTGATCCCTTCATTGGTTCCGTAATTTGTTTGTTACTCTAGGTGGTAGAGTCGCGGGATGTGACATTTGTAAAAACATTCGCCTAATAAAAACATTTTTGAGATTATGTGAAATTCTTGGAAAATTGTAAGTAAAATTCAGTGTTAATAAATATTTGAAGATTTAAATCAATATATTAATTAAAACATCTTTCGGTTTTATAAATTTGATCAACTGCATCGATTAGAAAATTTTGCCTATGTGTAAAGCATTGCTTTTTCTCATTGAAAAATCTATGCATATAAGCCACTTAAACGTAAAATAAGAACATTTTACCTACTATCACCATGTAATTAGGAATGTAGATTTTCAACCTTAATTTCTTATTTCTTATTTTTTTTAAATAAAATATTTTCCACTTAATTTTTTAATTGATATAGTTGATTCACGTACTATACAATTTTTTTAAAACTATTTTATTCAAAATAAATATTTTATATTTGTATTTTATATAAGAGAAATCGTAAAGTATAATCTGGTATGCACATTTAGATGTAATTTTGGTTTTCTTGAATACTGAAACTTTTTATTCACAGTTTTATAATGAAATTCATATGAGAATAATATTACGTATTTCAAAAAGTTTTCTGAGTATTTTATTTGAATTAAATTTTGTTCAATGTTGCCTTATACCAGAGAAGAAACTCTACTGTATAATTTCGAGTGTATAATTGGATATATTTTATGTATTAATTAAGTATTTTAATATTTTATTTTTTAAACTCCAATATAATATTTTATCATTCCTTAATATATAATATTATCTACACAATTTTGTGTTACGAGCGTATCAAGGCGGCGGAAATTTTTCCAAAAATTCGCATTAATAATTTATTAATTAGATTTGTATGCCACTTGAAGCGCACGTAACCCGAGCACCATGACAAGACCGCTGATGCAGCTCATCAATGCTCGGGTCGAAGACTTTAAAATATGGTTGGTTCAGGAAGGAAATTTCCAATCTTGCTACTTTGAGCCAAATAGTTATTAAATTTAAATTATTATTATATAACTTCATCGTTAAGATGTTATTGATTTTGATGTACTTAAACATGCAAATGATAGATCAAAATAATATTTTAATAAGTAACTTTTCAATCAAAATATATCAAAATTAAAGTTAGAATTATTAAAATACATGCATGAAGTATATTAAAATTAAAGATTAAAAGCTGTATCCTTATTAAGATGGAAGTATTTCGAATTTAATATTCGCTACTGAAAATCAAACTTCCATTATATGCGATGAAAGTTTAATACAGACATTTTTAACAGTATTCCAACAAATTTTATCCGAGTAATAATTTACCAAATTAATTCGAAATTAAAACTAAAATTTCAATAAAAGCAGCATCATTATAAATATAAATGACGAGAACTAATAGGTAAATATCTGCAGCCACTTATATAATCAAATGTGTTATATTTCTATATTCTGTTTTGTATTATATTGTTTTAGAGTATTAATGTAAATAATAAAAAAAACTAACGCGTGAATATCTGTATAAATTAATATAATCGTACATTTTGGTTTGTATAAATATTAAATTACACTATATTATGTTTCAAATATATATATATATATATTATTATATATATTATATTATTATATATATTATATATATATTATATGGTATATGGTATATAAATATATACATAATATATCAATTTTCATTCATACTATTTCTAAATAAATGTAAACTGTAGGAAAATATTATAAATTGGCACAGGATTCGGATGACTGGAAAGTAAAAGCAAGAAGGAGAACGCAAGTCTTAAAGAAATAAATTTAAGAATTGAAATATTTAAAAATAGTACGCTAGCGCACATAGTCATTTTTCAGCTCTATCTGGCTACGATGTGAGAGAAGAATACATTAAAATCAGACTCAAAACGTGGAAAATCCCTCAAACACAAGTATCAATGATGTTTAGTTTTCTCATAGTTTCCACATTGTTCCCACCTAGTTTTTCTATACTTTCCCCTATATTCCTTCCCGAATTTCCTATTTATGTTTTTGTTAACAGCATAAGTACTACGGTGCTTTTTCTATATAAACATTATAGACTATAAATACTATAAAATAAACTTGGATAGCTGAAAGTTACCATAGCCAGTGCAGACGATATTTCTGAAAAGGATCTGAACCATTGTTTTTTCTAACTATGAAAAATATTTAAGGTGTCAGGATCCAAAATTAATAATCAACGGAATCGATTTAATTATTTTATATCGATATTTGATTTATTGGTATCATGAAATATGATCCAAAAATTTCAACTATGTCAGAAATAACCATTTCATCACAAACTTCACTTGGCAACAGGTAATAACAAGTAGGCTACCAAGTAGTTAGGCAATCGGTAATTGCAAAATTACCGGTAAGCATGAATTCCTTCCAAAAATCAGGCCACCCAGAAAAATCCCAAAATCATCAAGATGCCCCACCTAAGCATCATCGATACAAGTCTATAAAACGAATCAATTAGAAATCAAAATTCGCAGTTACTCGAGCAACCTGGTACTAACCAGAACTACTCGGACAGTAGAGAATGTAGTTTTTCTACCTTGCCTGTCCGCGGTTCGGAACAAGTACGTCCTATCACCTGGATAGTTGCCTTAGATTCGTAAAAAGGCCTAGCCAGGGCCACAAATTGGGGATTGTACTTGGGCGGACGTAAATACTTCTAAAATCTTTCCTCCGACGAAAGTCGTTCACGGGGTTGTCGCGCTAAAAAATTATACAAGTAAAATTTTTACCACCACGCTTCGCGCTGAAATAATATTTTTAGTGCGTCTGTGGTCGGTTAGCCGCGAGAGTTAACTGTGCGTGTACAGCCTGGCGTTGAAAACCTAGCTAGTTAAATACTAACTAGCTAAGGAAATCTACATCTCGTCGAATCTCAAAACGACGAGGAGTTATTTCCTTATAACCAGAAATAGGTTTATTGTGAGACAGGAGTGGCGAAGGACAGGCAATTTAAAAGTACTGCCTCCCTTCTAGTTTAAAGCTATCCATTTCTTTCTCACCTTAAAACTATAAGGTCCAAGTAAAGAAAAAGGGTGTGTGCGCGAGTGAGTCGCGTAAGGACAAGGGTGGTTCCTTTTTGGAACCACGACAATCTCAAATCGAATTTGGCCCGGATCTCCAGGACTTCAGCAGCCAGAACGTATTCTCCTTCTTTGCTTTTGCTCCCAGGACATCCGGTAGGATTAAGAAACTAGAAAAAAAACCCAAGAAGGCGGTAACGTAAGCTGTATCGTTCTAAATTATTTTTTCCGTTTTAACTCATGTAAAAATGTTCTCATCGGTTTGGTTATTGTATTTTCCTTAAAAATAAATTCTCTCTTTTTATGTATATGAATTTTAGCAGCTTGATTCAATCTTATTTGAAGCACCTTTCCCCTTTTCTTTCGTTCAAAATTAAAAGTGATAAGCGTAGGCGTGTAGAATACACTCTCAGTCCGAGAGTAGAAGACCGGCGACCCCACATAATAATAAACGAATTTAGCTAATATTTATATTAACTAAATTCGGCAGTTTGGATGACCTCCGCGTACTCATTATGCTAATGAATAAAATATATTAAGGGTAATTGTTTTTCTTTTACTTTTTATGCATTTTATTTAAATTAATAATAGCCGTACGTAACATTTTGTAATTGAATTATTTGATTTGCATAGCTAAAAAATATTGAAATTGATATTTTCTTTTGAAACTTTGAAAATTTATTGAGTTTAAATATCAATAGAAAATCATTTTTAAAGTCTTTAAATCATCCTAAAATTCAAAGTAAAATGTTTAGATATTTATTTTAGGTAAATATTTTTTAAAATATCAAAGAAAGAAAGGTAATATCTTAAATGATATATTTGGTGATTTTAAATTTGTTGTCTGCTTCGCGCCACTTTGACACGAAGTCGACAGAATAGTATATTACGTGCCTATGCGCACAATGAGGGTTATTGCGTGACGAGCGATAATTCTCGCAGGAAATCGAAGTCGAGGCGCGATCAGTCCAGCGAGCATTGTCGCGAGTCTCATAATTTCCCGAATTGTGTGCATTGGCACGTATTCTATTTTATGTGACTTCGGTACGTATTCGAGTTTTTATGCGTACACTCGAATCTAATCTAGTATTGTAGTTGTTTGCGGCGCTAGTCATTACATTTGATATGTCACGACTAGTCCCGGCCATTTTATTTTATCGATCTTGTATAGTAGTAATGGATTTTAATATACGCATGCGCAGTTCAAATGTACAAGGCTTTGCCAGTAAGGTTCTAACGCTGTACGAAGAAGAAGAAGTATAAGAAGAAGATTGTGCTCCGTTGCATGGCTATAGGCGCATGCACAGTTCAATTTTTACATTTCATTCCTCTGCAGCGCAATATACTACGTTCTGGGATCACTGCTTGGGACTGCTGGGGGTCTCATCCCTCAGTACCCCTCTTTCTTCTGAACCGTGCCCCTGAGGGCCTAAACCTATCTTACACCTACGCATTACTTACAGCGAGACTACTGAACTACGGAAAATCTACATTCCTACAGTATGAATTTGGCGAGTTTATCATACTTGTAAGAAGGGACAAAACTACGCGTGAAGTGAGGAATAGCAGGTTTAAAAACAGTCCCTAGAAAATAAAAATAATAGCGGCAATGTAAGTCATATTTCCGCCACTATTTTTGCTTACTAGGGACTGTTGTTGTCTCGCTACTCCCCACACAGCATTATTATCGCTAAGAACGGTAAAAAAAACATTAAAAGCATCGCAATTTTGATTCTGTAGCGAAATTTGAATTAGAAGGTGTAGGATTAAATACAATTATTTTATCTTTCAGCGAAAAAAGTTAGAAAAACATCCTACACCCAGTGATCCCATATCTGAAACCGACGCAGTGCCTCACACTTTTATATTTCAGGCTGTCATTTATCGGGTCGAAATTCAGAAATTTGTTTCTCTCGATAGGTATAGATTGTTCCATAGGGTAGGTATACATTGTACCATAGTTTTAGTTGCCCAAAGTTTCAATTGCCCATAAAATCACCAGACGTCATTATATTTGAAAAGCAGTGTTAAACGAAGATTATGAAAGGAATGTGTTGGCAAAAACTGCGAGGATTGCAAGATGCAGGATTCCTGTACATTTCCCTGAAGCGCTCTGTACCGCCTATATTTAATATATACTTGCAATTTTTGCCAACGCATTCCTTTCATAATGTTCGTCAAACACTGCTTTTCAAATATAGTGACTTCTGGTGATTTTATGGGCAATTGAAACTTTGGGCAACTAAAACTATGGTACAATGTATACCTACCGTTCCATAGTTCCAGTTGCCCAAAGTTTCAATTGCCCATAAAATCACCAGAAGTCAGTATATTTGAAAAGCAGTGTTAGACGAAGATCATGAAAGGAATGTGTTGGCAAAAATTATGAGTATATATCTAAAATGGGCGGTAGAGAGCGTTTAAGGGAAATGCTGGATTGCTGGCTGGCCCGCTGGCGTGGACCGGTGTGGGTGACAGGATTGGACATTTCCCTTTCGTCCTTAGATACGCGGTTCACCGCTGATGTCCTGTGGGATCCGGAAGAAGAGGTATTTCTTTTTAAAATAAAATTAAGGCTGTAGAGTTTAAAAATATTCAATTAATATTTTTTGTACAAAAAACCAAGAGTACGAATTCTAACCTAAAAATTGTTACACCTGCTTTTATTTACAGGCAAAAAGTTTTAAAAGTGTCAATAAATTGATATATTTTACCACTCTGCAGCTACATTTTTATTATTGTATTTGATTACTGTTTTATTTATTATAATATTGAAGAAAAACAAGAAAAGATTCGGGAAATACTTTTCCCTCAGAAGAACATTTTAAGTTTTAAATAAACACTAATGCATATAAATGTTTAAAAAAAATGTATCATGTGTGAAAACAAAAAATGTAAGGTGAAAAACGTATGTAACTTTAGATCCGCTGTCCATGAGCCCTTAAAAAGTTTTGAAAATGATCGCTTCCAACTTACAAATGCAATGTAAACGATGGCAGCCTTCTGCATGGTTTAAACAAAGTCTCTACTCTACTACAGAAGAGGTGAAGCAAGTATGTTTTTAATACAATGGCTACCAAGTTCTGCAAGCTACTGGTAATGTAAAAATTTTGGCATTTAACCGTCAGTGATAATTATTTTTTGAATGAAGTATATTAAAATTATTGACATATAGAAACGAAAATTATTTTATTACATATTTTTTTTAGACATATACTCAGTACATCCCACTCTCAGTATACTAAAGGGTGATCAATTTAGAGGTATAGGATTTTAAATTGAAATAAAAAACGAAAATTCAAATTGATAGGGCAATCTTTTTTATTTTTGTGTAGAACCATTCACGACATTTATTTTTTAAAGATAACCCCTTTCAAATGTTGGCCGCAACTGCGCTTTAATTCGTCCATCCGTAAACACCAATTTTGAATGACTCGCTCGAGGACTTCGGTCGGTATCTCGCTAATAACTTTAGTAATGTTGGCTTCCAATGCCTCAATAGTAGCTGGTTTATCCACAAAACATTTAGACTTTACATACCCCGACAAATAAAAGTCCAAAGGTGTAATATCACACGATCATACTTGTAAGAAGGGACAAAACCCACCGGTCCGAGACGAGAGATGAATTGCTCACCGAAACGACTACGGAGTAAATCCATTGTTTCACGGGCTGTATGACATGTAGCGCCGTCTTGTTGGAACCAAATGTCGTGGAGATTACGGACTTCAATTTCAGGCATCAAAAATCGCCTTAGTAGTGCCATAAGATAGGCCAAGTTGTTGAGATCGGCGCCGAATCGATTCTTCCGGGTCTTCGGCAAAACTCTCATTTACAGCCGCAATATTCTCTACAGTTCGGGCTGTACGTGGTCTAATCGGTCGAGTATCATCCAATAATGTTAAATTATTCTCGAGTTTGCCGATGGTATGCCGAATAGTGCGTCCGGTAGGACGATTATGTACACCATAAATTGGCCTAAACGCGCAATAAAAACTTTTCACCGAGCGTCCATTTTCGTAATATAATTGTATGATTTGTAAACGTTGTTGAGGCGTAAGTCTTTCCATGATGAAATGTCAATAAATACTGAATAAAATTGTGTATTTAGTTTGACAGTAGTCACGCGTGACATGTCAATAAAACCCTATTGGAAAAAGTACCTCCAATTTGATCACACTTTATTTACAAATATAAATAGGAGCACCGAGCAACTATGTTTACGATTGTTCAAATGCATGAATCGTAGTTGAGCCCTTGAAACGAATTGCTGAACAACGTGAAAAAGAATTGTAAGTACGTGTATTTTAATTTTGTTTTGATTGAAAGAACATTACTTCTACAAGTATGTTAAACAATAGCATTTTACTGTTGTGATTTATTTTCATTTGAATAAAATTATAATTATGAAAGAATAGAGAAATGAATGAAATATTTTTTTATAATTATCATTTTTTATTTTTATATGTATTTTTAGGTTTCTGATGTTAAAGAACTTCGAAAGTGGTACTAAAAAGTACTCTCTATCCATTACCTCAAGGTAATTCTATTTACCTTTCCTTTTTTAATATGTAAAAAAGAATATTCAAAAATATGTTACTTGAAAAACATTTTATTTGCGATAATAATTTTGGGATCATACGATTGCACTCCAGTCTCCTGTTCAAAGTTGCTACTCACTTTCCAGGTGATAATCTAAACAATAATTACAGTGACGAATACGAGCTTCGGTTTTTCATTTAAAAATTGTTTTTTAGCATCTCGTATGACAAGCGTGAGACTCAGCACTTAATCTCTGCCTCACAGGACTTCCTGGAATTCTGGAGTTTGAGCAGTCTTAAGTGTTGGCATATTTCCCTGTGTGTTGAATATATTCCAGAATAATGACCGGGAGCTAAGAGCAATTGTAATATACAATGTAAGTTGCATAGAAATATTGGTAAAATATGATATAATGCAGAGTTAAACAAATAAAGTAACAAAAAGTCTCTCCGTGCATTTATCTTCCTTTAATAAGAATGTACAATCTGTAATTATTAGTTTCAGCAGTCTCAAAATATTAGAATCTAATCTAACAATATATAATGTTATTTTCTTATTTGATAATTAGAATATGCTATGGAATATGGGGCGTAAACTTTCTCTATCGTCTGCAACTTTTTAAATTTTTATTCTAATAATCTCGATATTTTTTCCACATTACTCCATACAAATTTTAAATATTGCAAGCATGACAATAAATCTTCTCCAAATAATTAAAATTTGTCTAGAGAATTATTGAAAAAATGGCGGAATTAATAGAATAAAAATATAATATATTTGAATGACTGAAAGTATCATTGATACACAACTATACTTAAGTTTTGTTGTTTGAAGAGTCTATTTTATAGACGGAAATGATAATAAGCATATTTTAAAGACCAAGACAATGTATTTATGTACTTAATGTTGTTGAAAACTTCACATGAAAGGTAAATGAACAAAAAGTCATTAATATTTTTTTTGTCTGACTATAAAGGTTCTGTTTTAATGTAAACGAACTACAAAATATATGTGATCTTGTCAAAACGAAGAAGAAATTATTAAACTCTGGAGTAATTCTATAATTACTATTTGTTCCATTGAAATATGTAGCAAAATAGCAACTTTGACAAGTGTTTAAGTAAAAAGTGTCCATTTTACTTTTACTTATAATACATTAATATTAACATTAGCATTGATATTAAATTAATACGATCGATTTACTATATAGCATCTTATTCAGTGCCGGATTTACCTATGACGCCGTCCTAAGTTATACCCAAGGCAAAGGCCGCCTCTCTATAAAGAATAAAAATGATAATGGTCATAAATTTGCTCTCAGACAGGAAAAGTTAGCGTTGTACTCATATATGCTTAATGTGAATACCTTCTTTCGCCATTTGCGCCCACAATTTGTGCGTATCTTCCGTCGCACATCTCAATGTCATTAAGAATTGCTTTAAACGAATCATCTTGGAATTTTCGCTGTACTCTTCAGACAGCTGTTCTACTAGAACGGTCAATCCCCAAGTCACTCTACGCTGGACTTCAAAATCTTCAGCTGATTTGTATCTCAGTGCTTTTCCGTTCATTTCTGCTGCAACGAAGTCTAAGTGTTGGTCCCTCAGGAACTTTGGCACAGTATCTAAATTGTAAAACGGAAGATGACATAATACTACAAAAAAATAACCTGAAATTGTCAATAAAAATTGACAATGTATTGCATCGAAAATAATAAACTTTTTAAGATTGAAATGCAAAATAATGGCTAAAACCTAAAAACGATAACAGAGATGGATGAGTACCCGCGTACTCGTGAAACGTTTGGTTTCTTCTTTCCAATGGGTTATTTGTTCGATGATTAGTTTTATAAACAGACATCCTTACAGGTCAGACGGTCTTCAACCAGAACTTTCTGAAATAATCGATAAATGGCTGGCAGAGTGTTTGAATGGTGATTTCCTTTTCATTTACAGGAATTGTTTCCTGATAATTCTGTACACTACGTGTGAAAGCTTCGAAAGCCGGTTCTATGTACTTCGCTTCCAGAAGAGGAAGATTCTTCACATCTTGAACGTACTGTCTGCCCAGCTCAGTTTTTTTTAACTCTGGTTCAACGCCAAGCGTCTTTAACTTTTTCGTGATATTCGATAAGCACAATATGAAGTACAATATTCAGTTTAAATATACAGAATAAATGTTCTCCTTTTAGGATTGAAAAATCACAAATAAATAGTTATCTGATTAAAGGAATTAATTGCTTCATGAAATTCAAAGGGAAATAAAAAAGTAACTTATAAAAGAAAACTTACATATGCGAAATGAAACCAGCAGCATCGTAAGCAACTTCAGTTTTTCTGCTCATGAGAGCGCCAGATACTATAAATACCTACAGAATTGCAATATAAATAAACATTTATTGTCTAATGAAGCGAATGGCTATCATTAAAGCAAATTTCATAAATTTTTATTAATATTTTACCTTGCCGAATTTTCCTGCTATTAGCCATGACAACTGGTAGGCCCCCAGCAAACAAGGAACTGACTGGTAGAATGAATCAAAAAACCCATACTTCGCTTCCTTAATATTATCGATAAATTGTGGACATGCGAAGACAGTAGACGCATATCCGTCTGCATCAGCAACAGACCAAACTTTTATTTGGTAGGTTTTTTGGATTACAGTTCCATCTTCATTCCCTTTTTCAAATACTTCATAGCGAAATCGTTCGACCCAAATTTTCAAATTGAGGCATTCTCCTAAATCGGCCAAGTGTGCTACCAAGCATGGAGAATATGTGCGACTCCACCTGTTGAAGAGGCCCTTCATCCTTTCAAAAACAGATTCCAATGCAGCCAAGGGGAATCTATAAAAATGTATTTCCTTAGTCGTAAATAACACCTTCAAAAAGGTATTACTTATTTTTACTTGAAAAAAAAGAGAAGAAAGCACTACAAAATAGAGCAGTTGAAATTAAAAGGCTTAAACTTTAATGACATTAATTGAAAATCGTGTATGAGATATTGTAAATGTATAGGTCAGAAATGGAAATATTGTAAGAAAAACTGTTCAATTTAAAATTTAAAATGATCACTAAAATACATAAAATGAAAGTAGAATAATTCGAAATTAGAGAACTTTAATTTTGAAACTTTTTAAGTCAAGAAAGTTTCAAATGGAGAGATTTTAAAATGAAATAGTTATAAATTAAAAGTTTAAAAATTGCTTAATTTTAATTTTAAACTGTTGAAAGCAGTACATCTGAACATTGAAAGTTCCTGAAAATGACCCATTGTGAAATTGTGACACTAAACATTGAATAACTTCATTATGGAAGTTTACCAAATGAAAAAATTTCAATTCATGAACGTTTCGCATTGACTTATGTACTCATACTCAAATTAACAATCAATGTTGAGGGAGTCTAATTTTGAATTTTATTTACATTTAAAAATGTCACTGTTTCTTTTTAAAATAGTTGAATTTTGATTACTTGAAAATGAAAATTTTGCAAATGACAAGACTCTCCGAAATTTAAAATTTTGAAGAAATTAAAACATTTATGATTTAAATTATATATTATAGAAGATTTACAATTAAAATTTCACATTGTGCCACTGTCAGTACTAATAATATTTAAAACTGAACAATTTTGAATTCAAATCGTTTACGAGATATTTTCTATTGATCAAAGTATAAAATGTAATTTTTCCATTTTTATAATATAAGAGAAATACTTTCACAACCAAAATGAAGAATTTCGCTATACCCATTTTTGCAGAAAATCTTTAAATTTGCGTTCGCGAAATTTGTAGTAATATCCAGTTCCTTACTTGGTTCGACTTTCGTCAAAGGCTTTTCGATGATTGAAGAGGTTACACTTCATCCCTTGGAATAGATGAGTGCGATGTCTAGCTTTGCCAGGATGTAAAATACACGTGTGAGATGAACCTGTTGTGACGACAAAAGTTTTGTCATCAAAGAGCATAGCCTTTGCTTTGCAAAATTGTGTAAACTTAAACTAATGAAATTTTAAATAAAATGAATGACGTATTTGATGTTTGTCGGCAAAACTTTGGGGGTGACACTGCGGTCGAGGAATTCTTTCTTTAACTTTAGTATTGACAAAACGCGGCCTTTGCCTTGGGTATAACTTAGGACGGCGTCATGGGTAAATCCGGCACTGAATAAGATGCTATATAGTAAATCGATCGTATTAATTTAATATCAATGCTAATGTTAATATTAATGTATTATAAGTTATGTAAAAGTTTTTTTTGCAAAAGAACTTCGCACCAAATGTACAGACAATAGCTTTCTGTGTAAATGTCTGGTTCTCACATATTTGCACTTTGTCACTTCTTGATGAGGAAATATATACAAAACAATTTAAAAAATGGACACTTTTTACTTAAACACTTGTCAAAGTTGCTATTTTGCTACATATTTCAATGGAACAAATAGTAATTATCGAATTACTCCAGATTTTAATAATTTCTTCTTCGTTTTGACAGGATCACATATATTTTGTAGATCGTTTACATTAAAACAGAACCTTTACAATCAGACAAAAAAAATATTAATGACTTTTTGTTCATTTACCTTTCATGCGAAGTTTTCAAAAACATTAAGTACATAAATACATTGTCTTGGTCTTTAAAATATGCTTATCATCTTTTCCGCCCATAAAATAGACTCTTCAAAGAACAAAACTTAAGTATAGTTGTGTATCAATGATACTTTCAGTCATTCAAATATATTATATTTTTATTCTATTAATTCCGCCATTTTTTCAATAATTCTCTAGACAAATTTTAATTATTTGGAGAAGATTTATTGTCATGCTTGCAATATTTAAAATTTGTGTGGAGTAATGTGGAAAAAATATCGATATTATTAGAATAAAAATTTAAAAAGTTGCAGAGGATAGAGAAAGTTTACGCCCCATATTCCATAGCATATTCTAATTATCAAATGAGAAAATAACATTATATATTGTTAGATTAGATACTAATATTTCGAGACTGCTTAAACTAATAATTACAGATTGTACATTCTTATAAAACAATTTTTAAATGAAAAACCGAAGCTCGTATTCCCCACTGTAATTATTGTTTAGATTATCACCTGGAAAGTGAGTAGCAACTTTGAACAGGAGACTGGAGTGCAATCGTATGATCCCAAAATTATTATCGCAAATAAAATGTTTTTCAAGTAACCTTGTGATTAATACATCTTGTCTAAATAACCTCTTCAATAATTCTGAAATCAAATAATTTTGTCATATTTTATTACATATTTTTGAATATTCTTTTTTATACATATTAAAAAAGGAAAGGTAAATAGAACTACCTTGAGGTAATGGATCGAGAATACTTTTTAGTACCACTTTCGAAGTTCTTTAACATCAGAAACCTAAAAATACATATAAAAATAAAAAATGATAATTATAAAAAAAATTTTCATTCATTTCTCTATTCGTTCATAATTATAATTTTATGCAAATAAGAATACATCACAACAGTAAAATGCTATTGCTTAACATACTTGTAAAAGTAATGTTCTTTCAATCAAAACAAAATTAAAATACACGTACTTAAAATTCTTTTTCACGTTGTTCAGCAATTCGTTTCAAGGGCTCAACTACGATGCATGCATTCGAACAATCGTAAACATAGTTGCTCGGTGCTCCTATTCATATTTGTAAATAGTATACTGAGAGTGAGATGTACTGAGTATATGTCTAAAAAGAAAATAAGTAATAAAATAATTTTCGTTTCAATATGTCAATAATTTTAATATACTATATTCAAAAAATAATTATCACTGACCGTTCGAAGCCAAAATTTTTACATTAACAGTAGCTTGCAGAACTCGGTAGCCATTGTATTAAAAACATACTTGCTTCACATCTTCTGTAGTAGAGTAGAGAGAGACTTTGTTCAACCCTTTAACGCCCAGATGTGCAGAATTTTCACGTTGACTACAATGTCGTACTATTTATAGAAAAAAGATGAAAAAGGATCAAAAAACCCCATATCCTACCGTTTTGGGGGTCGCTCTTTCGAATGGCATAGTTAGAATTCTCAAAAAATGACGCTAAACCCTTTATTCTCCCTAAAATACCGAAAAAAAATGCTATTTTTGGGGTACGATTATTTTTTTAATTTAAATTTTCACTACGTTCCCGACACTTAGACAACTTCTAACTTATCAGAACCGTGTTCTCGAGACTTGTACATTTAAAATATGCATTGAAATAATTTGTTTCTCTTTGTTCTCTAATTCAAAATGGCGTCTGGACGTTTGAAATTTTTTGAAATTGACAATATTGATCCTATTTTGGATTTTCCAGGTTACTTCGTAGTGTGATCATACAAATAAGTTATCATGAGTTTTGTCTTACTGATTGTGATTGGCGGAAGCAATATTAGCCCATAAAATTAAAATTCAAGATGGCGGCTGCCATGAAGCTAGTAGAAATATGTATATTTCGAATTTTATTACAAACCAGGATGCTGTTAAATTTGCCAATAAGCAATCTCGTAGGTTTTAGTCATCACTAAATTCGAATCTTAGGTGAGTTTTTCGACATTTAAAATGACTGATCCAATATGGCGGACCCGTTATGTAAAATTTGATATTCCTGAAATGAAAAAATACTGCCGAATTCTATTCAAAATTTAAAATCAAAATTATTCTTGTTGTTTTTTTTTATTACAAGAGTTGTTTTCGAGAAAAAAATTCCAAAATTATGAGGCTTCCCGAAATTATTAGAAATTTGAGTATGTATGACAAATCGATTTTTATGGTAAGATAGAGTATCAGCAAATATAAAATTGAGTCGAATTTACTAATTCCCCAACATTTATTAGTGTCTCTTTCACACCCTTCCATTTATCTATAAATGTTCATCTACTTCTATAGCATAATTAGTCAGTTACACCAGCATCAGAATGACATATTATTATAATTAAGTTTCATGTATGATTCATATGAGCATTATTTTATGAAATATTAGCAAAGTCTGAGGCAAAAAATATAGATATATGTAAATTTTGAATAATTTCGGGAAGCCTCATAATTTTGGAATTTTTTTCTCGAAAACAACTCCTGTAATCAAAACAACATCAAGAATAATCTTGATTTTAAATTTTGCGTAGAATTTTGCAGTATTTTTTCATTTCAGGAATATCAATATTTGAATAACGGGTCCGCCATATTGGATCAGCCATTTTAAACTTCGAAAAACTCACCTAAGATTCTAATTTAGTGATGACTAAAACCTACGAGATTGCTTATTGGCAAATTTAACACCATCCTGGTTTGTAATAAAATTCGAAATATACATATTTCTACTAGCTTCATGGCAGCCGCCATCTTGAATTTTAATTTTATGGGCTAATATTGCTTCCGCCAATCACAATCGGTGAGACAAAACTCGCAATAACTTATTTGTATGATCACACTACGAAGTAACCTGGAAAATGCGAAATAGGATCAATATTCTCAATTTCAAAAAATTTCAAACGTCCAGACGCCATTTTGAATTAGAGAACAAAGAGAAACAAATTATTTCAATGCATATTTTAAAAGTACAAGTCTCGAGAACACGTTTCTGATAAGTTAGAAGTTGTCTAAGTGTCGGGAACATAGTGAAAATTTAAATTAAAAAAAAATCGTACCCCAAAAATAGCATTTTTTTCGGTATTTTAGGGAGAATAAAGGGTTTAGCGTCATTTTTTGAGAATTCTAACAATGCCATTCGAAAGAGCGACCCCCAAAACGGTAGGATATGGGGTTTTTTGATCCTTTTTCATCTTTTTTCTATAAATGGTACGACATTGTAGTCAACGTGAAAATTCTGCACATCTGGGCGTTAAAGGGTTAAATCATGCAGAAGGCTGCCATCGTTTACATTGCATTTGTAACTTGGAAGCGATCATTTTCAAAACTTTTTAAGGGCTCATGGACAGCGGATCTAAACTTTGAAACGGTCACAATTCATGTCAGCTGATTGCGCCCACGACTTACAAAAGTTATAGTACGCGAGGCGCAGTAGGGACTCAGGGGTAGCGGTACCGCCAGTCTCCGCTAGGCTTGCAGTGCAAGCTTACCCGCTGTAGACCCGAAACCGCGTGTCTATACCTGAGCGCACTCAATTCTCAGCGGTTCCACCAGGCGGGGTCTCAGGATCTCCACCCAGGGCGTCACAACCCTACTAGACACCAAGGAAGCAGCCAAAGGGCCACCTAGGAGTCACCAAGGGTAACAATTTTTTTTGGGTGAATCTTCCAGGCACGCCATCTCGGCTCTGGAAGAATTCCCATTTACTATTTACAATTTCTAGCGATCAACTCGCTGGGTACGCCACCTCGGCTCCAGGAGTAGGTCCATTTTTCGGTGGGAACGCTGCCTCAGGCTCCGCCATTTTCCTTTGTGCCTCCCCCGTGCTCTAGTCCGCTGCTCCAGGCGTAGACACGGTACATCCATCCTTAATAAAGGTGTACGCTGCCTAAGCTGCCTTTTTCCTACCTCTATGGTGTACGCTGCCTAAGCTGCCATCTCTATCACTACCTGTCCATGGTGCACGCTGCCACAGGCTGCCATGATGTTTAGTGCTAATCTGTAATTGGTGTACGCTATCTCTGCTGCCAACTTTACTTATTATCTATGCTTAGTGTTGTTTGTACTTAATATTGTATTTGCCGTTTATGATTAACACTTGCCGCCACCAATACGCGAACTGATTTATATAATGAGCGCCATCTTGGCTCCCAGATAAGTAAAATCGCCGATACGTCGCTGATACTAATTGTAACGCGAAACGGTGTAAGAAATTAGCCGCCCATTGTACGGGCAATACAGCGATAGGTGAAAACGGAGATAGTCGCCATTTTGGCTCCTAGAATATCTTCGCGTGTACGACAGGGTGTAGTAGCTTTAAGGACTGGTTTCTATGTAGTGGTGATAATTAGGAGGGTACCGACGCCATATTGGCTCCTAGTGAATTTATAATAGTTACGACGCCATGTTGGCTCCAAAGGTATGAGAGAAGGATCGCGACATCAGTGATTGGACTTTTGATTTGTTTATGCTTGCGCATGTCGTCGAGACATCCAAGTAAATTTAGTTTATTATTACATTTAACCATCACTGATTTAGCACGCAAATATATTGAATGAATGCTCAAATTCAACCTAACAAAATATTATTAAACCACCAAAGAGTGGAGTATGCGCCACATAGGCTTCTAGGAAATCTGCGATAACTACGACGCCATCTTGGCTCCAGTTACTCGAATAACTAGTCACGATACCAGTGATTGAACTTATATTTGTTTAATGCTTGTGAACGTCGTCTAGACGTCCAAGTAAACTTAGCTTGTTTCTTAATTTAACAATCACTGGTCCACCATAGAAATAAGTCTAAAAGACTGGGCAACGAAACTTCTCATATATTTCGTAGAGGAACGGCGAGATAGTGGCAAACACGCCATATTGGTTTCTGATGTACCTGCGAGAGAGAAAGACTAGAAGATAGAGTAGGATAATAAATAATTATAGTGTTAAGTCCAAGAGGCACACGACGATTAGTTACCGAAACTGTATTATTAAAAGATTGGTAAATAAATATATTGAATTCTGTTATATATCATGTATATGGATTATTTCACGCACCCTTCGGGTCATAACTTTAACTTTTCATAAAATTTTGATAAACGAACTCTTTCATTGGCGCCCGAACAGGGACCCGAAGGTCGTGAAAACCATATGAACATAACCTCCCATAAAAAGTAAGAAATTAGACATGTCGAAATCACGTGGTAGACCAACCCGTAGAAACGTGATTGAACGCGAAAACTCCGAAGACATCCTTCGAGAAGCATCAAATCTGTTAAACCCAGAGATGCAGGGAGCAAGAAGACTGGCACTATCTCCAATAGAAAACGGAGACTATACGCTTCCAGTGAACTCTGCCCAAACTGGAGCGATACCCAAGACGACAGATAGACGGAGGACTCTGCACGAAGAATTTAATGCCGTGGCAGACAAATCAATGAGTAGAAATAGGGAAGAAGTCCTAGAAAGGGATCCCATGGCTGGAAGATACGAAGAATTGAAGATTGCCTTCAACAACATGCGTGTTGAAAATGACAGCTGCAAAATCGATTGGATGCAGCTGAACGAAGAGCGGATGCACTCTCCAATCTGTTCCAGGAGCAAATCGAGGATCTTGAGAACAAAATGCACGCGGAGGTCAGTGAGCAAATAAGGTCACTGAGAAACATGAATGAAATTCGCTTTCAGGTTTTAGAGGGTCGACTTAAGGACTTAATGGACCGTGAAGCAAAGGCCAATGATGAAGTAGTGCGTAGAAACACCCAAAACATCCGGAGAATTTCGGAAAGACAACAAAATTTTGAGGAAATAATAAACAACATTAGTTTTCATCCACAAGAAGCATATGCGGGTACAGAGACACTGAAAATTACGCCGAAGACTCCAATATTCGATGGGAACTCCTCACCAATAAAGTTCTTAGAAGAATTAAAGGATTTCTGGGCGGCGGTGAGACCCTCTAGAGGCCAGGCGGCATTCGTCATCAGTAGTTGTCTACATAGCACTCCCAAAGATTGGTGGGACCTCGTGAAGGAGCACAACGATGATTTGGCTCAGTTCATGAGCAAGTTTAAGCGTCGATATTGGGGCGAAGAAACCCAGCACAGCATAAAGGCAGCCCTAGAGTTTGGAAGCTACGAGCCTACGAAAAATGTTTCCATGGCAGCCTATGCCATAAAACTTTTCAGAGAAGTGAGAGGACTAACACCTTCTCCCTCCACCAAAGAGATCATTTCAAAACTGGCAAGACACTTTAACGAGGAGATCCGCTCTACTATCTTGGGTAGGCCAATTAATACGTTAGAGGATTTATTGGAGCTGTTGGAAAGATTCGACAACGCTGGCCCTTTAAACTCCCACCGCATGTCGCCTCGCGACACTCAAGAAAGTTGGAGAAATAGAGGTACACCAGGTGTCCAACAATATACACGAAACAACGGAGACAGAGACTATCAGCCCAGAAGAAACTTAGAAACAGGGGGCAGGGAGCCAAGGAAGGACTCATGGAGGAAACCCGAAAGAAATTTAGAGTCACCCAGACCGCATGTTCGAGCAATAAACCTGGCTAATGAGGAAGAAGAATTCTCATTAGAAAGAGCCAATACTTTGGACCTGACGGGAAACTAGAAGCGTCTGCTCCTTTTAAAACTCCTCACATGTCGGGGAACACAGACGGCTCCTTATCGATCACTAGACATGTGAACATCTTAAACTTTAGGCAAGAATTACTAAAGGAAGATGAAGTCACATTAGAAAGGCGAGCCAGATGTCCCACGGTACGGATACAGTTGGAAAACCTAAACCTTGCCGCTCTTGTGGACAGCGGCAGCCAAGTGTCATGTCTATCGGAGAAATTTTACCAAGATAACCTTGATAGATTCAAAGACTGTCCATGCTTACCCATAAACCGGGTATGCGTAGTAGGGGCTACAGGGGGCAGGCCAATGCGGCTACGAAAACAAATCTTAGCTAACTTAAATATATCTAAGTTGGAACTTATGGCTACATTCCTGATTGTACCCAACCTTACAAAGGATTGCGTGCTAGGCATCGACGTCCTACGATCAATTGGCGGAATCATTAACCTATCCAACAACACACTGACCATTCAGAACAACAGTGGAAAAAATTACGTCACCGAGATGCATGAAGAAGTAAGCCTGGATACCACCACTACGGAGCTATGCTGCCTAAAACTAGTAAACACGCCAGGCCAGCCAACTGCGGACCAAATAGAAGAAAAAATAAAATCTATGGGCAAAATACCTGCACAAGACCAGAAAAGGTACAAGGATCTGTGGTGTAATTACCGAGAGGCGTTCAATACTCAGCCAGGGAGAATATCTTGCTACCACCACCGCCTAATATTGGGGGAAGGTAGCCTCCCATGCGCACGCACATACCCAATTCCTTTAAAATATGAAAAAAAAGCCAACAAGCAAATCCAGACTATGACCAAGTGGGAAATAATCAGGATGTCCAGCAGCTTTCACACCCCCTAGTTATAACAGTTGAGAAGAGTGGGAACATCCGCCTATGTTTGGATACCCGCAGATCAAATGAAAATTTAGGGGAGGATCATGAAGAGACGGATCTAGGGACAAGTGGCTCCAGCAATGATGAATTCTCTCTAGAATTCATCAAGCAGGGAAACACACTATCGTTCCAGTTAAGGAGAAAAACGCCGCCATCAAGAAACTTAACGTATAAGGATCTCTACTGGAGATTTAAAGAAGAGGCCGTTTATCTTCTAGCGCTCCCTCTCTCTGCCATGGAGGCAAGGTCGACATGAATAATAACATTTAGGTTTCGAGAAAGCCCCTTAAGCAGGATCTATCTCGAAAAGGGGGCAGATGAAACGGTCACAATTCATGTCAGCTGATTGCGCCCACGACTTACTAAAGTTATAGTACGCGAGGCGCAGTAGGAACTCAGGGGTAGCGGTACCGACAGTCTCCGCTAGGCTTGCAGTGCAAGCTTACCCGCTGTAGACCCGAAACCGCGTGTCTATACCTGAGCGCACTCAATTCTCAGCGGTACCACCAGGCGGGGTCTCAGGATCTCCACCCAGGGCGTCACAACCCTACTAGACACCAAGGAAGCAGCCAAAGGGCCACCTAGGAGTCACCAAGGGTAACAATTTTTTTTGGGTGAATCTTCCAGGCACGCCATCTCGGCTCTGGAAGAATTCCCATTTACAATTTACAATTTCTAGCGATCAACTCGCTGGGTACGCCACCTCGGCTCCAGGAGTAGGTCCATTTTTCGGTGGGAACGCTGCCTCAGGCTCCGCCATTTTCCTTTGTGCCTCCCCCGTGCTCTAGTCCGCTGCTCCAGGCGTAGACACGGTACATCCATCCTTAATAAAGGTGTACGCTGCCTAAGCTGCCTTTTTCCTACCTCTATGGTGTACGCTGCCTAAGCTGCCATCTCTATCACTACCTGTCCATGGTGCACGCTGCCACAGGCTGCCATGATGTTTAGTGCTAATCTGTAATTGGTGTACGCTATCTCTGCTGCCAACTTTACTTATTATCTATGCTTAGTGTTGTTTGTACTTAATATTGTATTTGCCGTTTATGATTAACACTTGCCGCCACCAATACGCGAACTGATTTATATAATGAGCGCCATCTTGGCTCCCAGATAAGTAAAATCGCCGATACGTCGCTGATACTAATTGTAACGCGAAACGGTGTAAGAAATTAGCCGCCCATTGTACGGGCAATACAGCGATAGGTGAAAACGGAGATAGTCGCCATTTTGGCTCCTAGAATATCTTCGCGTGTACGACAGGGTGTAGTAGCTTTAAGGACTGGTTTCTATGTAGTGGTGATAATTAGGAGGGTACCGACGCCATATTGGCTCCTAGTGAATTTATAATAGTTACGACGCCATGTTGGCTCCAAAGGTATGAGAGAAGGATCGCGACATCAGTGATTGGACTTTTGATTTGTTTATGCTTGCGCATGTCGTCGAGACATCCAAGTAAATTTAGTTTATTATTACATTTAACCATCACTGATTTAGCACGCAAATATATTGAATGAATGCTCAAATTCAACCTAACAAAATATTATTAAACCACCAAAGAGTGGAGTATGCGCCACATAGGCTTCTAGGAAATCTGCGATAACTACGACGCCATCTTGGCTCCAGTTACTCGAATAACTAGTCACGATACCAGTGATTGAACTTATATTTGTTTAATGCTTGTGAACGTCGTCTAGACGTCCAAGTAAACTTAGCTTGTTTCTTAATTTAACAATCACTGGTCCACCATAGAAATAAGTCTAAAAGACTGGGCAACGAAACTTCTCATATATTTCGTAGAGGAACGGCGAGATAGTGGCAAACACGCCATATTGGTTTCTGATGTACCTGCGAGAGAGAAAGACTAGAAGATAGAGTAGGATAATAAATAATTATAGTGTTAAGTCCAAGAGGCACACGACGATTAGTTACCGAAACTGTATTATTAAAAGATTGGTAAATAAATATATTGAATTCTGTTATATATCATGTATATGGATTATTTCACGCACCCTTCGGGTCATAACTTTAACTTTTCATAAAATTTTGATAAACGAACTCTTTCAACTTACATACGTGTTTCACCTTTCATTTTTTGTTTTTACACATGATACATTTTTTTAAAACATTTATATGCATTAGTGTTTATTTAAAACTTAAAATGTTTTTCTAAGGGAAAAGTCTTTCCCGAATCTTTTCTTGTTTTTCTTTAATATTATAATAAATAGAACAGTAATTAAATACAATAACAAAAGTGTAGCTGCAAAGTGGTAAAATATATCAATTTATTGAGACTTTTAAAACTTTTTACCTGTAAATAAAAGCAGGCATAACAATTTTCAGGTTAGAATTCGTACTCTTGGATTTTTGTACAAAAAATATTAAATGAATATTTTTACACTCTATAGCCTTAATTTTATTTTAAAAAGAAATACCTCTTCTTCCGGATCCCACAGGACATCAGCGGTGAACCGCATATCTAAGGACGAAAGGGTAATGTCCCATCCTGTCACCCACACCGGTCCTCGCCAGCCAGCAATCCAGCATTTCCCTTAAGCGCTCTCTACCGCCCATTTTGAATATATACTCGCAATTTTTGCCAACACATTCCTTTCATAATCTTCGTCTAACACTGCTTTTCAAATATAGTGACTTCTGGTGATTTTATGGGCAATTGAAGCTTTGGGAAACTAGAACTATGCAACAATCTATACCTACCGTTTCTCTCGACTCCGTGCAAAAGAGGCGCGAAGCAGACGACAATTTCAAATTTATGGCAAATGTAGTTATAGAAATAATACTTCTTTTTTCGATGTTTTGATCAATTTTTCCCTAAAATAAACATCTATAAGATTTTCAAAAATTGTGGAATTATTTTGAAAGTCACAAAGCCTTGTACATTTGAACTGCGCATGCTCTGTTACAATACGCCACTACTACACAAGATCGAGAGAATTAAAATGGCCGGAAGTATTCGCGAAATGTCAAGTGAGATGGGTGATAATCACGGCAATTTCGACCATTTCAGATTGGATTTGAGCGTACGCATAAAAACTCGTATATGCGCCGAAGTCACATAAAATAGAATATGTGCCAATGCACACAATTCGGGTAATTACGAGACTCACTTAAAATGCTCGCAGGACTGATCGCACCTCGGCTTCGATCTCCTGCGAGCATTGTCGCTCGTCGCGTAATAACCCTCATTATGCGCCTAGGCACATAATATCTTATTGCACATAATTCTCTGATTAAATATTTGTTAAATGTTGGAACATTTAAGAAATCTACATTCTTCCGGTTTCAGATCTGGGATTACTGCCTACACCTGTCATTGAAGGCATTGCAGTGGTTCACCATTTGCGGAAAGTCTCCGCCGTTAGGGTTGACCATTGGTTGGAGTGAGACAGATCTACTTTTTATCTCACTTTTGCAAATGGTGAACCGCTACACTGCCTTCAATGACAGATATACTATATACAGTGCCGGTTGTAGGGGTGTTCGAACTGTTCCATTGAACCAGGCGCCAAAATTTGAGGGGCCCAAAATTTTAAAGAACAAGCAAATGCCTATGCAATGCGAACTTAAAAAAATGTTTTGATACAAAAAAAACAAACAATTCTATTTATCTATATCAAAATATATATTCCTTCGTAATATGAAAAAAGAGGGGGCGCATTGGTCATTTTCGAACAGGGTACTGATATCATGCGAGCCGGCACTGGGTATATACAATATATGATGTTTTTTTAGTTTTTATCGCTGAGAAAAAAATTTATTGTATTTATTACTACACCTTCTAATTCAAATTTCGGCACAGAATCATAATTGCAATGCTTTAAATGTTTTTTTTACCGTTCTTAGCCACAATAATGTGAGGTCAGGGAATGGTAAGTGAACAGTATGAGAACGGTCAGAGTATTCTATGGCTGCTTACGTAACCGGGTCCCCTAGGGTTCGACAAGATAATACAAATATTTCCATAGGTACTTATAAATTCGACTATAATAAAAACTTATCTGAAATATTCTTATAATTCTTTTTTGGACAAAGTCTGAAATCTGTACTGATCTGATTTACATCGATATAAAGGGTTTCCCAATAAGGGTGATATGTTTTGAAATTGAAAAAAAACACTGAATATTCATTCGGAATTGATCGAAATCTTTTTTATTATATTGGATATTCTATGCCATTTATGATTTAAACAATATATCGGCCAAATGTCCCCCGAGACTTGAGCCAAAAATGCGCCTCATCAGAAAAGATGATTTTTTGATGAAAATTGGGATCATTTTCAATTGATTCCAGAGCCCAATCCGCGAACTCCCGACGCAAACGATGGTCATTAGGCTTCAGTTCTTGGGCCAGAATCATCTTATAGGGATTCAGGCCAAGATCCAATCGCAAAATACGCCAGGTAGTCATCCTGGACAGGCCCAATTCCTGAGATCGGCGTGGCACGGACAATTCACGGTTTTCCTCGATACTGGCCTGTACAGCGGCTATATTCTGTGTAGAACGTGTGGTACGCATACGATTTTTAGGCTTAGTATCCAATAGAGTAAATTCACTCTCCAACTTATCGATTATTCGACGAATTGAGAGCGCGGATGGAGCAGAATGACGAACATATTTTGCACGATATGCTCTTTGAACACCGACAAAACTTCTCGAATTTTGATAAAATAATTGGACAATTTCCAAACGTTGTGGAAGCGTGAAACTACTCATGATTAAATGGCAAACCTTACTGATGACAACTGACAGCAGACGTCAAAAATTTCAGTTCAAATGAGCCCGATAGGGACATTCAAAATCATATCACCCCTATTGGGAAACCCTTTATTATAAGTTTAAAAAATGTTTCATTGTAATGTTGCATCACAAAGTAACTTTTTGGTATTTGTTTTTGATTTTTTTTCTGCACTCAAATACACATCAATATTCTAGTTCGACATGATAATCTACTTATTTTTAGTAATGATTACAACAAGAAAAATATAAAATAATTTTAGGTAAGTATTGAAAAAACATTCTATTATCACGAATTTTTGTTTCAAATGTAAATGACGGATTGGTAATCGATTTTTAATATTTGATTTTTAACTCTTCACTTCTGTGTATTAAAGTCATTTTTTTTCACAATCTGTGATATATCGCTTTTTTATAATTGTATTAAAATAAGGAAAATTTATAAGATTAATATTTTTAAAATGACTTGCAAACTTCATATAGCATGTTCTTTAAAACTGTTAAATAAGAGTTACACCAAAATTTCACAACCAACTTCAGTTAAGTCAAAATAGAACTGACATTTTCAGTTGACAGTTGAGTTAAAATGGGACGGAGATTTTCAGTTAGGACAGTTTGTTCATTTTGTTTGCGAGTTAAGTCAAAGTCGCTCGGGAGCATCGATATCTTCTGAAGATATTGCAGAAATATTATAGATTCAATAGCATTTTCCTCTTAGTGCTCACCGAGTGCTGGATAGGATAATAACACAACAAACACATATTAATGTCGACAGGTTAAAATACTAATATTTTGATCAATTAATAGATTTTGTTTAAAGTGTTGTTGTAAAATTATTGAATGCCATTTAGCATTACGAAAATTAATGCAAAGAAGTCACTGGTAGAATTGCTGGGGGTTTCGAGAGAAACTTTATACCTGTACCTATTATAACTATACTGTAAGGTTACAGAACTGTTACTTAAATTGGAGAATTACATCACTCGTCTCCTATTCCAGATATGTTATCCTTAAGCAGCTGAAAAATATTTTCTCTTTTCTTACATAAATACATTTAGATCTACAGTATCGGTCAGAATTGTGGGACCACCTGTTTTTCGATAATTGCTTAAATTATCCTAATTTGAATTATGTGAGTGAAAAAATTTGTTCTCCTAATTAAATTCAAAACTATCAAAATTCTTCATTAAATGAGCTCAGCATGAATTCGTTTTGTTAATATGTGAAGAAGTTATTACAGAAAGAGTCAAAATTTCAATGCTTTCTTAAATTTTAAATAACTTACGAAATAATTAACATTTCTTAATTTTCTTGGACTAATATTAAAGCTAAATTTCTACAAAATCGAATCAAGTTCTTAGAATTAATGTGTGATTTTTTCTTAAATACTGCTCAAGGTTAAAGTTCAAATAGAAAAGTTTGAAAAATTCCAATATTGCTTTCGCTGAGAAAAACATTTTTATAAGATATATAAAACATATAATCATGAATTTTATATAGAATTCCCTTAAAATATATTGTATATTCATATGATCTTTATTATGATTTACCCATAGATGAAATCTTTTCGAAATACCCCTGCTTTTTTGTTACAATTTCAACTCTTTGCATTATGCAAGAAAAAATCATATATTTATAATGACAATCAACTGCGATATTGTAGAATCTTGGCTTTAAAATGAGCCTAAGAACATTAGAAAATGTTAAATATTTCGGAAGTTATTTAAAATTTAAGAAAACATTGAAATTTTGACTTTTTTTGCAATAACTTCTTCAAAATTTAACGAAACGACTTCATCACTCACAGAATTTAAATTAAGATAATTCAAGCAATCATCGAAAAACAGGTTGTCTTACAATTCTGACCAGTAGTGTATGTTGGTCCTTAAAGAGGTTCTATCGTAAAACGAATTAACGGTCAGAAAAGGATGAAACGTGAAACTAAGTTATTTAAATGCATAAAAATAAATCAGTCAAATTTTCAAGACTCCAGGGTACCTGTGAGCTAAGATATTTTACTAAATATTTTCCGTCATTTAAAATCTGCTCTTATGGACAACTATCTTTTCATTGTTTTCAATTATCCACCACACATTTATTAATGGTTGAATAGCGATGAAATCTTTTATAATAATGAGAAGAATATCCAAAAAACATTTTTAGCTTACAATATTGTTAGAAGGGTACTTGTAAATCAATGAAAATGGAAATAAATGTTACAAAAATCATGATATTGAGTGATAATGTAGTAGATATGGCAACACCGCAGCCGAGTATACATTGGTAGGTTATGGCGTGCTATTTAAAAAGAAACATTGAGCCTACATACACTTTTGCCCTGTCATAGTATTCACACCCGAATGCCTTAGATTTATAATCTAGTTCAATAAAATGCCTCTTATGATGCCAAATGCCAAATGTTAACCTGAAATGTATAAATATATCACCGACGCTTGAGGTGCTTCGAACGGTAGTTGAGTAAAATGAGCATCGGCTGTATTATTTCAACTGGCAATGATATGGTTGCTATGGTTACAACAGTTTAAAAATAACATCGGTAGCGACAATAGCGCCACCACTTGTTGATAGCAAACATTATAATTCGTTCCCCTTTTCTCCTGTATGAGTGGAACTACTGTGTGTTTTGTTCTACGTAGCCATTTGAGAGGGGTGAAGGAGTGGTGAAAAACACCACGCTAATCTACGAGGGGGAATCGGGGCTTTGACTTGTAGCTACGTAGGCGCAAGTAAATAATAATAATAAATAATAAAGTATAAGATCTGATCAGAGAAGGATCTTCAGGGTCTTTCTGCCAAAAGGTCCCCACTTGATTACTTGAGCTCCATGGCGTTGATAATTAATCTAATCGGTTCATTTCTTAGTGTCAGGGGTGTCGACAGTTTTGATAGGATAAAAGTTCTCCTCCAAGACTGTGAGGGTGATTACAGCCTAGTCCAATAATAGGTGACGGTTCCACGTGCGTTCTCAGCATCTCAACTATAACCACTTGAGGGTGTCAAATTGCAATGTCTGTTTTGACTCTAAGGGTCCATCTCTGGTCAAGTAACTGTGGTGTTAGATCATTTAAGGGTTGACAGATACTTATACAGATTTCACATTTTAACGATCGTTCTAGAGATTTTGTGTTTATTTATATTTAAAATGAAATTTAATAGTTTTTAGGGAGCCGAGTGGAGTTGAAAACTCGTAAAATAAATAATTTGTTTAAAAGGGCAATAACTGTAGAATTTATTGCTCGCCAGATATATTTCCCAACAATTCCAGAACGAGTTCTCCATGGTTTAGAACAAGGAAAGGTTCTTAAACTATTTTTATTTATTACTATATTGAGGAATTTTCTCAAAGGTTTCCAGACAACCTGTCAATCGGAAATTAAGTTATTGAATAAAATTATTTCAAGTGACAAGGCTGGTCTGGTTATTATTTTTTATAAATGTCAACTGGTTCTGTTAAATTTCAATTAAATAAAAAGCTTTTTTATTTTTCTGTTTACAATCTCACGAAATCTGAGATTGTTACACGTGTCTATATGTGTCTAGTGATACCGACCAGTCCTTGTCATTTTACAATTAAAGCTAAGAGATTTATAGTAATACTTAATATTAAAAGTTTCTTTGATTATTAAATTTTAATATTCATTCTGTCAATTTCAAAAATTTCAATAAAAGCGAAAAGGAATTCTCGCGCGGTTCTTCTTCGTTGCGTACAATTACATACGTACCGAAGAAGGAGTTTTAAGATCAGTTTATGAACGCTCAATTCATGTAGTTGATTCGCAACCCGTAAATAAGATGAGCGCGCAGGTACGATCATCACACTGACTGTGACGATGGCCGATTTTGTCACAAGAGTGCGCTTTAAAATTAGCGGTAATATTTGAATTAAGACACTTTAATTGACACTGAAAACTTCCTTCACTAAGTGAACGAAAGAAAAGTATGAGACAAAAGATTTAATTTAAAATAATTTAAGGAATATAGAATAGAGATAAACGAGATTGTCAGAACTAGAGGCTAAGGAGCAATTCGACATGAAATAATATTATTCTGTAATATGAATTTGAGGAATGGAGAATGAGAGTGATGAAATTTGGTGGAATATAACGAACTTTATTTAATAATTTAGAATATTTATAAATTGCTAGCGTAAGTCTTACTTTTACGTCTTGATAGAATTTATAGTTGATTTTTCATAGAAATAAGGTTTAATATTAGTTATCAAAATAGTTCAATTTTGTTTGGTTTAAAACGGACTGCGGCAACGGATTGTCGCGGTAGAAAATAGATAAGTAGTTGATAAAGACATTTAAGATGTCAAGAGAGATTTTCTTTCATACGTCGTTGAGTTTGAAGATCTAAATTTCTAAAGAATTTTATGTTTAGGAAACCTGACTTCAAGCTCATATGAAATCCCTCACACGTGCATTCAAAGAATTAGAAGTAGACATTAGGATTCTCTGAATCTCTGTAATAAAATTAATAAAATAAAATTTTTAAAAATGTTTTAGAAAACATGTTTTAATTTGACTTTGATTTTCTAAAATTTTTATAAAATGGGGAAAACTACAAAATCTACAAGAGGAAAAGTGTCAAGAGGGGAAAAAAACTTCAGGTAGAGGTCTTGGTAGAACGATGAGTCGATCTGTTGGGAGCGAGGCCTTAGCAGAATTGAATGAGGCTAGAAATAATAATTAAATCGTTCGTCCAGTTTTGAATTTGCGAAGCAGGGTTGTAGAAACACACGAAAAACGAACTCTGTAGTTTGCTCGCTCACGACAGTGGCGTCACACTTCCAGAGTGTGACGCCACTGTCGCGAGCGAGCAAACAGCCGAGTTCGTTTTCCGTGCAGGTGTAGAGTTAAATATGCCGGATAATAGTGGTAGGTCTGTTTTTGAACAAGCGAGCGGCTCTAGCAGTAATTCCGAGTTGCAATTAGCTGAAAGTCGTGAAGTAAGAAATAATAGTTTATCATCTGGCGCATCCAGTGCATCCGTTACATTGTGTTCAAATATGTATTTACCATTGGCAGGGCCTGAGGATCCTATTCCCTTCAAAGCAGCCCTGGAATTCTTGCCTAAATTTTTTGATGGTCATAATATGCCTGTTTCAAGATTTATTAAAGATTGTCTTTACGCGAGAAATTATATTTCTTCTAAACAACGACACAATTTATTTCTTATGATTCGTACGAGAATTTCAGGAAGTGCTTATGATTCAATTCAAGATTGGGACATTGATTAATTAGATGACCTGTTGAAGCATTTAAAATATACTTTTACAGAACATAAAAGTATTTCTCAATTAAATACTGCTTTAGCTACCGTTGCCCAACGCGAAAATGAAAAAGTTTTAGAGTACGGAACTAGGGTAGGGAAGATTTTAACTTCTCTTATTGAATTAATCGAAGATTTGAATTCTGAAAATGTGGCTAAAATTATGATTAAATCTGCTGGCGAACGGCCTGTGAAAACTTCGTGATTGGTTTGAAACGTGATTTAGTTGTTCGTGTCAAAGTAGGTAGACCAAATATTTTACATGAGGCAATCAATCTTGCTAGAGTTGCAGAATGGGAAATTGGATATTAATCTGAATTAAATAGAAAAGGTCCGGAAATCATGGCGTCAGACAAAATAACTCAAGATCAAGATTCGAAAAAATCAGCAAATACTCAAGAAAGATTCCGACCGTTTCATAGTAATGCCAAAGCCCGTAAGATTGGGGGTGAGTTTAGAGGGGAATAGGACAAAATCGCGGGCGAGGTATGGGGTAATTAATTAATAATATTTTGATAATTAATATTAAAGGAATGTATAGGTCCTTATGAAGATAAACGAATTCAGAATTCAGACTCCCCATATCATTCTCCAGTATGGGTGATTCCTAAGAAGCCAGACGAGTTTGGCAATAAACGTTGGCGGATGGTTATGGACTACCGTTCGTTTAACGAAAAACCTGTGGGTGATGCTTACCCACTGCCTAATATTACATATATATTAGACCAGTTGGGGGGCGCGAAGAACTTCACAGTGCTTGACTTGGCTTCCGGATTCCATCAGATTGAAGTAGAACCTTTTGTAGTGACGACAGATAGTAGTAGTTTCGCGTTAGGCGCCGTTCTTAGCCAAGGGCCTATAGGGCAAGACTTACCAATAGCTTATGCTTCACGTACTATGAATAGTGCAGAACTTAATTACACAACTACCAAACAGGAATTTTTAGCCATAAATTTTGCGATAAAACAATTTCGTCCATACATTTATGGTCAAAAATTTATATTGGTAACGCATCATCGACCTTTAGTGTGGCTGTTAAATTTGAAAGATCCAACTGTAGGTTCAAGGCTAGCTAGATGGAAAATCAAACTGCGAGAGTTCGAATACTAAGTCGTTTTTAAACCAGGACGGGTGAACGCCAACGCGGACGCGCTTTCGAGAAATCCGATAAATAGCAAAGGTAGTGGGCAGAGTGATGTTAATAAAGCTAATGATATAATGTCAAAAAATTTGAATGTTAAAAATGAAGTTCTCTTTCATGAATATCCCATTGAGAGGATTTTTCCGAATTTATCCAGAGAATTCGGAAATAAAGACAGTACAGATTGTAAGACTGATTGCGAGGATGAGAGAGACGAGACTCTAGAAGACGGTGAGTGCTTTAAGTGCGGAGAGAGTAGGATTCTGACGAGAATCAAGGATAGGGGTGTGAGTCCCTCAGCAATTCACGATGAACTCACTGGAGAGAGAAGTAATTGGGTTTTGAAGAGTGTTGAAAAAGTCAGTTATGACTTGATCCCTTTACTCGGAGAGAAAAGTAAGAGGAATAATCGTGATTTTAAAGAGTGTGGAGTCACTAGTGATGTAATCCATATACTCGGATAGAGAGAGAAGTGTGGCCTGGCCAACCACTTTGAGGGACCACCTATCCATCAGGAAGCACTGCACTTGACCTACGATAGGAATGAGAAATGACTATATGCATTGACGATTATGATAGTGACAATATTGGTGAAATTTCGTTTCCTGTGATGGTATATTGACAACACTAACGGGTGGAGAACTAATGGAAAATTCTTTAATAACTTTGTCTGACATTCGTGAAGTAAACCCTGAATTAGAAACAGTAACATCTGTAAAACAAAATGAACGATTTATTTTTAACCTTTTCATAAAAGAAACCTATGATTCTAAAGTATTTGCGAAAAATATTGAATTAGCCGTGTCTACACTACAAGGTGCAATGGAATCAATGAACTTAAAAACTATTAGTGTATCAAGAATAGGAAATGGACTAGACAATGTACCTTGGAATGTGATAGAAAAAATATTTAGAACCTATTTTAGTGATGGTAGTTTTGAGATTTGTATTTGTAACGGTAAGGTCATAACTCCACCTGAGGTAGATAGACTGAGAATTATTGAAGAATGTCATGACTCGACAATGGCAGGGCATAAGGGTGAAAATAAAACGTTTGAGCGTGTTTAATTAAAAATTAAATTGCCGATTGCAAATTACAGATACACCAAAACGATTTCTCAAGAAGGTGCAAATAGATATTGTAGGACCGTTAGCAACCACAGAATCAGGGAATACGCACATTCTTACGTGGCAAGACTGCCTTACCAAATATTCAGGTGCTATTCCATTGTTTAAGATCAAGCAATACCATTCTAGTGCATATCATTCTCAATCATTAGGTGCACTTGAAAGGAGTCACCATGCATTCGTCGAATACTTACGTCATTATAGCTCTAAAGTAACATGGGACCAGTGGTTGCCTTACGCAATGTTTTCATTTAATACATCGGTCCATGAATCCACGGGAATAACTCCACATGAGGCTGTTTTCGGACGCAAAGTTCGATTTCCTTCGGAGTTTGCTGAAGAAAACGTACCTTTAACGTACATAGGGATAGTCGATGAATTGTTGAACAAAATTATAGGGACTGAATCCTTGTGTGCAACCAGACTTGAAACCGCAAAGCAGCGCTGCAAAAAATATCACGATCTTAAACTCAATGAAAAAACCTTTCAAGTAGGAGAACACGTAATACTTTTCGTAGAAAATCGTGACAAACTTGATAATTATTATGAGGAACCTTATAAAATTGATAAAATTTTAAATAACGTAAATCTAGAATTGCAAATTTCTCGAACTGAAACTAAAATAGTACACATGAATCGCTTAAGACATGCTTATTATCGATTTATGTAGAATCATGAGTAAGGACGTTATTTAAGTAAATATTTTTATCCATGCAAAAAAAATATATTTAAATTAATAAAATTTGATTGTCATCAAGTAAGTTCTTAGCCTTATTAGCGTTGAGAACGTGGTTGTCGTCGGTCAGGGAGACAGCATCGCATCCATGTGTGCAGGCATCACTTGCTCGTGAGTGTCAGCTATGAATAAACACTTGTACATTGCCTTTTGAGAATTAGATCACTAAAAAGTAACAGGTTTGTTAAGACATTGTAAATGAAATTATAAAATTAAAAAACCTTACTAATTATCATTTTTACGATTAAAAATTGTTTTAAGTTTTTTAATTTGATAATTATATTCAGTTAGTAAACGGTGTTCTTTTTGTTCCTGGGTGGATACCCCGTACCGCGGAACACTCATGATTATGTTCACATATATATATATATATATATATATATATATATATATATAGAGTCCGATAATGAATGTCCACCTCTGATAAGCGAACTCATGCAGAAATTTTATGGCATTAGTTATATGTAGACGACGGATCTTGCAAACGGTTATTGGCAGATACCGTTGCATAGTGACTCTCGAAAATATACAGCTTTTCTGCATGGATCTCGTATGTATCAATTCTGCCGGATACCATTCGGGATTAAAACAGCTGGTTCAACTTTCACAAGAGCTCTTTCTTTTGCTTTAGAAAATTAATTTAACGACGTTTTGTCGATTTATATTGATGATTTGTTGATTGCGACTCCGGGATCTTTCACTGATCATCTTAATTCCTTTAGAAAAATATTTACAGTTTTGCAGAATCAGAATTTTTCGTTAAAATTGGAAAAGTCTCATTTTTGTTGTAAGTCGGTAAAATTTCAAGGCTATGAGCTATCCACGGAAGGTATATTACCATTTTGTGATAAATTGGACGTAATCAGAAGTTTTCCTATACCGGGAAATCGGAATCAATTACAGCATTTTCTGGGGGTTTGCACCTATTATAGGCAGTTTAGCGCGTGTCATTCTAATTTCGTTGATTTTTTTCGTACATTTTCAAAGGAGTCAGGCCCGTGGAATTGGACACCTGAACATACGCGTGTTTTCAATGATTTAAAGGAGAATTTTGCTAACTGAATTATGCTAAAGCACCTCATTCCTAATGCAACTTTCAGATTACAGACCGACGCCTCGAATTTTGGTATTAGCTTAATCTTGTATCAGTTCGACGAATTCGGGAATCATCGTGCGGTAACTTTGGTTAGTCGTTATCTGAATCAGGCGGAGCTCAATTATATAACTACGGAGAAGGAATTGCTGGCTATTATATACTCGATAACAAAACTAAGTATGTCAGGTGGCCATACCAGAAAAGTTGCAACATAAACTTGTAGAACAAGTTCATTCAAAAATCGGTCACCCAGGGGTCTATAAGACATTGAAGTATTTGCGGGGTTTCAGCTATTGGCCAACAATGAATAACGATATTAAGAAGTTTGTTATTTCATGTGACTTATGTCAGAGAGTACAATACCCTAATATTAAGATGGAGGGCGAGTTTCATTTAGTCTAGTCTGATGGACCTGGAGATCAGGTATCCGTCGATTTTTTTGGACCATTGCCCAGGTCGATACGCGGAGTTGAATATATTCTTGTTCTGTTGGATGTGTTTTCTAAATATCTCGGACATCTCGGATTTCGGTGAGAAAGCTCTTCGAGGCATACATACCGGAAGTTGGGAAGCCTAAACGGATTTTAGCAGACAACGGAACTCAGTTTACTTCTCAAGTGTGGGGTAATAAGTTGCGTGAATCTGGTATTCAAGCAATTTATACCTCGATTTGACACCCACAGAGTAATCCGATGGAAAGGATAATAAGAGAATTGGGAAGACTTTTCCGAACCTTATGTTACTAGTCATTACTCGACCGGTTACACTCCGCATGAGTTGCATTTCGGCAAAAAACCCATTGATCAAATCCAAAAAATGATGACGTTTCCGGCGGCAGGAGAGGTATCACATGAGGCAAGGATTCTTTTGGCAAAGGAACGAATTAATAAAAGCTTTTCAAATCGTAAAAAAACTCAGAGATCCATTTCAAAGGAACAATTTAACGTTGGTGATTTGGTACTTCTTAGGGTTCCATCACAGTCAAGCAAAATAAATCAACATATTGGTAAATTTTTTCATTTATACCGCGGTCCTCATATCGTGTTAAAAACTTTTGAAAATAATTCATATAAGTTGAGTCATAGTGGGAATTCTGAACCTTTAAAGGGATCTTTTAACAAGAGCAGTCTCAAAAGATATAATCAACAGTAGACATTTTCCGGGAAGAGCACCAGGGTTTCCGGGTTTATTGTTGAAACAAAATGTAAATAAATGTAAATAAACTATGACAAGCGTATGCCAACTATGTGATCCTAATTATGCTTTTCGCTGTACGCTCTGACAAATTTGAAATGTAAAATAATGAAAGATTGAAGTGAGTTTGATGACAATGAATCTAAACTAGCTTGAATTCTGACTAAGGCGATGTTTTTTAGCATGGATGTAATGTTTTGCGAAGTGTAAAAGAAATATTACTTGAACGAGTGCGGCGTGTCAAATTATGAGCATTTGTAATGTGATATATTCTGCTGATTTAGTCGATTTATGATAATGTTTTTTTTTTTAAAAGAAAATTTGATCAATTGATCAATTTTATTTTAAAAGGGGGATAATGAGGCGAAATCAATTGATATGATCGCGACGACGATCCTGGCTAATGCGCAGATCTTTAACGAAGTGTTGGGCGTTTCTCATTCTATGCTCAAATTTTGTCGAACCGCGAATCTGAACGTCACATGTGTCGTAAAAGATAACGATCTGGCGGGACTGTAAGGAACCGGGAGAGAGACAAGCGTGCCTCGAAGGTAGTGTTTTGAAGAGTTTATCTGCTCAGAGAAATTCTCTGGAGAATGAGCATATGCTCGAGAATTTCTCAAGCCCTTATCTTCCCTGTAGAATTCACGAGAATTTAAAGAATATTCAAAATATAACGCTTAAGCTACAAGTCAGCTATTTATGTCCTAAATTTTATTGTTTATATATATTAAAATACAATTATTAATGAAGCCAAAGAGCTCTGTGTGGAGATATTTTAATAAACTTATTGATAAAGAGAATCTCACTGCATATACATGTCGATACTGCGCCGCTAGATATAAATGTGCCCATGCAACTCGTCTAAGAGATCATTTAATAAAATATGCTGCTTGTCCAATAAACGTAAAAGCTTTATTTAACAGAAAAAAAAGAACAAAAAATGTTCACTTGAATTATCAGACTCATCAGTTGATGAAACAGCATCAGGTAATTATTTATGCTCTATTTTATTACAATTTTCATATATTGGGAGTAGAAGAGCTATGCCACTCCGGCACCACTTACCGACCGAGTAGGTTCTTGTCCATGCTAAGCCCCAACAGATCGAGCTACCAACCAAATCCTGCTCGGTCAGTATGTAGATCGCTGGTCGGCCATGCCCAGTCCTAACAGATGGAGCTACCGCTTAAATCCTACTTGGTAGGTAATGTAGATTGCTGGTCGGTATTGTAGATTGCTGGTTTGGTAATGTAGCTCTAACTTTATATGCAAAAATGCTCAATTGATATATCAGAGACCCTACTTACCGACCAAGCTGAGAGTCTGTGCTGTGTCATGTCTCTTGTGTATATATATTAATTCAAGTTCACCCCTTCAAAATTTTTGGGTCGGTATTACAGATTACTGGTTTGGTAATGTAGCTCTAACTTTATATTCAAAAATGCTCAATTGATATATCAGAGACCCTACTTACCGACCAAGCTGAGAGTCTGTGCTGTGGCATGTCTCTTGTGTATATATATTAATTCAAGTTCACCCCTTCAAAATTTTTGGGTCGGTATTACAGATTACTGGTTTGGTAATTTAGCTCTAACTTTATATTCAAAAATGCTCAATTGATATATCAGAGACCCTACTTACCGACCAAGCTGAGAGTCTGTGCTGTGGCATGTCTGTTGTGTGTATATATATATTAATTCAAGTTCACCCCTTCAAAATCAAAATTTTGAAATATCCCGAAAACGGTAAGAGATACGCAGAAATGGAGAGAATTTTAGAGGTTTTCATAAGGGGGGATGACCTCGAGTAGCTCTAACTGTATATGCCAAAAAAATCTCAATTGATAAATCAGAGACCCTATTTACCGACCAAACTGAGAGTCTGTGCTGTGGCATACCCTTCTATGTCGTGCTGTGTCGAACATCCGAGTACGCCCCTATAGTTGATGCTCCGCCTAGCGGTACGCCTGCTAAGGCTAAGTGGGGCACAGACTACTTAAGTGGTTGCTCCGCTTGGACACTGAATCATTCAACGAGATGGAGCTCGAGATCGAGGTAAGTTCTCAAAATGTATTTGCTTGCTTGCTTGCTTGCATGACTTCTGGCATAGGTTTTATTTTCAAGGCTTGTAGTTACATAGCTGTTTATTGCATGTCTTGTGAGTGGAAGGCTTTTATGCATGGCCTTTTAAGTTCATGCCTTTTTATGCATGGTCTTTTAATTTCATCGCTCTCTGCATGGCCTTTAATTGCATTGTTTAATGCATTCGCTTCAACTGTATGGCTATATGAATAATTTTAAGTGTATGGTTTACAATTGCATCGCTTTATGCTAGCCTTAAAACAATGCTTAAAATTTTTAATGTACATTTTAATCAATTTTCTAATTACATATTCAGATTGAGTCTGGCATTCAATGCCGTCTAGTGTTGGGGAATAGAAGTGGTGGTTATGAGTGGCCGTTACCATCACCTACACCACCACCGCCATCGCCTACACCACCACCACCATCGCCTACACCGCCGCCATCGCCTATACCACCATCTTGCGAAGGCAACGACGACGATGTGCAATACCATCAGCGAAAAGAACATAAAAAGCGAAGAATGAGAAGTCGCAAACACCGGCACAGGCACCACCGCTGTTATAATTTCTTTATATTAAATTAATACATAAATTATCTCCCGGCATTAAAAATAATCAAGTTGATAATTTAATTTTAATTATTTTACAAGCCTGCTCGCTATGTACGCTTTTCTGTCGCTTTATGTATCTAGACTTTCATGTCAAGACCACTATGAATGCGCACTATGCTACTAGTCCGTATCTTAAACTTGCATGCACCTATTGCCTTTGTTTCATTTATTACGCATGCGTAGTAAGAAAAAAGATTGATCTGCGCAGGCGTAGAATTTTAATGGGATGGATTGAATTAAAGTGGGGTGATTTTGGCAAAGTGGGGACAGCTTCTATAAAACTGGGGACTGGAACGCTTCGAAAGTATTCCGTCGCTTCATCGGATGCAGCGTTCATCGAGCAGCTCCGAAAATGACCAACGAGAAAAGAAACAATATGTTCAGACAACAAGACACTCATCGATTACTTGAAGAGTGTGCAGTACTCATCCCGCATATCGAAAAGGCTTTAGCTTTATTATCTAAATTTAGTAACGTAAATCCTGTACACATTAACCGATGGGTAGAAAACTGTAATGTAAATCTAAGTACCCTAAATAAGGTATTAAGAACGCCAGGTGTGTGTGAATATAAACAATCTAGACAATCAATGTTTTAAATGGGCAATATTGTCAGCGTTGCATCCTGTTGATAGAAGAGATCACAATTATCGCGTATCTAAGTATAAGAAGTATGAGTCCGAGTTAAATTCCACAGGAATATATTTTCCTGTGGCATTGAAAGGCCTTGCTAAATTTGAACAGCAGAACAATATCTCTGATAATGTATATGGTTTGACTAGAAAAAAGTGGAAGTTCAACACTGTTCCTTTACACCTAACATCACAAAAAAGAGAAATACGTGTGAATCTTCTACGTGTAGAAGAAGATTATTATATAAATGAATATGATAATCTCGACGATTATGACGATGATGATGAGGGCATTGAACCTTTAAATTTTCATTATGTATGGATAAAAAATTTGTCTCGACTTGTTAATAATCAATTTTCCAGTAATGGCCATAAAAAATATATTTGTGATCGGTGCCTACATCATTTTATCAGCGAGATGAAATTGATTAACCACGAAACAGATTGCAAGAAGATGAATCGCTGCAAAATTATACTTCCTGAAGAAGATAAAAATATCGTCGAATTTAAAAACTATAATAATAAGGAAAAGGTTCCATTTGTCATTTACGCTAACTGCGAATGTTTTCTGATGCCAGTAAAAGAGTCTCAAGAACGCAACTCTAATACTGAAGTTTTTGACAGGCATGAGCTTTTTGACATCGGCTATTATCTGAAGTGTAGCTATGATGAATCACTTTCAGGGTATCACTCATGTCCCAATGGTATGGATCCCTCCAAGTGGTTTGCTGAAGAATTAAAGCAACTGGCTGAGGACGCTGAAACTGTCTTCATGTGTCCTATCCCCATGGACCAGCTAACACACGATCAGAAAGCAGCTTATAGACAAGCGACTGAATGTCACATATGCGAGAAGTCTATTTTTCCTGGTCAGATAAAGGTTAGAGATCATTGTCACCTCACCGGCAAGTATCGCGGATCAGCGCACGAAGATTGTAATCTGAACTATCAAGATTCACGAAAAATACCTTGTTACCAGGCCAGATGATGACCTCCTTCCCCCAGGTTTAGTTACCCTTATATGTAGAGGTTAATGACCTCCCACTCCGAGGTTTAGCTGTCTATATATGTAGAGGTTCAGGCAGGCCTCGTCAGTTCTTATCTAAAATCTCTCACGAATAAAAACATACAAAGTGACATCAGTTTGATGTCACTACCTTTAAAAATTAGAAAGTTTAGTTTTCACTATAACATTTTGGCGATCCGCTTAAGTGCTCGGTTTCTAATTTCTACGAAAATCCACATAGAACGCGGACCTGTGCGAGACTTGGAATCCACGGACCCATGAAGCTAAAGAAACTTTACGAAGTTTTAAAAATAAGAAGAACTCCGGATTTCACTACGGTAAGCCCGAAAACAGGAATAAGTAGCTGATAATAAAAATTAGTTGGTGAATTTAGTAGCCACTATACCACGTAAATTATCAGTGAAAGATCCCATTAAAATTGAACGAGGCCCGCAATCAGGCGGAAGACGCATCTGCGTAGGTAAAAAGCCATCGCCCAGCCAGGCAACCGGTTAGCAGCAGTGAGAAGCTGACTCATCTCTTCGACACGTCAAGGAAGGCAGGTGGTCTACGGATCCCACATCAGGCGACGAGTAGCACAGTAAGCATTACTTCTAGAAAGTGAAAGTATTGTAAACATTTCTCAATCAATCTTGGGCCTTAGAGTATTAATCCTCTTTACGTACGTTGCACGGCGACTGTACTACGGTACAGGTGAGGTAAAGTTGAGGCAAGATCGGGTTGGCTATACTCTGTGTGTTCACAAGCACTGGCCACCCTTATCAAATTAAGTATCACTACCTCAAAATCAGTAGCAGTTTGTAGCAACTTACACTGCATTTTGTTGTATTAAAAAATAAACATTTAAAATTTTATCGCGACATTCTACACCCGAGTCACAAACAATAGATAAGTAGGTACACTGGCGTTTGATAAACACCGAGATAGCACGCTCTATCAAACTGACTCATCCTACGATACGGACTTATCCTCTTTAAATTTCCCAATCACAACCACTCTCATGTCTCGAGCACAATCTCCCGTCAGGGCCCAGTCCCCCTCTTACACCATTGACGAATTACTAGTAAGGGTTCTCAGCCAAATGGAAACTCTGACTATCTCATTCAACGCCCTGAAAAAAGAAAACGAAAATAGGATAGATGAAATTTCAAGATTATCAAAGAAATTAGGAGGAGCAGGGACAGTAGAAACAGATAGTGAATTCCAGCAACGACCAGAAGCGACAGACAACCATTCTTCGGTCGATGAAAAAACATTCCAAAGAAAAGAAACATTTAGACCAAGGCAGGAAAATATTTACGGTCAATCACAATTTTTCCCAACAACTGTCTCAACAGCACCACACGAAGAACGGAAAATGGGAGCCAAGTTAGCAATTGAAACGATAAAGCCAATTAACGTCCAGGACGACATGGGAGTAGAAGATTTTATAAAAACGGTAAAGAGAGCTAGAATAAGATGCGAAGAAGCAGAAATTCTTTTAGATTTAATTTTAGCAAAGAAAATTACACACGCGGCAGAAAAAGTCACTAGGTATATACAAATAAACTCCTATGAAGATTTATACGCGGCACTCAGACAAAATTTGAAACCAACCAGCTCATTAATTTCATTAAAATCTAAATTAGAAAGCTGCAAGCAAGGCTTAACAGAAGCGGTTCAGAACTTCACGACGAGGTTTCGACAAATAACAAATGAAATAAATTACCTAGTCCAATCCCAGCACGTAAATCCCACTAAACGAAGACTTAAAATAGAATTGGAAGAAGAAGAAGCCGTTAACCGTTACTTATTAAATTTAAAAAGAGAAATTGGAATACAGGTACGTCTGTTAAAACCGAACACATTAAACGAGGCTCAAGCATTAGCCATCGAAACTGAAACATGTTTAAAAGACAGCCAGCCTGTCAGACAAATTATCAAACCACCAGTAAAAATATGGGCACAATCACCCGGACCACCTCGACTCAGTGCAAATACTACACCTAGAGCACAGAATAGTACCATACCACTGAGTGACAGATTTAAAATGAATTACTTCAAGTGCGGCAAAATAGGTCATAATTTTGTGGTGTTACCGGTATTATAATTTCTGAGGAAACCGGAAAGGCCATCTACTTTCCTCAGAAAATAGGTCATATATCTTCACAGTGCCAAGTGAAGCAGGGTTTTCCCCCAGGCCATGGTTTCAAGCGACCACCTCCGGTAAGAGCAATCCAAGAGGAAGAAACAGAAGCGGAAAATATGACGGAGGAAGAAATAACGGAGCAACTGATCTTCGAGGAATCAGCTGAATTTCTTCCATATGCAGAAGATTACGAACAATCGATGCCAGAAGAAAAACTGGAAGATACAGATTATTGGTAGACTCAGGAGCTGCTATAAACATAATCAAAGAAAAAATATTGGATGATAAAGACGAAAGGAAATCTACCCACAAAACATTCCTAATGGGTAACGATCGGCACATATCTAAACATTCTACAAAATTAAACTTTTTTGGACAAGAACACGTTTTCTACATAGTACCCAACGATTTTCCCTTACCAGAAGGAGGTATAATTGGAATTAAATTCTTTGGAAAATATCCAAGATATGCGATCACGAACAGTCACCTCGTGCTAAATAAGGTAAAGCTACCTTTGCACTTAAGCAATGATTTCATACCAAGAAAATCCGAAAAGATATGTACCATTTCAACTGACGCAAAAGATCAAGATATTATCATTATAGATGATGAGGAAATCCCCGACGGACTCTACACAATACGAAACGGACAAATAAAAATCCCATTGAAAAACAATGAGGATTACCCTAAAGAAGTAAATCTCCATATTAGCTACGAACCTATATTAAAAATAATCACAAATGAAAATAATGGACCTCAAATGACCTTTAGACTAAATGAATTATTGAAAGCTTCAATATTAGATCATTTAGAAAAAGACCAGAGAGAATTCATCAAAAAAATGATAGCCAGATATTCGGAAGTTTTCACGTTAGAATCAGACCCACTTCCATGTACTAACCTTACCGAACATCAAATAGTACTTAAAAATGGAAAAATAATCAATCTAAGATCCCACAAACTACCCGAAAAACACCGACAGTTTGCCCTAGAAGAAACAGAAAAGTTATTAAAAAAGGGAATTATAAGAGAAAGCCAATCACCATACAACTCACCTTTATGGATAGTGCCGAAAAAAGGAAATAAATTAAGAATGGTAATTGACTACAGAAAGATTAATGAAGACACCGATCAAGATGCTTACCTATTACCAATGATCGATGATATACTAGATCACTTAGGAAAAGCTAAGTTCTTTTCTGCCTTTGACCTCTCAGCTGGATTCCACCAAATCCCGATGAAGGAAGAAGACAAAAAGTACACTGCGTTTTCTACAACCCAAGGACATTTCGAATACATCGCATGCCTTTCGGTTTAAAGAACGCACCAGCCACTTTCCAAAGAATGATGGATAATGCATTCAGAGGATTAATCGGAACAAAATGCTTTGCGTACATAGATGAAATTGTGATATTCGGAAGCTCAATTCAGAAACATAATGAGAACTTAGTAGCAGTCATGGAAAGAATCTACCAGTTAGGACTACGATTAGAACCGAAAAAATGTGAATACCTTAAACCAGAACTAGAATACCTTGGACACATAATAACCAAAGAAGGAGTCAAACCCAACCCTGAAAAAATAAACTGCATAAAAGAATTGAGACCATTGAAAACTGTAAAAGATGTGCAATCATTTTTAGGACTTGCAGGTTACTGAAGGAAAATCATCAAGAATTTCTCTACTATAGCGATACCCTTAACAAAGATAACTCAGAAAGAGACAATATTCGGTTGGACCCCAGACTGCGAAAAAGCATTTTACGATTTGAAGAACGCATTGGTGATCGCACCAGTTTTAAAATTCCCTGATTTTTCCAAACAATTTATGCTGACTACGGACGCATCCAACTGTGGATTAGGAGCAGTATTGACCCAAGACGGGCAACCTTGTCTTTTTATATCAAGAACATTGAACAAAGCCAAAGAAAAATACACCACCTCTGAAAAAGAACTTTTAGCAATTGTATGGGCTACGAAACGCCTCAGACAATATCTTCTCGGAAAGACATTCAAAATTCAAACAGACCACCGTGCTTTAGTTTGGCTACACAATGTGAAAGACCCTAGCTCAAGACTTTTACGATGGAGACTTCGTATGGAAGAATACGAATACAAAATAGAATATGTAAAAGGAAAAGAAAATAAAGTAGCGGATTGTCTATCCAGACTTTTTCCCATCACTAAGGACACATTACAAGAAGCAATGGAAAAAACCGGAATTAGTACTGAAGAAGAAGAACCAAGCTTGGAAGACCAGTCACCGGAAACAGAAACATTCGACACGCCGCGAATAACAAAAGACGAAATTTTAAAAGAAAAAATCAAATTAACCGCGAGGCGAATGAGAGAACCATCAGAAAATGAAACCACAGAAACGGAAGAAGAAATCACGGAAACACCAGGAGACAATACTAATTTATATACGGATTTTATAAATTGGAAACTACAACCAGTCAAAGGCAAAATTAAAACAAAGCCTAACGCTATCGGCAAACTTTGGAAAGAAGTAACTAAGGATGAAATGCCTATGTACAACGAAGAAGATTGGCTGTATAAATTAAGTTGGTTTATCGAAGAATTCGTTAACAGAAAACTCTCAATTGTTAGATTATCCTTTGGAGATCCTCTATTAACATTTCTGGAGCGAGAAGTAATTCAAGAAATAATGGAATTCCCATCAAACTATTATCCAGATAAGAATTTCCACATTTGTTTCTCTACAACCCGAGAATTAACTAAGGAAGAACGAAAACAAATTATTAAAGAAGCTGATAGGGATCACACTGGAGAACAAAATAGTATAAAAAAAGCCAAGAAAATCGGAATTTGGACCAACATGGACCAAGACATTAAGGACTATGTCAAAAAATGCCCTATATGCCAACTACAAAAGACCACGCGAATTAAGAATCAATCAGAAAGTATAATACCCGACATACCACTCAATCCAAATGATAAAATAGCACTGGATATTTTTGGACCGTTACCCACTACACCTGGAGGTAACAAATACATACTTAGTATTCAGGATAGATTGACCAGATACACCACTTTAATACCGTTAGAAAGTGAAACCTCAACAGCAATAGTAGAAGCTCTGATAGAACAATATATTTACATTTATGGATCTCCTAAAATTATTCTCACTGATCAAGAGTCTAACTTTCTATCTGAGTTAATGGACCAATTTGAGAAAGCTTTGAAAATCAAACATATTAAAACTACAGCATTCCATCCACAATCCAACGGAAACATTGAAAGAATGCACTCAACCCTGAATAATCTGATCAAAACTAGCATGGCAGAAAATCAGAATAACTGGGACGAAAATCTAAAATATGTAACATTCGCAATAAATTCAACAGTAAATCAAACCACGGGATTCACACCCTTTGAACTCACGTTTAGAAGATTACCAAATATACCATCTCAAGGACCAGGAAGGAAGAAGTCCTTCTGGTCCTCAAAAAGGGGGGAGACGTTTCGGCCTTCCGAAAGGAGCTCGACCTGGCGGTCGGGGAAAGGGCGCAAATTTCAGCCCTGGTCTCGACGAGGTCCCTCGAAATTAGGGACCTCGACGAGACCGTTGAGAAAGAAGAGGTCGTGGCTGCCTTGTGCTTGGCACTGGGCAGACCGGCACTCGACGGATCCTGCAGGCTCTTCACACGCTTTGGTGGAGCGAAGACTACAGTGATCAGGCTGGCTGAGGCAGACGCTGCGCGTCTGCTTCAGCTAGGTAAATTGAGGATCGGGTGGGTTGAGTGCCGCATTCGCGAGCACGCGGAAGTCGCCCGCTGCTTCACGTGCCTTGGGTACGGTCACGAGTCCCGGGGCTGCAGCAACCCCGACAAGAAAAACGCCTGTTGTAGGTGCAGCGCGACGGGACACTTGGCCAGGGGTTGTAAGGCACCACCAAGGTGCCTGACATGTGTAGACAGGGGCGACAAAGATGTCGCCCATGTGTCAGGGAGCGGCTCCTGCCCGGTCTTCCGGGAAGAGCTTCGGAGGTTGAGAGGCAGGAAATGAAGTTCCTGCAGCTCAACCTCGGAAGGGGGAAGGATGCCCAGGACCTCCTGATGCAGACTGCCAGGGAGAGGGGGGCCAATGTGCTGCTCATTAATGAGCTGTACAAGTGGTCCGAAAACTCTGCTTGGTATCAGGATGCATCAAGGAGGGCCGGCATCCTTGTTTGTAACCCTGATTTGGGCGTCGGGGACTTCCCGGAGACCGACGCGGGGTTCGTTTGGGTGGAGGTGGCGGGTGTGCGTGTGTACAGCTGCTACTTCTCTCCCGGCGATCCCTTCGATGTCTTTGAGACCCAGATCCTCCTCCTCGAGGAAAGCCTCTGTGAGGCTATCGGGCGATCCCTCATAGGGGGTGACTTTAATAGTAAGTCACCCGAATGGGGTGAGGCCCGCCTAGACAGGAGGGGAATCTTGGTCGTCGAGATGGTCGCTAGGAATGACCTGATAGTCCTAAATCAGGGTAAAGAGTTTACGTTCAGACGAGGAGCCGTGGGGTCAATAATTGACCTCACAATTACCGCTCCTCGCCTCGTCTCAAGGATTGGTGGCTGGTCGGTTCTCGAGGAGACAACCTTGAGTGACCACCAGTGCATCGAGTTCAATCTAGAACAAGGGCGCCAAGCAGTGGATAATGATAGGGGCAGTGAAGGGAGGAGCCCCTCCTGGAACGCGAGACGACTCTGCAGGGAGAGGCTTAAAGTCCATCTCGAAACGACCAGGCTCATCGATGAGCTTGGTTGGGTCGAGCCTACTGGGTCGTTGGAGGACACTGTGCGCTCGACGAGGCAAAAGGTTGTCGCAGCTTGTGACTACTCGATGCCCCGCCGCAAGCGCAGGCAAGCCAGGGTCTCGATGTACTGGTGGAATGACCAGTTGGCCACCCTACGTCGAGATTGCCTCGCAGCGCGGCGGAGATTCACTCGCTCAAAGGGTGATCTTCTGCTGCACGAGGCATGGAACAGGGCGAAAGCAGATTTGAGGCGAGGCATAAAGAAAAGCCGACTTCAATGTTGGAAAGACTTGATTGGAGAGGTCGAGAAGGACCCATGGGGTCTCGCCTTCAAAATAGTCACCAAGAAATTGGTGACTAGAAGAAAGACCCCGGGCCTGGACAATCACGATCAAGTCCAGTATATTGTGCGAAACTTATTTCCACACGTGGAGCCGTTCCAAGGGCAGGACCGAAGTTCCTGCGTAGTCCGGTGCGAGGAACTCTTCACTCTCGAGGAACTGGAGAGAGCGGGTGGAAGGCTCAAGGCAAGGACAGCGCCGGGGATCGACGGAGTGCCGAACGAAATCCTCAAAGAGGTGATCGGAGCATATCCGGAGATTCTCCAAGGAGCCTTCAACTCCTGTCTTCGGATAGATAACTATCTGAGCGACAGGTGGGTGATTTACGAGGGCGACAAATGGTCTCTCAAAGAAGAGATGACATGTGGCGCTCCTCAAGGGTCGCGGCTGGGTCCACTCGTTTGGAACGTCATATACGACGACTTTCTGCACATGGACCTACCTGCTGGAACGAGCATCGTCGGCTTCTCGGATGACGCACTTGTGTGCACCGCTGACGATCAATGAAAGTCTGTGGCCAGCGAAGCGCTGGTTGGATAGCAGAGGCCTGAAAATGGCCCTTGAGAAAACCGAGGTTTTGCTCGTTACGGACAAGAGATCTTTCCAATACCCGAGGATCGTTCTCGGGGAGCATGAGGTTGACTGAAAAACAAGCATTAAGTACCTGGGGGTGCAGCTGGATCGTAGGCTTAGCTTTGGCGAACACCTAAAGATCGCAGCTGCCAAAGCCATCCAAGGAGGCTGTTCTCGGCGCAGAGATTGTCGCGCTGAGAATATTCTCAGCCTATAGAACTGTCTCGACGAGTGCTGTTCTGGTCCTGGCGAGCGTCCCGCCAATAGATTTATTGGCGGATGAAAGGCAGGAGACCTTTCAGCTCCGCAAGGAGCTCACCTGTACCAATCCGCAGGAAATTGCTCGCGTGAAGGAGGCCATCCGCAAGGATGGAAGGCGCAAACTCGTCGAGAAATGGCAAATCAGATGGCATGGCGAGCAGACCGGGATATGGACCTACCGCCTGATGCCGGAGCTCGCCACCTGGCTAAACAGAAAGCACGGAGAGGTCGGCTTTTATTTGTCGCAAGAGCTCTCAGGCCATGGCTGTTTTAACGCGTACGTGAGGCGCTTTCAGAAAAGAGACGAGGAGATGTGTTGTCACTGCGATTCCCCTGTGGATAATGCAGAGCACGCACTCTTCGTCTGCGCAAAGTGGGTCGCGGCAAGGGAGGCCCTCGGTCAAACAGTGGGTGCTGAGCTGATTCCTGATACGATGGTCCCTTTGATGCTCCAGTCTGAACGGATTTGGACGCTCATCGAATCATTCGTCACACTTGTGATGAGGACGAGGGAGCTCGATGGGCGTCGGGAGATGAACAACGGGGAGGGCCAGTAGAAATCGCATCGGGGCCTGCACCCGTGGTCCTGCGTCTCGGGTAGACTTGGCTGCCCGCGTCGTTCGGGCGAGGAATCTCTTTGTTTCTCCCCTGAGTGGCGTGGCTAGACGGTTTGGCTAGTGGGCGTGTGGCCGCGGATGAAAGTTCCGAGCGAACGGATGACGGAAGAGTCGTACGCGACTTTAATGGAACCAACCACCCGTGATGTTTAAAGCTGAATGGCGGTTCCGCGGGTGGTGTATTGGTTCGAGAGAGGGGGTTTTTTGGTTTTAACAGGTATGCCTAGACCCGTCCTAGGAGAGTCCTGTACAACGTCTATAAAAGATTTTGCCATTTTTCCTCCTCACCAAAAAAAAAAAAAAATATATACCATCTCAAATTGAAAACTCACCCAATTTAACCCATCAAGATCTGATTAGAAAATGGAGGAAAAAACACGAGGAAAACATCAGAAAAGCTAAAGAAAGAATCCAAGTGGAATTAGACAAAACTAAGAAAAGATTGGATGAAGGAATAACAAGAACGCATCCTTTATACAAGCCAGGGAAGCTAGTTAAAATCTTAAATAACACCAAACAAAACAAATTAGAACAATCCTGGAAAGGTCCTTACGAAGTTATAGATTACCTAGATAATAATAATCTACGCATTAGGAATAAAGTTAAAATACTGAGAGTACACATAGATCAGTGTATGCCTTATTTTTTAGATGAGGACCCTAGTACTTCTAATAGCGGCAATGGCCAACTGTAAAGCCAACTACACCTTACAACCGTCAAAATTCCCATTATAGAACAGGAAGAGGGTACCATCAAACATATTATACCTATCCCTTATCCTATCCAAAACCTATATTTTGCAGTAATTCCCGACCATGACTATTTAATAAAATTTAGAGACTCATATGTAATTACTGACAAGGAAACAATAAATAAATGTACGACGATAAGCGAATATAAAATTTGCGAAAAAAGCCAACCAAACCTTAGGCTGACTGACAGTGAAACATGCGAAGCTACGATATTCAAGCGATACTCAGAGAACAAATGTAAAACTTCAACTTTTGCTTTACACAAAGAAACCTTCATACCCGTACTAAACGGATACATAATAGTACTAATGAACGAGGTATATTTAGATATTAGCTGCGAAACAGGAATAGAACACCTAAAGATTAAACAACCCTCACTACTAACGGGCTCAAATTGTAAAATCTATAATGGAATGGACGCACTGTACCTTAGCAAAAATCTTAAGGGCCAATTTTACAACGAATTCAATGCGACCTACAACATTAGTTACTCTAACGACGATCTAAAAACCTTAGAAAGTAAATTAATACGTCTCCCTAAAACTATAGATAACAATGAATTACGACAAGCCAAATCAAGCCTAGACGATTCAGAAAATATGTTAAAATCAATAGCCATTAACAGAAGACTAAGAACATGGAGAGAAACAACTATGGATTGGTTAAGCTATTTAGGTTACGCAGCGCTAGGATTAGGATCAGCCTATATTCTGTACAGATTAGGAATACTCGAATTCATACAAAAGTGTATGCCCAAAAAACTCTGTATATTCTGTGTAAAAACAAAGGTAACGCCGACGAACGTCGTCACGTACAATTCTAGCTTGCAACCCTTGGTGATCACCGAAATACCAGAAGTAAGGAGGGTAACAATTTAGTAAATTAATAGACTAATTTATGTCTAAAAAGGGGAGTGTTACCAGGCCAGATGATGACCTCCTTCCCCCAGGTTTAGTTACCCATATATGTAGAGGTTAATGACCTCCCCCTCCTAGGTTTAGCTGTCTATATATGTAGAGGTTCAGGCAGGCCTCGTCAGATCTTCTCTAAAATCTCTCACGAATAAAAACATACAAAGTGACATCAGTTTGATGTCACTACCTTTAAAAATAAGAAAGTTTAGTTTTCACTATAACAACCTGTTGTTTTTCATAATTTAAGCGGATACGACGCTCATTTTATAATAAGAGATATTTGTACTTATTTTGATGGAAAAGTTGATCTTCTCCCATTAAATAAAGAGAAATATATTGCTTTTACAAAGCATGTTACAGGGAGTTTGGTTAGCTTTAGATTCATAGATTCGTTTAGATTTATGGCTTAATCTTTAGAAAAATTAGCTTCATACTTAGATAATTATAAAATTGTATATTCCGAGTTTTCCAACGTAAGCAGTGGAATTATCAGATTACTGACACGTAAAGGAGTTTTACCTTATAAGTATTTGGACTCGAAAGAGAGACTTTTAGAAAAAGAACTGCCATCGAAAGAGCAGTTTTATAGTTCACTCAATGATTCCAGTATTTCAGATGATGACTATATGCATGCTCAGAATGTATGGTCAGATTTTAACTGTCAAAGTCTTGGTGACTATGTAAAATTATATATGAAAACAGACCTGTTGCTCTTAGCAGATATCTTTGAAAATTTCCGAGAGCAGTGTCTAAATGCTTATAAATTAGATCCAGCACATTACTATACTACTCCTGGCTTGACCTGGGACTCTATGTTAAAGTATACTAAAATAAGATTAGAACTCCTGACTGACATCGATAAACTCATGTTTGTTGATCGAGGTATTAGAGGCGGCATCAGTCAATGTTGCAACCGCTACGCTAAAGCCAACAATCCATATATGGACGTTTACGCTGAAAATCAAGATATCAATTATTTGGTATACTTTGACGCAAACAACTTGTACCGTTGGGCAATGACGCAACCACTCCCTTACGGTGGTTTCGAGTGGGTGATTAATGTAGATGATTATTTCAATTTTGATATTTCTAATCATTCTCCTGTTGGTTACATTCTTGAAGTTGATTTAGATTATCCGGAAGAAATCCATGATTGACTTAGCAACTTACCTTTTTGCTCCGAGCACTCTAAACCATCGGGGTCAATCCAGGAGAAATTGTTGACTACCCTCCTACCTAAGCGTAAGTACGTGCTTCATTACCGTGTTTTGAAACAAGCTTTGGTAAATGGTCTTAAATTAAAGAAAATTCACCGTATACTTAAATTTAAACAATCAACCTGGCTTAAACCATACATAGATTTCAATACTTTGAGGAGGGCCAATGCTAACAATGAATTTGAAAAGAACTTATTTAAATTAATGAATAATGCAGTTTATGGAAAAACAATGGAGAATGTACGAAAGCATGTTAACATCAAGCTCGTGACAAAGTGGGAGGGTAGGTATGGTGCCGAAGCTCTCATATCTAAACCCAATTTCCATAGCCGGTCGATTTTCAGTGAAAATCTAGTGGCTGTGGAATTGAGAAAAACAGAGATTTTGTTTAATAAGCCTATCTACGTCGGATTGAGTGTGCTGGATATCTCAAAAACTTTAAAATATGATTTTCATTACGACTATATGCTTAGAAAATATGCCAATAGCTGTAAACTCATGTATACAGATACCGAGAGCCTCATTTATCAAGTAAAATGCATGAATATTTATTCTGACATGAAACAAGATATCCACATGTTTGACACGTCCGATTATCTTCCAAATAATGTCTTTGGTATTCCGCAAGCCACCAAAAAGATTGTGGGTCTTATGAAAGACGAATGTAGCGGTCAAATTGTAACAGACTTTGTTGGCTTGCGGAGTAAAATGTATAGCATATACAGTATAGTTGATAAGACTATTGGTTTTGATGATTATGTCGAGTGTTTGAAAAATGAGCAAAGCCAAAGTAGGACGCAATATATGATAAGGTCACGTTTACATAACGTTGAAACTGTAAAACAGTTCAAAATAGCATTAAATCCTTATGACGATAAGAGGTTCCTATTGCCCCAGAGTACTGATACTTTGGCATGGGGACGGTACGAAATGGGTACCGTCCCCATGCCAAAGTATCAGTACTCTGGGGCAATAGGAACCTCTTATCGTCATAAGGACTTAATGCTATTTTGAACTGTTTTACAGTTTCAACCTTATGTAAAGGTGAAACAATGAATCAACAATGATTCAACAATGATTCAACATTGATTCAACATTGATTTAACAATGATTCAACATTGATTCAACAATGATTCAACATTGATTCAACATTGATTCAACAATGATTCAACAATGATTCAACATTGATTCAACAATGATTCAACATTGATTCAACATTGATTCAACAATGATTCAACATTGATTCAACAATGATTCAACATTGAGTTTTTGAGATATCCAGCACACTCAATCCGACGTAGATAGGCTTATTAAACAAAATCTCTGTTTTTCTCAATTCCACAGCCACTAGATTTTCACTGAAAATCGACCGGCTATGGAAATTGGGTTTAGATATGAGAGCTTCGGCACCATACCTACCCTCCCACTTTGTCACGAGCTTGATGTTAACATGCTTTCGTACATTCTCCATTGTTTTTCCATAAACTGCATTGTTCATTAATTTAAATAAGTTTTTTTCAAATTCATTGTTAGCATTGGCCCTCCTCAAAGTATTGAAATCTATGTATGGTTTAAGCCAGGTTGATTGTTTAAATTTAAGTACACGGTGAATTTTCTTTAATTTAAGACCATTTACCAAAGTTTGTTTCAAAACACGGTAATGAAGAACGTACTTACGCTTAGGTAGGAGGGTAGTTAACAATTTCTCCTGGATTGACCCCGATGGTTTAGAGTGCTCGGAGCAAAAAGGTAAGTTGCTAAGTCAATCATGGATTTCTTCCGGATAATCTAAATCAACTTCAAGAATGTAACCAACAGGAGAATGATTAGAAATATCAAAATTGAAATAATCATCTACATTAATCACCCACTCGAAACCACCGTTTATCTTTTCAAAGATATCTGCTAAGAGCAACACGTCTGTTGTCATATATAATTTTACATAGTCACCAAGACTTTGACAGTTAAAAGCTGACCATACATTCTGAGCATGCATATAGTCATCATCTGAAATACTGGAATCATTGAGTGAACTATAAAACTGCTCTTTCGATGGCAGTTCTTTTTCTAAAAGTCTCTCTTTCGAGTCCAAATACTTATAAGGTAAAACTCCTTTACGTGTCAGTAATCTGATAATTCCACTGCTTACGTTGGAAAACTCGGAATATACAATTTTATAATTATCTAAGTATGAAGCTAATTTTTCTAAAGATGAAGCCATAAATCTAAACGAATCTATGAATCTAAAGCTAACCAAACTCCCTGTAACATGCTTTGTAAAAGCAATATATTTCTCTTTATTTAATGGGAGAAGATCAACTTTTCCATCAAAATAAGTACAAATATCTCTTATTATAAAATGAGCGTCGTATCCGCTTAAATTATGAAAAACAACAGGTATTGTTCGTGAATCTTGATAGTTCAGATTACACTCTTCGTGCGCTGATCCGCGATACTTGCCGGTGAGGTGACAATGATCTCTAACCTTTATCTGACCAGGAAAAATAGACTTTTCGCATATGTGACATTCAGTCCCTTGTCTATAAGCCGCTTTCTGATCGTGTGTCAGCTGGTCCATGGGGATAGGACACATGAACACAGTTTCAGCGTCCTCAGCCAGTTGCTTTAATTCTTCAGCAAACCACTTGGAGGGATCCATACCATTGGGACATGAGTGATACCCTGAAAGTGATTCATCATAGCTACACTTCAGATAATAGCCGATGTCAAAAAGCTCATGCCTGTCAAAAACTTCAGTATTAGAGTTGCGTTCTTGAGACTCGTTTACTGGCCTCAGAAAACATTCGCAATTAGCGTAAATGACAAATGGAACCTTTTCCTTATTATTATAGTTTTTAAATTCGACGATATTTTTACCTTCTTCAGGAAGTATAATTTTGCAGCGATTCATCTTCTTGCAATCTGTTTCGTGGTTAATCAATTTTATCTCGCTGATAAAATGATGTAGGCACCGATCACAAATATATTTTTTATGGCCATTACTGGAAAATTGATTATTAACAAGTCGAGACAAATTTTTTATCCATACATAATGAAAATTTAAAGGTTCAATGCCCTCATCATCATCGTCATAATCGTCGAGATTATCATATTCATTTATATAATAATCTTCTACACGTAGAAGATTCACATGTATTTCTCTTTTTTGTGATGTTAGGTGTAAAGGAACAGTGTTGAACTTCCACTTTTTTCTAGTCAGACCATATACATTAACAGAGATATTGTTCTGCTGTTCAAATTTAGCAAGGTCTTTCAATGCCACAGGAAAATCTATTCCTGTGAAATTTAAATCAATCAAATTGCACCTGACGACTCTGCAAATATCGAACAGGCTTTTGATTCGCTAAAATCTTCACACCCGTCTTCAACCTGCAGGAAATCTAATAAAGAAATTTTAGCAAATAACTTACCAAATAATAATCTAAGAACACAACCTACAGAAATGATGAATTTACCTACAAATCAACAAGTATCTCTACGAGATGCGTTAGAGATTGTCCCATACTTTGATGGCTCAAGTAAGGTACCATTGACAATTTTTATCGAAGCCTGCAAAGAAGCAAAAGAAATGGTCCCCAATGCAGAAGCTAATTTAGTAAAATTATTAAGAAGCAAACTTACAGGTGAAGCCAGAAGATGTATAATAGGAAATTATTAAAATAATTTAGAAGATTTTATTTCAAAGCTAAAAACAATTTTTTTACCATCAAAAACCGTATACCAATTACAAGGAGATTCAGGCAGGATATACATGTGGGAAAATGAAAGTGTTTTATCTTACGCAACACGCATACAAGAAATAGCAGCAGAAATCCTAGAATGTCATAAACAAAATAATAATGGCAAGGAAGCTGCTGAATTTGAAAGAAATCTGGAAAGAGACGCAATCGATTGTTTTCTACGAGGTTTAAAACCAGAATTGGAAATACGAATAGGAACAGCCAATAAATTTGACGAAATAGTAGAAAGAGCAATACGAGAAGAAAGAAATTTAACAGCCAGAAACGAACTGCGAAGAGGAAATAGACAACATTCACTAGTCCAAGAAGTTGAAAAATCATCACATGATAGTCGAGATTTTGCAAAAACAAATAAAATAAACTTAGCACGAGAGGAACCAATAAAATGTCAAATCTGTCAGAAAATATGCCACACAGCAGCAACCTGTTTTCAATATGTTCAACAGTTAACAAATAAAAATTCACAAAGCAATCAGTTTAGAAATAACTTGACTAGACAAAATAATCAACACCAGGGAAATAAGCAAGGTCAGGGAACGCAGTGGAGACCCCCACAGAGATACCAGGTGCTAAGCCTAAATCAATAAGGTAGTAGAAACAACTATAGAGATATAAATAGCTTCCCATCCCACCCTAATTTTTCCCAAGGAAACAGATTTAATCAAAACCCAAACTTCAATCGAAATACCCAGAATATGTATCGCAATTTTAACCAAAATAACCAAGGTCGAAATTTTAATCAAAATCCAAATTTCAATAGAAATTCTAATCAAAATCCGAATTTCAACAGAAATTTCAATAGAAATTTCAACCAAGGACAAAATTTAAACCAAGGTCAAAATTTTAATCGAGTTCAAAATCAAGGTAGGCATTTCAATTAAAACCCCTATTTTAATCAACACCCTTGAATCAGCTTTTAAAGAAAGATGTAAAATTTTATTGGTCTGAAAAACAAGAAGCATTTGAACTTTTGAAGGAAAAATTGTGTGAAGAACCTCTTTTACAAAGACCAGACTTCTCACAACCTTTCATTTTAACAACTGATGCGTCAGGATTCGCTATAGGAGGAATACTTTCTCAAGGTAAAATAGGTAAAGATAAACCTATAGCTTATACTTCTAGATCATTAAATGATTGTGAGAGAAAATACGATACATATGAAAAAGAAGCATTACCAATTATTTATTGTGTAACATATTTTCGCCCTTACTTGTATGGACGAAAATTGCTCTTGCTCACGAGTAACTAGGTGGAAATTAAAATTGGCAGAATATGATTTTGATGCTGTATACAAGGCAGGTAAAACTAATGTGAATGCAGATGCTTTATCAAGAAATCCTATAGATTTAGAAGATATTGAAAACAATTATATAAATGATAAAAACAATATTGAAATAAATTTAATTAAACAAGGAAATGCAAAATGCATATCTAGGTTTAAACGTGGAAACAAAGCACCAGAAATAAATCTTACATGCAATGAAGAAATAAACTATGATATTGATGAAAGAAAAATTGATGAGAGTAATTCTAAAGAAACTAAGGAATTTATGAACGGGGAAAATTTAATTAAGAATAAGAATAATCGAAGAAGTTATGATGAATTAAAATATAAGGTTATTGAAGATGAAAATAATGATAAAATTGGAGGAAACGAACAAATACTGATAAACGATGGAAATTTAATTAAGAATATGAAAGATAAGAAATATAATGATGATATAAATTATGAAGATTTTGAAAAACGCAAAGCTTGTGAAGATTTTAAAGATATTGGACAATTAAACGAAGAAACTTTATTTAAAAATGTTGATAATAAAAAACGTTATTATGAGGATATTGATGAAGAAAAAATTGATAGAAATGATACGGAACAATTATTAAATGAAGAATATTTACTGATAAATGGTGAAGACAATGATAAAGACAATGATGAAAAATGTTGTATTAAATTGAATGTTAAGAATATAAAAAAAGGAGCAGTTTATGAAAATAATGAAAAAACTATTGTACAATTAGACGAAGAAGATTTATTTGACATAATTAATAAAAGATTGATTAATGTAATAATGAATAAAATGAATAATGAGGAAAATGGAAACACTTTTTGCAAATTGATCGATGAAGGAAATATTTCGGAAACATTTGTTTCGCAATTTTTGAAATATGTCATGGATTCAATTCCAATTTTATTAGAAAATAAAAATAAATGCTATGCTATGCAAACAAGGAGTCAGTTAAAAAATTCGAAGAATATAAGTAATAATAATGAAGATTATATGAAAAATAAATTATTAAGAAATGTTGAAGTAATAAACGAAGCAAAAAGGAAACGTGGAAGGCCACGAAAAATTATTCAGGAAGTAAAATTATAGGAACAAATTAGGAAGAGAGGTAGACCCACAAAATGTATAAATAAATCACCTGAGATTAATAAAAAACGTAAATTTACGGAATCAGAAGACGAATCCGATTCTGATCCAGATTATGATATTAAGCAAAAGCCAAAAGCAAATAAGAAGAGGAAACATTTTAAGAAAGATGAAGAATTAAATGAAGGAAGTGATTTTGAAACAAATTCTGATTTGTCAAGTGAAGACAAAAAAGAAGAAATCCAGGAAAATTTTCAAAATGTAGAACATGAAAACGAAAACGAACAACCGGATATACCAGAAATAGAAAATTCTGAAAACTCTGATGATTGCGATTTTACAGAAGAAAGGCCACCCCCAGAGCCACCCCCTGATCAACCTTCAACACCTGGATTGCCTAGAACACAGAAGAATATAATTGAATGCCGCGACCAATTAACAATAAGAAAGGATAATTATGCATATTTTGTAACTAATGAAGGAGAACCTCGTGACGTAGGTTCCAAACTTCTAGAAAAACGTGGAAAATTACCAAAATTTAAAAATTTACAAAAAGGAATAGTTAAAAAATTACGAAAAGGACATCAATACCATTTTGCACTTCCAATTGAAGATGAATTTAAGACAAGTCTAGGAGAAACGACTAAAGATATTAAGTTAGCAATTTATTCCCTTCATTCCATGGTAGAGGAATTGAATCTTAAATCATTAAGTATTGCAAAATCACGACATGTCAACAATGTTTTGTGGGAAGAAATTTTAGCCACATTAAAAATAGCATTTTTAAATTCTACAGTCAAAATAATAATTTGTATTGGTATCATACAATACCCTACAAAAGAGCAAAGAAATCAATTAATCGAAGAAGCTCACTCATCTGCTATAGCAGGACATAAATGAGTAACAAAAACTTATAATAGAATCAGACAAAGATACTATTGGGAAAATATGAAATTGGACATACAAAAATATATACATAATTACCGATACTCCAGGAACAGCATTTGAGAAAATTTCAATGGATATTGTTGGAAAATTACCAATAACTTCAGCACAAAATCAGTATATACTTACAATTCAGAATAATTTTACTAAATACTCTTTAGGAATCCCACTCCCTAATCATCAAGCGGGAACAATAGCAGATGCTTTTGTTAAGAAATTTATTTGCATATATGGCTCACCAAAAGCAGTTTTAACAGATCAAGCAGCAGATTTTCTAAGCAATTAATTAAAATTAGCACGTTTACCATCTAGCGATCCTTTACCGGAACATGAAAAAATGGAAACTTATGATATGTACATGACAAAATTAATTACAAAATTACATGAAATGCGTGGAATAGCTAGACAAAATTTAATAGCAGCTGAAGAAAAATCGAAAGAATATTATGACAGAAAAATTAATCCACAAAATTTTAAAATCGGAGATAGTGTATTTTTATTGGAAGGTGGAGAACTAAAGAAGTTCGAAAATCAATACTCAGGACCATACGAAGTACTTGAAATATTAGGAAAAGGAAACATAAAAATTTCAGTAAAAAATAAACCTAAAATCGTTAATATTAATAGACTCAGACTTTCATACATAACCCCAAAAACAACCAATCAGATTAGAAAGAATTAAAATTAAATAAAAATGATTGCCAAGTTGATATGAAAGCATTATGGCCATACTTATTTCTAAATGGGATATTTAATTACGACGACTACAATGTACCAAATTGGTCTAAAAGATACAAAAAAATTCAGAAATAATGAGACATAATTTTTCCGTTGACAAAAGAATAATTTTTACATTGTATTCTAGAGTGGGAAATCAAGCAGTAATAGCTACAAGAAAATAGCAATAATAACCGAAAATAAAGCAGAATTTGGACAAATAAAATTGATACAAGAACCTTATGACTTTTGTGAAGAAAAATATGAAGATTCAATAGCTCAAAAAAAAAAAAAAAACTAAACTCCAAAATAAAGGTAGTCAAACTATATCTCAAACAATTGTTCAAAAGAAACTACAAAAACTAAACAGAAAACAATTTTCAGGACATTTATAAACCTTTACACATAAGATAATTCCATCTGCGAATTCTATCTAACATTATAAATTTTCTTTCAGGTCACATACTAATACTATCTGTTTTTATTTTTCTAGGACATAACCTGCAGAGAAGTGACATATATGGAAAAATGTTATTTCTTTTCAATTTTATCATGCTGCTTAACTCACTTTTTGCCTACAAATCTAACTTTAGTGAATATAATTAAAAATAAAATTCGAAAATTCGAAAGGGCTTTACTTTTAAAGTATTGAAAAGAAATTTAAGTTTTTTGATGAAAAAGGCACTTAATGACTTACATAGCCATTTATGAAATACAGTTTATACAAAGAATGGAATTTAGTACACAGAACTTTTCAATCCAACAACACTAAATTCATTTCAACAAAACTTCAATCAAAACTTTATTGGACTCAAATTGTGAGAAGTAATAAAATTTAGATAAAAACTGATATTGTGATTGATTGAACAGATTAATAGTTTTATTGGCAATTCAAACTTGCAATGCGAGACCTGGTGGTCGACAAGCGAACTAATCAATATGGCTACCGTTGGGCTTCGCGCAGCATTGTGTATACTATACTAAAGCCAGATGCTCACAGTGTAACGCAGTAATTAATCAATTGTTTGACAAATAAATATATAGTTAACATAAAATTAAGTGAGAAGTGCATAAATAAATATAAGCGTGAGAATGGAATTCTCACCGAAGCACAGGAAAGGAAACGACTTTACTTGTAAATGCAGTGCTTGTACGTACTCGCATAACGTATTTAACGACAACAAAAGTATTTTTAGCACTTACAGATAAACGTAATTTGAAAAGTCCTATTCAAATCAACAGTAAATACGTGAACGCCGAAGCCCTGCGGCAGCCATGATTGTTTTCATGCAGCAGCGCCCCTAAGCCCGCGGTGGACGTTTGTTTTGCCAATAAGCAACGAATTGAACAAAAATAAGGTAGAATCAAATTTATTCCAAAAAGTAGAATTTTACAAAGGAGTAACTTACAGATAATACAAATAATCCAAAACACTTACCTTCAGTAAATGAGACTCCACTTACTTTCAAAACATTGAATAAATGAAGAGAATAACTTACAAATTAAAAATTTCTTTTCTTTCTTCCAACCTTAATTGAATCACATTTTACATAATGATTCCAACAATTGAAAATCCTTTAACAAATTTTCCAAGATATATAGATGGTGTTTGTCCACAAGATCATCCAAGAGCTTATCAAATTCTCTTGAATTGTTCATGCATTTCCTTATTACCGGAAGTAGAAAGAATATACGTCCATAAAATCACAATGTTCAAAATTTGCAAATTATGCTATCTACAGATACATATTCCTTTTCGCTTCAATTATAACCTTGAAAATTCTTGGCATTCAATAGTAAAAAAATGAAGTTATAAATACAAAATGCCAATTTTGCGAAACAGAATTAGTAAGACGATTTCAACCAGCATATAAATGTTTAGATTGCATAGAGCAATATTTAGATCATATTGGTAGAATAAACTTAGGATATGAAATCAAAGTAAAAAATCATTGTTTGTTTGCGAATATTACGAACGAAATACATATAAACGAATTAAATGGAATTTATGTAATTTGAAATAATTCTGTCAAAATAATTTGCATATAATTTATAACATAATATTTAAAAAATTAAAGTTAATTTAAAACATTTTCAAAAAAAAACTACGAAAATTCTGTTTCAGAAAATGGAAGGAAAAATTGAAGGCAGAAATATTACAATAACCAACAGTCCAGTGCAAACTATACATGAAATAAGCTTAGAATATGACTTTGACGATCCAATATTTGAAGTTGTTCAATGTAATTCGTCAAATCATATCCCAATATTTGTAGCAACATGTAAAATTCAAAAAAATTCAAAAATGTATGTAAGTATAGGAGAAAAGTCAAAAACAAAAGAAGCATCTAAACATAGTTCAGCATATAAGTTATTAGAATCTTTGTATAAGGACTATTTGTTTAGCGAAAAAAAGAACCTGAAATTAAATTCGAAAAATCTATGGAAAATGAATGAGAAAAAGTTATATCATGTAAATGGACCGGCACATGTGAGAGATGCTATCAAAGATGTCATAAACCAATGAATTGTACTGCGCCAAAGCGAAATAAAAAGTTCATAGAATAAATATAAATAAAAGCGAATATGAAAATTTTTGTGACTACGTGATGTGACACACTATTAATAAAGAAAAGTAAGTAAAGGGAAATAAAATAAGTTTGAACATGTTGATTTTATCCCCATGTCCAAACAAAAGGGGGGAGGTGTCACGTCCCGTAACTATTACAAATGTGACTTGAAAATCAGAATTTTTTTTCTCTTTCTCAAAATTATATTGATCCACATTTAACCCGCATGGAAATATATTGGAAGCAATTGATTATATTCACTGATTATGTATTTGCTTGATCAATTCATATATTTGACATAATATTGATAAAAATTATCATAAATGCATTCGATATTGTATATGAGCGTTTATATTACCAGAAAAGTACTAATAAGAAACTGTAATGTACTAAAAATTACCCAAAAATTGAAAGTAGCGTTAAGTAATAACTAAAGGATTGTTTTGAATGCTGTTACTCAATAATTAATGATATTAGCGAGAAAACTTGATGAATTTGCTTAATGGTGTAACCAAACATTTATGATTACGAAGTTCAAAAAAAATATGCTTTATACCTTTTAAATAATAAATCTTGTCTATATTTGAATTATATCCAAATAAGAATTTAAAATATGCATTAATTAATGTTTTTGAAAAATATCTATGTAGACAAACTTATAAAACATTTCATGTGACAAAGTATATTCCTTTTCGAATAGATAAATGTTAAATTGAAAACTATATTGAATTATTATATGCTCGACGATAAAAATTTATTCATAAAAAAAATGAATTGAAATAAAAAAAATACAAAAATGAATACACACATTTATGCTTGTAATGAATAACATTTTATATTGTAATTCATTTATATCAATATGAATGTAGCTTTTCTTGATAGACATATAATGTTTATTCGAAACATATGCTAAATTATTTAAATAAAAAATAAAAATAGAACGAAATGTGTATGTGTGTATATGCAAATTTATTCATTAAAATAATAATGAAGCAACAAAAATTACAAAAAAATTATGCGTTTTTAATAAATGTTTCTCTTATATTCAAAAATAAAAGGCATTTTAAGGAACTATATTTAGCCATATTCAAGTATTTATGTAATAATTGGAATTTATTCATTAATATGCAGGTTTTAGGGTTTTGCAAACAAGAATTTTGTAAAATGCGCTGTCGTACTAATTGCAATTAATGAATAAAAATTATACAAAAACAAAATCTCACCAAAAAAAATTAAACGTTTTGCATTGTATCCATTAGAATTATGTTTGTCCAAATATTTAAGATAACGTATCGACATATCTTGTAATTTTATAACAAGCTTCAGTGTATGCATTCTAATTACTAAATATTTAAACATTTTGAATTATAACAATTTTGTAGGTTATCGGTATTAATTGTGCAAAAAATACTTCTATGTATCAAAACTCAATGTATTCAATTTAATGTATTAGCAAAGAACACAATTATTAACCTAATAAGTACGTATCGATGTAAATCACAAATGATAAGAATATCTCTTGATTCATTTTGACAAAAGAAATTTTGATATTAACAAAAGTTTAATTTGAATCGATTCTTTAACTTGGTTGCGAAAGTTCCAACACGATCATTTCATCCCCGTGTTGGAACTAAGGGGGGAGGTGTCACGTCCCGTGACTATCAATATTCATTTACAAAATATTATGTGTAAAATTAATAATTTGAAAATATTAAACATGTAAAAGCAACAGGTATCTCTATATATCGATCGTCGAAAAACCCTAAATGTCTAGACAAAACGAAATTGTATTTATTGGGGAACCCCATCGGAATGCGTTATAATGAGTTATGTACAAAAACCATTAACCCTCTACTTCCTGCATAGTCCATTCACCTAAGGGAAATAGGGAGGCTAGAGGAACACGCAGGAAAATTTAGAAGACCTGTTACTGAGTGGGACTAAAATTATAATCTTGTCGCTATGGATACGAATTGAAGAAAATGTTGGAATCTTCGTAGAAACAATTATGGTCTCATCTGGCTGAAAGAAAAGCTTTTAGGGAACATCTTGCAAATGTCATGTCAGTATCGATCGAAAAATGGCGGATATCAACCGAAAAAACAGTCTATAAAAGCACCTGTAAATCCGCAAATCTTCAGTTACCGTCAGACCATCTTGAACCTCGGAACTCATCTTAAAAGTGACCGTCGGACCATCTTGAACTTCAGATCTCTCTCAGAAAAGTAACAACCCCGGAGTTCTCTTAGAAAAAGCGACTTGAATCTTGGAACTCGGTACTTTTCTTGGAAAGCATTTTTAATCGTCACTCACTTCCATCGGGTATCAGTTCGTTCATCATTGTGAATAACGTTTGGATTATCCGTGCGGATAAAGGATTTAAATTGTTTAATTCGATTTACATAAATTAACCTCAACATTGTACCAAGGATACAAGGGTTTTAGGGACTCAACTATCAACTTGAAACAATTTCGGTAAGTACCAAATTTTTATCAAGTCCCTAATTTGACACTTGAGTAAATATATAAATTCTCCCCCTTTCTTTTTCAAGCTGCTTCCCAGGAGGAATTTTCAAGGGGAATTTCTGTCATTACTGTATTTTAACATTTAATAAAGGGTTAATAATTGTGATATTCTTGAGTTTTATTGTTGGCTATCCTCAACCCTTGTTTCGGTTAAGATATCTTTCCAGGTTTCTTTTCCGAACAAAAAACGAGGAAAAGAATAAATAATATAATAAAAGGTGAGTAACCAAGACGTTACACTAGTATAATGTTTTTGTTGGCATTTTTCTTAAATTTATGAAACTTTTCCTGAGGAACTCTGAGTTAATGTTTAAATTTTGTTCCAAATATTTTATAATAATTTATTCTTTCGAACAAAATTTGTTTTACGCTATTTTTTGAAGATATCACTTCTGTTAATTTTTTTTATTGCAAATCAATATCATTCAAACAGTATTTTCTAACCTTATTATTCTTTAGATTCTACATATCCTATTATTTCTATTACTAAAATGCAGAAAAACCGAATTCTCAAGTAGAAAAATCAAATTCTCCAGTTGATAGAGTTAGTGTTGACCAAAATGATGTACAAGAGCAAGAAGCAGGAAAAAAAACGAGTCAAGGGGTAAAGGAATGGCCTATATTCTCAGTTAAACAATTCATCGATTCCATGCGTCCAGAGGAGCAAGTACGTCATTATTTGATTGTAAAATATTTACAAAAATTGAATCTAATTATTTCCATTAATGCCAAAAACAATGGTATTAATCAAAATTAGTAAAAGCTTGTATTGCTTTTTCTTACTCATTATTACGATTTAAGTCTTTATCAATAAAAATATTCTACATAATTCTTTCAGGAAAACCTAGACACTTTATTCGCTAGAGCTATTTATGCATCTACCACTGCACTATCACTTTTTGAGAACAGATATTGGAAACAATTCTTTGCTAAACTGAGGCCATCTTGGCAACAACCTTCTTTATACAAACAAGGTTCACCCTTGCTTGCAGCTGAATTCACAAAAATTGAACAAAAAGTTTCAAGTGCTCTAGCGGATGCCAAGACAGTTTCTGTGGAATGTGACGGATGGAGTAATAAAAGGTAAAGATAAATAACGAAATATAATAACAAGTTATAGGAGGGTGGATTGGAAAGTTCGCGACTTTATGTAGAAATAATTTTAATATTTACATAAAACTGCTTCTATTATATTCTCTTATTCTTCAGTTGTGACTGTGCAAAGCTTGATTACTGTGCTGTTGATGGTTTAGAAGTTACACGGATTAAATTAAAAGACCTTATTGAAAGCGTGTTATCCAATACTTTTCGTCCTTCCGATTCTCAAATTAATAAAAGTTAAAACGTGAAAGAAAGTTCCAAATATGATTATCTGCTATGAAAAATTCATTTAAGTTATTAATTTAAGAACGGGAAAGACGAAGAGTATTGGATAGAGTCACATTAATGACACACGCTCTCAATAAAAAGGTCTTTTAATTAAATCTGTGTAACTTCTAAACCATCAAGAGCACAGTAATCAAGCTTTGCATAGTCACAACTGATAAAATAAGAAATTTTTAAGTCATTACGAAATTCTAATTTTTAATTGCATTCAGAAATCAATCAATCGTACATTTCATAGTCACAACTCCAAAGCCTATTCTGTACGAAACGAAATGCACAGGGGCTGACAACCACACAGGTGAATACTTAGCTAATATGTTACTGGATGTAATTGAAAAAATTGGACCTACCAAAGTATTGGCTGTAGTTACAGACAGTGCAAGTGCCATGATTAAGGCTCGTGGAATAATTAACGAAAAGTTCCCTCACATTTCCGTTTATAGTTTCGCAGCTCACAATTTGAATTCTCTTATAAGTGATATTTTAAAATTGAATACGTTCAAATTAGTTACGAACAATTCCATAGGAATAGTAAAGGAAATCAGCAGTTCGCATGCTTTGAGAGCAACTTTTTTAGAGATTCAAGACAATATTGTAAAAGAAAATAAAACTGCAATGACAAAAAAAGTTTCATTAAAATTGCCAGGCAAAACAAGATGGGGTTCCGTCATCTTCTGTGCAGAGAGCCGGCTTTACAATAAAGCAGCTCTAAAAAGACTAGCTATAACAGATAAAGTTATATTGAAAAGTGATGTCCAAGCAAATATTCTAGATGACAGCTTCTGGTGCGGCTTGTTGAGCTTGCACGAAGTAGTTGCTCCTATTGTAAAATGGATCACAGTATTGGAGGGCGACTATTGTACTCTGAGTTTGGTGCCAAAGGCCTATTCTGAGATTGAAGCATGTTTTGAGGAAATACTCCCACAATCATCTATATCTGAACAAGAGAATGAAATAATCCAGAAACAGGTTGAGAAAAGGAAATTGTTTTTACTAAAACCGATCCATTTTGCAGCAAACATGCTAGATCCTCAGTTTTTAACTTCAAATTTCACGCCAAGTTCGCTTCATGGTAAAATGCAAATCTTAACTAGGAATCAAAAACTCTTGGGTACGGAAATGATCTTTAATCGAGTTTCCTACTTATATGGAGAATAAAGTGACCAAGCGACGGATGTTTCTGTGGAATTTGCGGATTTCAAAGAACAAATAGGTGTCTTCGGCAAGCCTCTCTTGCAAAAAAGTATTCAAAAGTTAGATTCTGTCACGTGGTGGAGGAGTAATCCTTTCGATTCTGTTTTGAGCTCCGTTGCATCTGATATATTATCTATGCCAGCTTATACTGCCGTGACTGAAAGAACTTTCAGCAAATACGGCAACGTGCATACGAATAAACGGAATAGACTAATAACGGAAAGAGCTGGAAGATTAACCTACGTAGCACACAACTTAAAGCTTGATGACGAATCAAAGCCATTTCAACGGCGAGAAAATGATAAGTGTAAGAAGAAACGGTTAATGTTCGTAACTCCATGGAATGAAAAAGAATTTAAGGATATACAGCAGAATTTTGAATTGCTTGAAGAAGACGAGTTTTGCGAAGCCAATGGTTAATTAATTGTGAATTTTGTTCCTTTCTCTCATTCGATGCATATATGTATGTGGATTTACGTGAATACGCGATTCGTCAGCTGACGCGGCGTGGCTTGCGATGGTCGTTTCCCGCCTATTTTGCGTATAATTCTGATGACTTATTTATCAATATTATTATAAATTGTAATATCCGAAATCAGTCTCTATTTGTTTATGATCGTTCATCTACTTATGAACTGTGTAAGTTTGAATAATGATAAACGTCTGTATCGTTGTTAGCTAATGTTTTCATCAAGTATTTGAATGATATAAAACTAATTGATCAAGATAATTTATGTTACATTTCCGTGCCAGTATAATGCACCAAATTTTATAAATAAATTAATTTTCATCTTTTTGAAAATTCTATCCGTTATTTTTTTCTTTTATATATATGTATGTCTTATTTTATAAACGTCGAGTGACGAGTACAAACGAAATAAATTGTTATTTTTAAACAACAAAATTGTTACAAGTTTGATATTTTCTTTTGTTAAAAGCACACCTGTTTATATACTTGTTGAAAGCGGCCCTATTAAGGGTGCCGTTCGTCTCTCGATTGGACCATTCTGTAACATGGATATTAAGGAAAACCCTACAATAGTGTAGATACGTTATACATCTTAAAAAAGCCGAATCAAAAATCATACCAAATAATCCTTTATGCAATTGAGGATGTATGGCCTGTCGTTTACCTCGCCTCCCTGTGGCCGAATAATTACCTAAAGTGTTCCCATAAATCTCTAATAGGATTTGTCTAGTTATAATTTTTCATGATTCTTTGTCTTCATTCTTTGCCAATATTTGCACATATGTAAGCTTTTTTTTCGGCAAGTAAAATCCACATGAAGGGTGAATTTCTTTCTATACAAAAATTCAAATTTTTAATTTATTGATTGCATCAACAATAGAAAAAAACATGTTTAAAAAAAATTATTGCTCTGTACCATGTTCGCTGCAGCATGGAAATTTGGATCAGGGATCTGAAAGGGCAGAAATGAAGTATAATTATAAATGAATGGAAACAAAATGACAGAGATATCTTATTAAAATATATCACACCTACACGGAGAAAAATAGAGATCAGAAGAACATGAATGGTTATTAAAAACCAGGAAAGACCATCAGGTGAGAAAAGAGAGTGTTACACAGTCTGTGAATGAGTTCTGTACTGTTTAATACTCTTTTTTCTTACTTAGAAGTCATTCCTGGTTTTTAGTAATCATTCTTATTTTTCTGATCTCCATTTTTCTCCGTGTATTCTCTTATTTAATAGAAAGTATTTCAAGTTTTTGCTTTTACGACTTACAGAAAAAGTTTTGTTCGACGTTTTTTCGACCTTGTGTGTTACCTCGTATGACCTCTTTAACGAGGCCGATAGAAGTTCTTGGAAAGCAATGTCCCTTTTCGTGACTACGTGAAAAGTCAAGAACGAATATTATGAATATATCCAAATTAATAAAATATTACAGAAAAAAAAAGAATATCTTCATGAAACATTCTTAGAAAACATACCTTTTCCAGGAATCATTGCTGCTATAGCTCGAACCGCACTTTCAAAATTTTCTTTATCTTCCATTGGATCATCATAATTATCACTAGATATAAAGTCGCTCCCAACAAGCGAGGCTTGATCATCTTCAGTCGAAAGATTAGCTTCTTGTCTATTATGATCCATTCTCCATGTTCTAGATGAGTTTTGAAAAGCAGTTTGTTTAACGCTCGGTATTCCCGTTGAAGTCGATGAAAGATATCCATCATGAGAAGCTTGTTCTGTCTTAAATGTTTTAGTTTGTGGCTGCTGTACGTGGCTGGTATTTTTATAAACAGTTTGAGTATTATTTGATGGTCCAGCAGATGTCGAAAAATTATATAAATGATTATGAACGTTTGTGTCAAACGAAGGAATTCCTTGGTCAATTTGTGATTGTTGAACCTCATTTAGAGAGTTTTGTTGATTTGTAGAAACTTGCTGCATATTAGATGTTGCAAAAAGATTCGTCTTGCTTGCAGAAGATTGAGCTCTAGGAGCAAAAATTTCTTGGTGCTGAAGAGTTGAGAATGAAGCATTATCCGGGTCCTGATTATTTGAATATTGGTTAGCGATTCCGTGACCTTCAGAAGGGTGAATTCTCTGGTAATTTATTATTTGTGAACCGCAATCAGGAACTATGGAGCGATAATTCTTTATAGTATTTTCCAACTTTGTAGTACTAGATTTTATTAAGCCTTTTTGAAACTTTTTATTTTTTGAAATATTTTTGTTCTCTTCTTTGATTGCTTTTGTGAATATTTTATTTGACGGATCATTAATCTGCCCTTTATCAACCAAGAGAATTTTATCTAGATATTCTTTATCATCTGTAAATAGAGCGATTTAATTGGTTAAGTGTCTGGATGAACTATAAGTGTGCAATGTTAAGAAGTTCAGAACTCGAAAAGAATTTCAAAAGATTTTTTGCGGAGAGCCTTCCGTGGATTAATTAAATAGAACGCATACATATTTTAGGAATGACTTTTATAAAATATAAATGTTCTAGACGTTCCCCTCTACAGTAAAATGTAATTATTTCTGTTTAAATAAATTTTACTTTTAATAAAAATTTTAAAAATTATATGACGTTAGTTGGTTTAATATGAACTTTACCTAAGCAACTTCAATATATCAAATTTTCAGTTAATTTTGCGTAATGTCGTAAACCATTTAAAAAACTTTATTTAAGAAATTTCCTAGACAGAAATAATTATATTATGGTAGCCATATTTTTTAGCCAACGTTTAGTATAAAAGTAGATATTTAATGTAGTTTTCCTTTTATATTAGATATTTCAACAAATGTTTACACAACTTAATTATAAGACGAAAGAGAACATCAAATATATAAATACTTACCACTGATTGCGAGTATTTTAGCTTGTGATTTACTTTTTTCTCCAGTTTTATGATTCTGCCACACAAGCGTCGCAATATCATTTATTTTTCGTTGTTGATGCGGAAAATGTGTTAGTTCAATCGTATCTCGGTATTCACTATTCACCCACCAAATAAGGGCATATCTTTTTTCACGATTTGGTGCCATATTTCAAAATAAACGTCGAAATATTTCATATAAAATAAAATTTTGAATAAAAAACGACGCGACTTCAGAGAGAAAAGGGAAGCGAGTTACAGAGTGTTTCGTCTGTTTTTTGTCTGGTTTAAATTTTTATAATTAGTAAAAAAATTATATTGAACATTTTTTTTCGTGATTACAAAAATGTAATAACAGATAAACGTTACTCAGTGTCTTTTATTTCATTTCAGAAAATTTCGATCCAATATTGCTATTTCTGTGGCAGTTGGATAGGCGGAAAAAGTGCCAATAAGGTAGGTATGTTTTATACTATTGCATGCTCTTAACCTCTTCATTTGCTCTAATAGTTTACGTGAAATTATTCATGCAATCACAATCGATTATTTATTGTAGCTGAATATCTTCTTGTAACGTAAAATGTCAAGAAAATTTATAGATGAAGTGTGTGGTCATCAAAAGAAAGTAAGATTGAGAAAGCTTCTTGATGTAGAGCGTGATGAAGTGAACGATGATGCTCAGTATGATTATCATCATAATAATTTAGATGATAACAATATAGAAGCCAATTTTAGAGATATTCCGCCAGTTGAATTGTGAGTACATATTATCTTTTGCAATTAAAGACGTTCCGGTAGTTTAGATTGCAATGTTTCTGTGATTATAATTTTTTAAATATTGAATATGAGTCTTCCATGCACACCCTATTTATTTACTCCCATAGAGTTAACTGAGATATTAAATTGTATTTTTAAGTTTGAAATTTTTTGGAGGTGTTTTTTATACCATGTTTCGTATGTTTCCGTATCATTAATGATATAAATTTTACTAAGCTCAGATAGAACTTCAATACTTTTAAAAGTAGCTTCGTTTTCACTTTAATGGAATTACATGTTTATTTTAAGAAATTTTGAGAGAATAAATTACAAAAAGATTGTATAGGAATTTTTATTTTTGCAAAAAATTAAAATAGGTACGTGGGACATCTACTTCTTTTTTTTTTTATTAGAGGACTGTAAGAATAACTCTCATAACAGAAAAACTGTTGGACCCCAACTTGAAAACAATAATCCAGACAATGACGGGATGTCGAACTGGAAAATAATAACTTTGCTGCTGCATATGCACCACTTTATCGAGATGCTCCATTGACTATTATCGACAGCATGCTACTAATCTTAAGTTTATTATTACATCATAATGTTACAATGCAATTCCTTGCCGACATAATAACGGTTATCAATTTACACTGTGTATTGGATGGTTTAAAAAAAAATTGACTTTATAAATTTCAAAAATTTTTACTTCTTACTTTGTATTATTACCGTTTCTTGAGCAACTACACGAAATGTAAAAAAGAAAGGAATTTTACAATAGTTTGCAGAATCGGTTTCATAGGCCGCAACATCCAGCTGGTATTATAACTGATGTATATGACGGCAGCTTGTATCGTACATGGGTTGATAATGGATTTCTCTCAAATCCTAATAATATATCTTGTACCTTGTATGCAGATAGTGCACCAGTCTTTAAGTCAGCAAAAATCAGCGTAACACCTATTTATTTGACAATTAATGAGGTACCGTTTGCCGATAGGAAAAAAAGTGAAAATACTCTTCTTGCAGGATTGTGGTACGGTCCTCAAAAGCCTAATATGAACCGATTTTTCTATGCCATGCGTGCAGATTTAAAGAAACTTGCTGGCGGTATCAAAATACATGTACCCTCGAACGATATTACAATAAATGTAAGAGGAATTTTATTAATGGGAACGTGTGATTTAGTAGCAAGATGTCAATGTATAAATTTTATACAATTTAACGGTGATTATGGTTGCTCCGTTTGTTTATGTAAGGGTACGAGTGTTCCTGTCTTTCCAAACGGGCATGTTCATGTTTATCCTTATGAAAATGAACTAGAAATAAGAACATCAGAAGAATCCATAAGATATTCTGAATTAGTTGCGGTGAGACGGTCCAGCCCCGAGTATCCGCTTTTGCGACGAAACGGGGGTAAAATCCGCGAAACTAAGGCCACTTTAGAATAAGTAGGTTCCCACGAGACTCGCACGAAAGAATTGCGAGGTCTCGTTAAGTATTCGCCCAGCAATTAATGATTTGCTTCCAGACCGGAAGTGAACGCGACGAGAGCGAGATAGTCTCGTTTTCACGGACATTTTCGTTCGTACTCCCAGTGAGCGCCACACTAACCTGTGGTTGCTGCCACCCGACCACTCACTCAGATCAAGCAGCGTGTGGCATGGTCCGCTGGATAGACGGGCGTCCCACACTGTTACTTTTTTTTTATATTCTTTTTTATTATTTATAGCAGGAACATTTGTTCATTTACATGTATGGGAGTTTTAATTAATGATTAAATAAAATAACCAAATGAACAAATGTAATATAAAAATAAATGAACCAAACTGTATGGTTATAAGTGAATACAGTTATTATTATATTGTGAATAAACAAATATAATTGTTATTTCATTTTAAATAAATAATTATAATCATTGCCACATTGCAGGTATTATAGATTTTTGATATTATAAGTAAAGATAATTATCATCATGCCGTAAAATCCATTCGTATTCAACATTACGAATAACTGTATTTATGAAAATGGGTCACTTAACAATAATAAATAGAGGTTGATTTATTGAAATTTCCTTTTTATTATAAAAAGCGTTACACGACGTTCAAGCCTGCCACACAGCTGTCCAATGGGAACCCGCGCCCACGCAGGTAGCACGCACCAGCGGGAGGTGAAATGGGGGAAAGGCTTTCTCGTCGTCGTCGCGCGGTGCGTTTACGCTTTTGAGTGCACACCAATTTTTGAATGCTTCCACGGGACGAAATATGCGACTTTTTGGAATCTGAAAAACATCATCATGATCTCGAAAATGTCAGCTTTTTCCTGATACTGATTTCCAACCCGAAAACGGTCGTAAAAAGGGGGAAAAGACCGTGTATAAAATTCTTAATTTATTGATTTAATTGGACTCGATCGCGCTCGCTAATTGAGGCGCGCGCATATTAATTAAAGGGGGAAATTAATAGAGAGGTGGAAAACCGAGGTAACGTGCACGGTTGCTGATCCACAAATTTTATTCCAGGCGCGCTGCCCAAAAAGGTGAGAGCACGGCTCGACACCAGGGCATTCAATTTATTGATTCGAGACCTCGGGCTCAGGTATGCTCACCTGCATCTCACGATCAGGTGAACAACTTTGAGAACCAGGTCGCCTATGCTTCCCGATCCTCCCTTAGCAGTTAGGGATCTTTTGGATCGTTTTACGTTTTTTTTAAAAATATTTGTGGGTTTGTTTTTTTTTATTCGCGTAAGGTTCTTTTTTCTTTTTGAATTAAAAGCAGCGAGTAACAGGCTCGAGTAAAACACTGGATTTTGGTCAACTCGGGACGCGAGTATTCGTGCACTCACAAAAAGTGAGACTCGGAGAAAGCTCCCATCCTTGCAACTTTTCTTTCTGCCGAGCAGTGTCGGAGCCCTGAGGGCGCTTCACTGCCACGGTGCTTCCCTGCACTTCCCTAAATAAATTCCAATTGGGTCAACCAAGGTCCAGTGTAGTTGTGGTTTGTTTTTGTGGGAGGGAAAAGGCAAATGATGACCTCGTCGGGAGCTTATGCTCACAATTTCCAAAATTTGGAACCGACTTTACTGATGCTTTCTTAACTAACTAAATTTTTAAATAAACGGTAGGGCACGAAATCCAATAACTGAGGTATTCTCGGGGTAATTTATCTGGCAGAGCAAGCTATTCCATGATCCAAAAGGTCAAACAATATTATTTTCAGATGTAGGGAAAACCCAAAAATTAAACCGTGTATTTGAAGGCGCAACTGCGCGAAATCTTGGTGCTTACTAATTAAAGTTTTTTTTTTATGGTTTTTAGATTCTCAAAAATCAAATATCACGGGCAAGATATCCGACGATTCCTCCGTTTTATTTTGCTCATTCGGAAAAACTGAAAATCGTGAGTTTCTTTGCTGTTCTCACTCTTAAAATAAAGAATAAAAGCTCGCGAAATTTTCACCCTTCGTGTGACCCACACGTGAATTTTGAAAGGACAATTTCGGCCTAAGATAGGGCAAAGTTGCCTTTCCAAATTTCAGGAAATTGATATAATTAGAAATTGCAGATTTGAAATTTAAAATCAGAATTTAAGAGCGAAACTTTTGACCAAGTCGGGCAAAAATAAAGTTATAAACGCTTGAAAATCAACTAATTACAGATCGTAAAGGTCGAAATGTTTCAGCGTATTGTCGATCTAGTGCATTGGAAAATTTCTGAATTAAAACTATGGTTTTTTGCCTATTCACTTCCAGTTCTTAAAGGAATTACAAGACAAGATTATTTTGACCACTATCTTCTTTTAGTAATAACAATATCACTTCTTAATGCTGACAAGATAACACCTCAAATGATAGAAATATCTCGCAATTATTTACATAAATTTGTGAGAGAATTTGAAAATTTGTATAGGCTTCTGTTTTGTTCAATTAATGTGCATCAATTATTACACCTTCCCGATATTGTTGAAAGACTTGGACCGCTATGGGCATATTCGTGCTTTGAGTATGAAAATTTAAATGGTGAACTGTTAAGGCTCGTTCACGGAACTTGCCACATTGACACACAAATAGCAAGATTCCAACATCAATTTATTCGTATGATTAAATTCATTGAAGCGTTACCTGATGGCCCTATCCGAAATTTTTGTCATAAGAAAAAACGACAAGTAAAAATCATTGAAAATGTTTTTCCACACTGCTATAGCGTGGGTATATATAAGCATGTTCGATAATTGCCAGAAATGATTCAAACTGCAATATACAATTTAGGAAATCCTAACACTATACGTAACAGAAACATATAAACAAAACTTACAAACATACATATGTATGTATACATATGTTCATAATTTGGAACCAAAATTAGGCATTCTTCATACTTTTATTAGACTCAAAAGTTGTGATTGCGCATTGCGAGAATGTCAGTGTGCAGTGAATCATTATGCAATTATACGAGAAATTAATAGCCAAAGTTTTTTCAATGTGCAAGGTAATAATAATGTCGCATATGATAGTCGAACATTTTTACATAAATGCAATCTTATTAACAATGTCATCGCGATTTCTGTTGAAGCTCTTACTGCAGTTTGCATTTATATGAATATTACTGATCAGATTTACGTCGGATTGCCTGTTAACCAAAAAGAATGTAAATAAACAACCACTTTTTTATGTATTTTAATGGTCACCACATCATTATACTCCTAATTAATCACAATATACTAGACGTATAAATTTTAAGTTTATTTATTTATATATTATTCATTTATTAATAGCGATTTTTGAATATATAATTACTTAAGTTACAATTTTTTGAAGTTCATTTTCCACTTCAAAAAACTGATAACTTCATATTCATATTAAATTAATTTCTAATTCAATACATTTAATTTTTTCAAAAAATGTGTAATTACAGAAATTTACAGATTAAAAAAAGTGTTTTTGGACCCTTTTCAAAACTTATGAAGTGAAAACCAAAATATTCAAATTTCTATTGCATTACACATAGTATACAAAATATTCACTATCATAAAAAAAAGATTTTTTTAAATTTTGAAACCTAAAAAAACAGAAGTGAATATATTAACAGGTTTCTAATTTTTCACTAATTTTTTAGAACTTAATATATTTTACCTTTCAAACTCTGCCTAATTATTCTTAACTATTTTTACTATCTATTGATAAATTAAGTAAATTAAAAAATTATAATGAATGTGTAATTAAGTTATATAAATACGAAAACAGTAGAGATAGGTTCTAGGAGGGCAAAAAGAGAATCCGAATCAAAATCCATAACGTTTTTTGAACTGCCCATAGCATTTTTCAACTGATTAGAACGGATTTAAGGCGCTTAAACGGATTTTAAACGGCTATGGTCGGTCAAATCGAACTTTGAGCGTATTTGACTGAAAATCCATAAATTTTGAGCGTTGTTTGAACGGTTTTGAACAGTTATCATATGAGCTTGGAATCTCCAAAGTGAAATTCAAACGATTTCAAACAAACGCTATTCGGCGTTACATTTCTAGCCGGGTTTAAAACGGATATGATGGTTTATGTGAAAATATAAAATGTATTCAGAGGACATATATATTCTTGCTACATTATGTATAATATATTCGTGTGGAGTTAAATAATTAAAAACGTGTATGTCTGATTACAAGCAGTATGTTATATTTTATTAAAAATTATACACACACACGCACACCTATATAGGTTGGATCAAAAGGGAGAAGAATGCAATGTAAGGAGAAAAATTGCAATATTTATATATCTTTTTGCATAGAAAAAATTGACAACTGCCATTTCGTGGGCAATTCGATTGCAAATCAATCCTTAAAAATAATTTTTGTTTTATCAACTTATCATGTTCCTAATCTTACTTAATTGTATATGAATTACAAACGTGTTATTCTACTTCTTCTTCATTAACAGGTATTCCGAAGTATACACCATGGCCGAATCGCATGTAAACACAGACATTTTGCAGGTTCTCAATTGGGATTAATGCTACATTATCCCTAAATTCGCATTTTCGCAGAAACTTTTCTGTTGCGACAACACAAGTTAAACCTATAGCTTGAAAAACACCACAACAAACGAATTCTCGAATTATAGCAGAATGTGAGTCCGGACACTCACAATCACAGTTATGAATTTTCACGAAGCACGATACAATACCAAGTTTTTTCTCATTATTTTGGACATATTGTACTGCTGATGAGTTTGTTTGCAAGTCGGACGCGTTTTTATAGGCTTCTGCCACATACAATTTTCTGCTTTTTAAAATTCTGCAGTATTGCCACATTCGAAAATTTCTCAAACGTCTAAAGTTCCGAAGCGCTTGTTCTTGCAACACATTTAAAATGGGAATATGTTTATAACATCCAACACTGAAGCAGTTATCAAGTACACGTTCATTAATTTTCCCCTGTTTCTTTTTTTGTTCGCAAAAATTCGTTACTGCATCATCAGGTAAGTTTTCTATGAATCTTGTCATTGAAATCAGGAGGCTTTGAGAATTTATAATATGTGCATCTATATAATTTTTACCATTAATAAGATTGAGAAATAGGCTGTTTAAGTTTTCATACTCATAACATTTATACGACCACAGTAGTCCAAGCTGTTGCACAATGTGTGGATAGTGTAATAACTGATGAACATTAATTGAACAGAAACGTAGCCCATACAAAACTTGGAAGTCCCTGACAAATTTATCAAGAAACTCTCGACTTGTTCTCATCATTTCGGCAGTGATGACATCAGCACTGAGTTTCGCTATTCCTATCACTAACAGAAGATAATGGTCGAAAAAGTCTTGCCTCAGTATTCCTCTGAGAATGGGTACAGAATAATAAAAAAACCATAATTTTAATTCTGAGGACTTTCAATGCACTACGTCCGAGAGAGAACGTGGCATACGATGTACGAATTTTGGAGATTTTATTGACTGAAGCCTTTCATTTATAATATCAATAAAACGGTACAAAGAAAACGGACTTGCACGATACTCAATAGAAAAAAATAAATTCAACATTTTTTTAACAATGCCACCTTCAACGCCGTGCATTCTATCAAGCCCCGTGCCTTTTATAAAATCTGGCATAAATTGGGAAAGGACGCTTAAACCCTTGACACCCATAACTGAATTCTCATTAGCCGTAATAGTTCGAGCATATTCCTGTGTATTTTGCGCAGTTCTTAATGTGACGTCATTTGAGTAAGGAAAGGCAAAAACATGATTTTGATTTTCAATTAGCACACTTTCGCCTTGACACAAAAAAAATGAGCAACCGTAATGGCCATTAAAATACACAAAATTTAAGCACTCGCATCTTGCTGGGATATCACAGGTTCCAGTTAAGAGCAATCCTCTAACATTTATGCTACCATTATTTGGTAATACTACTTGAATTCCTTGACCAAGCTTGTCTAACTCCTCTCTAATACAGTTGAAAAACTTGCTCATATTTGCTTTGGTGTTCCCGTATCCGTACCACAGACCAGCCAGTAAAATATTTTCTCTTTTTTTTCGCATTGAAAAAGGTAACTCATTAACTGTGAAGTAAATAGGCCAGAAACTTATTTTTGACGACTTGAATACAGGTACACCATCAGTGTACCACGATAATGAAATCTTATGTGGGTTAGAAAGAAAACCGTTATCAAACCATGTTCTGTACAAATCGCCATCGTACACGTCTGTTATAGTCTGAGCTCCGTGAAAGGGTCTATTGAATCTGTATTGCAAATGATTGTAAAAATCTCTTCTAAGGTACATATCTGTCAATTGATCATTAAATTGTAGGGGAGTGAAAAAAAGTTCTTTTTTATTGGTCAAGGAGGACATATATCTGTTTTTGAAAGCAATTCTCGCATACATGTGGAGCAAAAATATTTTCTTTTCAAATCAGTCGTATTGCGCAGCCCAAAAACATTGCGGAACTTGAACAAACTATTTTTTTTTTTAGTCCGCCTTGCAAACAATGTAAATTAACCAAGCTTATAATATCAGACAAACATGTCATTGTTACGTTATGATGTAACAAGATACTCAAAATCAGAAGCATACTTTTTACGATGGTAATAGTTGCTCCTGCGTATAAAGCTTCTTCACCTAACTCAGCTTCCGGAAAAATTGGAGCATATTCATCGTCGGATGAATTGTCATCGGTATCGTTATCATCATCTAATAAATCTAATCCATTACTTCTTTCATTGTTTTCAATTGATGCAGGCCTCTCACAACCATATCTGTAAATATTAATATTGCATTATCAAACAAAGTTTTTGAACTCATGAATATACTCAAAAAAAAAAATTAATGAAAAATAAATTTTTCACTGCGACCGAGTAAGCCAGCTGAATCATTGTGAACTCATTATTTCCGCCATAAAGTAGGCTCACTGTGAGCTCACAGTGAGCTGCAGGACAAAAATTTGTGATGACAATTATTTGATGTTAATAATTAATAACTAATACAAAATTGGCTCAAGCAAGCGATAAACGTTCTTGACATTTTCTACTGGATTTTACAGTTCTCAAAGTTTTCAATTACACTTGAAACTTTCTTATAGTTTTTGAACTGTATGAATTCTTCAACAGTATTTGAAGCAGTGACTATTTTGACAGTTTGAATTGCTTTGACAGTCTACAATAGTGTTAATCATTTTCAGAGTTATGCAGACGATTGAAAATTTTGTCAATCTTTCCAGTTTTGACAGTTACCAAAAGTTAGAATTATTTTTGCATTTCTAATTCATTTGACAATATACCGCAAAACAGTAAATAAAAAATTTGAAATTGAAATTTTTCCGAAATTCCGGTTTTTGATAAGGCCGCAAATTTAATCAAACTATAGATGAGAATACTCAATTGATACATGAGTTTGGGTAAAAATAGCAAATGAGTTACACCAATAGTCGGTTGCAAATTCAGTACAAAAATCATTATTTCGAAATGTGATGAAATTTTGATTACCTATCATTGTTCCTCCCATCATCTTCATCCATTCGTACGTTTCTTGTTTCATCGTATTCCATATGGACTTCGAATTGCAGTGGAAGATTGTTTATTACTCTGGAATGTACGGAAAATCATGGGTTACATAAATTTTGCCACGATATTTCTCTCCGTGTATAAATTTACATAATATCTAAACCAGAGTCACTTACATCATTCTTCATTTGTAAAATTTTGGTTCCAAATGTTTTTTTTTTATTTGTAAAGTTTTATTTATTTTTATTTATTCATGCACAATTTTTAAAATATTTAATTATCATTTTTTTCTCTAATTTATATAATAAGAATTACTCATATAATTTAATGATTGATACTTTATTGATTATTTTCATTTACTTTTTTAAAAATTTTTAAAAATTTATTTATTATCATTTCAAAGTATCATTTTTTACACATTAATTTTTTAAAAATAACAATAAAAGTGTTTCTTCCCTCGATTGCTCAGAACTATCCGAGTTCCGAGTGATCGAGGAAAGAAACAATTTCAAAATAAGCGGAACGTAATTCCCACAAAGAGCAATAAAAGTATTTTGTAACTTATAATTTTTGAAACAATAAATTACATTTTTATATATTGTCATTCATTCTTTATTCGTGAAATTTTTAATTTTTTTTTTTTTTGAGATAAATTTTTGTGCTTCCCAACTTGGGTATCATTCTTTATAAATGTTGTGATACAATTGCTCAAAAAAATAAGAAAGCGATTTCGATCACGACAAGTGCTATTCCAACCATTCCAAGTCATCGCATGGGGGATGAGGAAGACTCTTTTTCTGATACGTCTAGATGCAAAAGGGATGAAGAGGTCGGAAAAAATGATAATTTACAGAATAGCGGGATTACTGTTCTGCAAACCGAAGTGGAACCTTCAAGGCAGATGAACGATGCAGCTATATGTGCATTAGCTGCAGGGCTGGGAGAAGGTATTGCGATAATCATCTCATGTGTGTCATTTCAGAAAATTCAAATGTGTCATGATATGTCCAATCTTAGTCATGCAATCTTTCAGCAATAAATTAGAATTCCAGTGTATTTTCAAACATAAATCAATTTCCAAGGGTTTTAAATTTCACAGAGTCTAGAAAAAGTATAGCGTGTTGCATGAATATATGAATTTTTTTAATTAATCATATTATTTTACATTTCCTGATGTTCCATTTTGCAAAAATATACAAGCCTGTTAAAATGTCATTTTTCGAGTTTATAATGTAAATTATTAATTAGTGTCCCGATGAATCGGTGAACAAATGCAGGGGGCTCTATAGACGGGCATCTTCCCATTGCGTGAAGGGTGCCCTATAAACGGGTCTATCCCAGGTTGAGAGTGGGGGACGCTATAAACGCGTCTATCCCCATGCATGGAGAAGGATGTATGCCCCAGGTAGCGGCGCTGAGAGTGAGTCTGCGAGTGCTTGTGAGGAATGAGTGAACTGAACGAATGTCAGCGCCGCATGACTGTGATAAGTGTCCTTCGAATGTGAGAGGAGAACCTATAGACGGTATCCCTCTTGAAAGAGGCTAAGAGCGAATTGGTGTATGGAATCTCCTGGGGAACACTGCATAGCCTCCGCAGTCTTTGACCAAAAACAGTCCAAACGATCGTTTCCGTATGGCATCCCACTGGGAGTGCTTCGTCGCCGAGTGGTGTCTTCCCCGGCCCACGAGGAGGCGAGGCTGCTGTGAGCCTAGCTCTGCGGAGGTGGTGTGCCATGCGGGATCAGAAGCCAGCCCCTTCGGGACCTTGATCAGGTAGTGCGTATTGAACACAGGTGTCGGAGCTTGTGTTGCTTCGGGCGAGTCCGGTCTGTCCGTGTATTCCGGGACCGGCTAAGCGGAGGTTGGGCCTCAGGGAACTGGGGTAGGACTTCGGTCCGAGGGTACACCCGTTCCCAACTATTCCGACCCGCTCCTCTACGCACGATGCGCTGGTAAAATGAATGATTTATGGATTTTAAAAAAAAACTGTGGGGAAAGTGGACTTGGGTGCTTCATCAGGAGCTGAGGGATGGAGAGACGTCCTTCAGCTCCTGAAGGAGCAAAATGAGAAAATGGAAAAACTAGCCAGGGCCCTGAGCGTAATACAAAAGGGTATGCTCAGGAACAACCCTGGCTTCGTAAAAGACTCTGTTAACGAGGCAGCTGAGGTGTTGGGCGGTATGCTCAACACCCACAGGTGCCTTCTTGAAAGCGGGGTGGAACTCCAGAAGAGGCTGGAGACCCACCCCGCCTCGAAAAAAATGGGTGTCTTTCGGAGACATTGCTCTGCGTCTCTGGGAGATACCCCAGAAACTCAGACGAAAGGTGAGAAGAGGGCCCCTCACCCCTCAGGAAAGAACTCCTAAGAGGGGAAAGGGCGGCCCGTCACCGTCGTATGCACTAGTGGCCAAGAGCCAGGCCCCGATTAAAGATGGGGACTGGCAAGTGGTCGCGAAAAAGAAGAAAAATAAAAATAAAAATAAAAAAGTGGATACGGAGAGGAGGGCGAAGGACCCTGTGCAAGAAGCACAGGGATCACACAACAAGAGGACTTCAAAGCGCTTCGCGCCCGCCAGGTCGGGCGACGCCATCAAGGTGTCGGCGAAGGACGGCCAGTCCTACGCCGACATCTTGAAGGAGATGAAGTCGAAAGTCGACCCCCGGAAGGCAGGACTTGAGGTCCTGTCTATCCGGAGGACCAGGAAGGAAGAAGTCCTTCTGGTCCTCAAAAAGGGGGGAGACGTTTCGGCCTTCCGAAAGGAACTCGACCTGGCGGTCGGGGAGAGGGCAGACATTTCGGCCCTGGTCTCGACGAGGTCCCTCGAAATTAGGGACCTCGACGAGACCGTTGAAAAAGAGGAGGTTGTGTCTGCCCGGTGCTTGGCATTGGGAAGACCAGCTTTTGAGGGGTCCTGCAGGCTCTTCACCCGCTTTGGTGGGGTGAAGACTGCAGTGATCCGGCTAGCTGAGGCAGACGCCGCGCGTCTGCTTCAGCTAGGAAAATTGAGGATCGGGTGGGTAGCGTGCCGCATTCGCGAGCACGTGGAAGTCGCCCGCTGCTTCAGGTGCCTTGGGTACGGCCACGGGTCCCGGGGCTGCAGCAACCCCGACAGGAAAAACGCCTGTTGGAGATGCGGCGCCACGGGACACTTGGCACAAAAATTTTACTAGCGCAGATGTCAATGAAAACATTGAGGTATGTTAGACAAAAATGCTCATCTATTCACATATGGTTAACATGGAATTAGTTATTGTTGAAATCGTGAATATATCTAATTTTACAGCTTTAAAAATATACACCAGTATCCAAAAATCCTAAATCTCAAACATCTAACCGTACTAACATGAATAAGGACTTACTCAAACTTTAACATAAAAATATCTTGTATAGAAATTCTAAATTCATTCACCTAAAGTACATCCAAATGTATCCGATAAAAATTCGTTGCTTATATTAGGTGCATCTGATTTTGAAGTCATTGAAGAAACTGTTGATCACTTTACCAAAAAATCAGTTAAAATATGACCTAAGTAATATATCTTTCACAACTTCTAGTTCAGTTTTGAGTTTAGAATGATGCCAGAGTATTGTGTATAAAATCGTAGGAATTTAAAATTGACATTTTCATTTTAATCTCGCACAGAATAATATCAATCTGCAGGACGTTTTATAAAAGAATTTTCGGTTGATTCCAGATTGATTCAAAATTTCTGTAACCTGGGCCCAACGTGGTAATGATTGTTTACTTATTTATAAATTTCCATCTGAAACTATTCGAAAAATTTTCAATTCGCATTATGTATTAAATCATCCAAGTTGGATTCGTTTGTGAAAATTTCTCTTTTAATACATTTAAAATATGAATTTTTGATGTTGAGTTTATCAGGTTCAGCCAAAAATTGCAGGAGAAATAATCATTGTGTATTGAGTTTCGTCAAGGCGTAATACTTTTGTTAGTTGAATAGTGTAAGAGTTTTGACAGTTTTTATGATTTTCAGAGTTGTTTTTTCAGTTCTGACAGTTAATAAAAGTTTTGTGATTTTCCACACTTTAACAGTTTCGAGAACTTTATGCACAGTTTTTGAACTTTGAAAATTGAAATGATTTTTACAGCTGTTTAGCAGTTTTTCAGTTTAATAATATATGAAATTTCTCGCAGTTTAGACAATTTTGATATTTCATAATAGTTTCAACAGTTTTTATGATTTTCACCATTTTTTTAAAGGTTTGACAGTTTAACAGTTGATATGTTTTGACAGTTTTGTCGTTGAAGACAGTTTTTCATTAGTTCTGACAGCTTTCAACATTTTTCACAATATGTATACTAAAATTTTTGACTGTTTTAAAGATTTTGAGTTTTTGAACAATCTCGACAGTTTTCACAATGAAACAGTTCATAATGACCTTGGTAATTTAAGATTAATAAGGTTTCAAAATTTTATTAATTTACAATGATCGATTGTAGGAGGAATTGTCCCCTGGAACTGGGTTTTTTATCCAAAAACAAAATTGGCATACGCCAGAATTATGGGAGACAACGAGGCAGATGTCAACGAAAAATGGAAAGCTATCACCAAAGAGATTTTGCTTGAAATTTATGGGTCTTCAATTCAAAACTACTCGGCTTTGGGCAAACGTGGCAGTAACCCAAAAATATATCCCCCACTGTTCAAAGCATTATTGGGTAATTCAAAGTATCATTTTAATAAAATATGTTGCTTTAAACTAATAAGATCTCTTTTCGCCCACAGCATACAGAAGAAGTTTTTTGTTTATTTTCAATCAGTTAAAGGAACCTCAATTTCTCAAATTTTGTTTCTGAGTTTGAAAGTCTAAAAAATATTTTTCGGAAATCAATATTTATGTACCAGAAACATTTTTTTGACAACGAAACAGCCTTTAAAGTGTTCTACCTAATAAGTTACTTAATTCTTTGTTGCATCTATTATATATCGCAATTCGTTTTTATGTTGAGCTTCAAAATTTTCATGCACATTCCTTCTTTTTTTAAAAAAAAAATTTGATGGAAAATGCAATGTTTAAAAAAAAAGTCAACAGAGGTTCTCAGAACTTCTAGTATTTACATTCAAAAAAGTGCCAGTAAAATTGGGCAACATTTTATTTTGCAGACATTGCGAAGAATTTGACAAGTGATCCAGGCGTCAGGAAAACTTTTATCCAATTCGTGAACGATCTCGCAAGCTGCAAACGAAAATAAAAAAAAAATCTTTTGGGAAAAATACCTCAAAAATCACCAACAACAACCTACGGTAATTGAAGAACAGTTGTTTTTCAAACTAAAGTTTAAAAGTTCTTGTGACATCAGTTGGAAATTGATTTTTTCAACGGAAGCAAATTAGAGTTATCGTCCTACTCTTCTGTACGAGTTGAAAAAGTGTTTTCGTTAGCTCATATAATATGAAAAATTTTTTACTCATAGCAGTGGAAAGCCAAGACAGTCTGAGAGAGGCAGAACCGATTGAAATGACTTCAGGGGGAGGCTCTCAACATTATTCAAATTTTGCGAGTTACGAGTTCCACAAAATGCAACAAAAAAAAATGTTTTAGATAAACTACCTCTGAAACCAACAATAACAACTTATGGTAATTGAAAAATAATTGTTTTTTAAACTGATATCAAAAAGTTCTTATGACAGTTGGAAATTGATTTTTTCAGCAGGAGCAAGTTAGAGTAATAGTTTAGCTCTCCTGTACGAAATGAAAAAGTGTTTTCGTATGCTCATGTAATATGCAACAAAATTTACTCTTTGCAGCGGAAAACCATGACAATCTGGGAGTGGCAAAACCGATCGACATGTCTTCAGGGGTAGGCTCTCAACCTCTTTCAAATTTTCCGAATTACGAATGTCATATGCAACAGAATGGTTCATGTACATACTCCGACTGCAGTGACCGAATGACGTGGTCTTTAACACAACTGTAAACGAATATTTATTAGATCTTTTTATATATTATTGTCGAATAATCATTTTTTTTACATTCTCATCATGGATGAGAAAATATTGGTTTTATGTAAAAATGACTTTCGAAATTTTCATCAAATCTTTACGTTTTGAGACCCCCTGAGTCAGAAAAAAGGGTTTTTACGAAAGTGTCTGTCTGTCTGTCCGCCTGTCTGTCTGTCTGTCCGTCTGTCTGTCTGTCTGTCTGTAGGTCGTGTGCGGCATAACTCTCGACAGAATTATCAGATTGAATTGAGCTTTGGTACACTTTATCGGAGCCGAAAAAGTAAGTACAGTTTCGTTAACCAGCCACATCCAATCAAAATTGAGGGATTGAGCACTACTTTTGTGTTTTTGAAAATAATTTTTTGAAAAAATAAAAAATTTCAATACTGGTTTTTGATAGTGCTCATAAATCTCTACAAATTACCCGCATAACATTTTTCGATTAAATCAAAATTAGAAATGTTACAGCATATTCAAATTCGAAAAAAGTCAATATCAAAATTCCATTTTCAAGTTAAATTATACGAGATACGAAAAACCGTTATGATACAATATTATTTTTTACATACAGACATACAAATTTTAATTGTAACATTTTTTCATAAGATGCATATTTTTCTTATTAATTTAAAAAAAAAACTATTCAAAATCCAAAATTCAATTATTTTTTAACAATAATATGTGAAATAAGAAAAAAACGTAAGAATGTAAAGTTGTTCGTTTTAAAAAGGTCTACAATTTTTATCGAACACAGTTTCGGATAAAACATATATATTTTTTGCTTCAATTCCAAAAATGCGACTAAAATTTAAAAATTCCATTTTTTAGACAAAATATGTGTGATACAAAAAAAACGTTTATATGGAAAATTATTTACCTAAATGAGGTCTACAAATTCTCATCGGGACATTTCTCGACAGGATGTATATTTTATGTTTTAATTTTAAATATTGAAAAAATTCCATTTTTTCACCTAAGTATGTGATATGTCTATTAAAAAGTTACTGAAATGAATACAGAAAATCGAGTGCGAAACGCGAGTGTCATGATGAGAATGTGTCTTTAAGACTGATAGAGCCTCAAGTAAATTGAATTTCCTGTTTCACTTAGACTCAAAAACAAATTTAGTGACTTTGAGAAAATGTGTAATTCACATCATCTGTAATATTATAAAATTGGTTTGAGCTTCAGCATCAAACTTCATACGTAGTTATAATCAAAATGTATACTAATTATAATTTAATAATTATATTATATATATATATATATATATATATCAATAATCATAGTTATAATAATTGATTGATTATATTAATTTTTAAAAATATTTTATGAATAATTTATGCAAAAGTTGATTTTTTTTTATTTAAGTAAGGCTCAAAAACTCTAGTCACGACACTTACTCTCACTAGCTCTGAATAACTCTTGCAGTCGCCATATAAGAAAGTTCCAAGTTTTATGACTGAGGATTGTAAGCGAACGTGTACGTGATTCGACGAAAGCGTATCGTACTATATACCAGGGGTGTTAGTCGAAGTTTGCCGGTTTTTTCGATAAAGAAAACACTTAATTCTCAAGGCAATCTCAAAAAAATTTTATTCAAAGTATTGACCATTGGATTCTACACATTTTGCCCATCTTTCAGGCAAATCATGGATACCATTCCAAAAAAGCTTTTTCTCTTTCAAGGCAAACCATTCGACGAGCCATTTTTCGACTTCTTCAAAATTGGCGAAGCGCTGCTCTGCGAGTGAGTGTCCCATCGATGCGAAAAGGTGATAGTCGGACGGGGCGAGGTCTGAAGAGTACGGCGGGTGCGATAATATTTCCCAATTCAATGCTTTTAATGTGTTCTTCACCACTTTAGCGGTATGAGACGGTGCGTTGTCATGTTGTAGGATAAATTTGCCATGTCTTCGGGCCCATTCCGGCCGTTTTTCGATCAACGCATGATTCAAATTGATAATTTGTTGTCGGTAGCGATCCGTATTCACCATCTCACCAGAATTTAATAACTCGAAGTACACCACACTACACTGTTCCCACCAAACACAGAGCATTGTCTTACGGCCTAAGCGATTTGGCCTTGGAGTCGATGGGCCGACCTCACCAGGTGAAAGCCATGATTTTTTCCGCTTCGGGTTCTCGAAATAAATCCATTTTTCGTCCCCCGTGACAATTCGATGCAGAAAAGTTTTCCTTTCGAACCGTTGAAGCAGCATTTCACAAGTGGTTTTTCGATTTTCCATTTGTCTATCATTCCGTTGGTGCGGTACCCATTTTTCATACTTTTGGATTTTTCCCATGGCTTTTAAACGTTGGAAAATTGCTCCTCGAGTCACTTTTAGTGTTTGTGCCAATTGTTGTTGCGATTAGGTCTTCATCCAATAACGCCTGCAATTCCTCGTCTTCGAACTTTTTCGCTGCAGCAGGATGTTCATTGTCTGTTAAGTCGAAATCTCCACTTTTAAATTGACGAAACCCTGTCTCACATGTTCTACTCGCTGGAGCATGTTTACCATAAGTTTCTACCAGCAATCGATGAGCTTCAACTGCTTCTTTCTTTTGATGAAATAAGAAAAGCAACGAATGCCGCAAATGCGATTTACTTTGAACGAAACTCGACATATTCACTGAGGTAAACAACTATGATGCTATTATTTTGGCAGAATGTAATTGTGTATTTTTGAAGTTTATTGTGCATAGGAAAATATGACAGATGCCAAATCATAGAAATGTATACATATCTCTAGCGACATCTATGAGTAAAACCTGAAAATTTCAACTAACACCCTTGGTATAAGTGTAGTTATTATGTTCATATATGGGACATTCTTTTGCAAATCGTACACCCATTTTGAGTTTAGAAATTAGATTTGCATAACAAATTTTTTATAGTTTCTTTTTAATAAATTAACCAACATGTATATCGGGATTTTCCAAAAAAAAATTTTTTTTGAGAGATACATTAATTTAAACTTTTGATAAAATTGGGCAAAATGCTAAATTCTCTTGTGCTTAAAATTCATTATCTCCGGTTGAAATAACCAAATCGATTTCGGGTCTAATTCAATTTTTAGCTTATTACGTAAGGTTTCCAGATGAATATTTTCATAATTTTTATTTTGTTAATTAACTACAGATATAAGCAATTTAATTGTTTAAACAATTTTTGCATGTTTGCCCCCTCAGTAGAAAAATTTGAAAAAAATAGTATCATATGCGCTATGTCTCAATATAACTAGCGCATATATAATAAAAGTGGAGACTTAATTAGATCGGAAGATATTAAATATTATTGAGCGCGCGACGTGTTTAATCATTTCCGAGTCGAGCCACAACTAGCCTTCCCCCAGACAAAATGTGCTTTTGGTCGACTCGGACATGATTAAACACGCCGCGCGCTAAAAAATATTTAATATCTTCCGATCTAATTGAGTCTTCACTTTTATTAAATAAACGCTAGTTATATTGAGACGTAGCGCATATGGTACTATTTTTTCCACATCTTTCTACTGAGGGGGCAAACATGAAAAAATTGTTTGAACAATTAAATACATTCGACTATGCGGCTGATCGAATCGAAAAAATCCGATCCAACAAATAAGGCGAATCGAATCGAATTTGCGACATTTGATCCGACAGAATGCACACATCTAATTTTCACCTACAGTTAATAAATTACAGGGGTGCAAGTTTACACTTTTCACGTAAACACCTTTTTTGAAAAAATTATAACTTGCATTTTATGTGTATCACATAATGGGATAAACATTTTGTTCTGATGTTTTCAGCATTTTTAAGCGCACGTTTCGTGTACGTCGATGACCAATTAAACTTTTTAATACGCTTAGTCGTATCATTATTACGCGCATTTGAAAAAAAACAAATTTTGAAAACAATATCTGGCCTAACAGTGTAGCAAATAATACTAATCTTTTATGGGGTTACTCTACTATCTTCGCAAGTTTAAAAAATTTCGTTTTGTTCATGGAAAAATTAATTTAAATTGTTCAATCTTTTTACACATTAAAGAAGAGGTTTAACACTTGTACAAAAGATTTTTTATTTTTATTTTGTGTGGAAAATCTGGCTGACCAGCTGCCTGAAGTTGACCCTGCTGAGAACTGGTTGACACGATATCTCCACTTTAAACAGCCTGAGAGCAAAAATTCCGCCATATTATTGAAAAGTAACCCTTCCGCTATAGCCGGTACCTCAATAAAAAAAATTCGATGAAAAATAACAAAATGACTGATACTTAAAGTTTTTAACCCTTTTTGCAACTTAAATTGTTAAACACTTAACGAGTTTTGAAAAGTCTTGCTCACTGAAATTTATGTGAAAGTGTTTTAATTGTAATTATGATTTCCATTTCGTTATGAAAATCGTTTTTTTCTTTTGAATTATTAAGAACAACTATTTGTAGAGGATGCAAATTATAGATGAGATGCACTATGAGGAAATGAAAATTTCTTGAATTTGGGAGTTTATTTCAATAACTGTTTGAGAGTCAAATCTTCAAGGCTCGTTGTTGTAACCCTTCCAACAAAATCAATCATAAATTGAAATCAAAAGATTTAAGGAGTAATTCATCAAACCTACGAAAAAAGTTTCCCAGTATTACCTCTGATTCAAAAGTTTGCGGATCATGTAGAAAGAAAGCAGTACAGAACTGAGAATATCTTGAAAGATTTTTATTATTTCCTATACTGTTAGGCCATATTTTGCTTCCAAAATGTGTTTTTTTCAAATGCGCGTAATAATAATACGACTAAGTGTATCAAGAACTTGAATGGGTCATTGGCGCACAAGACACGCGCACTTGAAACCCCTAAAAACATCAGAACAAAATGTGAAAATGTAAGCTTACTATTAAAAGTTTCAAGAATTCGAAATCCTCAAAACACAAAAACACGACCAAATTTGGACCAAAATCACCACACCTCAATCAAACAACCATGAGAAAACTAACAAAAAAGGAAGAAACAAAAAAGGAGGAAAGAAAAAAGAAGGCAACCTTCCAAAACCCCTTTCTTCTTTTTCTTTCTTTCGTCCTCTTTTGTCTTTATTACTGAGATGCCGGCTCTACCCGTGACCTGGCAACTCTTTAAACGGGCTTGACCAACTAATTTTCTGTCGTATAAAATATACCTGAAATTAAAATTTTCACTTAAAGGACTTAGTTGAGCTCCAGTCACCCTAGTCGGTGACGAAATTTATTTTAAGACAATGATGAGACACGAAATTCCAGAAATCAACACAAGGCGAGGCCAAACAATGTCACAACAGATTACCGGGTAAATAATTAGAACACCAGAATTTAATTAATTAACATGTATCAGCTTAACAAGATTTATTGAAACAACTTATTGAAACAAATCAAAATGGATTTAATAAAAGCCTAAAATATGTACATTGATTTTAATGAACGCAGATAAAATGAAAGATATCAGAAATCTCGGAAAATTTCCGAGTCACGCGGCAACATGGCGGATCACGTACATTCCCGCGCGTCACCACCCGAGAGAACTAGACTTTACTAATTTATTTTAATTACTCAATTTCTTTTTCTGTCTAACCACTTGCCAAGAGAAAATTTAACAAAAGTCACTCATGCTACCTGTATAATATCCTCCGTAATTGGGTCGAACCGTAGTACAATCTCGCCTTCCATGGCTCGAAACTCCTTGCCTTAAATTTCTTTAGGGATACAAAACGTGAGACTTGTCACTAATAGTCGCAGGACGAGTGTGAAGATGATAGACGCGACGCTGACAGAATTCCCGACCTGCCCCACGAATTACATGCGTGACCCAATCGCGGACTCGGAAGCAGGTCACATGTCATACATCCAATAGACAACTAGGCAACTCGTGCCTAGTGTAATAATTGCCCTCGGCAAATAATTTCCCTCAACACGCGGTTCTATCAGTTTTAACGAACGGCGCGTGTGGCATATTGACACAAATGTAATTAGTGTTCATTTACATCAACCTGCATAAATTTAGTATCACAAAATGTCTCTCTCCAACGATCGATGGCGGCGATATCGAAGCGTCGATCTATCGTGGCTCGAAACTCGACATGGCGGCCAGTGTTGACATGGACTCGATAGCCGGCTGTGCCTCATTCTCGACGCTGCTGTCCTCTGGTGGTGCTGTCCTCGTATTGCTCATGGAACAGACGGGACAGAAAGCGTGAGTGTGTGCAGTGCGTGATTAGTGTATTTCGAGTGCTCTCGGGTGACGACGAAGTGCGGGCTCTCGTCACACGACTTTTTCCCCAGGGACATAACCCCACCTGTCATACCGGTGAATTTAATAGATTGAATATTTTCAATTTGACTGGTAAAATTTACCACCTCACAACTCCCCCCACTTTAGCCGGGGAATACAGGTTGCGTAAGCTTCCCCTGGCAAGATCAAAACAACATGGAGGACCCGAAAACAAAAAAAAAGCAAACCCCGGTGCGCACTTCGCCTCTCCCGTAAGCACTCGGAAGCAAAACAAAAGCAATAAATCTCAAAATAAACACAAAGCACGAAACAAGCAAAAGAAAGAAAAATTAATCAAAAGCATAGGTCGGGAGCCACACTGGTTCCAACCCCACCAAAATCATAGGCCTAAGAAATCAAAATAAAACACATGCCAAAATCATAAAAGACAAAAAAAATCATAAAGGCAAAAATCATAAAAGAAAAATCATAATAAGACTACATGGGCAAAATCATAGAAGGCACAGCAGTTAGGTAATTGGGTATACTTTACTTAGTTACCGGTGATTCTGCTCGGAAGATTCCTCTGGTTAGGGTCAACTTCCGGATCGTCTCCCTTATTACTATATTTGTCTAGTCTTAATGAATCCTAAACATAGACCCTAAAACTCTTATCATTATCCAAAGCTTTGAGTTCAAATCTTAGCCTTAACCACTACCACTAGCCTAAGTAGTCCAAAAATCCTTTCATTCAAGCCATAATTCTCCTAATTCTAGTCTCCCTGAACTCCTGCACAAAGTCATACTAACTTCCCTGAGGGTTCGCCTTCGTCCTGATCACTGCTGGTGACATAAGGCTTCAGGTGTCTGATGTGCTCCTTACCCGCATACTTTGCTCAAAACTATCGGGGATAACGGTCGCACAACTTTATACGGCCCAGAAAATTTGTCCGACAATTTCGCCGCGATGTCCTTTTCTTTGTTTGACAAAACCCGCTCACGTTTAAGGACCAAATCACCAACCTTAAAGTGTTAAAGTGTTCAAGGTATTCCCGAAACTTGCGGATTCCCCACACGACAGCCAGACACTCCCTTTCGGTTACCGAGTAATTTCTCTCGGCCGCTAGCAGAGTACGACTCGCAAAGGAGATCACGCGCTCCTCCCCATCTTGCGCCTGGGTCAAGACAACTCCTAGACCGGTGTTACTCGCGTCGGTCTGTAGGTGGAAGGGGTTCGCTACTATGTCTTTGAAACTCGGAAATGCCAAGATTGGCGCGCCCGTGAAGGCTCCTTTCAACGAGTCGAGCCCTTGCTGTTGCTCCTCGCCCCAATGCCACTTGACATTCGACCTGAATAACCGAGTCAACGGCTCGGCAACAACAGCAAATTCCGGTATAAATCGCCGGTACCACGAAGCTAATCCTATAAAACGTCTTAACTGCTTAATATTCTTCGGGGCCGGGTAGGACAAAATCGGTTCGGTCTTTTCCGGATTAACTTTTAAGCCCTCTCGCTTCACGACGTAACCTAGATACTTTACCCCGGAACGACAAAATTCACACTTTTCCGGGTTTACAGTCAAATTGGCCTGCGTGATCTTATCTAAAACGGCCTCAAGCCACTTCAAGTGCTCTTCGAATGTCTCGGTAACGACAATAATTTCATCCAGGTAACAGAATGCGTGCGGTCTGAGTTCCGGGCCTATCACACGGTCGATTAATCTTTGGAAGGTGGCCGGTGCGTTCGAGAGTCCGAAAGGCATCCGCACAAACTGAAACAATCCCCTGACCGGTACGGTGAACGCCGTATGCTCCTGACACGCTTCGTCGAGAGGAATCTGATTAAACGCTGAACTTAAATCTATCGTCGAAATGTATTTTGACGCTTTCAGCTGCTTAAGGATGTCCGACATATACGGTATCGGATAGGCATCCTTCTTCGAAACCGCGTTCAACTTCCGGAAATCTAGGCAAAGGCGGTAGCCGCCATTTGCCTTCTTTGCCATGACGATCGGTATTGACCATTCGCTGAAGGACTCCTTTATAACACCTTCGGCTAACATCCGATCTACCTCTTTGTACATAGCCTCTTGGACCTTTGGAGACACAACTCGGTAACGTTGCTTAATGGGAGGGTGCCCCTGAACGTTTATATGGTGCGTTGCCAGATGAGTGACCTTTAGCTGACCCTCGACCCTAGGCAGAAGCTTGCTATCTACTAATTCCATTAGCCTCACCTGATCGTCATCTGACAAATCCGCTATGGCACCGCAACCCTCCTCTTCAACCAACCACGTCTTTAAAGGGTTGTGCCTTCCGAATGCGTCAGGCATGAAGACTTTCTTCAACCTAGACCCGAAATACATATCGAATTCGGCCTGAGCGTCCAACCCCAAGATCATCTCGGTATCGAGGTGCTCTGCAAATCTGACCTCACAAAGCCGAGTTACCTCTTCAATGGTCAGTGGTAGCTCGACTTTTCCCTCGATAACCTGCATAGATCCGTTAGCCACTATCATCATGGATCTATGCGACCTGTCCAGCTCTTTCCCGGTTCTATCCAAAATCTTCCGACCCACTTTACTTCTCAAAAAAGTCCTAGTGGATCCCGGGTCGTACAAAGCATCTAGGGGGACCGATCCTACCTCCACGGCTAGATGTATTGTACTGCGAACCTCGTCGGTAGGGACGATGCCACTATTAAATTCTGTTTCCAGACCCTCACTCTGACGGAACTCAGCCCTAAGGTTTTTCCCGATCTATAATTCCTAAATTTCCTAGATCCTTTACATAGTCTTTGAGACCTATCTCATCGACGATCCGACCGCTAACTATCGAGTCGAACTCGTCGATGCCAGACATGTTCACGCCTCTAAATTCCGGCATATCTATTGTTGCGAGAACTGTCGTGGTTGTTGTTACCGGGCCCGGGACTCTCGAAGCGCATCCGATACTAATCCTTATGTTTAAATCGGATTTTTCTTCGGTCACGGAGGGATGAGAGGCAGTGCAGACCGGTCTCACTGCTTCTCTTCCCCGTTTCCCGAGCACTTAGGGCAATTTTTTGTTGTGTAGCCCTCCGTTTTACATCGGTAGCACGTTAGCTTCCTCGGTAGGGGGCTACCTGCTTGGTAATGGCCGGGCTTCTGACACCTAAAACAAATCACTTCATTCTCGGTATTTGTGTCCTTTGAGGCTTTTTCAGCAGAGGTGCTCGGACTCTGCTGACCTCCCCGCACCTTAAAATCTGACCCGGTGCCTCTAGAATTCTTGGGACTTCTCGAACCTCCACTCTTCTTCGGTTTATCCCTAGGGAATCCCATAGGGTGGCCCTTGTTCCTAGAGTCGTGCCCATCCATGTTTCCCTGGTTCTTGGTATCCCGGCTTACGAGGCGTGGCCCTCCCGAGCTCCTCGGAGGGGTTGTTGCCTCGGAAATCGCCGAAGCCGAAGTTCGTTTGTGCGCAGCTGGCGTGTTTTCCGCCCGATACTTTCGGGTGGTGGTGGAAATCGATATTCTTTGACTGCTGCCTACGCAATTTCCCAACTCCTACCTATTTAGACCAATTCATTGAAGTCTCGGAAGTCAAACTTCCGGATCACCTTTTTAAACTCGGGTCTTAGTCCGCGGTAAGCCCAATCCAACTGTTCGTCCAATGGCACCTTAATCTTCAGCAACGCGATTAGTCCTCGTAAGTGGGTCAAATAATCGTCCATACTTTCTTTCGGACCCTGTGTACTGTTAAAAATGAGTTCGCGGACTCGTGCTTCGAAGTTAAAGTTTCCGAACCTTCGCCTGAAAGCAATCTTAAATTCTGGACAATTTCGCCACTCATCATCGCTGATCTGAAACCACAAGAGAGCTACATCTTTCAATAGCAATGGCAAGGCTCTCAGCAGGTCGTCATCGCTTATAGGAGTGATCCCTCGACATTCCTCCAGACGAGTTAAGAAGTCTTCGACGCTAGCTCCTGGTTTGCCGCTGAAAGAGATCTTCTAATTGTAAACAAATCGGCTGAGATCCTGCATATCGCGCCGGGGCTCAAATTGAGAGCTGGTAAGCCCTAATCTACGGTTTTCCGGGTAGCCACTCATATGTCCTCGTTCATGCAACCTGGTGTCTTCGTGGAACATGTCGTCGTTCCTCGCTTCCCCAGTACCCGGAAGTCGGCAACGCTGACCCTGGTCCTCGCGTGTTCTTTGCCCATGGTCTCCATCCAAGTTTAGGGACCTAAAATCTGCCTCATACCGAGAAAAGCGGTTCGGTCCCCCTTCCGAGTCATCACCAACTCTGCTTGGCCCACTCGTAGGCTCGTCCGGTGCCCCGGTCTGGTTGATCGTCTCCAGGTTGGTGTCCAAATTGAGGTGCAGATCCAATCGTCCGTCCCTAATGGGCCCACCCCGGTTACCGAATCCCTCCGGTACGTGGTCCAATCGATCTGCACTCGAGGAATCAAAGGTACCGTGCTGGGCGGCTGGTGGGACTAGAGGGCTGAAATTCCTTTTTCCAGGCGGCTTATCCAGTCTTCCTCGCACTATATCTTGAAAACTGGGCTCTCCTCGTTGTTGCTCGGAAGATGGTATTCCCCTAGCGCTCGGTCGCACAGCTTCTTCGGTTATCTCTACTGACGCCCGTGAGGGTCTCGTCGGCGGGAATATCGGATCCGGTAGATAAAGCGAATCCGAGACCGTCAGGTACCCTTCTGCACCCCTACTCATAGTAGCCGCCATGGTCGGGATTGGAAAACTGGGTATGAACTCGCTGGCCGAGACTGTAATCGGAGCCGTAGCTGGTCCCGGGATTTCATCTAAAATGCCTTCCAGGTCATGTGCCGATAATCCTCTTATGTCACCCAAGTCGACCGAATTATCCCGCGTCGCGTTCGAAGAAGTGTCCGAGAAACCTTCGCCCGAGAATCCTTTTACCCGGAACACGTAATTCCGAAGTCGCCTAATCTTCGACCGTCTATCTCCCGCATTGACCAGTTCGACCTCGTCTAGGGCCTCTCCTAATTCTTGTTCCGACATTTCCGACAGGTAGATCAAGACCTGCTCCGACGTGGAGCACGCGAGAATATCCACTATCAGAGACATGACGGTTATTCCTAATCTTCTGGTCGATAGCGACACTAACTAGCGCTTTATGGCTCGGAATTCAAAATCGCTCGGATAATTTTGGAAGATAGACCCTCCGTCGTAATTTTCCAAGACCACAAAAAAATATCTTTCCCGCTGTTCCGAGTATACCTATTTATTAAAGTGGCGAGAAGCACTGCTGCGTTATGGCAGCAGCAAGTAAAATCTACAATAGCCCGGAAACGTCCAAGAGCAAAGAACAATCGCCACCAGCAATGATCAGATAAAAAAAAGCGATAAAATAGGGCAATATGAACAAAATGGCCAAATTAGAAATAAATCAAATAAATCAGCGACAGAAATAAGAAGGTAATACACGCAATCAAATATAATCAGGTAAGGCCAATAGTATGTAAAGCACAGCAAGAAAAAAAAGGCAATAGCCTAGCAAAGCAATGCTAGCAAAGTATATATATATATATATATATATATATATATATATATATATATCAGAAATACATGTGACCTGACTCCCAGTATCAATCAGTGCAAAAAGGACCAATCTTGGACACTGTGGCAACCCTGCCTCGAAATTGTCTGTTCTTTCATCAGACGAATCATCTTCTACATTTTTAGCCAGGTCACCAAAAACATCATATGAGTACTGACGCATTGTTGGACCCGATGACAACACGCCACAGTCTAGTTTAAATGATTCTTTCTCGATGCACGCGAATTATATTGCTCCTATGATGAGATGTTAGGCGGAGGAATACTTAAATTAGGTAAATCAAAAGACTGAAGATCTAAAGTCAAAGAATAACTCTGTGACTTTACATGTTTTCCAGTACGGTCACAATCCGCTCTATCTACTCTATTCTTCCCGCTATCACTTCGTGCACAACAACAAATACCACACATGTCTGCCCTGATTCGAGACGTGAACACTTTATTACGATCTCGATTGTCATGATTTTGACTATTGTGATGTCTCAAAGAAGAGCTAGTGTTATTTCTAATAGTTTTTTGATTTAGACTTTTTTCAGCATGTGTAGCATCCAATTGAGATAAGGCTTGTAAACCTTTATTCATATCGGAGAAATCTATGGCAACCAATGCTTCTCTTACACGAATAGGTATTTGCTGTACTATACTAAAATTTACTTCGTAAGATTCCATCTTGGGAACAAAATATTTGGCTTCTTTAACTTGATTTAGAAAAAAGGTTTGTAAATTCCCTTGATTGGGATCAAAGCGCTGTGAAAGCCAATTTGTTTTCAATTTGACTTTAATTGATACCGAATAGAATTCTTTCAGAAACTCCTCTTTAAGGGGGTACTATGGTAATCTTTTCTCAAAAAATCGACATTTTTTTTTGCAGTTTCGGTTACTTTAAACCCTAAAGTATAATGTATAAACCTTCCTTTACTTCAGATGATATCGAAAAGTGATAAAAAATGAGATTTTCCGCAAGGGGTCGAGCGCGCGGATAAAGCAGCTGGCGCGTCGATTTCCAGATTTGTAAACAGTGACCTTGAAAACTATGGAAAACATGCAACCTGCAAAATTTTTCAATAATTGAGAAAATTTAGTCATAACAATTGTGTAAACAAATTATAAATGTCAAAATGGTTCCAGATTTGTAATCAGTGACCTCGAAAACTATGAAAAACATATGCAACTTGAAAAATGTTTCAATACTTGAGAAAATTTATTTATAAAAATTGTTTAAACAAATTAATTTTATAAATTTGATAGCAGATTCGTGATTAGCGACCCAAAAAACATATAATGCGATATTCAAGTTGTGAAAAAATAATTTTTATCATCATTCTTAAGATGATGATAGTGATAATTTTTTGCAAAATCTTTAACTGCGTTTTTCTCAAAACTGTGTTTTTTGAACTGGTGCCCACGATTCCGGCCCGTCTACTTGGCCGATTTGCCTACTTTTTTTTTTAATGTTCAGAAAACACCTGGCTATGGAATGACCCATGACCATTACTGTAAGTTAATATTTAACAACGTTATGACACAATTATTTACAAAAAACAGGCGAAAAAGAAGAAAAAAAATGAAAAGTTGCACTGTTTGTTTATTTATGAAGATATTTTTTTGGTCAAGGGTCATGAGATAGCCATTCATATGTACTTCAAAATAAAATTTGTTTCGAATGTTTCAGATCATCCACAATGCAGGAATCGTGGGCACCACTTTTAAACATGGCGTCCTATGGTCCCTTATATCTACACCGGATATTAACAAAAATTAACAACCTAAATTTTTTTATACTCTCCATAACGTGTACTAAAACGTACAAAAATATTTTGATTACAGAATAAAAATTTGTGCAAAAATAAAATTCTTGAAAAAAAGGCCATTATTACCATAGTACCCCCTTAAATTCATAAAAATTATGGAAATTGCTTCTTCGAGTTTCATACCAAATTCTAGCTCATCCGCCAAGAGCATTCTCAACAAGATTTAATTTATTCGCGTCTTGGACCCTTTTAATAACAAGAAATTTTTCAAATGATTGAATAAATTCAATTGGATTACGCGATCCATTTTCAAATTTAGGAGGTTTTGATTCAATTTGAATTGACTGTAAACCTTCTATTAGAGCATTAACTAAGCGAGCACCAGAATCCTCCTGTGGTTCGTTAACATTTCGCTCCCTGTCTCTAAGTCTATCGAGCTCATATCGCTGCATTTCAGTCTGCTGTCGCAAACGTATAATTTCTCCTCGCATTTGATCTATATTTATATCATCCATATTCGGATTACTGTTAGCCATCTCGTTACTTATATTACGACGAGCGTTAAACAATTGAAATCTATTACGCGAACGAGATGGATTTAATAATCCCGGCAACAAAACACCACCTCTAGCCCGTGTACTAATAGGTATGGATTCACTATCCGCCATGAGAAATCAAATGAACACAATAAATAAAATAAATTTAAAAATAAGAATTTATCATGTGCATGGACTACTTCCTCAAGTCCCTGTTCGGGCGCCAAAATGTAACAATTTTGTTGTTGAAAAATAACAATTTATTTCGTTTGTACTCGTCACTCGACGTTTATAAAATAAGACATACATACATATAAAAGAAAAAAATAACGGATAGAATTTTCAAAAAGATGAAAATTAATTTATTTATAAAATTTGGTGAATTATACTGGCACGGAAATGTAACATAAATTATCTTGATAAATTAGTTTTATATCATTCAAATACTTGATGAAAACATTAGCTAACAACGATACAGACGTTTATCATTATTCAAACTTACACAGTTCATAAGTAGATGAACGATCATAAACAAATAGAGAGTGATTTCGGACATTACAATTTATAATAATATTGATAAATAAGTCATCAGAATTATACGCAAAATAGGCGGGAAACGACCATCGCAAGCCACGCCGCGTCAGCTGACGAATCGCGTATTCACGTAAATACACATACATATATGCATCGAATTAGAGAAAGGAACAAAATTCACAATTAATAAAAGAGAAAGAACTTATAAAGTTTGCGCGTGTCGCAGAAGCATAAACAATCAAGCGTCACAGAATCCACCGACCGTTGTATGCCGGTATAAGTAAAAAACACTCATGGAAATATATAGATATTACGTTTGCGAGACACAAATTTGTCAATTATAATATTATTTAATAATCGGAGTATAACGAATAAAAATACTCATCTAAATATTGCCAGAGCATCGGACAAGCACTCATCAAAGATCTCTCTTCCAACTGGTGGTATTTCCGAGAAAAAGATCAGATGTGCAATTTCGTAAATAGTAGCGATGTCAATCCAAAATTATAAAGATATATCATCTGTATAGATCTTTTTAAATTCCATGATGAGCAGCCATTCATAACTGACGCCACGCTGTAAAATCACATTTGAAATTGACATTTTCTCCTTTATACAAAATTAACAAAACAATAAATAAAACCTTCACACAAAATCACTCACATTTTATCTGGCAAACTTTTACTTTCTTTGCCATACGTGGCGTAATAAAAATGTATAAAAACTATTTCAGATTCATTATTGAATCTTGATCGGTGACGATGTAACTCAATAATACCTTCGAGGCACGCTTGTCTCTCTCCCGGTTCGTTACAGTCCCGCCAGATCGTTATCTTTTACGACACATGTGACGTTCAGATTCGCCGTTCGACAAAATTTGAGTATAGAATTAGAAACGCTCAACACTGCGTTAAAGATCTGCACATAAGCCAGGATCGTCGTCGCGATCATATCAATTAATTTCGCCTCAAACTATAAAAAAGGCCAAAGTGCATTCCACGCCTTTTATAACTTCAGAAGTACGACTGCCAATGTCTATCAAGCAACAAAGTACAGTGCCCTAAAAGAATCTTAAAAAAAAAAAAATTTTAGGAAAATTTACAACATTTTGAGTTTGGTATGTATATAAATTACAAGGACGATTTCAAAAAAAGCTGACCACTTTGTGTCTCAGTCTTTTTTCAATTTTTCTTTGATTAATACATTTTTCTTAAAAATATCTCAGTATGGTCCTTATATAAAAAAACAATATAATAAACTTTCAAAATTTTTGATGATTAGTTTACAAATTATATGTACACTTTTCAGGACAACTGAATCGTACGGGAGAAAGAAATATTATGGCAACCGATTTAAGTTGGTCATTGACGTCTCTCTGAAGATGAGCGTCCTTTTCTTTTAGTTCGTATCTATTATCGTATTTTCAGTTCATATTATTTGCGTACTGTAAATTGTTACTGTGAGTACACCACATAACTAACAAAACCTATATATTACTTATAATTTTTCTTATATTCCTTGTAATTTGTGTAGAATTCGTAATATAATTCATAATTACAAAAACTGTTGTCCTTTACTGCCTCCATTTTTCCAAGAAATTAACAATTTTAAATATTTTTGCAGTTACAGAGCTCAAAATTTTCTAAGACTAGAAGTGGCGCCACATGTCAAGCTGACGTTTATTCCAGGAAAACACATAGACCGTTCAAGTATAGGGTTTAATATAATCTACATATATATTTCAATAAAAGACAACATTTCTTTATTACAACAGTTTCTGAAATTAAGATTTGATAACAAAAAACCAGTTGCAATTTTAATTAATATACAGTTTAAAAAATTACAAAAATTAGTCACCTGACTTCTGAATTATTTAAATTTATTAATTTATTAAAATATGTAGATTTTAAATTGTGGCCCTATATTTTCGGTATCCGTGTATTTATTCTTAGTCCAAGCAACAGGGAATTTGTTATGACATTATTTATTTCAGAAAACAGACCGCGCCATCAGAAGAAAGGTAATTGTGTCATGTTTTGGACTACGAAATATGATTTATAAATTTTTTATCAACATTTAAGACCAAAAAATAGCACTTTTTTTGTTTTTTTTATAACATTAAAGGTAATTATCCAATCTTAATGAAATTAATTAAAAAGTTGTAGACAATTAAATTGTGAACAAAATGAGCCGTCGCTTGATCTGATTGGATAATTACAAGCGGAGAAAATTCGGAAAAACCGGGAAATTTAGCTTTTGTTAAACAAATTAATATCTCAGTTAATTTTTAACTTTTTAGGTTGAGGTTTGGTGGAAAAGTAGCAGACTTTATGCTCTTCAAATGTATAAAAAACGGACGCTTTAAGATAATACATTTAATGCGTTAATTGTAAAATGTCTGCTTGCCGCAGAGGTGGTGAGATTTTTATTTTGAAAACGGCTTTTAAAAATATAAATCAAGCTCAGCAGAACGTCAATCTTGGTTATTCGCTAAAATGTTGCAAAGTTCATTAAAAAAAGATCCAAACATGATTTCAAACTCCTTAACGCAGCAAAGTGACAGTGGTGGGGGGAGAAGGCGAGTAGGCTCACTGAGTCACTTTGCCGCGTTCAGGCGTTTGGAGCTATGTTTGGGACTTTTTAAAATAAACTTTGCAACATTTTAGCGAAAAACCAAGATTGACGTTCTGTTGAGCTTGATTTATATTTTTAAAAGCCATTTTCAAAATAAAAATCGGACCACCTCTGCGGCAAGCAGAAATTTTACAATTAACGCATTAAATAAATTAAAGTGTCAATAGCGCGAAAACGTATTATCTTAAAGTGTCCGTTTTTTTATACATTTGAAGAGCATAAAGTCTGCTACTTTTCCACCGAACCTCAACCTAAAAAGTTAAAAATTAACTGAGATATTAATTTGTTTAACAAAAAATAAATTTACCGGTTTTTTCGAATTTTCTCCGCTTCTAATTATCCAATCAGATCAAGCGACGGCTCATTTTGTTCACAATTCAATTGTCTACAACTTTTCAATTAATTTCATTAAGATTGGATAATTACCTTTAATGTTATAAAAAAACTTAAAAAAGTGCGATTTTTTGGTCTTAAATGTTAATAAAAAATTTATAAATCATATTTCGTTGTCCAAAACATGACACAATTATTCTATGACCAACCTTTCTTCTGATGGCACAGTCCGTTTTCTGAAATAAATAATGTCATAAATCATTCATAATAAATACCCTGTTGCTTGGACTAGCATATACATCATGTATTCAACGTTCATTGTTCACGCATGCTTCAAACAAATTTTCGAATAATGCCGAGTAAGTTACGAATTCTGCCGATTGGATCTCTACGACTTTTTGGGACTAACTTTTGCTTAATGAAAGTCTGTTAGTCAGAAGAAATCTCAGTGAGGAGCCCCTCGATTTGATCCTTTGGTTAGCCCTATATGACAAAAAATTTCCATGTCTCTATTACTCAAATTTTTTTCCCACTTTCAAATAATTGACAAAGTATCTAAAATGATCTAAAATAATAAATTGTAACTACTGAGAAATTGTGATCTTTCTCATTGCCTCGACAGACTAGTCTGGTCCAAATCTATTGCTTGTTAGCTCAGTATATAGCATAAAAATTTACTCACGAAATGTGATATTTTAATTTGCAATTTTGATTTAATAGTGCGTCTCAATTTTTTTTTTTTTTTTTTTAATGGAAATTTAGAATTCGAAAGAGTCACCGAAATATTAAAAACAGCGTGCAATCTTAATTAAAAATATTGTGCATTCTTGTCAAGAGATATAAGCTTTATTATCGGCTACCCTCCATGTTAGGTTGCTTTCTCTGATCGACCCTATATAGAAGTAGACATATACCGACGCGAGCAATCGCGACGCAAGGGCAGGGTCGTGGCTCATGGCGTTGCGTCGCGTCGCTTTGCGTCGGTAGAATCGTCAGACTAGTATTCAGTATGTCTCACAACAGTGACGAAACTTTCAGGCTGCTTGCCGTGTAGTTTTAACCTAGACTTTCATTCCGCCACGCCGCTCCGTGCCGGTAGTAGTACAGCCCATATACCGTCTGCCTAATTCGCTACTAAAAACAGTCCACAAATTCATTTCCTTGAATCATATGCGTGTGTACATTTAACCTGATCAAGAACACGATAAGAAAGTCAAAGGTTCGTCCAAATCAAATTTACGAGTCGATCGTCCAGTTTCTATATCAAAGCGCCCAAGCCTCCGGCATTTTTATCCTTGCAAATTTCCACACATTAACATCCCAGTCTGAAATAAAATCAATTTATTTGTGATAAACCGCCGAACAGCTTTTCATAAATTAATTTCATTATTCAAATCATCAATAATCAATGTAATCATTTATAAAATAATTGACAACAAAATTTATAATTCGCTAAACAGTTAATTTGATAACTGGATAAATAGTTAATTCAATTTTCTAGGAAATAATTAACAAGATATTTTATTTATAAAGAACAAAGTGGTTAAAAAAGGAAAGTCAAAATAGTGCATTTTATTAGATAATTTTCAAACTTAAGAAGTGATAAAAGAGCGCCCATGCAAGCAAATCTGTGATCTATACGTTTGTTTTATATCTAAGAAGAATAATTTTCGTTGGTCAGAAAATTTAAAAAAAATTAAAATATATTTTTCTATATATCGCCAGGCACGTCACCGCCTTTTCTCCTATAAGACGATTTGAAGGAAAAATTCACGACTTTTAATTATTACAGGATCGTTCGATAACAAATGTTGATAAGAAACTAAAAATTGTATTTACAAGACTCTTAATCTTGTTTTTTGATACTGTGCTTGTATAAGTAGATTAAAAGAGAAAGGTGCGTGTAATTTCGACTAATTCATAAAAATGGGATGCAACACGAGCAAGGAAAGCGTTCAGCCAGTGGCAGAAGAGGCAAAGGAGGATGTTAAGAATGGCGGTAAGAACATGCAATCCTTAATTCATGTTTTTCTGAAAACGTTTGCCTTATATTTTATTTATATCTAGAATATATACAAAAAATTTCCAAATTTTTATATTTAAATTACACTAAATAAAATAATATAGGAAGATACGAAATTGATTAAACATACCAAACATCATATGTTGTAAATGCCGACTTTTTAACAAATGAAAAATTCTTTAGAATTTTACAATTAAAGTGAGCAAAAATTGATTCCTAGGAATTCCTATGAGAAATAATAATATTATAATTATGGCATGAGGTGGATTTCAGCCATTAAATTAAAAAGCTCTAATCCACCGCTTCGAAGTATGTGATAAAATTTACTTGCTTCCAACATTATAACATGCTTCCATTTCAATTTACTCTATAAACTGTTAAAAATTTATATAATTTTATTCCACACAAAAGTAATTTATATAATATACTTTATGTAATGATGCAATGTTTCAAAAATTGAGGAAAATACTGGTTTTTGAAATTTGAGTTTTAAAATATTATAAAAATAAGTTGCTTTTAATACCCTTTAAATTTTAATTAAAATCATAATAGTTTCCAGAATTAATGTGACGGCCAGATTATTATATTATGTTAATTCCGAATTAAGTAAAAAATATAAGGGCTCCATATACAAAAGTCTGTCTGACTCTCTTCGCGGCGCAGCCACATTTTTATCACGCGATTTTCGCACAGTTCATTTTGCAAGTTTGAACGTAACTTAGGTGCAAGATTCGATTGTCACGCTTTGCGCTCAGTCTTGTATGTCTAAACGCATGAATAATCTAATTTATTATTTATGCTTCAACACTGTGAAGAAAGTGAATTTTTCATACTCAAAGTTTTTTTGATTTAGAGGAATACGTTCTTATCACGCCACGCGTGCTTCGACCTGGACATTGATAGTTTCAGAGATAATAAAAATTGAAAACGATCATTCCCGTTTTCTCGACATAAGATATTAGAAATTCAAAGAAGACAATGGAATAAACTTATTTAAACTGGTTCAATGGCAAATAGAGACAATAGAGATGATTTGTCCTTACGCACACATTTTCAAAATTTCTATTATTCAATGAATAAAATTATTTCTGACTTTAACGAAATACATAGAAAGATCGACAAAATGCCAAAAAATTGTTTATACATTTTTCTACTCAACTTTTTACAAACAATAAGCATTATCAATAAATATATATATTTTTACATTTTTATAAGTTAATATTTTTAAAATGAAAATTATATTTTCAATTATACGGTTCAATCAATTTAAAGATGAATTATTTATGCGTAATTCAAAAATCACTTGAATAGCAAAAGAAAATTATAAAAATATATTAAGAATAATAATAATTTATAAGTCATATTGTTTATTGAAAGTCGAATACAAAATAAAATAAAAGCAATTTTCGAGATTTTGACGGTAGTCAGAAATAATTTGAATATTGGTCAAAATTTAACTTATTTTCTAATGTTAAATATTAAAATTATTTCAAATTAATTAGTTGAGTTTGAAATTTTTGTCACTGCCTACATTATCGGAGGATCACTAGTGCAGACTTTAAAGAAATAAAAAGTTCGTCAGATATTTTCAATTACAGTTAAATTAATTTAAAGATGAATTATTAATTATAACCGCAATGGAAAATCCTGTAGACATTTATAAACCTTATATTATACAAATGTAATAATAATAATACTAATAATTGCTAATATTATAATACTATAAGTCAGAAATAATTTGAATGTTTAACGCGCGGTATAACAACTGTAGATGTTGAGCAATGGATTTGGGAATACAGTAAAGCAGTGATCCCAGAACGTGGGAGCTGGCGGCCCCCGCCATAGACCCCACCAGCTCTTGGCTTCTTCCTCGCTCAACTGCCATAGGTTAATTGAATGAGGAAGACAGAATGAGCTCGTGGCATCTATGGTGGGGGCCGCCAGCTCCCACGTTCTGGGATCACTGCAGTAAAGGAGCTCATTTGACTACTTCAGTACAGCGTCTAATCGTCAAGTAGCCGGCCGGTGGCCGGTCTTTTGCCTCGTGCTCGTGATCAAGTCGTTTGTGTGCCTGGTGAGCCAGTATAATTTTCTGTTGGTCGTGAAATTCATATAGGTCAAACAGAAAACGAGAATCGACAAAAGTAAGTGCAAAAACAATTCATTTATATCCTATGTAATATTTGAGGGAAAAGTGATAATCGCAACTATTATATTAGGTAATTTTTAGGTTAGGTAGCACGTGTAGAAATCCGTGAGATTATCTCCTTTCAAGTGTGAGGTTACGTACAAACGTTTTGTAATGAAATATTATACATCATACTGAATAAGTGGTAAAAGTACATAAATTCATTACGATTCCTAACTTTCAAATGTGTATATTAACTTTACAATCCAAACAGTATAATAATAATTAGTTTGTAATATTATAATGCTTTGTATAAAGACTGTTGAGAAAACATATGTATTCCCCTATTGCAAATATGTTCTATGTTAATAATAAGCGTTGAGCAGTATTAAGTAATATTATTAATAATGTTACTAAAAAAATGAAATTAAACGGATTTAATTCAAATTCAATTAAAGATTCATGTTATTTTATGTTTTTACGTGTGGGAATTTTTAAACCTTTAAATAATAAATTACGATGGAAACCGAGAGATTACTCCAGACACATTTTAATAATTTCAAGAACGATAAAAAATCTGCCTCAGCCCTGGTTCGAACCCGGGCTGAGACAGATTTTTCTCGTTCTTGAAATTATTAAAATATTAAATTTCAAATGTTAAATTAAATTAAAATGTTAAATTAAAAATTAAATGTTAAATTAAAATTAAAAATTAAAATAAAAACGAGAACAAATCTGTCTCAGTCCGGGTTCGAACCAGGGCTGACGCAGATTTTTTCTCGTTCTTGAAATTATTAAAATGTGTCTGGAGTAATCTCGGTTGACATCGTAATTTATTATTTAAAAATTCCTACACGTAAAAGCATGAAATAACGTCTGTCAGAATCTTTACTTCAATTTCAGTTAAATCTGTTGATATCTGCTGTTTCATTTTCAAATTTGAAAATTAAAAAACAAATATGTTAAGTACGAATAATTAAATTTATTATAATACAAAATATTAAATTCGATTATACGCCCGCTTGAGGCTCCAAACTGCCAAATTTCAATTTAGAAAATAAAAATTGAATAAATCAAAATTTGTTTTTAATCTGGGATCGTTTTTGCCCTCTCCTCTGACTGAGGAGGCTATACCCTGCTTTTAAGAAAACCCTCTTTGATTTTTGGAAAAGAAAACTTGAATACAGGAAGATTTCCAGTTTTAGTGTTTAATGTCCGTATAAAAAGAATATACAATTGTATATATATATATATATATATATATATTGGAACAATACCTTACTACTAGTTTTCCTTACATCTACCAGTCCCAGGAGAGTGTGAGAGAGAAGGAGAGATTTTTCCCTTAGCTCCTGATTCGTCCTAGACTGGGCAATGGTTTTCTGTTGAGTGTTGTTCAAAATCACACTTTGTCCCATTCTTTTAGGTTTAATAAGAGAAAATAACGGTTGGCTTTTAACCATAAAAGGGCTGAGTGCTTTTAAACTCGCCCTTTTCGCCGCTAGAATTTTCCTATTGAATCCAATTACAATATTTTATGAAAAATTATCAGTACCGTTTTGAGATTCGGTAGTATTAATTTTTCCGCGATTTCGCGCACCTTTCTGCCGTTTTTTATTAAACGAATTGGACTTTAAAATAGTCCGCCGAAGAAAGATATATTCAAAATATATTTTGTATACTGCAATATATCTTATATGTATTGCTTCCGTCCAGATGAAGTCTTTTGTCTTTTACGTCCGCCCGACACGATTCCAAAAATATAATTTCGTTAGAAAGAGTTTTACGGGTTCAATCAACTAACCAGGATCTAGGAACTGTCGATCTAGACCGCAGACGGGCACGATAAAAGAAAAATATTTTCTTTATTATTCTAAGGTCTGAATCCGGTCAAGACACTCAGAATACTGCGAATTTGATTTTGCCTTGATCCGTTTTACTAGTTCATCGCGAGGTGAGCATGGTAGGGTTTTTTGATGATTAAGGAATTAATGATTGGACAGAGGTAATAATGGCAGGGAGGATTTATGCATTTGCACAAATGCTGATGTGGTTATTGCGCCATTTGCTGATTTTTAGAATGCAATTATTTTTCCCCTCTTTCTACATCTATCGTGAGAAAGGAAATGTGCTCATCAATTTTTAGTATTTGATGCATGGTCATCAAATTGTATAAACAATTTTAGTTTCCAATATATTTCAGAGTAAATCGAAATATATATATTTAATTAGTCTAGGCTTATAATCTTTGAGTGGATTAAAGTTTTGACATACACAGATTAAAGTGGATGTTCAGAATTAACATCTAGATGTTTAACTATGGGACAGCCATCTTATATATTCAGTTGTAATATCTAGATATTCAGCTGTAATATCTAAGATGTTGAAATATGCAGAGATTAATATCTTAGATATTACAGTTGAACATCTAGATAATACAATTGAACATATAAGATGGCTGTCCCATAGTTGAATATCCATTTTTCTCCGTGTAATTAATTAAGTATTCAGATGAACGTTGGGTTTTAGTTACAAAAAGCACGTGGCTTTTGTGGCGGGAGATCAGCTGGCTAAAGAATTTGAGCAAGGATAGGTGTATGAGGAGGAGATGCAATTATGAGATGAATGCTAGCCTCGCGATGCACAGCAGAGCGCATCAAGATTTTCTAAAAGAGACCAGTATATTAGGCATGTGCATAGGCGAACGAAAGGAGGAATTGACAAACGGCAGAAAGCTGTGGCGACAAACAGTGCATGGGTGTACGTGTACTAGATATCTCTCTCTCTCGTTCGTTCTCTTTTTCCTCTTCTATTCGTACATTCTATCGCGAGTCTGCTATTGCTCATTCTTTTTCCTATTCTATTCTTTCTCCGCTCATCCTAGTTTTTATATCATCGCTCTCACTTTACACTCATTCTTCGCTTTTCTGTTATTTCATACTTTTTTAGATCATAGCGATTAAGTGCCTATGCACTCTCGCTATCAATTAATCTAGTTTATAAAACATTAATGCATCTGAGAAAGAAAACGGGGAAATAGTCTTATTTTTAAAAGTTTTATTCAAACTTTTAAAAGTTTAATTTAAATGTATTTAAATAACTAGAATATGAATTACTCTACGTCTCAAGACCAGCTCGCATGACCAAAAATGCTGAATTGCATTAGCCACTGGAATGCAATCAGGTTACGAACGTTCAAAAGTGTGCAGTTCATTCACTTTTAAAGCAATTGATATTTCATAAATTAGATTTTGTATACTAATAAAAACTTTTTCCAAAAAAATATTGCACACTGGACCGCCAGTAACAAATAAATGTACTTTTCTGCGTTACAAATAAGTAACACTCATATGTATATTATTATTACTTAATATAATATTATACATCAAAACTCATGTATGTTGTAGAATAATATTGCTTGCACATTTATGAAATAGATTATTCTTCGTATTTTTCGTATTATTTCATTTATTGAATCATTAAAAAACATAAAATAATTATATAATTATTAACCGACCATATACACGCATTTCGGGCTTTCATTCTGCCGGCAAGCGTAGCCCCGACTTCGGGCGTGCATTTTGCCAACACGCGTGCTCCCGACTTCGGTCGGGCAATATAGACCTCAATGGCGCGCACATTAGGCAGCTCATGTGCCGGCACATCGGTCCGATCAATCGGCCCGCGTGCCTGCACATGTCCGGCTATTGTGCCAGACTTTTGTTATCTGGGTAAGGGTGCGTTCATATAAAGATACGAAATTGTTATGTCCCTATTGGAAAACCCTTTAGTTATACATTTCTTAGACATAGCAGAATTGATTGTTCATAAATGTAAGAATATTCAAACTATATTTATTAGGTGCGCAACTAAGTTCCCGCGGTTTTTTTAATGGAAATGCTACTTTATTGTGAAAAAATGGTTACAAATGAATCATTCAAAGTATTGCCCATCGTTAGCTACGACTTTTGCCCATCTTTCTGGTAGAGCTCAAATACAGTTATGGTAAAAGTATTCATCTTTTGAGGCTATCCACGAATCAAGCCATTTTTCGATGTTCTTCTTCATTCTTTCGATGTCTTCATATGAGCGGAACTGCTGATCAGCCAGACCATGTGTCATCGAGAGGAACAAGTAATAATCGGACGGCGCAATGTCTAGGGAATATGCCGGGTGGGTTAGGACTTCCGACTCGAGCGTTTCCAGGTAGGTTTTAACAGGTTTGGCAACGTGAGGCCGAGCGTTGTCATGTTGTAGAATTACTTTTATGTGCCACCGAGGCGCAAACTCGTTTTTTTGCTACAGTTAACAGTAGCATTGCGCTACAGAGGAATGAAATGTAAAAATTTAACTGCGCATGCGCCCATAGCCATGAAACGAAGCAAAATCTTCTTCTTATTCTTCTACTTCTTCGTACAGCGTTAGCATCTTACTGACAAAGCCTTGTACATTTGAACTGCGCATGCGTCTACTAAAATCCATTACTACTACACAAGATCGATAAAATCAAAATGGCCGGGACTAGTCGTGACATATCAAGTGTAATGACTAGCGCCGCAAACAACTAAAATAGTAGATTAGATTCGAGTGTACGCATAAAAACTCGTATACGCACCGGAGTCACATAAAATAGAATACATGCCAATGCACACAATTCGGGAAATTACGAGACTCGCGACAATGCTCGCAGGACTGATCGCGCCTTAGCTTCGTCTTGGCTTTGTCTCGGCTTCGTCTCGACTACGCATCGGCTACACCTCGACTACGCCTTGGCTCCGATCTCTTGCGAGCATTGACGCTCGTCACGCAGTAACCCTCATTGTGCGCCTAGGCACGTAATATACTATTTCGTGCCTCTGCTCGTATTGTGGCCGTTTTTCGCGCAGGGCTCGGCTCAAACGCATCAATTGTGTTCGATACCATTTCGGTTTCAACAGATCAAAATAAATAACATCGACCTGGTCCCACCAAATACACAGCATTACCATGCATTCGAGATAAAAGTTTCTCCATTTTCAATAAAAAAAAAACCAACAAAGGTATATGCGTTTATATGAGAATTAAAATAAGGAAGTGGTGGCTTTGACGAAATTTCTGTCGACTATCTGTTTGATTCTTGCTTAAGGGGGAAGCCCATGTAGAAGGGTGAAAAAAATCGATTTTTTAATCGTTGAAAATGATAGTTTAAAGTATGCGGAACACAGTAAAGATGAGTATTCTCATTGAAATCTTTTCCTGGAGTAATGAAACCCCAATAGTTTCCCAAAACTTCATTTTTCGCAAAATTGGAAATCGGCGTTCATGATTGCTAAATTATACTCATAAACTAAAAATTCTGAAAAATTTGGATGCTTGAGATAAACATACCTTTTGCTATCGTGTACGCCGTTTGACATGTTATTTCGGACCATAGATGCTATAGGGTGCTGTATCTCCGCCATTTGTTATTTTTTCCGAACAAAAAAATTACAGATTATTTTTCGATTATAATTGATAAATGTGGAAAAAATTCTAAAAAAACCCGACTACTCTTTTGTTACGGCAGAAACGCAATACTTCTCTTCTTTAAAGATTTCCTCCTTCATCCTCTCTGAGGGATGAGGAATAGTCAGTGAACAGGAAGGGTTGATTATATGAAATTCTATTTATTAATATAAAATTAACGTTAAGTAAGCACCATGGTAAATGGAAAAATATAAAAGATTCGAAGTTGGTAGTATTTACCCTTGGTTGGAAGTAAGTTGGTTATGATTGAGTTACATGTGTACTCTTATGTGTGTGATAAGTGCCCGTCGTAGTGCGTTGGTCTGGTAGGGCTTCATTCACCTTCTCTTTGGGTCAGTCAATTTATTATCATGTGTGGGTCTTATAACGACACTTGGTAATTCCATATTGGTCACTTTGTTGATCTGTAGATCTGGCTATAACTTGCGTCGATAAAATCACGCACGCGGTAATGCTGTTTTGGTCCTTTCATTGGTTCCTTAATCTGTTTGTTATTTGAGGCGGTAGAGTCGCGGGACGTGACACTTTATTGACGAACAAATTTTCCCGAAATAGGCAATCTTTTGGCAGTTTACATAATCTTCCCCTTTTAAATGATAGGGTTTATTTAACATAATTCATGATAAATTCACTCGAGTTGATTTTACTTTACTTCAATTTAATCAAATTCTTTTAAAATTCCGCTGAATTTTAATTTAAGGTAACAAAATTAAGAAAGAATTCAAGTTGCATCAAACACAACCAGAGTTATATGATATAAATTCCAATTGATAAAATTAAATTCAAAATGAAGTCAATTTATTCAACAAGAATTTTCTGTAAGTGGATTCTCATAAATTAAACGGAATTAAATTGCTCAATAAAAACAAAATATAGTTATAGTTTTATTGAATGCAGTTAATTGATACTTGGATTTGAATTCAACTCATGTAATATCAACTCCAGTCAAAATCAACAAAGTTTGCATTTCACTCCATTTATAATAATATTTTAGTGAAACTTCGTGAATTCTTGGTATTATCTCGAAAATAAGAGTCAAAAAAGTTTGTGGATGTTGAAAATGCAACACAATTTTTTCGCGAATTCAGTGCCAGATCGATATATTATACTAACAGTAAATATTGTAATACATATTGAATATAATAGAGATTTTTCTGATAGCATAATAAACATCCACTCCAATTTTTGAATGGGTTTGTTTATAGTTTATAGTTTGAAATCTTCTTAAGGCCATGGACCAAGCAGGTCATGTGACAACAATTATATGTTAATTGAATGAAGTAAGATAACTTTTTTTGTTTATAAAATATCTTGCTAAAAATTTGATAAATGCATCAGAAGATAATAAGAAACGTCTGTAAATTTCGTTTTTGTAAAAATTCTGCATTTTTGAAAATTCTTAAATGTATAACTGAAGTGTAATCGATGATTACTGCTCTGTAACTATATTTCCATGAAGATTTAAACATCGTTTTGTAACCTTTGGAAATTAATCAAAATTTATTGAGACAGGTCTGTTATGTCTGGGATATATGTTGTCAAAAAATGTCCTACTGAGAATTTGTAGACTTCATTTAGGCAAATAATTTTTCATCTCAACGTTTTTTCCGTATTTCACATATTTTGGTTAAGAAATTGAATTTTGGATTTTCAATAGTAATTTTTTGAATTCATTTTTGAAAATGAAATATACATCTAATCAAATATTGAGAAATATTAAGTGTTAAATAATTCAGTAAAGTATTTACACTGGAATTCATTCAGATTATATCGGATTTAAGGAAAACATTTTTAACATGATACTCGCGCTTCAGGCTTCATTTATCACTTTATATCCATTAGCCACATTTGCATCAAAAATAAGAATTTGAGCACGTCTAGGGCGCTCGGTGTTCTATGTTCTTTACATACAAATTATTAAAGTCCCCATCATTTTTTTCGTATTCCGCGTAGAGTTTTGCTTAGAAATAGGTTTTCTTATTAAATAATATTTTCCATTAATAAACAAAGATTGTAATTCCTATGAAAAAATGGTCACCAGAAAGTTTGCAGATCTCTCTAAAATTAGGCTTCCACAGACGCCGGACAGACAGACACTTATTGTAAAAATCATTTTTCTGTCTCAGGGGGTCTCAAAATATAATGATTTGATGAAAATTCCGAAAGTAATTTTTCATTGGACTGAAGTATCAGACGCCTAGTCAAACGAATTTTAAAATATTTATTTTTCGCGTCAAAATTGAGATAAAAAATCGAAATGAGGAATATAAATAGAATTAAAGAGTGTACCCACCTAAAAACTTTTTGTCTCCGATTTCCTTGAAAGTCCGCGAAATTATTGTCCTAGTGAACCTCTTTTGAATCCCCTAAGAGAACGTCTCTAGTACGATGGTTTATCAGTATACAGGGGCTCGAATTTTCAGCCTTTTACCGCGCACGCTGATACTCAATTAACCATAACTTCTACAAAAGTTATCCAAATTAATTTTTTAATGGAGGTCTTAGAAACGCTTTTTCATTTGAGTTTCATTTTTTAATTTTAAACATATTTTTGAGTTTTCTCCAAGTGCGGCCGTTAATTTTCTTTCCCAAATTATGTTTAAAAAAAAAATAAGAAGCTCAAATAATTTTTTTCATCTAAATCCATTGCCTTCATCTTAAAACTGATGAAAAAGAGTTTCTAAGACCTCCATAAAAAAATTAATTTGGAATCTATAAGTGGTACACTTTTTTTGTGTTATATATAAATTAACCGTCTAAGTCAATTTTCGTTCGGTCCCTTGTAGTTTTTGCTTTGTAAGAGGGCCTCCCGCCCCAGATGAATTTCATTTTTATTCTTTTTATCCAACCTCTAATAATGTTACATACGTATGTAGCGTGCATATGTGTTTTTTTTTCTTCGTTTCATACAAAAAATAACCGACTTTATTATTGTGAGCTTATCAGAAAACTTTTATCAAAAATAATTTTTTTCGAACAATTAAAATTTTTTTATTGTTTATTTTGCCTTATAAACTATTTATATTCTATACCTAAACCCGTATCACTGTCAACCCGGATCCCTCTCAACGTCCAAACAAAAGCACAATTAAATATTTCAAGGATTCGAAATTAATCGAATCTCCAAAATACAAAAAACACAACCAAATTTGGACCAAAATCACCACACCTCAATAAAACTATTAGAAAAACAAACCGTGAGAAAACAAACAAAAAAGGAGGAAAGAAATAAAAAAAAAAGAAGGCAACCTTCCAAAACCCCTTCCTTCTTTTTCTTTCTTTCTTCCTCTTTTGTTTTTATTACCCACCACCATTTACACAAATAAAACCCAAATTATCGCTGACGTTTCGGTGCTTTTCAAGCACCCTCTCCAAAGCTGTAACACTACAGAAAATGAAATTGTTTAATAAATGTTGCGCGTCCTATCACCCTCCGTGGGGACGCAGATACCTCTCCACGGAACGCCACCAGCCAACTGCCTAGGTGATAGGAGGATAGGAGGTGCAAAATTTATTAAATCATTTTATTTTCTGTAGCGTTACAGCTTTGAAGAGGGTGCTGGATAAGCAACGAAACGTCAGCGATAATTTGGGTTTTATTTATGTAAACGGTGGTGGGTAATAAAAACAAAAAATTTTGTCTCCGATTTCCTTGAAAGTCCGCGAAATTATTGTCCTAGTGAACCTCTTTTAATTCCCCTAAGAGAACGTCACTAGTACGACGGGTTGTCAGTATACAGGGGCTCGAATTTTTAACCATTTACCGCGCACGCTGATACTCAATTAACCATAACTTCTACAAAAGTTATCCAAATTAATTTTTTTATGGAGGTCTTAGAAACTCTTTTTCATCAGTTTTAAGATGAAGGCAATGGATTTAGATGAAAAAAATTATTTGAGCTTCTTATTTTTTTTTTAAACATAATTTGGGAAAGAAAATTAACGGCCGCACTTGGAGAAAACTCAAAAATATGTTTAAAATTAAAAAATGAAACTCAAATGAAAAAGCGTTTCTAAGACCTCCATTAAAAAATTAATTTGGATAACTTTTGTAGAAGTTATGGTTAATTGAGTATCAGCGTGCGCGGTAAAAGGCTGAAAATTCGAGCCCCTGTATACTGATAAACCATCGTACTAGAGACGTTCTCTTAGGGGATTCAAAAGAGGTTCACTAGGACAATAATTTCGCGGACTTTCAAGGAAATCGGAGACAAAAAGTTTTTAGGTGGGTACACTCTTTAATTCTATTTATATTCCTCATTTCGATTTTTTATCTCAATTTTGACGCGAAAAATAAATATTTTAAAATTCGTTTGACTAGGCGTCTGATACTTCAGTCCAATGAAAAATTACTTTCGGAATTTTCATCAAATCATTATATTTTGAGACCCCCTGAGACAGAAAAATGATTTTTACAATAAGTGTCTGTCTGTCCGGCGTCTGTGGAAGCCTAATTTTAGAGAGATCTGCAAACTTTCTGGTGACCATTTTTTCATAGGAATTACAATCTTTGTTTATTAATGGAAAATATTATTTAATAAGAAAACCTATTTCTAAGCAAAACTCTACGCGGAATACGAAAAAAATGATGGGGACTTTAATAATTTGTATGTAAAGAACATAGAACACCGAGCGCCCTAGACGTGCTCAAATTCTTATTTTTGATGCAAATGTGGCTAATGGATATAAAGTGATAAATGAAGCCTGAAGCGCGAGTATCATGTTAAAAATGTTTTCCTTAAATCCGATATAATCTGAATGAATTCCAGTGTAAATACTTTACTGAATTATTTAACACTTAATATTTCTCAATATTTGATTAGATGTATATTTCATTTTCAAAATGAATTCAAAAAATTACTATTGAAAATCCAAAATTCAATTTCTTAACCAAAATATGTGAAATACGGAAAAAACGTTGAGATGAAAAATTATTTGCCTAAATGAAGTCTACAAATTCTCAGTAGGACATTTTTTGACAACATATATCCCAGACATAACAGACCTGTCTCAATAAATTTTGATTAATTTCCAAAGGTTACAAAACGATGTTTAAATCTTCATGGAAATATAGTTACAGAGCAGTAATCATCGATTACACTTCAGTTATACATTTAAGAATTTTCAAAAATGCAGAATTTTTACCAAAACGAAATTTACAGACGTTTCTTATTATCTTCTGATGCATTTATCAAATTTTTAGCAAGATATTTTATAAACAAAAAAAGTTATCTTACTTCATTCAATTAACATATAATTGTTGTCACATGACCTGCTTGGTCCATGGCCTTAAGAAGATTTCAAACTATAAACTATAAACAAACCCATTCAAAAATTGGAGTGGATGTTTATTATGCTATCAGAAAAATCTCTATTATATTCAATATGTATTACAATATTTACTGTTAGTATAATATATCGATCTGGCACTGAATTCGCGAAAAAATTGTGTTGCATTTTCAACATCCACAAACTTTTTTGACTCTTATTTTCGAGATAATACCAAGAATTCACGAAGTTTCACTAAAATATTATTATAAATGGAGTGAAATGCAAACTTTGTTGATTTTGACTGGAGTTGATATTACATGAGTTGAATTCAAATCCAAGTATCAATTAACTGCATTCAATAAAACTATAACTATATTTTGTTTTTATTGAGCAATTTAATTCCGTTTAATTTATGAGAATCCACTTACAGAAAATTCTTGTTGAATAAATTGACTTCATTTTGAATTTAATTTTATCAATTGGAATTTATATCATATAACTCTGGTTGTGTTTGATGCAACTTGAATTCTTTCTTAATTTTGTTACCTTAAATTAAAATTCAGCGGAATTTTAAAAGAATTTGATTAAATTGAAGTAAAGTAAAATCAACTCGAGTGAATTTATCATGAATTATGTTAAATAAACCCTATCATTTAAAAGGGGAAGATTATGTAAACTGCCAAAAGATTGCCTATTTCGGGAAAATTTGTTCGTCAATAAAGTGTCACGTCCCGCGACTCTACCGCCTCAAATAACAAACAGATTAAGGAACCAATGAAAGGACCAAAACAGCATTACCGCGTGCGTGATTTTATCGACGCAAGTTATAGCCAGATCTACAGATCAACAAAGTGACCAATATGGAATTACCAAGTGTCGTTATAAGACCCACACATGATAATAAATTGACTGACCCAAAGAGAAGGTGAATGAAGCCCTACCAGACCAACGCACTACGACGGGCACTTATCACACACATAAGAGTACACATGTAACTCAATCATAACCAACTTACTTTCAACCAAGGGTAAATACTACCAACTTCGAATCTTTTATATTTTTCCATTTACCATGGTGCTTACTTAACGTTAATTTTATATTAATAAATAGAATTTCATATAATCAACCCTTCCTGTTCACTGACTATTCCTCATCCCTCAGAGAGGATGAAGGAGGAAATCTTTAAAGAAGAGAAGTATTGCGTTTCTGCCGTAACAAAAGAGTAGTCGGGTTTTTTTAGAATTTTTTCCACATTTATTAATTATAATCGAAAAATAATCTGTAATTTTTTTGTTCGGAAAAAATAACAAATGGCGGAGATACAGCACCCTATAGCATCTATGGTCCGAAATAACATGTCAAACGGCGTACACGATAGCAAAAGGTATGTTTATCTCAAGCATCCAAATTTTTCAGAATTTTTAGTTTATGAGTATAATTAAGCAATCATGAACGCCGATTTCCAATTTTGCGAAAAATGAAGTTTTGGGAAACTATTGGGGTTTCATTACTCCAGGAAAAGATTTCAATGAGAATACTCATCTTTACTGTGTTCTGCATACTTTAAACTATCATTTTCAACGATTAAAAAATCGATTTTTTTCACCCTTCTACATGGGCTTCCCCCTTAAGCAAGAATCAAACAGATAGTCGACAGAAATTTCGTCAAAGCCACCACTTCCTTATTTTATTTCTCATATAAACGCATATACCTTTGTTGGTTTTTTTTTTATTGAAAATGGAGAAACTTTTATCTCGAATGCATGGTAATGCTGTGTATTTGGTGGGACCAGGTCGATGTTATTTATTTTGATCTGTTGAAACCGAAATGGTATCGAACACAATTGATGCGTTTGAGCCGAGCCCTGCGCGAAAAACGGCCACAATACGAGCAGAGGCACGAAATAGTATATTACGTGCCTAGGCGCACAATGAGGGTTACTGCGTGACGAGCGTCAATGCTCGCAAGAGATCGGAGCCAAGGCGTAGTCGAGGTGTAGCCGATGCGTAGTCGAGACGAAGCCGAGACAAAGCCAAGACGAAGCTAAGGCGCGATCAGTCCTGCGAGCATTGTCGCGAGTCTCGTAATTTCCCGAATTGTGTGCATTGGCATGTATTCTATTTTATGTGACTCCGGTGCGTATACGAGTTTTTATGCGTACACTCGAATCTAATCTACTATTTTAGTTGTTTGCGGCGCTAGTCATTACACTTGATATGTCACGACTAGTCCCGGCCATTTTGATTTTATCGATCTTGTGTAGTAGTAATGGATTTTAGTAGACGCATGCGCAGTTCAAATGTACAAGGCTTTGTCAGTAAGATGCTAACGCTGTACGAAGAAGTAGAAGAATAAGAAGAAGATTTTGCTTCGTTTCATGGCTATGGGCGCATGCGCAGTTAAATTTTTACATTTCATTCCTCTGTAGCGCAATGTACTACATTGCGCTACTGTTAACTGTAGCAAAAAAACGAGTTTGCGCCTCGGTGGCACATAAAAGTAATTCTACAACATGACAACGCTCGGCCTCACGTTGCCAAACCTGTTAAAACCTACCTGGAAACGCTCGAGTCGGAAGTCCTAACCCACCCGGCATATTCCCTAGACATTGCGCCGTCCGATTATTACTTGTTCCTCTCGATGACACATGGTCTGGCTGATCAGCAGTTCCGCTCGTATGAAGACATCGAAAAATGGCTTGATTCGTGGATAGCCTCAAAAGATGAATACTTTTACCGTAACTGTATTTGAGCTCTACCAGAAAGATGGGCAAAAGTTGTAGCTAACGATGGGCAATACTTTGAGTGATTCATTTGTAACCATTTTTTCACAATAAAGTAGCATTTCCATTAATAAAACCGCGGGAACTTAGTTGCGCACCTAATAAATATGGTTTGAATATTCTTACATTTATGAACAATCAATTCTGCTATGTCTAAGAAATGTATAACTAAAGGGTTTTCCAATAGGGACATAACAATTTCGTATCTTTATATGAACGCATCCTTACCCAGATAACAAAAGTCTGGCACAATAGCCGGACATGTGCAGGCACGCGGGCCGATTGATCGGACCGATGTGCCGGCACATGAGCTGCCTAATGTGCGCGCCATTGAGGTCTATATCGCCCGATCAAAGTCGGGAGCACGCGTGTTGGCAAAATGCACGCCCGAAGTCAGGGCTACGCGTGCCGGCAGAATGAAAGCCCGAAATGCGTGTATATGGTCGGTTTATAATTATATAATTATTTTATGTTTTTTAATGATTCAATAAATGAAATAATACGAAAAATACGAAAAATAATCTATTTCATAAATGTGCAAGCAATATTATTCTACAACATACATGAGTTTTGATGTATAATATTATATTAAGTAATAATAATATACATATGAGTGTTACTTATTTGTAACGCAGAAAAGTACATTTATTTGTTACGGGCGGTCCAGTGTGCAATATTTTTTTGGAAAAAGTTTTTATTAGTATACAAAATCTAATTTATGAAATATCAATTGCTTTAAAAGTGAATGAACTGCACACTTTTGAACGTTCGTAACCTGATTGCATTCCAGTGGCTAATGCAATTCAGCATTTTTGGTCATGCGAGCTGGTCTTGAGACGTAGAGTAATTCATATTCTAGTTATTTAAATACATTTAAATTAAACTTTTAAAAGTTTGAATAAAACTTTTAAAAATAAGACTATTTCCCCGTTTTCTTTCTCAGATGCATTAATGTTTTATAAACTAGATTAATTGATAGCGAGAGTGCATAGGCACTTAATCGCTATGATCTAAAAAAGTATGAAATAACAGAAAAGCGAAGAATGAGTGTAAAGTGAGAGCGATGATATAAAAACTAGGATGAGCGGAGAAAGAATAGAATAGGAAAAAGAATGAGCAATAGCAGACTCGCGATAGAATGTACGAATAGAAGAGGAAAAAGAGAACGAACGAGAGAGAGAGATATCTAGTACACGTACACCCATGCACTGTTTGTCGCCACAGCTTTCTGCCGTTTGTCAATTCCTCCTTTCGTTCGCCTATGCACATGCCTAATATACTGGTCTCTTTTAGAAAATCTTGATGCGCTCTGCTGTGCATCGCGAGGCTAGCATTCATCTCATAATTGCATCTCCTCCTCATACACCTATCCTTGCTCAAATTATTTAGCCAGCTGATCTCCCGCCACAAAAGCCACGTGCTTTTTGTAACTAAAACCCAACGCTCATCTGAATACTTAAATAATTACACGGAGAAAAATGGATGTTCAACTATGGGACAGCCATCTTATATGTTCAATTGTATTATCTAGATGTTCAACTGTAATATCTAAGATATTAATCTCTGCATATTTTAACATCTTAGATATTACAGCTGAATATCTAGATATTACAACTGAATATATAAGATGGCTGTCCCATAGTTAAACATCTAGATGTTATTTCTGAACATCCACTTTAATCTGTGTATGTCAAAACTTTAATCCACTCAAAGATTATAAGCCTAGACTAATTAAATATATATATTTCAATTTACTCTGAAATATATTGGAAACTAAAATTGTTTCTACAATTTGATGACCATGCATCAAATACTAAAAATTGATGAGCACATTTCCTTTCTCACGATAGATGTAGAAAGAGGGGAAAAATAATTGCATTCTAAAAATCAGCAAATGGCGCAATAACCACATCAGCATTTGTGCAAATGCATAAATCCTCCCTGCCATTATTACCTCTGTCCAATCATTAATTCCTTAATCATCAAAAAACCCTACCATGCTCACCTCGCGATGAACTAGTAAAACGGATCAAGGCAAAATCAAATTCGCAGTCTTCTGAGTGTCTTGACCGGATTCAGACCTTAGAATAATAAAGAAAACATTTTTCTTTTATCGTGCATTATTATTAGAGGTCTGATAAAAAGAATAAAAATGAAATTCATCTAGGGCGGGAGGCCCTCTTACAAAGCAAAATCAACAAGGGACCGAACGAAAATTGACTTAGACGGTTAATTTACAAATAAAACAAATAAAGTGTACCACTTATGGACTTCACATATGTATTTATTATTATTGGAGGTATAATAAAAAAAATTAGAATCAAATTATCTAGGTGCGGATACATGTGTGAAATCTATAAGTGGTACACTTTTTTTGTGTTATATATAAATTAACCGTCTAAGTCAATTTTCGTTCTTTCCCTTGCAGTTTTTGCTTTGTACGAGGGCCGTTCCCCCTAGATAAATTTTCTTTTTATTCCTTTTGTCCAACCTCTAATAATGTTACATACGTATGTGGAGTCCATATGTGCTTTTATTTCTTTTTTTTATACAAAAAATAACCGACTTTGTTATTGTGGGCTTATCTGAAAATTTTCATCAAAATAATTTTTTTCGCACAATTAAAGTTTTTTTATTGTTTATTTTACCTTATAAATTATTTATATTCCTTATTTTATTTTTTTATTTTAATTTTGACGCAAACAAAAATATTTTAAAATTCGTCTGACTAGACGTCTGATACTTCAGCCCAATTAATTTTTCATATAAAACCAATACCTCATCATATGTGGCGTGGAACGAAGAAACCCGGCTAACAGCACCAAAGACAAATTTGAGTTTTTCGATGATTTTGAGAGACAGAAGCATGCTGTATCGAATGGGCCTATGCACAAAGCTGTGCGATCAAAAGTGACCGAGTTCGGAGGAGAAGGTCTATACCTGCTTGAACTACTCAAACGGACCCGTCTCAGAGAAACGCGATTTGCTCTAAAAGTTAAAAGGTGCTCTTAGCCGGGTTTCTTCGTTCCACGCCACATATCTGACCTGCCACGAGAAAAGGGGACTAACGCGGAAAACTAGAATTTTACAGGGTGAGCGATAGAAGTGGAGCCCTTTTCTCAGTGAAAGGCGACTCCTAAAAACCTGCCCCTCTAATTACAACTACACTCTCACCAGTCGTGTCCCAGTATCCGTGTTTCTCGCTTCTGTTCCCGTAAGAAAACCACGCTATTCTGAAATCAGACAGACTCTACTGTATGTAGTAGTAGTGAGTGGTGGGAGGTGTTTTCGTTGGTCCGTAGTCTATCTCAGAAATACTGCATTTACGGCCCTCTCATAAGCTACTTTATAGGTATAAATAATGCTTAAAAATTTTTTATGATTTTTTTGCTAGATAGAGCAACTCCGAAACTATCAATAGACACCAAAAACAGTTCTGCGATATTTTCCGCGTTAGTCCCCTTTTCTCGTGGCACGTCACATATGATAAAAATGTAAAATGTTGTTACTTTACATGAACATTTGCTTCAGTTTTTTATTTTTCTATTTACCAGTAATTCTAATATGAATATTCTACCATTTCTAATTCTCTTGTTACGCCATAAAAAATGTAAGATACTTTCTTATTTCTGAGGAAAGATCAATAAATGTGATTTATACAAAAAACATTTTTAACCATCAACTTTGTGTATCACTTAATAATAAGAATAAGTACAGCTAGAAGATTTAGAGAAATGGATTGCAAATATTGCTAGTTCATCAAGAATGAAAATATTCTTTTGAAACTCGTCTCAAGGTAATATTGAAATAAATAAAATGGTGATACTGACAAGACTCACAAATTTTTCTTTTAATTTTTTGTGAATTGAAAAACTTTGCAATCCTATTCCTTGCGAGAGTTTGAGAAATGAATTTTTATGTGAATTAGGATAGAATCTTACCTAGTTTCCTAAATTGTTTCCTACGTGGTAGTAAAGCAAATCTCAAATTCCTTATAAGTAAAAGATACAGAAAGTTATATATGGGCAAATATGGGGAATCCTATATGAGAATTTTCTTCTTGAAAATCCTATGCGATTTTCTATATTAATTCCCATGTTAGAAATTTTATTTCTGGAGTGGGAGTTATGTCTTAAAATTTATATTTTGAAAACATTACTATGCTTTTTAAGATATACAATGCTCTACCATTAACTAATTTAAGCAAAATTACGAGAAAAGTAAAAGAAAACTACAGTGCAGAAGTATTAACTTTTTTGTCAAAAAAATGTATTAGTTTAGAAATTAATATAGGGAATTACGTAGGAACTCACATAGAAATATATAGGAGGTCTGTCCGGAAAGTATCGGGCCTACCTTTATATCTCACGAACCTATCGGTTGCTTGCTGACATCTGCCGGACGTATAGTTCATGCGCAGCGTGTCCTTGTTTACAAGGCGATTTTTGAGTTCGGCGGATTTTGTGATTGTAAAAATGACTGAAAAACAAGATCAACGAATTTGCATCAAATTTTGTTTTCAACTCGGAAAAACGAGTTCGGAAACTATTCAGATGATGCAGAAGGCCTTTGGGAATGAGTGTATAAGCAAAACACAAATAAAAGAGTGGTATAATCGTTTCAAAGGATGCCGCACTTCTGTTGATAGTGATTCTTGTTCTGGCTGACCTTCGACGACAACAACATTGGATAATATTGAGCAGGTGCGACTTGCGATTGAAGTTGATCGTCGATTAACTGTTCGTGAACGCCAGCGCGAAGATATAAAGGTCGGCCCGATTCTTTCCGGACAGACCTCGTATAGTAATCTAGGCAGGTTTCTAACTTATTTCATACAACAATTTCTATAAGATAGGTTCCTATGTAGGTTACTAGGTAGGTTTTGCGCTGTACATCATAACTCGCAGCACAATCATCTGAAACAAAAAAATTAAAATGCATTTGTTAAATGAGGTGTTTCTCGAGGTGCAAAATTTCAAAACGATTGGTCCAGTAGATTTTGAGTTATGGCGTACACGGACTTCAAAAATAACAAGTTTCATAAAAACGCTTTAACGCTTTGCACACTAAAAAATGCACGATAAAACTTGATAATTCTTTTATACTCACACAGATTCGTTGATGCCAGGTCCATAGAGCAGAAAGCTTTCATCAAGATGATGTAGAGCATCTTTTTGTATTTATCTACGCAAAACTCTTCCTTCTTTACTATCGTGCGCCGCTTGCTCCTTTGCTCTACTAATTTGCAACCCGTCAACTTGTATAGAAACCTGGCCTGGAGCAACGGACGCTCAAATACTCATAACTTCGTAAACTGTTCTCTGATTGACATGAAACTTTGACACAATATTCTTGAGATATTATGAATTCATTAAAAATAATAAAAAATGTATAAATAGTGTAAATACATCTCACCCTTGAACAAATTGGATCCAAGGATTTTAAAGTTTATCTAGAAAGGACAATTAGAGAGATAATTTGACAATTAACCAAGTATCGGGTCAATACCATTTGCCGTGTCGTCAGAGTTACTTTTGCATATAAATAGTACATAAAATCACACATATTAAATCTAATAGTATTTTAGTATGCCTCAATTTATTTTGAACATTTCTGTACAAACGTATTGCAATATGTTTAAACCACTATACTTAAAATGATGAATCGTCGATGAATCGCACGCATTTAATTGGAACAGAAGATTCTGTCTGTCCCTATACCATATATATACTAACTAGTGAATAGTCTCACCATATGTGAGTAAGTGCTGGGTGAAAAATTTCAGGTGCCCCAGACTTGATCCAATGGAATAACCAGATCACTAGACGTCAGTAATTGCAATTACAGTATGTAGGTTATTCGAAAATTATTAACTAAAATTGATTCTTACTACCAGACCTTTTCGGCTCTTTTGCTCACCTCTGTCTGGTATCCAAAGTCACATGGTCCAGTCAATCCATCGCCTCAAGGGCATGCGATATTTCCAAAATTAGCAAATTTTATTGATGTTAGAATTCTACTTGTTTATGTCCAAAGTACATAACGTTTTGCTTTCAGAATTTCTAAAATTGCAGAAAAGTTAAAAACGGACGTAGATAGTCTACATTTTGTTTCGAAAATAAAAAAGAGTTAAATATCACAAAATATTTTGGAAATTTTTTTTCCATTATCTAAACCAAAAGTAATCTATGTACATCCGTTTTCATCTTCTCTACCATTTCTCAAATTTTTAAAACAATATTTTATGTATTTTGGTCACAAACATGTAGAAACTGGTCCAAGTTATTCACATAAACTTCCTACTTTTCTCAAGTATCGCATGTCCTTAATTCGATTTATATATATATATATAATTTATATTATATATATTAATATATATATGGGTCATTTCATGGGAGATTTACAGTCAAAATTTTTTTTACGACGAAATATTTTTTTTTGCCTTCATACTTCGAAAATAATCGACACGTTTTTTTTCAATGTGATACTTGAAAATTTCGAGATATAATTTTTTCAAGTTTGGCACTCGGGAAAAATTTTTTTCTAACTGCTCACTGTAAAAGCAGTTTTGAATATAAAATGTAACCCTTGCACTTGAAATGCGCGACAGAGTACAAGCTCGCAAAAAAGTTATAGCACACATTTTGTTGTTTTTTTTTGTAACAACAATATAGTACATTTTTATAAACAATTGAATTTTTTTTTATTTGGAACCAATTTGTTTCCGATTTTTTTGTTTCTAAATTTTTGTTGAACTTTTTTCAATATGCAGGCAAAATTTTGGAATGAAAAAATAAAAACTGTAGGTGTTATTAATTTATAAAATCTGTTCCGCGCGTTGCAACGAGCGAGCTCGCACGCTGCAACTACGCTTAAGCTTGTTTAGGCATGCTCGGACTCGAAGCACGTGTGGCAGTGAACCGCTGCAATGGGCGGGACAGATTTTATAAATTAATTACACCTACATTTTTCATTTTTCCATTCCAAACTTTTGCCTGCATATTGAAAAAACTTCAACAAAAATTTAGAAATAAAAAAATCGGAAAAAAATTAGTTCCAAATTAAAAAAAAATTCAATTGTTTATAAAAATGTACTATATTGTTGTTACAAAAAAAACAACGAAATGTGTGCTATAACTGTTTTGAAAGCTTGTACTCTGTCGCGCATTTCAAGTGCAAGGGTTACATTTTATATTCAAAACTGCTTTTACAGTGAGCAGTTAGAAAAAAAATTTTTCCCGAGTGCCAAACTTAAAAAAATTATGTCTTGAAATTTTCAAGTATCACATTGAAAAAAAAAATGTGTCGATTATTTTCGAAGAAGGCAAAAAAAATATTTCGTCGAAAAAAAAATGTTGACTGTAAATCTCCCATGAAATGGCCCATATATATATATATATATATATATATATATTGGGTGCGCAACTAAGTTCCCGCTGTTTTTTTGATGAAAATGCAACTTTATTGTGAAATATTAATTACAAATGAATCATGCAAAGTATTGCCCATCGTTAGCTACAACTTTTGCCCATCTTTCTGGTAGAGCTCAAATACAGTTACGGTAAAAGTATTCATCTTTTGAGGCTATCCACGAATCAAGCCATTTTTCGATGTCTTCATATGAGCGGAACTGCTGATCAGCCAGGCCATGTGTCATCAAGAGGAACAAGTAATGATAGGACGGCGCAATATCTATTGAATACGGCGGGTGGGGTAGGACTTCCCACTCGAGCGTTTCCAGGTAGGTTTTAATGGGTTTGGCAACGTGAGGCCGAACGTTGTCATGTTGTGGAATTACTTTTCGTGCCTCTGGTCGTATTGGGGCCGTTTTTCTGGCAGGGCTCGGCTCAAACGCATCAATTGCGTTCAATACCATTTCGGTTTTAACAGATCAAAATAAATAACACCGACCTGCTCCCACCAAATACACAGCATAACCTTCGTAGCGTGAATATTCGGCCGAGTCGACGACGTAGAAGCATAACCGGACAGTCCCCATGACTTTCTTCTCTTTGGGTTGCTGTAATGAATCCTTTTTTTATCACCCGCTACGATGCGATGAAGAAAACCCTTCCTTTTTTTGCCGCTGAAGTAGTTGTTCACAGGCGAAAAAACAACGCTCAACGTCCTTTGGATTCAAATCATAAGGAACGCAAGTTCCTTGTTTTTGAATCATTCCCAACGCATGCAATGCTTGGAAATGGCTTGGCGGGTGATTCCTAATGCTGAAGCAAGCTCTTCTTGCGTTTGGCACGAATCCTCATCGCCAAAACAAAATCACTAATGTGTCAAAACGGTTTGTTTACCGCATATCTAAGCTTGGTTCAAGACGTTTTGGATATATCAAAATCGACCAGCACTTACTACTGGAGTCATCTATTGACAGACAGCGGAAACTTAGTTGCGAACCTAATATATAAATTTAATATATGGCGTGGGCACGAGTGGGTTGCAGAATAGGAATTGTATATTATAAAATAGTTTGGCATACAATGCATTTTTCTCGGTCGGTAAAACAGATTATATACAGTATGCTAAAGTCTTAACACTATATTCCTATTCTGCAACCCACTCGTGCCCACTGTGTATTGTAACTTAAGTATATGATATATAAAAATTTTATTAAGTCTGAGATACTTGAAATTTTATATGATTATATCGAGTGACTGAATAATAAAACACAGTCTCATGTTTCGGGGGATTGCGGTAGACATTTCTAACAGTCATATATGAACTGTTTATGACTCGTTTCAAATTGCATAGCCTTCTTTTGTCACAGTATTCTGGTCATCTTGCGTACATCTTTACACATGTTTTTCTCTCCTTTCCCATTAACCGAGATTCTCTTAAGTAAAAAACCTCTCCCTCCACTTTAATTTGCAAAGCCTTTTCCAAGTCTGCTTCCAAATGCAACTCAGTTTTGAAGAAAAATCCATAGTGACAGGAGTGCTTTTACAAAATTATGTACTCATCTTGTTTACGATGAAAGAAAAGAAAAGAAAAAGGAATGAATTATAGTGTCACTTCAATTAATTTTTTTCATCAACTTGTTGTCCGGTTACTTAACAAAATTACAGGTCAGCCTTTGTTTGCTAATATTTTTTGTGATGAGTTCGTAGTTTTTAGAGTTTTTATTCTTTAGTAATTCTTCTTAACTTCTACAATTTTACTGCATACGTAATCTTTCTTAGGGTAGATTAAAAAAAGTTTTCTGTACAGTTTTTATTTTTTATAAATGTTATAGTTTCACATGTACAATTCATTTATTTCGCTTCACCACAATGTTTTTTCGTCACACGTGCTATTTTTTAAGTTTCTCCGCTTAGTATTTTTACAGAAAAAATTAATTTCTATCGTTTCTACCACAATGCCCATCCACCACACGTGCTATTTTTCAAGATTCTCCCCTTCGTATTTTTACAGAAAACTTTTTTTGTACAGATTTTATATTTTTTTTTAAATTTAGTTATTTAGACCAATTTTATTATTTCACACGTGCAATTCTTTTATATCATTTTTCAACACAATGTTTATCCGTCACACGTGCAATTCTTTATTCTTTTCTTCCTTTGTATTTTTTATAGAAATAAATTCTCACTCTTGAGGACTCCAACCTGAGTCGAAACGTTTGAAAATATGAAACTTTGAGTTACATTTTTTCGGGACCCTAAAGCCAACTAAGAACATCAAAAATATTTGAATATTAAAACTAAGGGTCGATATAAGTCCTGTTCATTGTTAAATATTTGTTTAAGTCAAATAAGTTTTTCCTAAAAACAAAGAAATTAATGCGTTGATATATGATCAAAAATATAATTTGTTTGATTTAAAACAGAAATTTATTTGATTTGAACAAATTTTTATTTGGTTCACAGATCCTTTTTTAAATCAAACAAATTGTATTTACTTCAAATAAATCATTTCTTTGAATCAATGAAAGTAAGAATTGCGTATACCATAATCTTCTTTTTTATGTTGGATTATCTATATATATATAAATGGTGATTATTAATTTAAAAAATCGTGTTTGCAAATTATTTTAATCATCGTATTTATAAATATTTACAAAAATAATAATACTGTAACGTGATTTATTTGGATATACGAACTCAAGCTAAGCTGATTTTTGTTTATTTTTTTTTTTTTGGTGAGGAGGAAAAATGGCGCAATATTTTATGGACGTTGTACAGGACTCTCCTAGAACGGGTCTAGGCATACCTTTTAAAACCAAAATTTCCCTCTCTCGAACCAATACACCACCCGCGGAACCGCCTTTCGCCTTTAAACTTCACGGGTGGTTGGTTCCAGCTTAAAGTCGCGTACGACTCTTTCGTCATCCGTTCGCCGGGACTCCCACCCGCGGCCACTCGCCCGTTAGGCAAACTGACTAGCCACGACAGCCAGGGGAGGAACAAAGAGATTCCTCCCCCGAACGACGCGGACAGCCAAGTCCACCCGAGACGTAGGACCGCGGGTGCAGGTCTCGATGCGATTTCTACTGGCCCTCCCCGTTGTTTGACTCCCGACGCCCATCGAGCTCTCTCGTCCTCATCACAATTGTGCCGAATGACTCGATGAGCGTCCAAAACCGCTCAGATTGGAGCATCAGAGAGATCTGATCACCATGCCATCTCATCTGCCATTTCTCGTCGAGTCTGTGCCTTCCATCCTTGCGCATAGCCTCCTTTGCGCGAGCCATTTCCTGCAGGTCGGTACAGGTGCTTACCTGTATGCTTACCTGAAAGGTCTTCTGCCTTTCCTCCACCAATAAACCTATTGTTAGGACGCTCACCAGGACCAACACAGCACTCGTCGAGACGGCTCTATATGCTGAAACTATTCTCCACGCAGCAGATCGCTGCACCGAGAACAGCCTCTTCTGGATAGCATGGTTTTGAAGGGCATTAGCCCAGACCGGAGCTGCATGAAGCAGCTTCAAATGCACCACGCTCGCCACCAGTCTTCTTTTTGCTTCCCTGGGTCCACCAATGTTTGGCATAAGCCGAGCCAAGTATGCTCCACATTGGATGGCTTTGGCAGCTACGATCCTCAAGTGTTCGCCCAAGCTAAGCCTACGATTCAACTGCACTCCCAGGTACTTTATACTTGTTTTCCACTCGACCTCATGCTCTCCGAGAACGATCCTCGGGTACTGAAAGGATGTCCTGTCTGTTACGAGCAAAGCCTCGGTTTTCTCAGGGGCCAATTTCAGGCCTCTGTTATCCAACCAACGCTTTGCCCGCCGCAGACTTTCATTGATCCTCAGCTTCAGGATTCTGACGTCATCAGCGGCTCACACGACAAGTGCGTCATCCGCGAAGCCGATGATGCGACCCTTGCGGGGCTCCACATGTCATCTCTTCTTTGAGAGACCTTTTTGTCGCCCTGGTATATCACCCACCTGTCGCTCAGGTAATCTTCTATAATTCGCAACAGGTAGTCTGGAACCTTTTTCCGCATCATCGCCTCCATGCAGATGTTCCATCTTGCAGTATTGAACGCATTGCGTATGTCAATGCTGATTAACGCGCAGAATCCCTTACGCTTACCAGTTCCTTTTCTTGCATTTGTGGCGATGTTAACCGCAGCTTGGATAGCGTCCACAGTGGACCTGCCTTTCCTGAATCCGAACTGTTTTCCGAGAGACCTTTCTCCCCGACCAAGAGGGCCTAAAGCCGTTGTAGAATCAACTCCTCCAGAAGCTTCCCCATCGTATCGACATATTGGTCTATACGATGAGACATGCCCTAGAGGTTTGTTGCCCTTCCTCAGCAGGACCAACCTCTGCTTCTTCCAGTCTACGAAGAACCTCCCCTACCGAAGACAGGAGTTGAAGGCTCCTTGGGGAATCTCCGGGTATGCCCCGATCACCTCTTTGAGGATCTCGTTTGACACTCCGTCGATCCCCGGCGCTGTATTCGCCTTGAGCCTCCGACCCGCTCTCTTTAGTTCTTCGAGAGTAAAGAGTTCCTCGCGCTGGACCACGCAGAAACTTCGGTCCTGTCTTTGGAACGGCTCGACGTGTGGAAACAAGCTACGAACAATGTACTTGACTCGATCAGGATTGTCCAGGCCCGAGGTCTTTCTTCTAGTCACCAATTTCTTGGTGACTATTTTGAAGGCGAGACCCCATGGGTCCTTCTCGACCTCACCGATCAAGTCTTTCCCGCATTGAAGTCAGCTTTTCATTATGCCTCGCCTCAAAGCTGCTTTTGCCCTTTTCCATGCCTCGTGCAGCAGAAAATCACCCTTTGAGCTGGTAAATCTTCGCCGCGCTGCGAGGCATTCACAACGTAGGGCAGCCAACTGGTCTTTCCACCAGTACATCGAGACCTTGTCTTACCTGCGCTTGTGGCGGGGCATCGAGTAGTCATAATCTGCGGCAATCGTGAGGTTGATTATTGACCCCCACCCCCCGCTCCTCGTCTGAACGTAAACTCCTTGCCCTGATTTAAGACGACCAGGTCATTCCTAGCGACCGTCTCGCTAACCAAGATTCCCCTTCTATCTAGGCGGGCCTCACCCCATTCGGGCGACTTACTATTAAAGTCACCCCCTATGAGGGATCGCCCGACGGCCTAACTGAGGCTTTCCTCAAGAAGGAGGATCTGGGTCTCGAAGACCTCGAAGGGATCGCTGGGGGAGAAGTAGCAGCTGTACACACGCACATCCGCCACCTCCACCCAAACGAACCCCGTGTCGGACTCCAGGAAATCCCCGACGCTCAAATCAGGGCTACAAACGAGCATGCCGGCCCTCCTTGATGCATCCTGAAACCAAGAAGAGTTCACAGACTATTTGTACTGCACACTAATGAGCAGTACATCGGCCCCCTCTCCCTGGCAGTCCTTATCAGGAGGTTCTGGGAATCCTTCCTCCTTCCGTTATTAATTTGCATGAACTTCAATTCCTGCCTCTCAACCTCTGAAGCACTTCTCCAAAGACCGGGCAGGAGCCGCCACCAGAAACATGGGCGATATCTTTATCACCCCTGTTTAAACACGTCAGGCACCTTGGCGTTACCTTGCAGCTCTAGGCCAAGTGTCCCGTCACACCGCATCTCCAATAGGCATCCTTCCTGTCGGGGTTGCAGCAGCCCCGGGACCCATCTGAAGCAGACGGGTGGCGTCTGCCTCAGCTAGTTGGATCTCTGCAGTCCTCACCCCACCAGAGCTGGTGAAGAGCCTGCAGGACCTGTCAAGTGCCGGTCTGCCCAGTGCTAAGCACAGGGCAGACACAACCTCTTCTTTTTCAACGGTCTCGTCGAGGTCCCTAATTTCGAGGGACCTCGTCGAAACCAGGGCCGAAATTTTCGCCCTCTCCCCGACCGCCCGGTCGAGCTCCTTGAAATTAATTATTACCTCCAAGTTTTTAAGAGAATTGATATTGAACAAAGTTCAACTTCACATAGAATTCTACGTTATCTTCGTAACATAAAAATGTTGTGTATTTAAAAAAAAATACAAAGTAGTATAAACATTCTCTACAAACCATGTCTTGAATACTTGTTTATTTATTGTACTATCCAAGACTTTTAGTAAAGCCACCAATGGAGACATCACGTGCCATGTTTATTCAAGCGCACCATTGCATACAAATATGCACAGAACAGCTCGACACGTGTCCTTGAAGTTTGTGCAACCTGGTGATTTAGTATAGAGTAATCTCTGAATCAATCATATTGGACAGAAGTGAAATTAATGGCTTTCTTTTGGGAGTAAAAACTTTCCGTTTTTCCTTAACACACTGAGCGCTACGTGAATTCTTAAGTAAATACCCGTCAGGCCACTCAATGTCAGCCACCGATGGCTGATGTGGCCTAAACGGAAAGTTCAGTGTCAGCCACCGATGACTCACGTGGCAATCAACGTGTTAAAAGGAGTCCATTTTTATTGAAAATCAATCTTTTTTAACTGATTTTATAGGAAAAAGTGAGTTAATGAATTCAATTTTGTAAAATTTTAACTGATTTAGATTAATAGAGTACAAGCTTAAATTCGAAATAAGGTGTTTTGAATATAGTCGAAAAAGCCTTTTTTGGAGAATTTAAATATCTTAATTGTTTGAAAATCTTAACGCTACAATTAATTTTTAAGTCCAGAGTCGTTTTCAGCGAAGAAAAAGACATATTGAGAATTGTCGTTAAGAAAAGAAATAAAAAAATTAAGAGGTGCAGTTCTGTGTAAAAACTGCACAGAAGTAAACCCGGATTCTGGATAGATACTACATTTCACCCTTAGATTTCGATTAATAAAACATCGGATTTTAGTCTAAAATATACAATACATCGTGAAAAATTAATTATAAAAATTAGTTTCCTGATTGTATACATTAGCATTTATACACTTGACTTTGCATATTTTGGCCATGATTAAATACTTTCGTAAAATAATGCATGGATTTTATTTTTTCGTTTCTTGCTTTGCGCTGCATTATTGTGGAGGGAATAGATATGCAACAAAAATATCCCGGAGGCAGGACACGAACCTGGGAATTTTGATGGCGCAAATTTATAGCAGAAGCTTTTATCAACACATCCACCCTAACGGAGATCAATATGAGCGCGTTATTGTCGTGCATTCAATATCCCCGTATATAACAGCTCTGGCAAACATACCGCTTCGATTCATCTTAGTAGAAACAAGGTATACGTCAGACAGGAAACAAAACGATAGTGGAGACACTTGAAGTTTATAAAATATTTTCCGGCCAGTTTTTTATTTATTCCCAAGTTCCAATTAAGGGGACAGTCTCCTCAAGAAATCGAAAAAAGCGTTTTTTCCTGCATTTTTTTCTCACAGAAAGAAAAATCGGAGACATAAAAACTTTGGGATATGTTTTAGTCATATTTTAGACTTTATTAACAAAAAAAATTACATCCGAAAAATTTCAAATGGCCGAGTAATCCACGTTTTGCGGCAGCGTCTCGACACGGTCGGAGTCAAACTGCGGGAACTATAGCAGCCGTTAGTTTCAACTGAAATCAAAAATTTTTTTTGTTTTCTTCGTTAGACTTATTTGTTCTATGTGAACCACGGAAATTATAAAATTCGGAAATTTAGACGAAAAATTATGATTTAAAAAAAAAGTGACTTTTTTTTAGTAATTTGTTTATAAAAAAGGTATTAAAATTCGGAATTTCTTAAAATCCGTAGTTCACATAGAGTAGCTTTTTATACTGAATAAAAAAAACTTTGGGTTAAAAAATCGGTTAAGAACTTTTTTAGTTATCTTTCCCGCAAAGTGTAAAAACATGGTTTTGAAAAAACGCGCTTTAGATTTCGTAATGTACGTACGTACGTAATGTACGTGACCGACTGAATTTCCGTTTATCTCCCGAAATACTTCCAATTTCGAGCTAAAATTTTACACACATAATCTTGAATAGTTGTCTAATCAATTAGGCAGAAAAAAAAACATAATTTTTCGGGACCTCTTGAGAGGACTGTCCCCTTAATACAACTAATAATTAATGCATTTCAAATTCGAAATAAAAATATCATCATAAATGGGCGTATCTCAAGAACTTTTCACTTTTCAATAAAAATATAAAGGAAATAGTATATTGTGCAATTCGGGAAAAAAAAGTTTATTTTGCGAGTGTGAAGTTTGATGCCCAAGCAAAGAGAGTACACACGAGTACAATAAATGTCTATCTGAAATAGACAGAAAGAAAGGGGAAGTGAGAGAGAGATGTGTGCGCGCGCGCGCAAGGTAATACGATAACATCACAATGGGAATTGTAGAATTATAACAATGACCCACACGCGTGCGTACGCTGTACAATCAAGCGCCATTCTACTACTCGTTGAGCGGATAAATTCGCGCTTTTTCTGCCCATTTCAGATAAAGTATCGTATGAACCACAGCAGTAAAGTTCTTGCCTTCGGCTCGGACGTTAAATTCTGCATCCTCGAAAAGGTCAACTTTACTGCTTAGGTACATAAAGTACTACTTTCTACCAGCGGATCATAAAATGCAATTTATTGCTTCCTGTGAGGCGAAAAAATCCTTTTTTTGACTCTCCAATAATAAAAAATCGTGTGTTACACGATTAAAATATTTATTTTACTCCTGTGATTGTTCCCCTCACTTTTCTCGGGCACCAAACTTCACACTCGCAAAATTAACTTTTTTTTCCCTAGTTGCACAATATATTATTTCCGTGTTGAATATGATTTTTTTCTATTCAGGCGTCCAAAAATGGATTTATTTGCACCGCAGGGGGCAATTAAATGCACTTTATGATCCGCTAATAAAAAAAAATTTTTTTTAGCACAACACTGACATTTTTACAATAGCATCCACAGATACTACAATATCATATTCTGCAATTGATCAAGATCTTTCAATTGTTATTAATGATTCAAAAAATTTACTTATGCGAATAAAAACGACCAATGGAATTTAATTTGTATTTAAAAATATTAGAAGATTGGTTAACAAAAATTTAAAAATTATGATAGAAAACGAAATTATGAAAGTGAATTGGGTAATTTAATTATGAAAAATTTAATAAGTCTGCAAATATGCAATTAGTAATAATACGTCCGCTACGTGAGCATATTTTCATCGCTCGCAGAGTGTACCTAGGGCGCACGATTTGATCGTCTGCGTTTTGAGCTGGGTCTTATATTATTTTCATACATGCAAGTTTATTTCATGTAATTTGATACTGAAGCTTAAGTCAATTTTATAATATTGCAAATGTAAATTACATTCTTTCCAATTTACTAAATTTACAGATCTGTTACAGACTGACAGACATTTTCGTAAAAACCGTTTTTTCTGGCTCACCCGGTCTCAGAATGTAGATTTGGTAAAAATGCGTACAATGGTTTAGATTAGCGCTCATCTTCTATTATTACTTAAATTTCGAATTCCAATGAGTTAAAATTTGTGTGCGAGCTGGCTTATTTGTCAATGTCAAAATTCGATGGACGTACTTTTAAGGCGCATTGTCCCCGAAATATGATCATCCTAGGGCTTATCTTCTCTTGCGGCGCAAATGTAGCACTGCGGTTTATAGAGGTACTATTTATTGCTTCTATTGTCTTTTTTCGTTACCTGATATAGGGATAAATTTCCGTCTCGTATAAGAATTTCTTCTAATATTTCGTCTCACAATTCGTCACAAGTTTGGGTTCGAGACGTCTCAAACTTCTATATCATAAGATTTTATGGAATTTTCGGAAGTAATTTTTTACATAAAACTAGTACTTTCTCATTTATGAAGGGAATGTAAAAAACTTGATGTAACGAATTAACAGAAAATTAAAAAAATTTATTTTGCAAGAGGAGTTTCTAATACACTTCACTTTGAAGAGTTTGAATAGTCGATATAAAATCCAGCATCCTTGAAAGTTTATAACATTTTAATTTTAATTATCGAATTTCTTTTATTTATACGTTCTAAAATATTCAGGGAGGAAAGTATTGAAAACATTCGTTTTGAAGAGTTGGGAAACAAATTCCTTGTAATTGCGAAAATCAATAAAGACGATGTTTTTTTTATGCAAAAGAAAGTTTTGATATAAGTGAGTTTACATTTCTTTAAAGATTGTATGTATATGTTTAGTTTCATATATCTTCATAATTTTATATAGATTACGTGCAAGGTTGGCCTCCTTAGGGGTAGAGACGTCACTATGTTTACGAATCTGATAGAATCATTTCATAAAGTTCTTATGTCACTTATAGAACGCCGAAGCAAATTGTATTCATATTCTTTCATTTGTATGTGAGAACCGCTGAAGAAAAATTACCAAATCCATGTCATTGATATTACATGGAATTCCAAATGGTACTTTCAAAATACTTTCTAAGATGTTAGTTTATAACACAACATTAATGTTCTTATCGATTTGAACTAAAATGCATATTAAGGTGACTTTGAAAAAGTGAATACTTCAAAGCCGAATAACTTTTCTAACTGCACCTAATTTTTCAGAGAACTTACTTTTTCCACCGAATGAGAATTGCCTTCATTAATTTATAAGTCACCTGCGCGTTTCCGTGAATCGGTCATATTGTACATTCTTTCCCGCCTAGTAAAAAGATTTTTTTTGTGCCAAGGAAAAAGTGTAAAAATGTGTACAACTCCTTTCTGAAGGAATTTCAATTCTCTGTAACTAACATGCCTTTATAAGGAGCAAGTGAAATAAATTTAGTTAGACATTGTCGGGGGGGGGGGGGGGGGTAGCATTCGAGGTCTTTGACCGGCGATCGATTTTCCTTCAGTGACTATTTCAACTTGGTTTCATGCGATCGATTAGATGATTTGATAAATTCTAGACCACACCCTTGTGTGATTTAACGAAATCAAACAATGGAGCATCAAGAGGTTTCCTTCAATCCTTTAAAAAAGTAATAATTCATAATCTATATTTTAGACAAGCCATTACAGAATTGCGTAAACCGCGTGCTTACGCATCACATTGAGAATATCTCACCCGTGTTTTGTAACTACGCTTTGTCACGCGAGATGTGATTCTGCAAATCGAGCCGATTCCTAATAATGCGATTAACTTTTGATAGTCGCGATGCCCCACTTTTTTGAAGGTGCTACAAATACGTAGAATTTTTATTGCTCACGAATCACGCAGGCAGGCATCAAGGGGGAATTATTTGTGGTTTGTTAACCTTTTAGCTGCGGGGAAATTTCAGTACAAATCGACATCTTATAAAATGCAAAATTTATACATAAAATCACTGGATATCTCAGGTAGAGTCGCGGACTTGACTGCTGGTCGATATATCGTCCAGCCCCGCAGGCAACGTAAAGTGCAAGGTAAAAAATTTGTCTTATTTGTTATGAAGGTTTGAGACAGTATTTCTATATAATTTCACGCGCTGAATATGAAAAAAAGTAAAAAATTCCCACAAACAACCTTGACTTTCAAAATAGCCAATTCAAGGTCAAATTTTATTTCTAATATAAGCTAAATTTTTCGAAGGTTTTCGTTTGTAGTTTGATGCGCTGAATGCGCTCACTGCATTTGTGCTGGAAACTAAAATTGCACCTCGAAATAGAAATTTTCAAGGTCAAAGCTGCTTTGAGAATTTTTTTCACTGTTTTTCCCATTTTTGGCGCATCAATGGTGCCGGAAAGCCATCTCCAACTTTCGGTTATGCAAAAAATGAAATGTGACCTTGAATGTAGATTTTCAAGGTCAAGGATACCTCAGTGATTTTTTTCAGTACTTGTTTCGTATTCAGTCCATCAAATTATGTAGGAAAACACTCTGAAACCCTCGCTTCTACTATAAATGAAATTTGACCTTGAATACTGATTTTCAAGGTCAACAATGTTTGGAGGAATTTTAAAATTATTTTTTACGTATTAAAAACATAAGCTGCATGATCCGGTTTGATTCTAACAATTAGAGAAGAAAAGAATCAAATCCAACGTCAGAAGAAGCACAGGGATCATTCCGACAGTTGCGCGCATTGACCTGCATCATTACGATTGATTCCTGTTTGTTCCACCTGAGTCCAGCTGATTCTTTGTTGATCCTTAATTGATTCCTGCAATTCTCAACCAAACAAAAATATTACAGCCTATCCCGGCGATATCAGCTGAGAACCAATACAACTTTACAGTTCCACGTATGTGTAATCTGCGCGCGAGACTGCACATTAGACAAGTTTTATCGCGTTGATCTGAAGTGATCTCAAGCTAACTCGAGCTGACTCGCTCGAGCGTGCGCGGAATCGTAGCGATTCCGAGTGATTCTTGGCGATTGTGAATGATTCCCGGTGATTCTTCTGAATCTTACTGATGAACGCGGCTTTCAAACTTTCAGAATCAATCTCTAAGATTTTCGATGAGTCACTGATTCTTAATCAATTATAAGTATGGAAAATCATTAATTCTTCGATTGAACGGCCCCTCGAATGTAACTCATATTGTCACAGCTGCACTGAGAGACTTTTCGGTAGAGTAAATCAAAAAAATGAATTATATTTTAGTATAATATCGTTTCAGAATGAGGCAAACAGGATTTATATATCAGAAATTAATAAAGTGGTTTTCAAGCGGCAAAGTAAATTTTTTTGATTAAATAAATGGAATATATGTTCTACTAACTGTTATAAAACCTACACTGAGAGACTTTTCGTTAGAATAAATCGTAAAAGTGAATCATATTTTAGTATAATATCGTTTCAAAGTGAGGCAAGCAGGGTTTACATATCAGAGATTAATATAGTGGTTTTCAAGGGGCAAATTGATATTTTCGTTTGTATAAATGGAATATATGTTTTACTATCTGGTTACAAAACTGACGAGAATTTGAAATTCACTATATTAAAGTTGCGAAGCGAATTTAAAGTGGTGTTAATACATTTTATTCAAAAGACTGAAAGAATCTTTTCAAATTTTCAAACAAAGAATATGGGAATCTGAAAACCACTATATGAAAAATCACTCACTCCACCAAAAGGTTTGACCTTTAGAAGTGACGGCTTCAGAAAAGGAATTCTTGTGTCTTTTTCTGATGCGACATTCTGAAACACATACACAAATATTATTATCATACCTTATTTATGTTCACATATTTAATTACGCAATAATACACTATTTTATAATAACATACTTGAAATAAACTTCAGAATCGCTTTTTGGGTTCGAACCCTATAACCCTACCTATATTTACATAACTAAACGCATGTCTAACGTCTAAAGCCTCTCGGCTATTCTCGCTTGCCATATTCAGAGAGAAATATCGCTTATAAGCCACTACTGAGTTGGGCAGACTTGGATTGAGTCTACGAAGCCAATCGGAAAACATCGGAAGCACTTGTACTGCATTCTGAGACGAATTATACGAAAAACCGAGAATAAACATTTTGATTTTTCCTGCGCGTCGCCAGGTTTTTAGCAAGTTCATATTCATAATATGAATTTCTCAAACATGCTTTCCAAAATGTGATATTCATTATTCATCCTATTCAAATTATTTTTAGACAACTTATTGATCATAATATCATTTTCTCGTACTTTCAATTTCTCGAATAGAAATTCATAATATTTAGTATTTAAAATACTACTTTATCTTCTTCATGTATTAAAGACCGTTATGACTATATCAAACTTCGATGTCATAATATGAATAAGTCTAACAAAGCCTCGGCTTTCCCCATTTTGAAACGATATTATACTAAATTTTGATTCATCTTTATTATTTACTCTAACGAAAAGTCTCTCAGTGTACGAGAATTTTAAATTCACTGTATCAAAGTTAAGAAGCGGAACTAAGAATATGTGAATCTGAAAACTACTATATGAAAAATCACTCACTCCACCAAAAGGTTTGACCTTTAGAAGTGACGGCTCCGGATTAAGAATTCTTGTATCTCTTTTTAACGCGTGCAGAACAAGAGGAAGATAGAGGGGGGTTTTGGCACTGGGAAGAGGCGAGGTTCAGTGGAAACACATACACAAATATTATTATCATACCTTATTTATGTTCACATATTTAAGTACGCAATGATACACTATAATCGCACACGCCTGAATTAAATTTCAGAATCGCTTTTGGGCACGCATCCTTTAACCTACCTACACTACCATTCGGAAATTGTGCGCACGGTGCTTGTCATCGCTATTAAAAATCACTGCTCACTTTGAACCAGGATATCTCGGTGAAAAAAAGAGATAGGGCATTTTTGAAAAAACAGTTGGACAGCTTATGAAATTCCACGTCTAGTGATGCTCAACAAATATTTTTTCGACCTTCTGAAAATAATACAGCACGTGAGGAGTTAAAAAAAAAATTCAAGATTTTCTCAAATTCTCTACCTCAACTTCAACTTTTAGCCTGACCCAGGGAAAATTTTGCCAAAATCTTGAAATTATACGACATAGAGTCTAAAATATTATCTTTAATGACAGCCAAGAAAACTTAAAATATATTAATGGGTACCCGAGATACGATTAAAAATGTTCAATCGTATCTGAGTTGAATTTTAATCGACGATCACGGTGCTCAGCCGGTTTGTTGCTCGCCTACTTCGTCGAGGCAGGACCGAATAGACCACGCACGAAGGTGGCGCTTAAGTGGAGCTCTCTTATATGTTCTTTGATCCAAGTACGTGTTTCCTTTATTTCCTTTCATTCCTAGTTGATATTTACAATGACTATTAAATTTTTTTTTTTTTAAAGAATTTTAAGAAATAAAAAATGTTTACATATCATTGTTCTATTCGTTAATATCGGGAAAAGACGAAAGCACATGCACATGTACATGTCAGTACATGTTAAATGTCGTTCCGCATATTTTTTCTTCCCTACATTTTTGTACAAGAATGTTATGTTCCGAAAGTAGAAGAGCCAGAGTCCGGCCCATGGACGGCACATTACTGTGCCATGTGTCACTTTTACCACGGCAACCCATTCTGGAAGTAAGGAAACTAGAGTTCGGCACAGCATTGGCCCGTTGCTGTGCTGAAAACAAGTGCTGGCGGCCAGGGTTTGGGCGAGAATTGGCCGTCAAGTGCATACCAGAGTTATCATTCCAGCAACGGCACGATATTGGCATCCGATCTTTGGAAAATTTTTGGCGATGCTGGGCGATTTTGGGCCGTATCTAACTTCGCACTTGGGATTGTTCTTCCGCGTTCTCTTCTCTATCGTTCTTCACACTAATTTTGGATTTTCACGTTTACCTTAATCTTCATTTATTTCATTTATATTATATCAATTCGTTCTTCCATTTTCATGTTTTGTCACAAGGCAAGTTAATTTTATTATGTCTTTATATGCATATATGTAGGTACTAATATCTCTTGTCATGCTTATAATTGGCAAGTACATATTTGCACATACATTCAAACCTTTATGCGCACATGTATACAGATCTAAATGCCCACGTCGACGTCGTTATGAATAATTTTTGTGCCCGTCATTATTATATTATTTATTATTATTAATATATTATACATAATAAACATAACACACGCGCACGTACAAGTTGTACATATAATATATCTATATATATTTATAGATAATATATGACACAAATATAATACACATAACCCATCTACTATTACTATTATTACAAACAATCCCCCTCCCTCCTGTATGGAGATATAGTTTTAATTTTCAAATTTGGAATTTTCTAATATATTTAGGTCCTTGAACCGATCCCTTATCTGCCTCTGCTGAGCGCGCAAAAGCGCTAAGGTTACGAGAACCGTGAATAAACTGTTTATCTTTTATTCTAGTTTTACTTATATTGTAAAAATATTTCACTTCTAAATACTTTTAAGAAATTGTAATCTATTATAATCTCTAATATATTTTGTTTTTTTCTTTTCATTTATTTACGGTTTTCTCGTAACAGCATCAAATCAAATTCTCAAAACAGTTACTATTAAAAATAATATGCATTACTCGAAACAAAACTCAGCGGATTCAATAATTGTTGCAAACGATGTGTTTCGTCCCTTGTAATGAAATCAGATTTTTAAAAAAGGCGCTATGAAGAATATAATCTTTATTTGAAAAAAAAAATTATGTTGGATAAATGTCCTACACTCAAAAGTCAATTGAGGATTCGGATTCCATAACCAACGGAGTGCGTGGCCTAGTAGACAAAAGAGGGGATACCGCAATGGGCGAAGGTTTTTTTTCAATTAAATAAAAAATTCGGAAAAATGATCAAAAAGCATGTCAGTACATGTTAAATGTCGTTCCGCATATTTTTTCTTCCATAAATTTTTGTATGAGAACTCTAATTTTTTTTTTATAATCGAAGAAAACCGTATTTCTGTAAGGTACGAAATCAATCGATTTTTTACAATCAACTCTCTGTTTTTCGTAAAAATGTGTCCGGAATAGTCTGAATTTTTATCAACACACTCAAAAAACCTTGGAGCTTCAGATGGTTATGTTCAACGTAAAAAAATTCTCAATTTGTTGATAATTTTTATTTAAAAATATAAGGAAAATAACCGAGCTGGACTAAATAGAAGTCAAAGTTTATTATTGTATGGCCAACGTTTCGAAGACAAACACCGTCTTCCTCTTCAGGGCCTATATTATTAATATTACTAATTAGAAATTACATGAAATACTGAATCAAGAATAACAATATAAGAATTTAAGATAAGGAAAAAAGATGTATAATTAAACAATTTTAAATAGAATAATTAAAAAATTAAAAAATTGAAAAATTAAAATAGAGAAAATGGATTACCTTAGTATGTAGATTAGAAAACACATTTAGTAAAATCAAAACCAATATAGTGAAACACCATTGTCAAGTATTGAGGCTAGTCAATGTTGATAAAACTTAACTGGTGACAAGTTAAAAATCGTTGCTTATAATGTGTAAAATATGTAAGAGTATATCCAATTAGCAATATCGATTCCATCATTCTTAATAAAAACTATAATATATTCTGGCACAGAACATAGAATTAAAAAATAATTTTGAGAAAAAAAGGAAGAAAAAGGAGGGGAGAGCAAGATAAGACACATAAATAACATTAAACTTAATTCTAAATATCACAATGTGATCACTAAGCATATAATAGAGAACCGTGACCACAATTTTAACTGGGAAAAAATTCAAATAATCTATAAAGAAAATAACCTTTCAAAAAGATTGATTGCGGAAATGATTTTTATAAAAAAAGAAAAGGACAATAGTCTAAATAAAATAATTGACTGTGACAATCTCAACGAATCATATTTCCCTCTCATCTCAGACATTTCCAATTACAAATTTTCTTACTAGGCGAATTTTGATTGTTCATACGATACTGGTGTTCCCCCCCCCCCCCCCCTCTTCCGAATTTATTAATTCCAATGTCTTACTTTGCTCGGTTCACTTATTAACTTCAGTGTGATGGTCTTTCCTAAAGGCGGAAGATGCTGAACATCTTGATCTCCCCTCCTTTTTCTTCCTTTTTTTTTCAAAATTATTTTTTAATTCTATGTTTTGTGCCAGAATATATTATAGTTTTTATTAAGAATGATGAAATCGATGTTGCTAATTGGAAATACTCTTACATATTTTACACATTATAAGCAACGATTTTTAACTTGTGACCAGTTAAGTTTTATCAACATTGACTAGCCTCATTACTTGACAATGGTGTTTCACTGTATTGGTTTTGATTTTACTAAATGTGTTTTCTAATCTACATACTAAGGTAATACATTTTCTCTATTTTAATTTTTCAATTTTTTAATTGTTCTATTTAAAATTGTTTAATTATACGTCTTTTTTCCTTATCTTAAATTCTTATATTGTTATTCTTAATTCAGTATTTCATGTAATTTCTAATTAGTAATATTAATAATGTAGGCCCTGAAGAGGAAGACGGTGTTTGTCTTCGAAATGTTGGCCATACAATAATAAACTTTAAATTCTATTTAGTCTAGCTCGGTCATTTTCCTTATATTTTTAAACATATACAAACCGGACAACTCTTAACTAATTTTTATTATAATAGTTGCGGCTGGCAGAATTCTAATTTTTTAACTTTGTTACGTCACAAGTACGTAAATACTTACTTTGATCGAAGATTCCTCGTTTTAAGTTAAGATCGAATGATCCTCTCTTAGGGATGAGGATAAGTCAATGAAAAGTACACAATGATTAGTAAAGTAATACAAATTGAATTTATTTAAATTAACACTGATATAAACAAGGTTAAAATTTTACAATGATTCAAACAATGGCACAGGGAATAGGTAAAGAATAGAGAGAATTTTCGGTACCTTTGTTGAGTTGTGAATAGTCCCTTTTTTATGAATGATCCTCACAGGTGTGAGGGAGAGAGAAAGATTCTTCCACTGGTGCGACGAAGACAGCAATAGGTATCCCACTGGTGTGAGGAAGACAGAAACAAATATCCCACTGGTGTGAGGAGGACAAGAATAGTTATTTCACTCTACACTGACTCTAAGATCCTTTCAAAGATTGAAAGTACAATCAGAGAATTTACGACACGTTTCTTCGGAAAACTGAACTAAACACGTATCTCACGCTGTGAATCCTTTTAAGATTTTAGAAATTTCCCGCACTTAATTTTGCTCACAAGACTAGTTTTCCCTTGGCGGCGTGTCCTTTTTATATTATATTTTTTGGTGACGTCACGCGTTGCGCAGTCTCCCGCTGCGTGTGACGTAGTTATACCTCTCTTTTCAATAGGTGGTTTTCTCTCTCTTTTAGTAATTTCCCCAGATTTCTCTCTAGACCTAGCCTATGCCTATAGTACATTCTAATGCGTCGCGGGACGTGACAACTTCAAAGAAAAAAAGTTTGCGAGAAAGCTTAGGAGTAGAGAGAACTTTGAGCGAGAAAGTTGTTCAATAGGCTTTCAGGCAGCTTTTTAATATATTTTGAGACTTTTTAATTCAAAACTGCGGTCAGGATAAATTAAATTTAGACACTAGATTTGATGCTTATCTACTATTTCTCATTATTTGAACTAAGATATATTTTTGCATGAACTATTCCCAATTTATTGTTATAATAAATAAACACAGTATTACATTGAATTTTGACATCAATGCGCATATTATTTAGTATAATACTTTTAAAGTGTCAAAAAGTCTAAATTAATCTCAAACTGTCATTTGACGTCACTTTTGTCATATTTGTTATCAGGTAGCAGTTATTTCTTATATCTCTGTTTCAGCTATACTATGATGTCTGGATTGAACAAATGATATCGAATGAAACCGTTATATTAGTCAAAGATATTTACTTTAGCTGATTCAAAGATCTTCTTACATTCACTTGTTCGTTTACAGCTAAATGTTTATCTGTAGCAAGGATTATCTTCCCTGTCACAGCTGCACTTTTTTCCGTGTGCAAATAACTTAACAACAAGAGCATGAGATTAGTAAAACACTCCCAGGTGGAGAACCAGCAATTTGAAAATTACGTTTGATCGATGAATGACGTTACTGTCCAGTCTATCCAATTAAGAGCTCATTCATGTAAAGAAAAAAATGCAGAAAGTGATAAATAAATCGCATTGCGGCTCGTTTGTCAGGCTAAAAATTGAGTGAAATAGAAATGACAACATGTTACGTAACATGCACTATAAATTTGTCGATGGAAGTACACTGAGAAAAAAATGCTATTGAATCAAAAGCATTTCTTTCCAAAAGCATGTATATCATGGATTCAAATCAATGTGCTATAGAATTAGTAACATATTTGCAAAATTTGTATTATACGAATTTATTACTAGTAATTTATAACTTTATAATACAAAATATATTTAATTTTGAAATGCAGATAAATATACATATATCCAGCACACGCCACTTCACATTTCGATATTTCACAGTTTTTAAAACTTATTGTCTATTACTACTTTCAGTTTAATTGTAAGTTACGATATTCATCTCTATTGAGAAAATTGAATTCGTGTCCTCCACTTTGTGATATAAACAACGAATGTTACAAAGCTTCCCTCTCATTCAAATATGTTCAGACACTATTTTCACTTTCATACTGTTTTCCGAGCATACATATTATCAATATTAAAAAAGTAAATTAATAATTATATACATAATTTATCTAATGGAAGATTCAAAACTTTTCTCAGTCGGAGAAAGTAAAAAAAATTTAAAGAAGTAAAAATAGTTAGTTTGGGAATAAAATAAAAAATGGAAGCATAAAGCGATCAATTTCACTATCCTTAGTTTTTGATATGCTTTCAAATAGTATACCCTGAGACTAATATTAGAATTGAATGATATCCTAAATATAATTGATTCATAATGGATTTCAATGGCAGATCAATCAAATTTTTTGTGGTGGACGTCAGAGATATGATTCCATGATTTCCTGCAAGTAGTTGAATAATCAATAACATTATTTTGATTGTTGCAGTTATAGTAGAAATTCTTTCTGACTTAACCGTAGGTAGTCGAGATATGCAAGACATTGACCTATTTAATCAATGTTATCTTGTTCACGATTCTCAGCGTTTTTAAGTATAGCCTATAATATTCAGGTCCTACTTTATAAACTATGCAAACTTACAGTGAAATTCAAGGTGTGATCATTGAATCGATTATGTTAGACATCAATTTACTACATATTGTCATATTGTTCACTCTCTACATGGAGACAAATAATTGAGCGGACCGATCATAAAAGGGCGTCTACGCTCAAAATTCGGTAAAAGAATTGTCCACAGCTAGAAAGCGGGAGGAAAAAAAAAGGTGTCAAATGAAAAAATTAAAAATATCATTAAATAAACCTGGAAAAGTCGACATTTTTTGCTAATATAATTAATAAATCGGATTATTACTTTAAGTAATAATTAATAAAAATTACATTTTTCATCGCGCCAAAATTTGATGTTTTTTAAAATTTAACTCGCCGATTCTAGCTCAATAACTGGTGAAATGGTATAAAGGTTGAATATCTCATAGTTCTGACCATTTTCAGAACAAACTAAATCTATTAATACTTCCTAAAATGTGATACTTGATATCACGAATACAAAAATTGCATTTTTGTTATTTTTTAAAGATAAATGTAGTATTTTTCAAAACATCTCAGAATAAATCTGAATGCAGTAATAAACAACATTCAATTTTTTTATTTATTGCTTAACATACTCAAATAATATTGAGTAAAAGTACATGTCTAGATATTATAATAATTTATGTTTCTGTAATGCTTTGCTTGCAAATTCAATGTTAAATGGATTGTCCGTGAAGCTGATATAAAAAAATCGTTTCTTGAAAAATACACGCCTTCGTCCACTCGTGAAAATCACCATAAACGTTTCGAATTTCTTTACTAGGTATAGGACAATAGTCTTCTTTAAGGAGCAAAAGAACCTCTCAGGATTTCTTATATAAAAAAATTTTCGGTCAGCAAAGCCACTTGTCTTGAGTCGGTTTTTAAAACAGTTCAGATCATTCTGTGAGAGACTCCGGTAACAAAGTCTTCACGAAAAGATTAAAAATGTAAACCTTGTTCGCGTTCTGCCATTGATGAGCAATTTGGCATCCTTTATTAATAAAAATTTTTTTAAATTGCGGTCGGTTCGTGTGGAATATTTTTTATGTTTCCCGGTTTATTTGTTATCCGGTTTTTTATTCACAGTGAACTCTAAATATTTTTTCGAATCGTGATGCTTCATACTGGACTACTTCATTTTGAATTGCAAGCTTTGAGATAAGTTTTTGAATTCTATGATAATCCTTACTTTCATTATCTCCTATATTCTAATGTTTTACAGAAATTTTGAATTAATGTTTGAATTTATGGCACTGAAGAGGGCCCCTATATGTGGCCGAAACGTTTGCCTTGCTTTCTTTTTGAGTATTTTTATATGTAATAGTGAAAATTTTATTCGAAGGAAATAAAAAGAATCTGACCCTATGCCAAAATAACGAGAAATGAACAAAAAATTCTATGAATTATGGGTCAATATAATAGCAGACATGTTATCAAACATGTCACTTTAAAATTTTAAATTCAAGGTTGAATCCAAGAGAGGTGATAGGACGTTGCGGATTTTGCCCGGGACCGAACCATTATGAGAAAAATTGTCTTTACAAAGAAAAGAATGAACCTCATAATAATCAAAATTTGTTCAACAGGCCTCAACGAGGAGTAAAGAAGAAAAGGAGTAAAGGAGAACAACCCCAAACCCGCACATCGGGCATGAAAACTTCGAATCCCAAACACGTAGGGTCCTTTGCGCCATCAACCCTTCGAAAGTAGGTCAAAATCCTATAATCACTTCGAGCGATGAGTTTTTCAGAAAAAGAAAAGCTGAATTGCTTGTAGATATCGGCTCCGATCTCAACCTGTTAAAAATAAAAACAATAAATAGAAACATTGTTTATAACCTAGTAGGGATTGGAGAAGGGTTTACAAAAACTTTAGGCGAAGTAGGAATTTATATAAATAATAAACTTATTAATTTTCATTTCGTACCAGACAACTTCCAAATTCATCAACAGGGAATTTTGGGTGTTGAATTTCTAAAAAAACAAGAGCCTACACTTAAATTTGAGGGAAATTCTAGGGGAAAATTAATTATTGACGGAATGAGTATACCATTTGAAACACACGCCACTCTGAAACTACCTGCTAGGAAGAAGACTTTAGCCAGTATACCCATTAAAGAAAATAATTTAAAAAATGGTTATATAAGAAATGTTCAAGCTGGTCCCGGAATCTACATAGAAGCTCTTGTAACTGCGAAAAACGGATACGTTCAATTATTCGCGATAAATTCAACGTCTGAAAATATTGAATTAACTTTGCCACCCTTAGAACTTGAAGAATTCGATGTAGTCAATATGGAATAATTAAGCTTAAATAACAAAGATCCTTTCACTGGAAAACAAATCGCTCATGCAAAAAGAACTTGTGAAATTGTTAAGATTCTTGACCTCGAATAACTAAACGATGAGGAAAAAACAAGTTTAATAAAAATTATTAACATGTATCCTTACCAATTCTATTTGTCTCATGACAAATTAGGTAGCACTAACGTCACAAAACACAAAATGTGTTATGAAATCTACCTACGACGAAAGGTCTTACCTAGTAACATTACAACATTGCTTAATCGGACTTAAAGAGTCCGCGGAAATATTAGAAGTTAAATCTCGCAGTATTTCAAGAAAGGGAAATGGATTAGAATGGACCTCATGGACAGCAATCGAAGAAGCTATAAGAAATACCTTTGGTGGGGGTCGGATAATAATTAACGTTTGCACTAACGAAATTAAAGTACGCAGTATAAACGATAGATATAAAATAATAGAAGAATGTCATTCTTCTACTACAGGCGGAAATTTAGGAATTGCGAAAACGTATCATCGTATTCGTGACAGGTTCTATTGGGAGGGGATCAAGTTAGATGTACAGGATTTTGTGAGATCTTGTGAAAGTTGTCGAAAGACAAAATTAACAAGAAGAAAGGAAAAAGAGCCTATGAAAATCACTGATACACCGCGAAAAGTATTTGAAAAGATTCAGATAGATATCGTAGGCCCCTTACCTATAAAAGAATTAGGAAATAAATACATATTAACAGTGCAGGATTGTTTAACTAAATATTCTGATGCAATGCATCATGAAAACATTTTGCCAAATTTTCAAAATTAAACAGATAAAGTCCTCGGCTTTCCATCCACAATCGCTCTGTGCATTAGAACGAAGCCATCATGTCTTTGTAGAATGGTTTTTGGAGAAGACCCTCGAATCCCATCCGAATCCTAAACAGGTGAAGTCTCAATAACCTATAATGAGTATCTAGATAACTTGTTATATAAAATATACGAAACTTAAGCAACAGCTCGAGAAAATATAAAAAGAGCAAAATCGGAATATAAATATTATTACGATCAAAAATCCCATGTAGAAAGGTACGAAATCGGAGAATACGTTTACTTACAAAAAGAACCTAGAACGTCAGCTTGATGATCACTACGAAGGTCTATACAAAGTTACAAACGTATTCACCGGTCATAATGTAGAAATTGCGATAACTGAGACTAAACGGAAAATCGTGCACAAAAATAAGTTTAAATCAGTACATCTACGTGCAAACTTACAATTATTATATCGAATTATTAGGACTCTTGCATGACATTTATATGACACTAGAATCAAAACGAAATAAATAAATAATAATTTAAACATTAAATAAAATAACTACTTGATAAAGATATTTTTACTAAGAGCATTCAAAAATTTAAAATTCAACACCATTAGGAAAACAATGTATATAGATAGATTGATAAACTTTTTCAATTCTAATGGATTTGGACTAAGTTTTATAAATATTAATATAAATTTACAATTCATGTTTGTATTTTTCACTCTAGCTAAGAAATAAAAATTAAATTTTTTAATGAAAATCCATCTAGGACATGATCGATGTATACAAAGTTTGCACATATACATAAATAAACAATTACAAATGTGCATAAGTAGACTATTGATAATGGATGCCTTAAAATAGGAAGATATCAGACTTAATGAGACTTTAATTAACTTAACTTACTATTGATACATGAATTTAGAAATGTATACATACAAATTTAATTATTTCTGTGTTATTAATAACACTAAGAAACAAGAGCTTTATCTACAATTTGTAATAGCTACAGTATATTAGTAATAATGTAGAATTCTTAGTCATTGATAAATATCGTTTTAACTATTTAATAATAAATAATGAATAATCCAAAATAAGGGGGGAGGGATAATACAAATTATCAGCAATACATTTTTACTTACCTATCAAAATTAAGGTTTATATCTTATCATCAGCCGGAGCCGGTAAAGTCTATACACTGCAAAGTGCATTGCATCAGCTGCTACACATGTACATTTACTCTCATACGTCCCTCTTCTCCTCTTCCTTTTTATCATTCTTATAAAATGTCAGTAACTGCCGATGGTAGAGAGAAAACTCTGCATAAAGTTAAATTAAATCATGTCAAGAACTCTATAATTTTAAAATAAGCATACAATATGAAAACTGAAAAAACATAAATATACAGTAAAACCTATCGTAGCCGACACTCTCCTAACGAACATCCCACTTTGACGCTTCACATTATTGGTCGAGAAATGTGCATGGTCAGGGCCGTCTTAAACACCGTCTTTGAAGGGTCCTCATATTTTTGTAAAACGTCTTAGTAATTTTTTTTTTTCAATGAATATTTAAAATGAAATATTAATTTAATTAATGATTATATTTGAATTATAAATTTTAATTACAATTTAACTTCGAAAAATTGGAGAATTTTCATAACCAATTATATTTCAACTTATTGAGATCTTAAATATGTATGTACAGTCGTGCAACATAACCTCAACTGTCATCTATACATTTTCCACTAAAAGCACTAAGTATTCCTTATAGTTTTTTATCGACTGAATTTATCCATGAAATTTTTAAATTATCAACAAAAATAACTGATTGTTTTTCAAACTAACTTTTACTCACTTTTTTGCACAAAAGTAAACACAAAAAATGTGTACAAGCCGGTACATGTGTGTTACTAAACACAGTGCGAATTTCTTTTCAAAGAAATAGCATATTTAGGGCATATAATTACAGACAAAGGAGTAAAGCCAGATCCTAAAAAGATCGAGGCTGTTCAAAATTTTCCCAGACCAAGAACACCAAAAAACATAAAACAATTCCTAGGACTAGCCGGATATTACAGAAGATTCATCAAGGACTTCTCCGCAAGAGCGAAGCCTCTATCAAATTTATTAAAAAAGGAAGCAGTATTTAAATGGGGACCAGTGGAAGAGAAGAGCTTCAGGGATCTACGACAAGCTCTGTGCGAAAGCCCCATATTGCAATACCCTGATTTTGAAAAACCCTTTACAGTAACTACTGACGCTTCAGACTATGCAATAGGAGCCGTTCTGAGCCAAGAAAAGGACGGAATGGATCTCCCTGTGGCATATATGTCGAGAGTGCTAGTTGGACCCGAATTAAATTACTCTACAACGGAGAAGGAATGCCTTGCAGTTCTCTACGCGGTACAACAATTCCGACCCTATATTTATGGAAGAAAATTTACCCTCATGAGCGACCATGAGCCCCTCAGGTGGATAGATTCTGTAAAAGATCCAGGCCAAAGACTAATTCGTTGGAGACTAAAATTAAGAGACTATGAATATGAGTTTAAATACAAACCAGGTAAATTAAATACTAACGCGGATGCCCTATCAAGAAATCCAATCGTAGAAAACTCTGACGAAAAAGAAGAAGAAGAAAAACAGCCTGCCAGGTTACTGCCAATGTTGACTAGACAAGCTAATAAACGAGAGGAAAACAGCGCGAAGCCTAGTTCAAAAACTTTAGAACCAGAAGCCAAAAATAAACCCGCAATTCAGACAAGAAAAGGATTCACTTCGAGAATTTTACCCTCTAAACCCTCTACTTCAAGACCTCAAAAACCGACCCTCGCTAGGTCAAAGTCTAGTGCATCAACATCAGCTGATTTGGACCAGAGCACCATTAGCAAACGGTTGATTCGACGGCGGGTAGAGACTCAACGAGTTCAGGATCGACCAGATTATAGAGAGGATAGCAGTTCGGAAGAAACAGAAAGGGATCCAGAACCACCCCCAATCCTCAGAAAAAGAAAAAGTGTGCTACCAAGCTTGAATTTACCACCTGCAGCATACCCATCGTCAACAATACCTAAGAGTGCACCGGCAAAAGCACCAGAGTGCTCGGCTGAATTCTTCCCAGAAGACCAGGAAGAATTAACCCCTATGACAGAAAAACAAGAAACAGGACCCATTAAAATGGTGAGTCCGCCACCCAGCGACAGCGAAGACAGTACAATAGAAGAAGAACAAGAAAGAGACCAGATGGAACAAGAAAAGGCTAATTCAACTAAGGAAAATATAGAAAAATCATTTTCACGATTTGAACAATCCTTAAAGGCCCATGAAGACTGGCTGGAGAGGATAGAAGTGGATGAAGAAGCCCCGCTTCTTGAAATCACAGCAGTTTCGGAAGGAGAAAATAATCAAGAGCTCCTTGATGCCATTGAAGAAATGTAACCTGAAAGCGAGACCGAATTCACGAACAGAATAGAATCAGCTATAAAAATAGCTGAAGAATTATTAAAAGAAACACAGAAAAAAGGAAAGGTGATAAATTCCGAAAGTAAGGAAAATCTAGACCCCGGAATTTCGTCTCCAGATGAAGAAACCCCGACCAGAAATCTATACGCTCACACCAGAAAAAGTGTCACTTTTCACCCTGGAATAGCTTCAACCCCGGATGCTTTAGGGAAATATTCCCCCTCAGCACTAAGAAAACCCAGGGCTATTTCCACGCCCTTTCCAGAAAAACTGGATGACGAACCTAATTTTAATCCATCAACTGACAAAAGTAGTACTCGTAGAATGGGAATAAATATACCTACATACTCAGACGAACATACTATGGATACTACTAGTTTGCCGTCTGACCATTCGCGACCGTCAATCACTTGCATCCCTCCGGCACTGCCTAAGGCCTATGAAATGTACAATGGAACAGGGACGCGCAGTAGTAAAACCGTGCAGGTCAGACTAAGTAGCTGTCGAGAGAATCTTACTTATTTGAAAAGTAATTACGTGCATTTTCTCTCGGCTGACTGTGAGTTTGTCACCCCCGTAAGCCGACTACTAGTGGACTTGGGAGTAGTAGATCCTCAGGACCTGAAAAATAGGAAACCTAAAATAGGAGAAGTGCTTATCACACCTCATAGACGCTTTAACATATATTCACTCATAATTAAACAAAACCATTTTGATGAGATAAACGAAGAATACGTTAAAGTAGCCGTACACAATTTGAGAATAGCCCTAGAAAAGGAAAATATTTCGGAATTTCGCATTTCAAAACATGGAGACATTAGTGACACATTACCAATAGGAAAATTGCGCGAAATTCTAACTCAAGAATTCGCTAATTCAAAAATGGAAATAACAATATGTTATGGCAACGTAAATATACCCCCAGAGGAGACACGTACCCAAATTATCTCCGAAAATCATGAGAGTAAAATTGGAGGTCACAAAGGGATAAACAAAACATATCGAAGAATTAGAGAAAGGTACATGTGGCCAGGACTTAAAGAGCAAGTTACTGAATTCGTCAGAAAATGTGACATCTGCCAGAGACAAAAAATTGTACGGGCAAAAATTCACGAACCCATGCTAATCATCGATACACCCCTCGACACCTTCGACAAAATTTCCCTAGACACAGTAGGAAAATTGCCTACCATCCCTGATGGTAATAAACATATTCTCTCCATGCAGGACAATTTATCTAAATACTGCATAGCCGTCCCCATACCCGATATTTCAGCAACCACTATCGCTCATGCAACAGCAAAACACTTATTTTCACAATATGGTGCCCCGAGGGCTATACTTACAGACAGGGGAGGAAGCTTCATCAATAAATTGCTCAGAAAATTATCCAAAATTTTCGGAGTAAAGCAAGTCACCACCTCAGGGTATAGACCGCAATCAAACGGATCCCTGGAAAGGAGCCATGCCGTATTGATGGATTACATAAGGTCATACACGGAAACCTACGACGATTGGGACCAACTCCTACCCTTCGCGATGTTCGCGTACAACACCTCAATACACGAAGCCACAAAATTTACACCCTTTGAAGTAGTGTTTGGTAAGATTGCACGCACCCCCAGTTCATTTCCAAACCCAGAAAAATTAGAAACCTACGGAACCTATCTGCAGGAACTAATATTAAGACTATCGGAAATTAAATTAATGGCAGCGGAAAATTTGGTTGCCGCGAAGGAACATTCAAAAGAAAATTATGATCAAAAAGTAAAACCATTTTTAGGGAATGTAGGAGATCAAGTATACGTCCAAAGGGAAGTTAAAACACACGGAAAATTGGATAATAAATACCACGGACCCTACACCCTTGTAAAAATATTAGACAAGAACAACGCCATCTTGGAAAAACCCGACGGAAAACTATTCCAAAAACATTTTAACAAACTTAAGTTAGTGAATGACTAAAAATTAAAAAATATTAACCGCAATTTTCTTTTACAGGAAAATCATGTCCAGCATTAACATGCGACCACCACAAGGAAAAATATACCCCGCTACCCTCCATCCAAAAGGGGAGATTAATAACTTACGGTTTGCTAAGGGACAGTTGGAGGAGCTGGCGGCAGAGTACGGCTTTACAAAACCAAAGTATACGTTAGAGGAAACCGCGGGAACCGACAACGCAAAAATTTTCATCATTAAATGCGAAGTAGATAAATGCGAGAATAAATTCAGTACCGTAAGCAACGGGGAAAGAAAAATACGTAGCGCAGAACATGAGGCCGCGAGAAAAATGTTAACGGCCCTTGAAAAAATGTATTTTTTTAGCGAGGAAAAAAATGATTGTAATATTACGGACGAAGAGTACGTTATTTGTATGGACAACCCCGCGACGTTATTAATTAAATTATACAACTGGGAAGCTTGTTGCGAATACTGTTATTTGAGGGGCCATACTATGGCAAATTGTAAAAAGCAAATTAAACGAAATAAGCGGCTTCCCGACGATCAAGAACCAAACGAAGAAGACTTCTGGGGTCCTTCACAAGGGGATGAAAATACAAATCTTATATATCTAACGCCCTAAAAAGAAGTCTTCCTCCAATAAAAATTCACGGAATGCAAATTAACTAGTAAAATTCACTAGGAAGCCCCTAGCGAAACCACCATTTTCATTATTATCTTTTATATATTATAGGATTAACAAAGTTGTAATTAGATAGCATTACTCATGACGCATATTAAATATCACCACTAGAATTATAGATATATTCGCAATTATACATAATAACTAGATTAGGCGCACACTATTATACCCATATATATAAAGCTTGCAAAATAAATTAGAAAAACTTAAACGTAGGATGTTTAATCAATGATTCAAACCCCAAACCACCTATAATACTTATAATATTTATGCAATTGATTTGCAGTTTCAAAACCTATTCAACTATTTTCATATTCACATATATAATTATATCACTGTTATATTTAATAATTTTTTTGATAAAAAATTCAATAATCTGATTTCATTAAAATAAGGGAATAAAGAAATCAAGAGAGAGGATATGGAGGTTGCCTTATTCCTTCTTCCCTTATCAACACAACAATGTAACAAAAGATAACATCCCTGATAGAACTCTAATAAAATTTTAACAAAAACCTTACTTTTATAGACAAATAGACAAACAACAGGATGTTTACCCAGATCCTAGGCCAAGCAACAATGATCTGTACAGGAGTACTACTCAGCATGACAGGCTCGTCAGGAAACCCACGGAATTACGAAGTACAACCTTTTGATAACAACCCAGGCTTATTCTACGAAAAACTGGAAACTATCCGCACTACTCAGAACCATTGGAGGTTCGTTATATTCATGGACCCCCAAAAACTACAGGAACATCTTCAATTCGACAAAATGAAGTCAGAAGTTCAGAAAATTTACAAGACGTGCCCAAATCGATTGAAAAGTACTAATTGCAAAGATATGATAAAATTGGATCGCCTCAATGAAAAGCTACACCAACTCGAAGTTATAAATGAGGATTTAAGTGAAATACTAATGGAACTACAACAGAACATACCCCATGAAATAATTCCACCAAGGACCATGCATAGACGAAGAGCACCTCTTCTTGGATTCATAGGCAGCATTCTAGGACCAGTAATAGGAGTCATTACTTCCGACGACGCAGAGGAATACAACGAAGCAATAAATGATATTTATGAAAAGCAAAATAACATCAGTAAAATAATTGGAAAACAAACCCACATAATAAAAGCAGAAGTGAATAATATTCATCAGGATCTAAACAAGAAAACTAAGCAAATTCAAATTATTCAAAAAGAATTAAATGAAACTATCAACAAAATAGAATCACAAGGACAATACTGGAATGATTACATGTATTATGAAAAAATGATACAATGGTCAACACATTTGGAACTAAAATTGGAAAATTTATATGAAATAATAAAACAATTCATTAAAATAACAGAATACGCACGAGAAGGCAAATTACACCCTTCAACAATTTCCAAAGCCCAACTACAAGAAGTAACCACTGAAATACACACTAAAATGGAAGATTACGAATTTCCGATTCCTACTTCACACGTTAGAGTGGAATTACTTTCACAAATTGGCAAGACAGACCTTAAAATTAAATCTGGAAAATTACTAATATCAGTAGACATCCCATTGCTAGATAGAAAAGCACTACAATTATATAAAATTTACCCATTTCCTGTGTACCAGAACATTTCAGGAAATTATACTAGAGCCATCTACATTTTACCAAGAAAACAATATATTGCCCTGACAGAAGACGAAAGAAAATTCTTTTTGGCAGATAAAGAGTACTATGACACCTGTCAAAGACACCTGTAAAAAGGGAAAAACAGAAAAAGGACATATTACAAATTCAGGAATATTAAGATTAAGTGCAGGGTGTATTGCCAGAACGGAACAGACAACTTTAATTGGAACTCAAATAAATGTAAACTCAGAAGAATTTATCTACAACCCAGGATTTTCATTGAACATATCAGAAATTTCCCCAATAATCTATAAAACGATGCATATTCCTACGATAACATCATTGTTTTGGGAAACAGAAAAGGATAATAAATTAAAAAATCTGCATACGGAAGAATCACTCTCTACCATAGAAGAACAACTTCTCAACATGGGAAACAATCATTATAGACATAAACTAACCCAAAAATATTGGTTAGGAGGGTCCAGCATCCTAACCTTATTAATAATAACAACAGTAATATACCTCACACAAGGAATAATCCGTAAAAACTGTAAAACGTGTAATAATACAAATTTAAACATAAAAGAAAACCAAGAGGAAGTAGAACTACAACCCCTTTCGGTATACAACCAAACAAACACAGAAGAAATTCACCCCCTTCCAAGAGTATTAACAATCCCAACAACAAATGTTAGAATTGCATAAACAAATACAAGTCGTTGAGGACAACGACACTTTTAAGGAGGGAGGACAAGTACCCAAGTAGGCAAAATTTTTGCCAAAAATCACACTGAATTACGATACATCATTACGGTTACCACCAGGAATATACAATAAATAATCACGATACATAATGGCAGCTATAATAAATTAATAATCAAAGCAACAGAGGAAGAGAATAAGGATCATAGAAAGTACGAGGAGTTTAGCCATATCAAGCTAACAAACCACTCCCACTTGAGAAAGAAATTAATCATACCCACCGAGAGCAACCATAATGAATTATAATCCAATCACGTAAAGAAATGCAATGTGACACCTTACTGGACGCAGCGTATCACTAGCAGTCGAGACTCCCGACAACATGGCCAGAGCGTAACTTGAACCGCCCAGCGATAAGAAGACTCGCGACCGCCTGCAATGAATCATATATACTAAGCAGTTCTCCTGTATCTATATGAATGCCTATTACAAGTTCTTTATTAGACTTGCCAAAAGCCCACAAGGCAGCGGGCCTTATACCAATGGATGCACCGACAAGATGGTTATCATTATCAAAAACTCCATGGCAGCCCCGCAACAATGGCCACCTAATATACAAGTATTATTGGACATGCCACCATCATGGAGGTACAAGTGATACATATAGGTATGCAGAACAGCGAACTCCACATACGGTATGTTATCCGGTCAGAAAATTTTAAACGAACAATCAAATTCGGGCGATTCCATTAACATTAATTGAATAATATCCGCGAAGAATAAAAGATGTGCAATGCTATATATTTCAAGTAATTGATTGACTAAGTAGTCAATGGGATAAGGCCATAATTTTGTAAAGAAAATAATTACGAGCACATCGATTAATAAATCCATTCTTGGTAAAACCGGGTAACGCAAAACCTAACCATGAATCTTCTATTACAAATTACCCGATTTGGCCAATAAATAGGCTCGTGCCAGCCAAATTAACCTAGAAATAAGCAATAGATGGATTTAATAAAATAACTATAAAAGGATTTCCCAGAATTCGGATTATAATCAGATTATAAACTAAGAACTAGGGTAGAACTTTTTAAAAATTTTATATTTAGTAAATTGAAGAAAGAGTTTTAATCACGCTGAACTAAGTTAATGTTTTGAGGCAACTAAAGTTTTACATGAAATCTTTGAATAATAATTTTATGACAAGTGTTATAAAAACTGCTTACAGCTTCATAAAATTAAGAAAAGTTCAGAAAATGCAGTGCATTTTGGCAATTTTTATACTCATACCAAAATTCATCCTAAGGATCGTCAAGTTTTACGTTAACCTTTACAACATGAAAATTTGAAGGTTCCTAACAGAATCCGACTATCATAATTAAGAGATAATGTCTATAAAGTCATGTATATGTGTATGTTGTGTGAATTATGTGTGAATTACACATATATGCATGCATATATGCCTATATACATGTATGATGTCATGAAGGTATGACAGGGCATGGCTATTTAAACCACTACCATAAAAGCATCAATAAAACGTAGCAGCATGAGTGCTCCTCAAGCAGTATGCTGCCCTGCTAAATCTTCATTAAGCTCGGAATTGAATTCGGGTGGTCCTGTGGCTAAAACGATGAAATTCCCCGCGTAACCTAAAAATACTTCATCAAAAAACTATACACCTTCAATTATGTACACCGATCGGATTTGGTCTACATAATTTAGGGTCCCTGCATACATGCATGCACACATACGTACGTACGTGTGTACGCAGGTGTGTAGATGGGGTCAGCAATCATGGATAGACGAGCCCATAATTAAAAATACGATAATTATAACCCAAAACTAATAATCAATAATATAAGTAATTCTAAGATTATAGTTAGGTGCTATCGCGCCACCTTTGGTACAGATTTCCAGGCGATAGCAATCAACAATACTACCAAAGGGGTCGCAGTAGAAATATAAGAAAAATATATATATTAAATATATTAAGTTCATTTTAAATTAATTAAATTCTAAAGCTACGGGAATCAGAGAAATAAAACACGAAAATCAGAGAGACAAGCAGAGGGCAACATATAGGAAAAGAAAAATTTTGAACGTACCTCGTCTGCCAGTCTCTCAAGCTATTATATACGTTTAAAAATTTTTATTCGCAAATAAATGAAGGACAACTTATGTATAAAAATATATAAAAATAATAATATAATAATATATAAATATATAATATATAATAAAAGTATATATAAAGATAAGTAATCACAGCTAACTTAAAAGTATGAAAGCATCAATATGAAGACAGGAATTTACAATAACGATAATATTAGTGGTAGCTGGGAGGCAGCACCGGATCCTCCGTTGGCACCAGGACTTCCTCAGGCCTCGGGTCTGAAACAAGAATTAATAAATAAGGAACAGGAAATCGAAGACAAGAAACAGAAAGGAAGAAGGGAATTTTAAATGGAACAAGATTGGAAACGAAATCTACAACTTACACCACGGAGCATCATAGTATGTCCCGCATCGGCACGGGAGGACATGGAAGGAGCCACGCAGGTAGCGCCCGCAGTGACAGAAATCCCCCATGTACCAGGCACCACTGAAACATTCAAAAACAAAGAGGAAATAATAAATAAAATATGCCAAATCAAGGTAATTCCAATGAGCACACGACCACTTACCCAAGGCAAATAGAAGGCACTAGGGATGAGTGTATACACTCCTGCATGCCAGGCGTGCCTACATGCGCTTCCGTAAGCGCCAGCAGCTCCAGTGCTCGACGGCGTGCCACCTCCTGCGCTCGTCTAGCAGCCTGGATGGCTAGAGAGCGCCAGCACCTTCTAATTAGTCTATGTCGGCGCCCACCTCGGTTCTCCCGGGCCACCCGACTCCAGTTTTGTTGGAGCTGCCTCTGCTGAACAATCTCCATCGCCAGGAGCAGCACCCGAGCCAGGAATAAGCCCGGGGAGCACCGCAGAAAGTTCCGTGGCCGCCCCTGCACGCCTGAAACAAAAAGAAAAAGGATAATTAAAGATTAACGATTGAAGAATGACGTAGTAGCCCTAAGGCACCACCCTATTCCACGCACCTAAGCCAACCCCACCACTAAGCCTCGACATTTTAGGGCGTCCTTACCCCCTAAGATGCGGTGTTTTAGCTCCAGGGAGGCTACGCGTAGCAGAACACCGGGACTCCGCGAATCGAGAACCCTGACAACGGCAAAGGAGTCGTGGGAGACTGAGGAATCAATCAACTCCTGACAGGCCAGGGTCATTGAATCGATAGCCCGGCTGGGACGAACGCCGCGCACCGATACATAAAAAACCCCCAGTCGATCTTCAATCTCCGAAATCCGCACTTGCAAGCTGTCACGTCGCGGCGCAAACAGGGCAGGGTCCCCGGACGAAGAAGATGAACTGGAGACACTCGGCTGTAATAAAGAGAGGTCGAAATCCGCAACCGAGTCAATTAAGGAACGATCAATAAGAAGACCGGAGGCTTGAGGGCTAGAGTAATCGGGTGCCCCGAACCACTCAGTTAGTAGAGAGTCCAGGAAGTCCCCGGCGCCTGATATCTTGACCCGAACCAAGACACTTCACGAATGCGGCACTACCCGAACCAATTATGCAAATTAAAAATGGGCACTTACCAGCTCCTTCAGGCACCGACGTAGCCCCCCTCACTAAGGAGAGAGGGTAGCCCTGATCTTGGCAGTGCTCTTCGTAAGAGATGGTCCCTGAGCTTGACGATGACCCATCTTCTGCCATGGCTGCCGTAGACTGGGGAGAAAATCATCCCCACGACCCAGCATGCAACGAGATGACATCATGACAACCATGCAAAAAACCCCACCAAGGCAGAACTCCTAGGGCACACGTGCACTACCACCCAGAACAAGATCCAAAAATTCGCCATGTCAACTTCTACATAAAATTGACTCATGGCAACTGCAGCATAGCATCACTATCCAACATCTTCGAAAAATGACATCATCCTGCATCAGCTGAATCCTCAGATAACACCATTCTCAGGACACAAGTAGCTTAGTAGAAAAGAACAAAATACCAGAAACGCCCTGTCAAATTAATAACAAAAACTACTTCAGTCCCTGCAGTCATCAACATGCAGCTGCAAAATAACATCACTATCTACCAGGAACTATTTACTTACCAAAGAGATTCCGGAAGTGCAATCCACACCACAAATTATGGGGCCCACAACTTAATATAGAACGCCCACTACACTTTTTTTTACGGAAGACACTTATTATTTCATCGAGGACGATGATTATTCTAAGGAGGGAGGACTGTTACATCCCAGTAACTTTTAAAATTTTATATTGCCCCTGTGCAAGGGCAATGCGCCAAACACCGAGGATAACGAGGAAGACATCATTCAAGTTTAAGAGTGTTCCTATGATAAATTATCATATGGACCGGGTAGCTGTGCGCATGAGGTAAACATATGTATACCTCACGTCGACGAATCGGTTTGACATATGGTAATAAGAGATGAAGAAGAACAGCGCCCTATCTATATGGTAATTGCACCCGTGGTAATGAGTCAGTAACTCACACCGCGAGCCGATAAAGTAGTAACGCCGTGCTAATAACCTAATGAGAGAATGAGAAGTTATCGGCACAGCCTCACTAATTATAATGACTAAATATTATAATCATTATTATATTAATATTAATTATGTATCAACATTACATCAGTACTATTATTAATACCTCAGGTAGTAAAATAGTATTGATCAATATTATCGCCATTATGTATTGATTGCCGATGAGTCGATCACGATCAATGAATAAAAATCGATCATTGATTATGGATCATAGATAAGAAATCGATTGACTGATCATTGGCAACCAATTAATGATCATACTTCATAAAATAAGTAACACAAATTGTAAACAAATAAATGCAGAAATGAGTAATTATAAATGCATTTATTTGGAAACTAGATATAAAATTGGGCAATAGAAGAGATGAACTCATGAACCCTTGCAGAGATCGTGCCTGGCCACCGATTCGCAATTCGTACGTGCCTTGCCACCGATTTGCGATTCGAACGTGCCGTGCCACCGATTTACGATTCGAACGTGCCGTGCCACCGATTTACGTTGATCTGCTCCCACTAATAGAAGCATCAATAGTATATATACCCCAGATTCACCTCTGGAGGTTTGTCATTAAGTTCCGAGCAGTTGTACGGTTGTTAGGTCCGGACCGGTAATTCAACGTCGTGAGCAGACCCTTCGATAAACGTAAGTCTCAGTGGATTTCTATGAGCAACTCAACATTCGGTACTTGGTAAATAAAATCCTTGGTCCTTAAGTGGTGCAAGTCCGGAAACCGTAGTGCTAGATAGTTCCTTTGGATTACGTGTATCGTCGTATTTAGTCGTGTCGGTTAATAGTGATTCATTTCTGAAATCGGGACGAACTAACCTATCTTGTTAACAAGTGCATGTTTGATTCATTTCTCGTGTACTTAACAAGATACGTAAGCGGATAATTGATCACATCAGTCGCTGGTGGACTTGCATCCCTTACACCAACTATCCTGCAAGGATTTGTGCGCGTTGACTTGCAACAATAGGAGTAATAAACGACAATTCTCTCTTTTGCCCTCTAATTTTAGAGGTAGACAAGTAAGTTATACATATAAATAAGCATCTCAAAACTTATTATCTATAACACTGAATGTGGTGCGTGAGTTGTATACCTAGGCATCTCAAAACCTAGTATATTAGCGTAACACGTACACAATCAACTCCGGAAGTGACATATATATAGGCATCTCAAAACCTGCATATTTGGCTCATAACCGTACAAAACTTATAACACTGAATGTGGTGCGTGAGTTGTATACCTAGGCATCTCAAAACCTAGTATATTAGCGTAACACGTACACAATCAACTGCGAAAGTGACATATATATAGGCATCTCAAAACCTGTATATTTGGCTCGTAAACGCATAAAACTCATAAAATTGCCTTCTCATCCGAGAAGTAGTATAGTTTACCACCTAAAGTAACAAACTGTGCAACATTCTATTTATTTATAATAAATTGTCATTTATTTACAAATTCAGTGTTTTATTATCATTGTGAACAACTCAGGGCCCATAGACCTGACAAGTGACAACGTACCCACAAACAAAAATAAATTATCAGGCCTTACCAACCTGATATAATCAGCCTACCGCCTCCCTTATATCCAATTATCCAACCTACCCTCGCCTTTTGCTCGGGACGTAACAGCATCAATTAAAAAATATTTTTACTTTATAAATTTGATTAAGTGCAGTAATAAGAAAATTTTGACTTTCTATAAAGCATTTCATTTATCTGATTAAAAGTCTGTGCATACGTCACTAAAACGTAAGATTAAAAAACTTTAAACTGCTTTTACCATCAATCTATAAATGTGGATTTTAAACCGTAATTTAATGTGTCTTATTTTTTTTTCATAAAATATTTTTAACATAATTTTTTGCTTAAAGTAGCCGATTTACTCGAATAGAAATTGGTCAACTTGTATATTTCAAAATTCTGTAATAAAAGTATTTTCATATTATGTTTTTGTATCCTATGCGTAGAATTTTAATTTTAAAATTGAGATTTCTCACAAAGAAGAAAGATTGTCTTATTAAAGCAGTTTATTCCCAGAAATTAAAAATCATTTACTTAATATTTCGATTCCAAACATTGAATATTTATTGACTTTGAATAAAACAGAAAAAAAATTTTTATGAAGTTTTAAAATCTTTTTACAATGTTACGAATTGGGCGGAATTTAGAATTACGAAATCTTTCATTAGAAAAAGAAAAAGTCACTCACATGAAATAAACTTCTGTAAGAATTATTTTATATTATTATAAAAAGATGGAATATTTATCAATTTCTTGAATGTTCATACATTAAAAAAATATCGAATTAGAGAATTATATGCAAAGTATTTTCCATTAAGAAGACATAAACATGACATAATTAGTTTTATATCTACATTTTCAGCTTACTTTTTTGTGGCTTAAGCACACATTTTGAATTCGAAATACAAAATTGCTCTACAGAGTTGAAGTATTTCCTGAATCAATTATTATTGATCCTGAATTCTATTGGAAAATTTGTTGTTTACTGTTCAAATCTTACTACGATTTCAGACGGACAGACAAATTAAGAACTACAAAATATTTCATCCAAAAGATTGCACTCCTCCATAAAATCTTGTCAAATTGTAACAAGATTTGAACACTTCGAACGAACATTTTTATGTAAAATTTAAAGTTGATTGATATTTATATGTTAATATGGAAATACCAATAAACACATATTTTAGCTTTTTAATTTATCTACTGCTATTAGACAATTTTCCATTTCCGTAGAGATTTTAAGTTTTGGAATGAAAAGTTTGTGCTTAGGCTACAAAAATGTGAGATGAAAATATTTCTAACATATAACTGAAAATATAAATTATGAACTTGAATTTTATGTTCATTTTATCTTGATAGAAAATATTGTTCTAATTGAATAATTGTTAAATGTACAAAATTAGTAAGAAGTATATAAATTTGAATGGAAAATTATATATTAATTCAAATTTTATACATTTTTGTCACTAAATTTCACTGAAAGTTTATTTTTGAAGTGTTGAAATCCTCATGAAATTTTTCAAGATCATACTGATGTTTATTTCATGCAGACTTTCTTCAAGAAATTGAAGAAAAGTGTTATTTCTTGAACTATATACTTCGTAAATTCAAATTCGTCGTCTGCTTCGCGCCTCTTTTGCACGTACTCGAGAAAAATACAATTCTTAATTTCGACTCGATAAACGAAAGCGTGAAATCTAAAAATAACTTGAAAACTCAAGCATTGTAACGAAATCCGTCTTCGTGCACCTTCGGGTTTACACGAAGCTGGTGACCGCAGCGTGTAGCAGAGCCGACACAGTGACACGCCACGTTTGCATTTGTTTCTCCCAGATGGGAACGTGGTGGGGGCCGAAAAATCCCACGTTCTGGAGACACTCGCTCGCACGCTGCAACTACGCTTAAGCTTGTTTAGGCATGCTGGGACTCGAAGCACGTATAGCAGTGAACCGCTGCAATGGGCTGGACAGACTTTATAAATTAATTACACCTACAGTTTTCATTTTTACATTCCAAAATTTTGCCTGCTTATTGAAAAAACTTCATCAAAAATTTAGAAACAAAAAAATCGGAAAAAATTAGTTCCAAATAAAAAAAAAATTCAATTGTTTATAAAAATGTACTATATTGTTATTACAAAAAAAACAATGAAATGTGCGCTATAACTTTTTTGAAAGCTTGTACTCTTTCGCGCATTTCAAGTGCAAGTGTTACATTTTATATTCAAAACTGCTTTTACAGTGAGCTGTTAGAAAAAAAAAATTTTCCGAGTGCCAAACTTGAAAAAATTATATCTCAAAATTTTCAAGTATCACATTGAAAAAAAAATGTGTCGAATATTTTCAAAGTAAGAAGGCAATAAAAAATATTTCGTCGAAAAAAAAATGTTGACTGTAAATCTCCCATGAAATGACCCATATATATATATATATATATATATATATATATATAGATGCAAATACATTTAAAGTCTGACAGACATATCAAGGATAATTATATTAGCAAAAGAACTTTAAAAATTATGAGACCAAGACTTATTTCCTACCTCTTTCAACTCAAATTCATAATCATTATATATAAGAGAGGTCCTTACTTTATAACCTTCAGCACCTGTCATTAAATTCTGTCAATATCAACTTACCCCTCTTCCACAATTCTCGTCCACAGTTATTGAATTGCAAAATGGTCAACACTAGAAAATTAAGCAGAAACTGCAGTTTACCATCCTTTCACTTGAAACAAAATCTTTATTTCACGAATGGACGAGTAAATTCTATATAACTTCAAAAAAGAAATGTAATAACATTCTTTTTCAAAATAGGGGGTGAGGTGTGATGATCGCACCTGCGCGCTCATCTTATTTACGGGTTGCGAATCAACTACATGAATTGAGCGTTCATAAACTCATCTTAAAACTCCTTCTTCGGTACCTACGTAATTGTATGCAACGAAGGAGAACCGTGCGGAAATTCCTTTTCGCTTTGATTAAAATATTTGAAATTGGCAGAATAAATATTAAGTTTTAATGATCAAAGAAACTTTTAATATTAAGTATTACTATATATCTCTTAGCTTTAATTGTAAAATGACAAGGACTGGTCGGTATCACTAGACACGTATAGACACGTGCAACAAACTCAGAATTCGTGAGATTGTAAACAGAAAAATAAAAGGCTTCTTATTTAGTTGAAATTTAACAGAACCAGTTGACATTTATAGAAAATGATAACCAGACCAGCCTTACCACTTGAAATAATTTAATTCAATAAGTTAATTTAAAAATTGACAGGTTGACTGGAAACCTTCGAGAAAATGCCTCAATATAGTAATAAATAAGAATAGTTAAAGAACCTTTCCTTGTTCTAAACCATGAAGAAATCGTTCTGAAAATTTTGGGAAATATATCTGGCGAGCAATAAATTCTACTTTTATTGCCTTTTTAAATAAATTATTTAACTTACGAATTTTCAACTCCACTCGGTCCCCTAAAAACTATTAAATTTTATTCTAAATATAAATAAACAAAGAATCTCTAGAACGATCGTTAAAATGTGAAATCTGTATAAGTATCTGTCAACCCCTAAATGATGTAACACCACCAGTTACTTGACCAGAGACGGACCCTTGGAGTCAAAACAGACATTGTAATTTGACACCCTCAAGTGGCTACAGTTGAAATGCTGAGAACGCACATGGGACCGTCACCTACTATTGGACTAGGCTGTAACCGCCCTCACAGTCTTGGGGGAGAACTTTTATCCTATCAAAATTGTCAAAACCCCTAAGACTAAAAAGTGAACCAATTAGATTAATTATCAACGCCCTGAAGCTCAAGTAATCAAGTGGGGACCTTTTGGCAGAAAGACACTGAAGATCCCTCTCTGGTCTGACCTTTTTCGAAAGTTTTATCGATAAGACTTTTGTATAGTTCGCATTCGCGTGAGTTTTGAAATAAATAGAGAGTTCAATTTTATTTAAACTCTTATAAATTACATTTTGTCGTCTATCTTTATTGGCCGATCGAAGGCTTAGACTACAAGTGCACGCTCAATTTTACCCGCCTTTAAGCTCGTTATAATCGACCTTTTCGATTCAATTATTAACAAGTCCTGTGATTGGATCATCACAATCATATAAGTGAAAGATAAGTGTGTTACCTCTATTATTCGCTACCCAGCGGCTAGCTTACATCCGAAAACCAGGAGAAACTCCCGAAAATAATAATTTATCAAAAGCAGATAGCGCAGCCGTCGCAATAATATGAATCGAAACTTAATATAGCCTTAGATGGCATAATGGCCAACACTTCTACGAAATGAGTGGAGCAATTCTCGAAAATCACAATCTATCACAGTGCAGATGGTGCTGCCATCGCAATGACATAAATTGAAAATAACTAGTCTCCTTACCGTTGCGTCCTCTGTCGGTGCCGCAACTTCACGCTCTACGTGGGACTTTGTTATGGGGTGACCCCGAATGTAGGCAGATGGCGCTGCCCTCGCTGTAAGGTAAAAACCTGAAAATATTAGGTAGCCGTATTTACTGGTCTTATATAAAACAAGAACACGAAACTATATTCACTTTTCCGCCAAGACGGCACGCACAAGCGTAACAAGAATGTGATTAGTAGCCTGGGCGGCATGCACCAATCAGCGAGCACGTTCTAGTCTACTCTTCACGGCAGCCTGTAACAGCGTACACCGTGGAAAGGAGTGTTGGGGATGGCAGCCTAGGCAGCGTGCACCATGGAAGTACGCCTGGGCAGCGGACTAGAAAGCGGGTGGAGGCACAAAAGAGGTGATAGTGGATCCTGTGACAGCGTACCCACAAAAAATGTCTATCTTCTGGAGCCCGTGACAGCGTACCTATAATATAAATTAATAAAATTAGAGTCACGAAATCATGTTAACACTGAAATGAATGAAAAAAATGGAATTTATGGAGTTAAATAGCGGTCAGCTTTATTTTATATTCCTGTTTTTGACTTAATATCAGGAGTACGAATTGACTGGATGCATGCTGTATTACTTAGAGTTTTGTCATCAGTCCGCTAAATGCTAGTTCCGAAGAATTGATAAATGATAACAATAACGGACGACTCTGACAGTATTTTTTTTTTTTTTTTTTTTTTTTTGGCGAGGAGGAAAAATGGCGAAATCTTTTATAGACGTTGTACAGGACTCTCCTAGGACGGGTCTAAGCATACATGTTAAAATAAAAAAAACCCCTCTCTCGAACCAATTCTCCGCCCGGGGAACCGCTTTTCGGCTTTAAACATCGCGGGCAGTTGGTTCCAGCTTAAAGTCACGTACGACTCTTCCGTCATCCCTTTTCCTGGGACTCCTATCCGTGGACACACGCCCGCTAGGCAGGCTGACTAGCCGCGCCAACCAGGGGAGACATAAGAAGATTCCTCCCCCAGTCGACGCGGACAGCCAAGTCCACCCAAGACGCACGATCGCGGGTGCAGGCCCCAATGCGATTTCTACTGGCCCCCCTTGTTGCCGTGCTCTGCACGCCGATCGAGCTCCCTAGTCTTCATCACCAGCGTGACGAATGACTCGATAAGCATCCATATCTGTTCAGAATGGAGCATGAGAGAGACCATCGTGTCAGGAGTGAGTTGTGCGCCCACTGCCCGACCGGCAGCCTCCCTTTCCGCGCCCCAGCTGGCACAGACAAAGAGTGTGTGCTCTGCATTGTCCACAAGGGATGCGCAGAAGCGACACGACTTATCGTTTCTTGAAGCGCTTCAGGTACGCATTAAAGCAACCATGGCTCGAAAGCGCTTGCGCCAGGTAAAAGCCGACTTGACCGTGCTTTCTATCCAGCCAGGTGGCGAGCTCCGGGACCAGACGGTGTTCGGTATGCTGAGACAATTCTCAGCACCACACCTCTCCGTGCCGAGAACAGCTTCTTCTGGATAACATGGTTGTTAAGGGCACTTGGCCAGACCGGAGCTGCGTAAAGCAGCTACGAATTTACCAGACTCGCCACCAGCCTTCTCTTGGCTTCCCTGGGGCCACCAATGCTGGGCATGAGCCGAGGCAGAGCGGCTCCACGTTGGATGGCTTTAGCAGTCGCGATATGCAGCTGTTCGCTTCGGTCCAACTGCACACCCAGGTACTTAATGCTCTTTTTCCACTCGACTTCATGTTCCCCGAGAACGATCTTCGGGTATTTGAAGGATCTCCTGTCCGTGACCAGCAAAGCCTCGGTATTTTCATGCATCTGCTATCCAATTAACGCTTTGCCCGCCAGAGACTATCATTGATCCTCAGCTCCAGGATTTGGGCGTCGTCAGCGGTGCACACGACAAGTGCCTCATCCGCGAAGACGATGATGCTCGTTCCAGCAGGTAGGCCCATGCGCAGGAAATCGTCATACATGACGTTCCAAACGAGTGGACCCACCCGTGACCCTTGAGGGACGCCGCATGTCATCTCTTCTTTGAGAGACCACTTGTCGCTCTCGTATATCACCCACCTGTCGCTCAGACAGTCATCTATCATTCGCAACAGGTATTCTGGAACCTTTTTCCGCACCATCGCCTCGATGCAGATGTTCCAACTCGCGGTATTGAACGCATTGCGTATGTCAATGCTGATCAACACGCAGAATTCCTTACGCTTACCAGTTCCTCTTCTTGTTTTAGTAGCAGTGTCCACCACTGCCTAGATGGTGTCAACTGTAGACCAGCCTTTCCGAAAGCCAAACTGGTTTTCCGAGAGACCGTTCTCGCCGACCATTTGACCCTGTAGTCTTTGTAGGATCATTTCCTCTAGAAGCTTCCCCATTATATCCAATAGACGAATAGGTCTATAGGATGACACATCTTCTAGAGGTTTGTTGCCCTACCTCCGCAGGACCAACCTCTGTTTCTTCCAGTCTACGAAGAACCTCCCCTCCCGAAGACAGGAGTTGAAGACTTCCAGGAGGATCTCCGGGTATGCCCCGATCACCTTGTTGAGGATCTCGTTTGGCACCCCATCGATCCCCGGCGCTGTATTTGCCTTAAGCCTCCCACCCGCTCTCTTTAGTTCCTCGAAAGTGAAGAGTTCTTCGCGCTGGACCACGCAGGAACTTCGGTCGTGTCTTTGGAACGGCTCTACGTGTGACAACAAGCTCCGCAAAATGTACTTGACTCGATCGGCATTATCCAAGCCTGGGGTCTTTCTTCTAGTTACCAATCTCTTAGTGACTATTTTGAAGGCGAGACCCCATGGGTCCTTCTCGACTTACCCATTCAAGTCTTTCCAGCACTGAAGTCGGCTTTTCTTTATGCCTTGCCTCAGAGCTGATTTTGCTTCTTTCCATACCTCGCGCAGCAGAGGGTCACCCTTTGGGCGGGTAAATCTCTTGCGTGATGTACTCACGCCCACACACCCAAACACTGTTTCCAGTTTTCTATTAGTTTTAATAAGAGAATATAACGGTTGGCTTTCAACCGGAAAAGGGTTGAATGCTTTCAAACTCGTTCTTTTCACCGCTATGATTTCCCAATTAAATCTAATTCAAATATTATATGAAAATTATCACTACCGTTTATATATTCGGTAGTATTAATTTTCTGCGATTTCTCGCTGCTTTGTGCCGTTTTATTTTGGTGAAGGAAGACAACGAGAAACTGGGATTGGACTCTGGATAGTTCGCTGATGATTAAATTTATTTTGTTGCTTCTGTCCGGATGAAGACTTTTTTTATTGTTAACGTCCGCCCAAACGCGATCCCTAATTTGATATTTTACGAAGCTAGGTCAACTAGCCAGGTGATAGGACGCGAATGTTCCGAACCGGGGACGGGCAAAGTAGAGAAAAGTATATTCCCTACTGTCCGAGTAGTTCCGGTTAGTACCGGGTTGCTCGAGTAACTACAAATTTGGCTTGGCGTTGATTTGTTTTACTGGTTCATCGCGAGGTGAACATGGTAGGTTTTTTTGATGATTAAGGAATCTATGATTGGACAAGGGAAATAATGATAGGGAGGTTTCAGGAATGTAGATGGACTTTGTACCGTGCTGATTCAGTTATTGCACCATTTGGTGATTTTTAGGTGTCAAATATTTCTCCCCTGTTTCCACACTTATCGTGAGATAGGAAATGCGCTCATCGATTTTTAGTATTTGATGCATTGTCATCAAACTGTAGAAACGATTTTAGTTTCTGATATATTTCATACTAAGTTGAAATATATTTAATTAGTCTAGGCTTATAATCATTATATGAATCACAAAGCCTTAACATAATTATTTAAATGTTCAGATGAGTCTTTAGGTTATCAACCTTTTGCGCTGTTACATTCCTTATTTTATATTTATTTTAGATACTTCTGGAATTACAATTTATGCGATAATGTGACAGGCCACTCGCATGAAAAACTGTAGATATAATTATTCGTATTCACTTGTAAATGTGTACTCATCTTCATACGCGGGTGCTCGAGCCTCCATGTACATTAATATGTATCTACACACACACATATATATATATATAATTATAAAGTATATATATACATATTGTAACCGTGCAAACCGTGCCCGTGCAGAACGGCAACCGTCAACACAGGCGGGTCAGCCAACGAGCGGTGTAGCCAGCACCCAGGCGCCGTCGTCAAACGCAGACGCAGCATCTCCCACCCGCGACCGACTAACCGCGGCGGGAGAAGGAAACCGCGGTGGGGGAATGGAACCACGGTGTGAGAATGGACCCACGAATATAAAAACGGGATGCTGGGCCGAGAAAAGGCATTCCGGCGGCTCTTGATCGAGCCGCAAGCAGCCTGAGAATACTCTCGGGGTAGTCTAAAGGTTTTCTGCCTTTTGGTGAGTACTGATTTATTCTCTGAGTCGTTCTCGAGGCAGGCTAAGGGTTTTCTGCCCTTGGCTGAGTTCTGATTCGACTCACGGTTGAGGCACAGTGGGCAGGATAAGGGTTTTTTGCCCTCATCTGAGTCTGGTGCACTCATCTACCCAGGGGGGTCTTTAAGCGCCTTCACTCTCGAATATTATTCGCGAGTAAAGAGCTTAGAACTCCTGTCTGCTTGTGGCAAAGCATCAGCTGAAGGAAAGCAGGGAGATCAGATTACCGAGCCAAAGAATAAAATACTAATATTAGATTATATCGAGCCAAAGGATAAAATACAAATATTGATTTATATCGAGCCACAATATTAATATTTCACAATTATAATTAGAAGCATATTTTTAAATATTTATTTTGGATATCGAGGTTAAGATTATATAGAGCCAATACTATCTTAAATTATATCGCTGGTTTGTATCGAGACATTAATCCAAAATAAATATCAGTTTCATTTTTAGAAAAATTTCGAACGATTAGTGAGCTATTTTCTTTATCAATAAGGATAGATTTTAATTAGCTGATAGGTTCTCCAGGCTGATGGCCTGCGAGTAAATGTTCATGATTAGCATGGGGCGATTTCTCTCTCTTTTACTTTTAATTCATATATACTGTAGAAAGAAATTATAACTCGATTTTGGTAAAGAGAAATCGCATATTTTAGGTTGGATTAAAATTAAATTGTGTGGCATTTAAAAAGAGATTAATTCTTATTTCTCCTCCCGTGTCCCTGAATTTATCACGACAGTTCAAATGAGTAATTGACTCAGTTCAAAATTAAGTAAAATCTAATAGAGTAAAAATAAAAGGTTACAATATGTATGTCTGCTCATATATTAATTAACATGATGTCGATGTGCGACGATACACTATAAGCATAATACAACGCATAATAGACAATGCCATGTATAATACTATAATATAATACCTGGTATCACAGTAATATAATGTATGATATTTGGATGTCTATATTTACGGTGATTTTTCTTTGCTCTATTTTTTATTTTAATTTTGATTTTATTTAATGAGCTCTTATTTTCCTGCGTTAAATCCAGGGTGTGTTCCCCATATTTTATTTTAGCGGGCATTTGCGTGTATTTCAATAATGTTTATCAAATTCAATATGCTTTTATCGAAAAGTTGTTAAAGTTGATATAAATGTATGTCAGTTTTTTTCATAACACACAAAAAAATTCGGTTTATCATCTGCATAATTGAACTTGATTAAAACTAATAACACTTTTAATGGCGAATATGTGATACAATGTAAGGTAGTGAAATTAGGAATTTCCTTTCCGAACCAACCACTTGTTGAAAGTTTCTTGAACCGAGCAACGATAAGCTGCATCAGCGGACTTGTCAAGGTACTCGGTTACGGGCGCATCAAGTGGCATGCAAATTTATATAGTAATTTTACATTATATTTTTGGAAAAATTTGGCCGCCTTGACTCGCTTGTCACATTTAAGTTGTGAAATATATCAAAATGCCTAATATTTAGATGGTAATATATGTATAGGCCAAACAAAAATTGGAAACCGTGCGTCTTGCATTTGCCAGGAGGAATCAAACCTCCAAGTATACATGCCTTTTCGGGGACTTACTGTGATGAAAGCACCACACGGTGTTTTTATACGACCAAAAAGTTTACCGGATTTGACGCTAAAAAGTACGTACGTAATTCCATTCCTTGAGCCTCAAATAACTCAAAACCGTCAACCCCAAAATCGTAGCTGCTCCTTTTATCGAGATATCCTTACAGAAATGTTATTTATTTGAAAATCATGAATTGATGTATTAAATAAGAATTTTGTTGAGTTTAAGCCTGATTATTTAAATTTCACAAGTAAATTATCGATTATTTAGAATGCCACTCTCAGATTTTAACCCAGGATCAACTACGAGGACGTGATGACATGGCTGACCCCATAAAAAATTTTCGGCCACAGAATATATATGGAAACTAGACACTTGTATGCAGCTGACTCTGACTGCAGGAGTGCAATAAACATGTCAAAGTGCATGATAAGGACGCTCCCCTAGTCTCAAGGCACTGCACTTAGAGTACTCTCCAGATTTCTTACAGATTTTTACAGATTTTCTTCAAAATAATATTTTGTAAATTTTCTTCTATTTGAACTATTTTATCGATAAAGTCGCGCAAAATCAAAATAACTTCAAATTATATGTTCAAGGATGTAACAAAATTTTATTCTAGTTCTTTAAGTTTATTATTAGTACAGTGTTAGTGCATTCAATTTGTTTATTTCAACTATTAAACATTGAGCAAATTATTAGTTTCTGTTAATCGAAAGTTACGTATCTTTTTCTTTCCAATAACCAGTTTTTTTCCATATGGCCCACAAATTTTGCTTCGATTTTCTTCATGAGAGCATTTTGTACTTGGATTTGCAGGCACAATGGGACTGTGGTCACTACTTTGCTTCGATGACCAAAAACTATTCAATGTCGGGTATTTGTATGTAGGAGCACATTTGATATAAGTTGAATCCGCGTGCTCATGCGGACGAGCAACTGATTGTAAACACGAACGAAAAAATTTAATAATCGGGGAATATAGACAAGGTTTAGTAAGTAGTTGCGATTCTCGGAAACGATCCAGAATACATTCGAATGTAAACATAAACACAGATTCTTCAATATGATATTATACAGGTTTTACAATACGAGAAAAGAGCAGTCTTCAAATTTTCTTCGCTTTTAGCTTTGGTTTTCTATTTATTATCAACATTTTTTAACAAAAACTTAACTAATACATTTATTTAAGCATTGTGCGAATATTCTGCTTACGCAAAATCATACATTTACATATTGCAATTACTTGTGAAATTTATACAATCAAGCTAAAACTGATCAAAATATTTATTTATTTCATCAATTCATCATTTTTCAAGCAATAATCTTTCTGTAAGGATATCTCAAAAAAAGGAGCAGCTACGATTTTGGGGTTAACGGTTTTGAATTATTTGAGGATCAAGGAAAGAAAGTACGTACGTACTTTTTAGCGTCAAATTCGGCAAACTTTTTGGTCGTATAAAAACACCGTGACCAAGCCAGCACCGCTCACAGCATATCAAACAATTTTCGGTATATTTCACTTATTATTTTCGCAGTAGTATTGTATTAAAAAATGAAATTAGGACTTAAAATCCTTTATACATCTAGTGGCGATGGAAAACAAAATTAGGATGTGACAAAAATAATTAGAAACTTTTAGGCAATTTAATATATAAGATTTTCGATTCACGAAAGTGTTTGCAATTGAACCTAATAGGTGTTGCTTTAAGTCCTAATTTTATTTATTGATAAACATTTTATGTATGTAGAATAAATGTATAATGTATAATATAATATATTCATTATATATATCCTATGTATTCTGTATATTTGTAATATATTCATTATATATATATATATATTGTAACTTTATTTTATTCAGCTTATAGCTAAGGTGGAATTTTACTAATATAATTTTTCTTTATTAAATTGTGGGATCATGCACGAGAGAAGAAGTGAAGATTCTATATAATTGCATACTCTTTATTATAAACGTAAAATAAATCCTCTTACACTTAATAACTTGATTTAAGTACAACATACAATATTTGGTTAGATGATTAAGGGTGAGGATGAATTTCCGAATTTAATGGAAATATTCTTTAATCTATAATCTTGTTTATAATTGAAATTTATACGTAGCCTACACTATATGAGCCCGGAATTAACAATGATAGTTTGATAATATTGATCTCATAAGATATCGAAAAGCGATGATGTGAATGTGGCTTGAATTTACGTGCTAATCGTCCTATGCCTATCTTTTTCTCTCTCTCTCTCTTTCTCTCTCTCTCCACCTCTATCTCTATCTCTATCTATCCATCTATCTATATATCTATCTATCTATCTATTTTTCTAGAATTCATCTATGAACTATTCCTAATTAACGCTATTAAGGTTTCGCTCTAAGGATCTCTCGGTGTTTCTCTTTCTTAAGAGGGAATCGACTTCGAGAGTGCGAGATGTTCGGTCGGAAGTCCAGACGAACCGTAAGCGTTTGAATTGCGGGCACCAAACTCAGATAAGGCGTAAAACCCCTTATCCTGCCCAGTGCTCCACAGTGGGTGAGACGAATTCAGACTCAAACAAGACGTGAAACCCCTTGTTCTGTCCAAAAAGCGCCTCAAGAAGTCAATCAGAACTCGGTCTAAGACGTAAAACCTCTTAGCCTGCCCTGAGATCACTTCTCAGTTGCTTACGGCTCGCTTGCGAGCCGCCGAACTCCTCTTCTGGTCTCAGCATCCCCTTTTTATAGCATCTCGCTCATCTCCCACTCTGGTCCATTTATCTCGGGAGGGGATGCTGAGCTTGCGCGTTGAGATTCAGCCGGATGCTGAGCTTCCCTACTTCTTGCCTGTAGAACGATGAGCACAGTTGCCATTCTACAGGGGCTAACCTACTTTCTTATATCTACAGAGCTTATAACATCCGCTTACAATATATATATTTTTTAAATATACAGAATGGGTTGAATATATATGTTTATTATATGAAATATATATATATATATATAAAGGGTTTTCCAATAGGGACATAACAATTTCGTATCTTTATATGAACGCACCCTTAAACTTTTTTAATGAACTGTCAATGTCAAAACGTTAGTTAAAGTCAACATTTTCACCATGGTAAAGTTCACGAACCAGCAACGTTTGGAAATCAGTAAAAATTACTACCGAAATTCTGAGTCGGTGGTCACAACTTTAAGAGCGCTTACTCCAATTTTCGGCTGTAATAATCGTCCCACCCAACAGGCTGTGCGTGCTATAGTGGATAAATTCGAGACCAAACTTACACTATTGGACGTTCCAGTGCTAAAAAGACGTCGTATTGCTTGAAGCGAAGAAATAATCGCAGCCGTAAGTGCCGTAAGTATTATGCGAAAAGATCGTGGCCTACATGCTTTCAAGATAAAATTGACTCAAGAACTAAAGCCACTTGATCATTTGAAACGTCGAAACTTCTCCAATTAAGCTCTGGCAAAGCTTGAAGAAAATGAAGAATTTCATGGAAAAATCATCTTCAGCGATGAAGCTCATTTCTGGCTCAATGGCTTTGAAAATAAGAAAAATATGCGTTATTGGTCGGCAACGAACCCAAATGTGCTTCTTGAGACACCGTTGCATCCGCAAAAAGAGACTGCTTGGTGCGGTTTTCATGCCGGAGGTGTGATTGGGCCGTATTTTTTCGTGGATGAAAACGACCGTCATGTTACCGTCAATGGAGAGCGCTATCGTGCTATGTTGGAAGATTATTTGTGGCCAGAATTGGATGAAATTGACATCAACGATATGTGGTTTAGACAAGATGGTGCCACTAGCCACACAGCACGCGTCACAATCGATTTATTGAATGGCAAATTCGGTGAACGTGTTATCTCGAGAAATGGCCCGGTCGAATGGCCGCCTCGTTCATGCGATATGACGCCATTGGATTTCTTTTCATAGGGCCATATCAAGTAACTGGTCTATGAAAACAAGCCAGAAACTTTAGACGACCTCAAAGACAACATCCAACGCGAAATTGCCAACGTTCCGGTCGAAATATGTGCCAGAGTGGTGAAAAATTGGGTCCAAAGAACCGACCGCTGTAAACGGGCTCGAGGTGGCCATTTAACCGATATTAAATTTCATTCATAAAATGTAATGCTTGCACTACACCCAAAATAAATTTGAACTCAATATTTCAAATATTTCTGTGTTTTATTCATAGATAAAATTGTTATTTCCCTATTGGAAAACCCTTCATATATATATATTCTAACCGAGCGTTTCTCCGAGCCCCTGCAGAATGGCAATCGAACTCACCATGGAGTACGACGAGGAAGCAGAAAGGCCAGCGTACAGGCGCTAGCATGAGGCGCAAGGGCCCACCTACCACCCGCGACCGCGAGATCACGGTGGGGATCGTAGCGAAACAGGATAAAAGCGGAATACTGCCAGAGAAATAGCATTCTAGCGGCTCGCAAGCGAGCCACAGGCTGGTGCTGGGCCATGAGCTGGTAGGGTCCATGGTGAGGGCCGTTTACGTCCACGTTCTGCGAACACTGCTTCAGGGCAGGTTAGAGGTTTTCTGCCTTCAACTGAGTTTTAAAGAACTTCTTGAGATCCACTGGGGCAATCTGAGAGTTTTCTGCTCTCAGCTGAGTTTTGGTCGATTTCTGAACTGTTAAGGTGTGCTGGGAAGGTCAGCAGTTTTCTGCTCCGTGTCCGAGTTTGTCCACCGCAACCCTAAGGGTTCCTCAAAGGAACTTTACATGTAAATTTCGATTTATAAATAAAAAACTTAAAGTCCCTATTCCTGCGGCTGCATACGAGAGAGAACGAAGCTCACGAGGCGTTCTGTCCATGACTGTAAAAATCCAAATCAGTACTAAAGGAAAACTCCAATATATCGCATGCTCCTCGCGACATATAATAATCAATACAAGGGAAGTACATGCGCATAGTATAGAAAATTTATATAAAATTGTAAGCAGGTTTATGCGAAATCATAGGCGCCTGTAGTATTATTGGCGGGTGTAACGTTAATAGATAAAGTAAGAAAGCTTATATCAGATAGGGCAAGATTTATGTTTTTAGATAATATTGTTACATTATCCAAATAATAAATTTGATTAGTCAAACTGTTTCTCTATTCCTCTATTTCTATTTTATGTATTGAGCATATTTCTTGAATATATTGTACAGAGGAACAGTTCATCTCAGGGCACTAAGATTAAAGATTATTTTAATACGTTAAACAACTGTCCTCATTTCTTCTCCCGTGTCAATCCTGATAATCATAATTGATAAAATCTAAGAATATAGTGTAATGGACAAAAAAAACATACATAAAATATATATTTAATATATTTATATTTCTATGCGGGTCCTTGTGTAAGATACTGATAAAATTTCAAATATCGAAGGGTAAAGAGGTAAATCTGGGGTTTATATATTATTGATTGTTCCAATAGTGGGAGACCGCTCGTATTCTCGTAGATCGCTACGTACCTTGTTACTCATTGGATCGGCACGTACCTTGCAATTTAGTGGATCTTCACGCCTTTTGCAGCAATGTCAATGACCACACTTACTGACAATCGCGTGAGGTAAAAGCAGCAATAGCCGGACAGTACCCAATAGCCGGACAGAGCCATGATTTTTTCTCAAAATTAGAGATTTATGTATCACTTATCGCTATCTTGGTGTGCTGTATACAAACCTCAACACAAACACTTTTACAAAGTGAAAAATTTCTAAAATTAGAAATTAAAACTTCGCCAAGAAAAAAAAATTTCTCTACTGGAGCACAAGGCTGGTCGAAATGTAGCGAAATCTGCTTTATAAACTAACTGACGTGTTGTCTTTGTTAAGAAAATAACATTTACATTTACGTTCGTTTGCCGTTTTTAATAAGTGTTACACTAAAGTTAAATGCTCTATATAAACCATAATATTTTTCAAAATTGATTAATGTCCGGCATTAGATTGCACTGCTTTACGAGAGAAAACGGCTTTGATAAAGAAACAGGAAGAGACAGAGAAGAAAGAAGCTACAATTAAAAAAATCAAGAACAGAAAGAGAAAAAAGAAGCTGCATTAAAGAAAAAACAGGAATAGCAAGAAAAAAAAGAAGTCACGTTAAAGGAAAATCAAAAGCAGGGTCAAATGAAAAAATCTTTGAAATGAATGAAAAAAGAATAAAACAAAAAACCAGCAAGAAAACGAAGAAGCAGAAGTGTTAAATAAATATTTTATTATATAAATGTAAAGCAAAGTTCATAGAAAAAGAATTGGCAAAATAAATTCAACTTATTCAATAGGCCTCAAAAGAATGAAGTTCATTAACAATTCTATTTGTAAAATCTTTTCAATATTTTTTTTTTATAAGCGTAGACCTAAACAATGTTTCCGTAAATATTTCTCAGTGTTTATTATGCTTAGAAAATATCAAATCCAAATCAATCAAATCATAATATTCTCTAGTCCGAGTATTGGTGCAGCGCTGTTCGGCTATTGGATCAATTCACTTTTCGCGTCCGGCAATTGGCTCCAAATCATTATTTAATAAAGAGAATTATTAAAATAGATTATTCAGATTTAACACAACTCTCCACTTTTTTTTATAGTAGGAAGGGCACATACGGGGCAAAATTCGTCAAGTGTACCAGCCTAAAAACTTTTTGTCTCTGATTTCCTTAAAAGTCCACGAAATTATTGTCCTAGTGAACCTCTTTTAATTCTCCTAAGAGAACGCTCTAGTACGACGGGTTGTCAATATACAGGGGCTCGAATTTTCAACCTTTTACCGCGCACGCTGATACTCAATTAACCATAACTTCTACAAAAGTTATCCAAATTAATTTTTTTATCGAGGTCTTGAAAACTTTTTTTCATCAACTTTACGCTAGAAGCAATGGTTTTGAATAAAAAAAATTATTTGAACTTCATTTTTTTATTTTAAACATGTTTTTAAAAAAGCTTGAGTTTTTCCCTTCAAAGTGAGCCAAGGTCGAAAGTGGGGCCGGAAGAAATTGGTGGAGATATAGAACACTTCTCGCGCGCGGTTTCTGCGTCGTAGTGCAGCTAGGCGCCACGATCACGACGTACCGTCCATTGGGAACTTATTTAATTGTACTTTGTATAATATGTTCGTAAAACTGTTATTTTTGGCTGGTATGAATTTAAAAATAAAAATTAATTTGTAATTAGGGGTGATTTTTAGTGTGAGTCCCCTCGCCTCTCACATCGAAAATTGAGTCAAATAATTCGCTTATTACATTGTATGTGCACTTCTCTTTCTTCTTTGCCTCGCATTTTTTTCGGGAAAACATCACATTCTAATGATGACGAATATTTTCTCAACATGAGAGTTAATTCAGCAGAGGGAACGAAAGAGTAATATTTTTGTGTACCAGGCACTGTGTTTGCTGACGCAAATCTACTCTTAAGTTCTTGAGATGTGATAGCGTGATTTTCTTTAGGACTAGAGAATACTAAAGTTTCAACTAAATTTTTCTTTGCCCATTGATACAAGACATCAGCAGTCAAAATCGGATCTTTAGATGACGCTTGTAGGCTAGCACGCGCTGCAAGTCTTTTTGAATTTCCCCTAATACCATCACAAGGGCCTTTTCCGTGCGATGTTGCATGGAAATGACACTCGGATGGAATACCAAAATCTATCTCAAGGTGGAGCAAATTGATGAAGTTATATTTATCTTTAAAGTGCTGGGCGGCTCCATCTGTAAAATAAATCATTTTTCTGGGTTGAAAATTCTCTTTTAAAAATTGTGTGATAATTTTTTGAAATTCGTACACAGCAATGTGTATCATGAGTCAAAAAGTCTGATAACATAGCAAGGCTGCGGTGCTTTAGAATGTTGTCCTGTTTATAATAAATTACCACTGTAAAAATGGTAGCTTGATCATTGTTCCAATGAAATGACTGAGCTGCATTCTGGACTACAAAGGCATAGTTTTCAGCGAAATCACAAAGGATAATAAATTCTCCTTCTTTCAGTGTGTCCTTAAGGTTTCTGAAGAAATACGACTGTTGATTGGCTGTAAAAGAGTTTGGTTAAATAATGCAGTTTGTAGTCGATTATTTGTAGTCGACTAGAAACCGTATATTCTGAATTTGAAGCATGGGCGCTCGTGAGGCAGAAGCCGCACGCAAGGAGTGTTATATATCTCCACCAATTTCTTTCGACCCACTTTGGACTATGGCTCATTTTAAAGGAAAAAAATCAACCTTTTTTTTTAAACATAATTTTGGAAAGAAAATTAACGGCCGCACTTGGAGGAAAACTTAAAAACATGTTTAAAATTAAAAAATGAAACTTAAATAATTTTTTTAATCTAAAACCATTGCCTTCAGCGTAAAGCTGATAAAAGAACGTTTCTAAGACCTCCATAAAAAAATTAATTTAGATTATTTTTTGCAGAAGTTATGGTTAATTGAGTATCAGTGTGCGCGGTAAAAGGTTGTAAATTCGAGCCCCTGTATACTGACAACCCGCCGTACTAGAGGCGTTCTCTTAGGGGAATTAAAAGAGGTTCACTAGGACAATAATTTCGCGGATTCTCAAGGAAGTCGGAGACAAAAAGTTTTTAGGCTGGTACACTTGACGAATTTTGCCCCATACATCAAAATAATCGCGGCAATTCTTGATTCGGCATCACATTTGGAACGATTAATACAAAAAATTGAATGACATTTCGTTAGATGTCCGGCTATTGGTGCTTTTACCTTAAATGCATGAACTCGCGGCGCGCTCCCACGCAAGTCATGCAATCGGGATCAAAATCCATCGCCTCTCGGTGCAGTACATCTTTCTCTTGTCTTTTCTGGTATGTAACTCACTATATATATGTTGACAAGTCGGTGAAATTGTACTAAAGTATAATAGTACTGTCTCCTTAACATTTCTAATACTTTTATTATTAAAACAATGTTTTACGGGTAAAGACGCACTCAGGAAAAAGTCTGGTTAAAAAAACCAGAATTTCGATTATTTCAACTGAAAAAAATTTTACGTAAAGCCGTACTAGTAATTCCGCTTAAAATCGTTAAAAATTCAAGTAAAAACTTTTGGTTGTTTTGATCTTTTATTCCAGTTCATGTAATACAATATTCTAGTTGATATCACCGTGATTTTTCTAATAAAAAATTTCTCGTTACATTCACGGTTACTTACTGGTAAACTTAACTAATTAAATCCATTTCACATTACCATATTTGTAGTTAAATTTACTAAAATTTCCCGGTTTAATGCTAACATAACCTTAATGATAAATAATGGTTGAAAGACCTGGGAATTATAAGTTTTAAAATGTAAAAATATCTATTTATTGGTGAATTTTTTTATTTTCTTGATACTATTATTAAAAATTTACATTTAAATACATATAAATCTGCAATCTACAAATTTCTTTACCTTTGAATTTTTCCTTTAAGTTCTCTAACTTCCACTCACTTAACACCTGGTACACTTTATTCTCCATTTCTTTGAAACTTTGTAAAAATAATTCGAGACAAGACGCGAGATCTTTAAGATTCCTTTGGACTCTACTTTGTTTTCCTTGTCACTTGTTTTTGCAAACTGCCTAATACACAACATATCTAACACGAAACCAGTATCAACATGTATACAAGCCTCGGCATTTTGCCTCTTATGGTGCATTTATACCTAAGTCTGCCTGACCGGTGCGGACAGAAAATACATAAGAGCAAAAAAGACAGACGTTTTCTTTTTGTCCAATTTTACCAGCCCTGTCCGACTAAAAACAAAATGGCGGTTCCTCAGTGATTATAGTTTCTATGTGCGAAGTTTTCTCACCAGAGCGGCGCTGCACGCGGCACGCTCTACAAAAGCATTGTAATAATAGACAAATATTTTAAAAAATTTAAATAATTAAGTTTCTGAACAATATGAAATGCAAAAATGTTCCTAAAATGATGCTAGGACATAAAATACACATTTTGCATAAATCAATTAATACAAAATAAAAAAAAGAACACATTAAACTTCGTAAAATATATACTGTGGATATGCATGATGAATTCTTGAGACCCTGAACAACATTTTTTTTATGTTATTCCCATATAATTGAAAATATATTTAAAAATAAATAAATAGCTTAAGCTTATAAATAGAAGTATTTTCCATTTTTATTTTCCAGCTTCAAACGAATGAAATGAAAAATAAATATTTTGTTAAGCCCTGTGTTCAACATAAAAAACCATGCGAAGAGAAATATTTAAACAATTGAAAATTTGTAAATGTAACAAAAAATATTCATTACTATAAAATTTGCTAGTATATATTTTTAACATATTTAAAATTTTTAACATGTGCAGATCGATGATGACTAGTTAAGTGTCGCAAAGCTGGGCATGCTTTTTTTTCAAAACGCTAAATTTTTCAATTTCAGCCATTTCCTGTCTTACGAATTGTCTCATTCTTATTTAAAATAAAATTAAATCACATATGCTAACATCTCTACAGCTTCATTGGCATGTTCTTTGCATTGAAAAATAAATTTTGTTTCACATGACAAAAAGTATTCATTACTATAAAATTTGCTAGTACATATTTTTAACATATTTTACATTTTTAACATGTACAGATCGATGATGACTAGTTAAGTGTCGCAAAGCTTGGCATGCTTTTTTTTCAAAACGCTAAATTTTTAAATTTCAGCCATTTCCTATCTTACGAATTGTCTCATCCGTATTTGAAGATAAAATTTATTTATATATGCTAACATCTCCATAGCTTCATTGGCATGTTCTTTGCATTGAAAACTAAATTTTTTTTCATCAGATAAAATAAAATCGTCTAGAATTAGATCAAAAGAATTGCTAGACCGGGAATGTTTGTTAAATAGATATTCGACAACTGTGATAAGCTTGTATAACTTAACATTTGGATGTATAAAATCTTTATTTATTTTTGCAAATATACTCAAACTTTCAGGTAACTGATCACAAGAAAAAGTTATCTTATCTGCATGAATTTCAGAAGTAGTAAAAAATGCATTTGAGCATGTCGAACACTGAGTGTGCTGTTTAATGTAAGCAGTTATACGACCAGTTGTGTAAAAAATCAAACAATCTCTAACAGCTGGTAAAGCATAATCGTGCGCTACTGCATCTACAAAATCACTAAAATCAGTGTCTTCACAATCGATTATTGCTTTTAACTTTTCTCGAATTTCTTGAATTGCGCTTTTACTATTCGACTGATGTAATTCTTTCAATTTTGAAATTGTTATTAAGGGTTGTGGAGGGTTGCCATCGAAAGTACTACAATTTCCAAGCTTGGAGGTTTCAAAATGCTAAAGGCATAGAGGCAAGAAGGTTGGTGTACAAGGATGATCATTTGTTCCTCCAGCTAATATGATAGTGCCAAAAAATCTCTAAACAAAAGGAAAGGAACAAAAAATTAGTGAAACTTTTATACAGTATTGATAATATTCCATTCGAAATCTCATACTGAATAAAATATTTTTATCTTGATCAGTTAAATTTTCTGAAATTAAGGAAGCTAAAGAAATACTAAATGGATTTTGAATGCAACATCAACGACACTATATTTCTTATACAAATACATTTTGTAAAAAAATATAAAAGTGCTTTCTTCGATATTTACATTTCACTGGAAGAATTCGGATGAAATGGAATGGATTGAAGGGATATAAAGATAAATTTTGGAGTTAAATAAGTACCGTGATGATTAATATGAACGTATCTGGAAATAAAATATTAGACCAGATTTTATATAAAGATATTTTACTATACGCGTAAAAAATACTAAGTATAAAGTAATTAAAATAAATATTTTAATATTATTATTATAAACGGTAGTTTATCTTTCCTGCAAAACACGTCATATTAAAATGAATACATATGTTCATATTTTTCCGCGAAGTTCAATACTTACAAAAATTGATTGAATATAATGAAAAAAGACGAAAAAAATCAGCTATATCTGATAAAGTATCTAATATATCTATATTCCCTGTACGAAATATGTCGACCATAACCGAAGACATATATACATATGTTAAAAATATGCACTAGCAAATTTTATAGTAGTAAATATTTTTTGTCATGTGAAACAAAATTTATTTTTCAATGCAAAGAACATGCCAATGAAGCTGTAGAGATGTTAGCATATGTGATTTAATTTTATTTCAAATAAGAATGACACAATTCGTAAGACAGGAAATGGCTGAAATTGAAAAATTTAGCGTTTTGAAAAAAAAGCATGCCAAGCTTTGCGACACTTGACTAGTCATCATCGATCTGTACATGTTAAAAATTTAAAATATGTTAAAAATATGTACTAGCAAATTTTATAGTAATGAATATTTTTTGTTACATTTACAAATTTTCAATTGAGTAAATATTTCCCTTCGCATGGTTTTTTATGTTGAACACAGGGCTTAACAAAATATTTATTTTTCATTCCATTCGTTTGAAGCTGGAAAATAAAAATGGAAAATACTTCTATTTATAAGCTTAAGCTTTTTATTTATTTTTAAATATATTTTCAATTATATGGGAATAACATAAAAAAAATGTTGTTCAGGGTCTCAAGAACAGTGCGTCCAGATTTGACACGCGAACGTTACGCACACAACGCCAACAGCAGTAGGTAGGTGAGAATGGTTGCGTGCGCAGCGTAGTGTGTCTGCTGTTCGCAGTGGTTCTCTGAGTTTTCTCTGGCTAAAGGCTCCTTGTACCTACAGCTGATATTGCGTGCGCGAGGAATCACATGTACGCACTGTTAGCTAAAGTTGTGTAAGTTAGATTGCTATATGAAACTCAACAATTTGTAGGAGCACTGCTTACAAAATACAAATCGACAGCTTGCTCGGTTTTTATGTTTCTTTCGACTCTGCTGGATTCCGTGCAAAAGAGGCGCGAAAGAGTTTCCGAATTCGAAATGACGGAACATATAATTTGAAAACTTAACCCTAAAATCAAAATTTTATAATGTGTAAAATCTTTTACATGATAGTTTTAATAAACAAGTGTTAATTAAGTGGTTCAATATTTAAGCAATTTAATAATTTATATTCTAATTCACATACGAAATTACAATTACTAAACAATTTTTTTGTATGAACTTGATTCGACAAACCTTTACTACGGAGTAAAATACTTTAAATACCATATTTTGAAATACATAACATCTTTTACGTGACAATTTCAATATATAAGTGTAAACAAAAGGTTTCTTTTCTTTTTTGATGAATAAATTATATTTACATTTTCATACGAAATTACTCATTGTGATTCTTTGTTATTAAGTAAACGTGACCAATATTATAAAAATAAAATACTTTAAAAAAAAGTTTTAGAATACTTAAAAATTTGTATATGACAATTTTAATGTATAAATGTAAATGAAAGGTCTGATTATTGAAAAAAGCCTTATATATGAATTCGCATGCGAAACTACAAATTGAGATTTCTTTGGTATGAAGATAATTCGACAAACTTTTATAGTAAACTAAAATACTTTAAATAATTTTTTTGGAATACGTAAGATCTTTTAAAAGATAATTTTAGTATATGCACTGCCATCAGAAATTACAGGTTCACTTGTACTTTTATCTACTGTTAAAGCATCTTCATTTTTATAATAACACGTGATGTAAAAGATTTTAACTATTCCACAAATTTTTAATGATATTTTATTCCAAATAAATATTTTCCACTTCATATCAGAGAAATCTCAACATGTAATTTAGTATTCAAATTTAAATATAATATATTTGATATTTAAAGAATCAAACTATTTATTCACACTTCGATAGTCTCTAAATCATTTATATCCAAATACAATATAATTTATTTTTGAATAATCAAATATTTCATTTACATTTATTTGATGAAATTTTCATGTAAAAGGTTTTAAGTATTCTAAAAACTTTTTTGAGGTACTTTATTCTAAAGGAAATTTTTTGAAATTTATTTCTTACTAGACAAATTTCAAAGTTAAATTTCTTATGCTAAATTAAACATGTTTTTCAATTTTTTAAATAATAAAATCTCTTATTCACACGTGTATACTAGAATTTTCTAAAAATAATTTTAGTTAATTAAGAAATTTTGTTCCCAAATATTTGATTATTAAATTTGTAAAATTTATTTTATATTATAAAACTCTTCAGATGCAATTTTACATGAACTTTCAGCAGATATTGCGTGCGCGAGGATTCACACATACGCACTGACATTTAAAGTTGTGTAAGTTTGATCGCTATATGAAATCAAAGCAAGAAAATCAAACAAGAAGAAGAAGAAGAAGACATCACATCGCCTTGTCACTGAGCAGTGGGAAAATGCCGAGGCTTGCATGCATGGCAAAAAACGAAAAAGCGCCAGATGTGTAGACAGTGAGGCTAACAACGGCGTATCTTGAAACTGCTTTTATTATATTTTCCTGTAACATTAAATGTTCCCTTTTTTCAGCTTGTCTGCTGTAGATCTCGACACACACACACACAACCAGCTTGGAAGCATACGTGAAATTTCCGGCAGAATATTTTCTTTTCCTGGCTTCAACCAGTCCCGAATTTCGACGCACTTCATAGTCTAAAGTTTTGTTCTTTATAAATCTTCCTATCCATCTCACTTGACCTGACATTTTTGTAACTGTTAACAATAACCTTTGACATCCGTCTACACTGAGAGACTTTTCGTTAGAGTAAATGATAAAGATGAATCAAAATTTAGTATAATATCGTTTCAAAATGGGGAAAGCCGAGGCTTTATTATACTTATTCATATTATGACATCGAAGTTTGATATAGTCATAACGGTCTTTAATATATGGAGAAGATAAAGTAGTATTTTAAATACTAAATATTATGAATCTCTATTCGAGAAATTGAAAGTACGAGAAAATGATATTATGATTACTAAGTTGTCTAAAAATAATTTGAATTAGATAAATAATGAATATCACATTTTGGAAAGCATGTTTGAGAAATTCATACTATGAATATGAACTTGCCAGAAATCTCACGACGCGCAGCAAAAATCAAAACATTAATTCTTGGTTTTTCATATAATTTGTTTCAGAATGTCGTCCGAGTACTTCCGACGTTATCCGAATAGCTTCGTAGACTCGAATCCAAGTCTGCCCAACCCCCAACTCAGTAGTGGGTTATAAGCGACATTTATTTCGGAATATTGCAAGCGAGAATAGCCGAGAGGCTTTAGGCGTTAGGAATGCGTTTAGTTAATGTAGATATAGGTAGAGTTAGGGGGTTCGAACCCAAAGGCGATTCTGAAATTTAATTTCAAGCGTATGCGAATATAAATAGTGTAGCATTGTGTATTTAAATATATGAACATAACTAAGGTGTGATAATAATATTTGTGTATGTGTTTCCACTGAAACCTCCCCTCTTCTGAGTGCCCAAAGCACTCCCCTCTATCTTCCTCTTGCTTCGCACGCGTTAGAAAAAGACACCACACAATCCATAACCCGCAGACGTCCCTTCTGAAGGTCAAACTTTTTGGTGGAGTGAGTGATTTTTCATATAATGGTTTTCAGGTTCACATATTCTTTGTTTCGCTTCGAAACTTTGATATAGTAAATTTCAAATTCTCGTAGATTTAATAACAGTTAGTAGGACATATATTCCATTTATTCAAACGAAAATATTAATTTCGCCGCTTGAAAATCACTATATTAATTTCTGATACGTAAACCCTGTTTGCCTCACTTTGAAATGATATTATACTAAAATATGATTCACTTTTACGATTTATTCTAACAAAAAGTCTCTCAGTGTATTCGAACGCATATAACAGTTAGGTTTAAATTGCAGTATTGCACGATCTACGAGTCGGCTGCTCGCATAGCATTGGTGACTATACGTATACACACATACTACGAATTTTAAGCCAGTAGCGCACTAAAATTTTCACCATGTGAGCCCATGAAATTTTTTCAAAACAGCATAGCTCAACTGCGCTTCACGGGACTCTACTATTTGTACGGGGATGGGACTTACATTCAACCTTAACCGAAAGTTTTTTGAACGACTAGTTGTAGTTTTAATCGAACTCTTTTTCTTAGTGTGTACTTTAAAGAAGACTACTAGGTCGAATCAACTTTGTACCAACACTGGGATTTTATAGCGTTAATAATCAGAGACGATCAGACACTGGGTGGACCTTGCTGTCGACTGTCGGAATTTAAATTTACTGTCGGAAAATTACTGTTTCCACACTCGGAAGAAGATTGGGCCTGTTGTACACCCAACGTTGTACAAACACTGATAATTTTCAGTCGACTACTGCGACTAATTAGACAATGGGTGGACCTTGTACATCCATTGTCCGAAAATTACTTTTTACACAATCGGAAGAAGGTTGGGCCTGTTGTACAATAATTCATATTATTGTTATTATTTTTTGTTAAATAATTATTAATATTTATCAACCTAATTTACTACATTATAGACGTGAGGCAGAGCTCTTATTTTATACGATGTTTATATATGATTAATTGCCTTGCCGATATCTGGTAATTCTTTACAGGTATTTTCCTATTGTTAATGCAATGAGGAGTCATGCATCAGCTATATCCCTAAGAGTTCACTGGGTTGCCTAGGTGCAGGCGAAAGGAATAAAAATTTTTAATTATCCTGGGATGTAACATTTTCCTAATTTAATAATAATAAAATTAATATTATGAATAAATTGTTACTAAGAATCGAATAGCATAATTAAAAGATAACGAAATACCATCAAAAATTAGCAAAGCTTCCTCAGAGACGCCAAAAGTTCTCAATTTGGTTTCCAATTCCAGAAAAGATAAATAACGTTCGTCATTATTCTTTCTAGATCATCTATCATCTGCTAATGTGGAAATTATACTTAAAAACAGAAAAAATAATCCTTGTAAAAAATACAACGCGGTAAAAATACACAAACAGAAGAAAAGGAGAACTTGCGGCTGTTTACTACGGTGGCATGCAATCGATGCATTGAAATGTTGATCTGAAGCAAGAAATTTTTCTTATGCACTTACCTTTACTTAGAATCCTATAAATTCGAACTTAAATTCTATCTTAGGATTTAACTTCTATGAATCTGCATATCTGTAAAAATATTTTCCTTTGATTAATGAGGACCTCCAATTCTACCAAACATTGATACTCGTATGCCCACAAGTTTACAAAGTTCACGTTCGCTGCCGCGTCTTTACTTTCACGCGGCTGCGAAGTGCGAATTTCGCTGATTCTCAGTGAGAACGTTGTTCACAGATTGAAATAGCGGAAATTTTCTCTGATTCAGATTAAGAGGGTCTATTCTGCTCATAAAGGGTGTCACAGCATAACCATTCAAGTGCCTTCTGTTTTGAAAACACGTTTTATTAGTTTGAAAATTCTCTAAAATTCTACCGGATATTGTGGTGGTTTTTTAAAACACTTAATTTTCTATAAAAATGTACACTGAGAAAAGAACTCTCTAAATCGGAATCAGCGATAAGTATGCCACTGATTACAATCACCGTATACACATATACTGATGATTCAGTTGAATTTCACTGATTAATCACCGTATATTTGCTGACTATAATCAGTGGTATAGTTATAGCTAATAATATAATCAGCGGAATTTTGATGATTTAGATTAAGAGAAAATACTATTGATTCTATAGCATTTCTGCAAAAAGTATGTTTATCACTGATTCAAAAAAAATATATTGTGAAGAAGTAATAAATACGCAATTATACAAATTCTATAGCATATTGTTTTTAATCAATGATATACAAGCTTTTGGCAGAAATGCTACAGATTCAGTAGCATTTCTCCTTAGTGTGAGTGCCATGGGCACACTTGCGGAACATTCATGCGCATTCGTCTTCAATGTATTGAGAAGACCAAGAAAATGCGCCTGAGCCTTTTTGAGACACCAAAGCTGTTCGCAAGCATAAAAGAAACAGTTAAGAGGGTTATAAAAACGAAACTATTACATTCTGTTTTTGTACTAAATATTTACAAAATACAAATGAAGTAAATATTTTGTATAAAAATAACACTGCAGTATTGTAAAATCCTTCTTTTTTTCAAAGAAACGATTTTTACATTTAATTTTTCAGCTTTCATTTTATCTCGTAATGCGTTTATAATGTTTCACGTGTATGTTTTATGTTACTTGGGATCTAAAAAATTAAAAATTTATCCCGATGGACTCACATGCTATTATCGCGACACCCTTCAATTAATCAATTATTCTCTATCATCAACGATCAATAAATTTCATTTGAAACTACTTTTACTGAGCTATGTCGATGATCATTAACCAACTAATTCACTCATTTCCAGTTCATTACTGCAGTACCGACATGAGATGCTACGTATTATCATACAATTATTTACCATTTAAACAGGGTACTGTTCTTCTTTACCTCTCATTACTACGTGATTAAATGATCTTTTGACAGGATGCATTGCTCTCTCATATCCTTCCTGTTTTTATTTTTTTCAGAGGAGAAAAAAGAATGAATTTACGCACGCTGAGTGGGACTCGGCCGATGCAATACCCACTAATATCAAAACTCCCCTGTTTCCTCGCTATACAATGACCGCGGAACCGCGTTAACTTTAAACTTCAAACTTTTTTAACTTTCAACTTCGGCGCCATATGCGAAACCTGGGCGTCCTCCAATCCTGCCTGCTTGGTATTTGATCGTGGCCTCTTCAAGGTTTCCTTTTTGGGGCTGCCTCACGAAAACTCGCACAACGCATTGTACTCGGGATGTGATCGACCCGGGGCTTCTCCTCTCTACACGGGAAAGGAACTCGGCAGTTTGCTCGCTCGCGACGGTGGCCTCACGCGCCCAGAGTGTGCGTGCGTCTAACTGCCACATTTTGGAGGGGGTGCTACTTGTGAACTTGGAAGTTTACGAGCTTTTGAGACTAGCAGAAAATCTTCCAATTTGCGGGTAGAACCGCTTCTTAGCTGGCGGCCTGCAATTTGATTAGTTCATATGATAGAAAGTAATTATCATCATCAATATTGTTACTTTTACTATACGATTGATATAATACTAACAGAATAAAAAATATTTCAATATGTTGAATGGATATCATATTGACCCTAGTTATCGCCGATTATTAATACAAGCTAAAATTTTACTCAGTGCAATATATTATTAATTAAAATCTTTATACCCGTGGATTCAAGAAAATTAAGCTCATCAACCAAACTTTGAAAAACTTTAGCGTTATCACTTTTTTTTTACCATCGGTTACAATTAATGAATAAAATAAAATATTATTGTACTTAAACGAGATGCAATTTGTGTGGAAGACAAACTCTTGATGCATAAAGAGCACCTAACTTTTGGTTACCCGCATGAATGCCCAAACAATTACCAACTTCCAAATCATCATAGAATAGAAAGATAGGTAAAACTATTTCGTTAACAAACTATCCCGAATATTTACATATCCATAAATCAGCCTGAATTACATTTGTACAACGCAGTTTTTAAAATCGATTATGTTTTTAATATTTTCAGAATGTCTTCTTTCAAATAATGCAAGAATATGCGTTTAATGAAATGTATAAAAAAATCCATGAAATCTTGAAATCGTGAACAGTTTCCAATGGGTATTGAGGGTTAGCGTACAAAGAGATAATGTACATTTAAAAAGTATTGAAAACTATTTTTCATAGCGCCTGCTTTGGAAATCCGATTTTCGGTACCTGTAGAGCGGGTTGAAACTACGATTTTCAACCCTAGGGTTGAAAGTCGCTGTTTCAACTCGCTCCACAGTTACAGCCAATCAGATTCTCAAAAGAGTTGCTATGAAAAATAGTATACATTACTCGAAACAAAACACAGCAAAAGCATTTCGTGTGATTGCAGCCCTCGTTTCACTCGGGCAGCAAACTTCACACTCATGCAATCACTCTGTTTCGCCCCTTGTAATGTAATATACTATTTAATGGAGAAGGAGTCATTTTTTCAAATTATCAAATCACTTTACTGATACAAAGTGCGAGAAAGTTCTGAAACGACTTCTGAAAGAGTTCAATATAGTCCTATATTAGTTTTAATTTATTTCAATAATATTTGTGGACCCAAAGGTGTAGGAAAGAATTGTAGACGTGGTTTATGGATGAATTGCAACAAATTCTTTTATTATATCTCAGTATCCTTACATCAATTTTTAAAAATATTCTAATGTGGCGTTGCTATAGCGAGATTGTAGGGAACGATGATTGGCTGACTGCGTTTCGGCGAGTTTCTCGACTACTCGTAATACTATCTTCTATGCCACAGCGGTGGCCATGTTGCAACGCCAGTTGGTAGCGGATCACTGGCGGATCGTTCCAACACGCATAAGTGTGCTTGACAAGACGTCATATTGTCTCTTTAAATAAATTCTGTTATTTGTTAAAGTGAGTGATTATTTATTGCACCAGATGTAACCTAGGGCAGTAGGTTCCCTATAACCTCTCTATGAGTGTTCCACCAAAAATACCTACAAAATTGGTGACCCCAACGTGATACAACGTCGAAGGAAAAAAAGGAAGCTTCAGCTTCATGGAATCGTCAAACCTGGATCAAATTTACAAGTATCTCACTAAGGGACTGGAATTACTATGGATGATCGATTTTGCTACCAACTCACAGCTAATCTGAAAGACTGAGCAATTTGCGGCGTCATGCAAATTTCTTCAAAGAATTTTTACTACAGAAATAAGTTCTGCCTACATCACAGCTTCTTACTTCTGGAAGCAGGATTATTTGAATATTAACGGTCTCAACGACACATCTCTTCCAGAACTTTCTTCAAGAATCCTAACAAGGTTGTCTCCAAAAACTTCAATGGAGCTTTCTTCATATCTGTAATTCGGTAATGTCTTTTTTGACTCATCTTTTATCATATTGTAATATTTTTTGATTTTACATCTGAAATTTTTACTCCGAATTTTTAAATATTAATCCGACAAACTTCAACCGACGCTTATCATAGCGTGTTCTTGTAAACCAGTATTATTGTTTTGACCTTATCTATTGTTTGGTCATGACATTATTTGATCAAAATTTGTCGAATATCAGCTTTTAATAACTCATATTTAAACTTTTATTATCAATACCATAGATGGAATATTAAACTTGATATAATATTTGCTGTGAAAATTTATACGGCGCAAAAAATTGAATTTTGTATTATCTTATATTTAGAAATTATTAGCCATTTTAAAATGTTTTTCAAAAATGTTATTTGCATATCAACAAATTTGATGTCAAAATTATTTCAATTTTAACCTTAGTATTGTATCATAAGTCTTTTTCAAATCGTCTTCGTTAATTTGCAAATTTAATTATTTTCTTAAATTTGTCCGTCCCGACACTTAATGTAATTGTTGACAAGAACTTGTATCGATGCAATGTTCACAAATGTTCAATGTGATATATTTTTTTCTCTAGTTATCTTATAAATTATTTTTGACCAGTACTTCTCGAGTGCGTCACGTTTACATTTTTCTTTGATTATGTTTATGTAATTTTTACAACCGTTTTCGAAATTTCTTAATTTAATTATCAATTAATTTTAAGAACGAATACTGTCTAGATATTTTTTCGCAGAATTGGAAATGGTGTTTGGTGTCGCCGAGTGAGGCGTGCCCGTTGGTATTATTTGAAATTCAATATTACTCAATTCATCAACAATCACGATTTGACAACCTCTCTTGGCGTGATCACAAGGAAAATCAATCGTTACTCCGTAAATTAATTAATTAATTAATTTATGGAAAAGTACAGACATTAATAATAGAACATTTTTCAAAATTTTCCGAACTTGATTTCACGGCACATATTTGGATTATATTTTCCATTTTACTTTGCTATACGTCTGTTTTTTGGTATTACTTGTCACAGACCAATTCTTTTAAAATGGCAACTGGCGGACCATCCTCGGGGAAGGCCGAACTCACCAAAATGATTGAAAAGTTGGCTGTAATTGAGAATCAACGCGCGGATGCTTATCGCACGCCTAAAATTCCAAAATTTTTTCGTGAAGATCCTATATCTTTTTTTGTCATTATCGAAGCTTCGTTTCGGTAGGCGCAAATCAATTTAGAATCAACTAAGGCCGATTATTTAATAGCAAATTTGCATCACGATCTTATTCCACACATTAAACACATTTTAGAATTGGAGCCAAAACCCGCGGACATTTACTCTCAAATTAAAGATCGACTTATTAAAAGCTTTTCGGTTTCAGCTGAAACGCACTTACGTAAATTACTAAGAGGAGAAGTCATTTCAGAGGGAAAACCCTCCCTTTTATTAACTAGACTTCGCGCACTTAATGATGGCAGTTGTACAGACGCGGTAATCAAAAGCGTATTTCTCGAACAGATGCCCTCTCAAGTACGCGCGATTTTGGCTTTATCCAACGTGGAAGATTTGCAAGAACTTGCGAACCTGGCCGATAAAATTTCCGAACTATCACAACCTTCAAACTACCAAGTCGCTTCTGCGTCCACTCATGTCAATATTCCAAGCCAAAATTCTGTGATTCCAGTAACTAATGAGCATTTTTCGTCATTAGTCACCATCTTAACCAAGCAATTTGAGAGGCTCTCAAATGAAATCCGCGACTTAAAAACGGTTTCACGACCACGTGGTCGTTCCAATTCGCAAAATTTTCGGCGTGGTGATCGTTCGCGTAGTAGGAGTTCCCAGGGTCGCTGCTTTTATCATCAGCGATTTGGCAAAAATGCCCAAAAGTGTACCCAACCATTTTCCTGGAAGGTACCATCGAAATCGGAAAACTGACTCAGCCCTTTCGCACGGAGACCATCGATACGGTCTTTTCCGGTCCAAAGCGTCTCCATATTCGGGATTTTGCTAGTGGTATTATTTATCTAATAGACACCGGGTCTGACATTTCCTTGTTTCCGGCAGATTCTTCTATTCTAAAAAACCGTCCCAGCGACCTCATATTATATGCAGCTAACGACTCACGCGTCTGCACGTTCGGCGAGCGCTCAATTACGTTAAATTTTAACCTGCGTCGCCCCATTAAATGGAATTTTTGTATCGCAGCAGTCCCTTCTCCTATTATAGGAGCAGACTTGTTTGCGTTCTACCACCTAGTTCCTTTTCTTCATGAGTCTCGTTTGGTAGATACCACCACTGGTTTATGTATTCGTGGTTTTCTTAAATCTGCACTAGTTTGCAATTTAAGTTTGATTAGCCGTAATCACGCATTTTCACACATCCTAGAATCTTTTCCGGAACTCACATCTTTAAAGCAGGGTAATGTCACCATAAGTGCCGATGTGCACCACCACATTTTGACAGGCGGTCCTCCAGTTCATGACTGTGCTCGACGCTTATCTCCAGAAAACTAACAGCAGCTAAAGCGATTTTTAAACAAATGGTTGAGGATGGCATTTGTCAACCGTCCAGTAGTCCTTGGGCGACTCCTTGTGACGTTGCAATTTTCTTACCTAGGCAACTCACACTTCGGTGTTACGCCTTCGAGCAAACTCGGAATCAACAGGTAAGGTGACCTATTTCTCCTAGAGGGTTCGATACTCATAAAAATTCTAAGTCGAAAGGTATCCTAACCTTTCGCCTCCAAGCAGTTCGATATTCAATAACAATTATACCGCGGGCGCCAGACCTTGCTTGGGTCAACTTTGAAATCTCTCAAAAACAAAAAAACCACAAAAAAGAATATTATAACCTCCAAATTAAATAGTTCGAACCAAATCTTAGCCCTTAGCCCGTATCACCGGAATCCACGTGCCACAAATGACTATGCTAGCTCAGCCCCCCACCTACGGGGTCGTTGGTAGAGCGCGTGGTTCGTTCAAACCTACGGAAATCAGCTTGCGAAGATAAATAAAAGCAGTATGATTAAATCAATCAATTAAATCAATTTATTCCTCGTGTGGTCTTTAGATTTAACCTTTATTTTACTCCAAATTCCAAATTAGTCCAACGGTATATATTTCCTATCTCACCGTCCTCGCAACGCTTATCAGAATTACGCTCTTCTCCCATTGGTCGATCATTCTTTATCCACTTATAATTATTTATTATTCCGCATTAGAGTAGACGCTGTCCTCATCCGCTACTATTAGGAGTCTTGGGCAACGCTACAATCTTGCTTTACATACTTCTACGTGAGTACGGCGTTATTTCACACTTAGTGATCCCGTCTCTTTCTAACCATGGTTATGTCTCTTTTCAACCAATGGTAAAACTAACGCGCTTTCCTACATTTTATCAGGCCGCGTCCAATTAGCATCCAGGGTTGGATATTGGATCCTGGTCTCACCCGGAACTTGCCAAGGGTCTCGGCCAGGGTTGGGCAGTACCACTACGTCTTCGTCCGGAACATGCCTTAGACCTCGGACTTGGTGTTCGTCTGCCGCGACAACATCTCCACTGGTATTCAAAACCTACAACGGGCATCGCTGAAGTAGGTATACATTGTACCATAGTCTTAGTTGCCCAAAGTTTCAATTGCCCATAAAATCACCAGAAGTCACTATATTTGAAAAGCAGTGTTTGACGAAGATTATGAAAGGAATGCGTTAGCAAAAATTGCAAGTATATATCAAATATAGGCGGTAGAGAGCGCTTCAGGGAAATGTACAGGAGTCCTGCATCTTGCAATCCTCGCAGTTTTTGCCAACATATTCCTTTCATAATCTTCGTCTAACACTGCTTTTCAAATATAGTGACGTCTAGTGATTTTATGGGCAATTGAAACTTTGGGCAACTAAGACTATGGTACAATGTATACCTACTTCAGCGATGCCCGTTGTAGGTGGTGCGACTATTGGACTCCGGATTATGGCGGTTTCTTCTGGTGTCGTCTCGCCGGCAGTGCAAAAAAATAAAAAAGGCATAATTACTAACTGGCCATGGTTATGTGTGGATCCTTTGGTATCGGCGCGTCAAGTTACTTAAGCTACATTTTATTTATTAACGGGTGACTCAGGGTCATATGACCTATTAAGTGCGAAATTTAAATCCTAAGACACAATTTCCTTAGATAATATGCGATACAAGTGGCGTTGTGAGTCGTAGAAATTCTACGACGTCACATCCTATTCACATGATTAAAAAGAAGAACAGCGACTGGCGTGTTTGCGGTGATTTTTGCCGTTTAAACGCCATTACGGTTCCGGATAGGTACCCCGTGTCTCAGCTTCACGATTTTGCCTCAATGCTTCGAGGAAAAAAAGTATTTTCTAAGCTGGATTTGCATATGGCATACCACCAATTTCCTATCGCAACTGGCGGCGTACCAAAAACAGCCGTTCTTACCCCATTCGGTCTTTTCGAATACCGGGTAGTGACGTTTGGTCTCAGAAACTGATACAAATGATGCGGAACGCTCGTGTAAACCAAATGAAGCAGTAACTCCGGAAAATATTAAGCAAGTTTTGAAAATCGTGATGGATGACCGCAAACTGAAAGTCCATGAGATTGCTAAGATGGTGAAGATATCAACTGGAAGTGCGACTACGATTTTAAATGAAACATTGGGCACGAAAAAGGTCTTTTCCAAACGGGTGCCGCGTTTGCTCACAATGGAACAAAAGTAACAACGAGTCGACTATTCAAAGAGCTGTTTGTCACTGTTTACTCGCAATAAACAGGATTTCTTGCGTCGGTATGTAACAATGGACGAAACATGGATCCATCATTTCACTCCGGAGTCGAAGCGGCAGTCAGCTGAGTGGCGTGCAGCCGTAGCCGGTGAAAGCCGTTCGAAGCGTCCGAAAACGCAACAGTCAGCTGGCAAAGTCATGGTGTCAATTTATTGGGATGCGCACGATATAATTTACATCGACTACCTTGAAAAGGGAAAATATATCAACTGCGATTATTACATTGAGTTATTGGTGCGTTTGAAGGACGAAATCGCGAAAAAACGACCGCACATGAAGAAGAAAAAAATCATCTTTCATCAAGACAATGCACCGTGCCACAAGTCAATGAAAACAATGGCAAAATTGTCTGAATTAGGCTACGAATTGCTTCCCCACCCACCATACTCTCCAGATCTAGCCCCAGCGACTACTGGCTCTTTGTTGATCTCAAAAAGATGGTCCAGGGAAAAAGATTTGGCTCGAATGAGGAGCAAATCGCTGAAACTGAAGCTTATTTTGAGACCAAGGACAAGTCATTTTACAAGCATGGTATCGAAAAGTTAGAAAAGCGTTGGAATGATTGTATCGCACTTGAAGGTGAATTGAAAATGAATTTTGCAAAACAAATGTTGTTTTCTTAGTTAGTCCCGGGACTTATTGAACGATGTGTTATATATGGTCATCATCATAATACGGAAATAGTTGCTGGATTTGTATACGTAAAGCTTTCAGTTGTTCATTATCTAATCTGTAGAAACAAATTTTAAATGTTTAAACTTCATGAAATGATTATAGCAAGGCATTGAGTTAGTACACATTTTATTTCCTAACTACAATGGTTGTATACGTATTGGCAAAATGTTTTTCAATTTTTGAAAATTCAAGTGAAAAAATTGGTTTTTTAGGTTTAATTTATTTTATTTTTTTATTCTTTTTATTCGCCATAACTGAACTTATAGAAGGAATAATGATAATTATAATACATCAAAATGTGCACGAGGATATGAGCAACAATACCTTTTTGTGAAAAAACTGGTTTTTTCAAAAACACAACACTTTTTATTGCAAAATTCGACGAGCGTCCATGTCGCACACGCACGAAATCGGTGGTAGGATACAGATAGACGCAAATAAACCGGAATTTCTCAGGAAGCTGATGTCGTACAAGGTTTACACTACTCGGTGACGACGCTAGATACCACAATCTGTACAGAAATAACGAAACAACCTGACGCTCAAAAAAAAAACCGGATTTCCCATAAGAGCTAATGTTGGGATACGCCCTTTTGATTGCACAGTGCACCTCGAGATACAGATTTTTGATTTCCAAGTCGAAAATAAAAATATTTCCGATTGGAAAAAAAATAGTTTGCGCTATTGTACTGGCATTAACCTCAAGAATTTTTGTAGCCAAAAACACGATTTTTGAAAAATTGTGGGTTACGCCCTTTTGAATGTCCACTCTTCATTTGAATTTTCTATGAGAAGATTTGCAACGCCAGATGTTGTCAAATTATCAAACATGCCTGCTGACTCTAATACTTTATTACTACTTTGATTTTCTTCCTCACAGTCAAACATCAATAAAAAATCATCCTTCTGTACATAATTTTGAAGTAGTACATTCAACTTGATTTTCTACAAGTTATAAAAGTTTTCCTCCGTAACACTATTTTCTAGATATTAATATTTTTAATAAGTAAACACGAATTATTTCTATATTTGCATTTTCAAGCTTCGAATACTCTTATAATACAAATCTAATACAATGTTTTTATTGGAATCCGATTTGCTTAATCTTCTGGTTAGTCGGCTTCTTTCAGTTTGGCACATTTCCTGCCGCTAGCTATTGGCACGTGATCTCCCAAGTGACACCGCCGTCCCGCCAAAATGTGTCAGTTAGACGCACGCACACTCTGGACGCATGACGCCACTGTCGCGAGCGAGCAAACTGCCGAATTCCTTTCCCGTGTAATGGTGCAGAGGTAACATAACGGACTCCTTGTGCAGGTCCCCGCGGTGTGCCCCATCTCGCCACATTTCAAGCAGCTCTTGCTTCTGTCCGGTCCCCGACAGTCCGCCGCCATGTGTCCCAAACCAAAGCAGCGGTAACACCTATTTGTCTCAATTTTCCTGCGGACCCTGCAGGAGTCCACCCAATCTTGATGTGGGCCGCCTCAAGTAATTTTAAGGCACTTGACTCCTCCAGTAGGACATACGCCTTAATGATCCCTCTGTAATGTTTTTTTTGTTAGAGAGACCCTGATTTCCATTTCCGGTCCTTGCTGGCAAAATTCTATAACAGCCTCCTTGACCTCTTTTGGAAACGCAGAATTTGGTTGCCTCCTGCCATCTTTTGGGCACTTCAGTTCCACCAGCAGGTCCTTAGAGCGCGTCTCCCTAATTACCTGGATTGTGACGCCCAGTTCATCGGGGTTGACGCACCTCTTAAGATCACGCAGGATGGAAGCGTAGCTCATTCCTTCTGCAGGTTTTATGAGCAGTGCTTCAGAGCGTGGACGCCCAGGCCTCTCCGGTGCTTTCGCGTCTTTCTTCTTCAAATTTTTCTTCTGGGGGTTCTTTCTAACCAGAACCTTCACCCACTCCTCCTCTTTGTTAGAGGCTTTCAGCCTCTTCTCCTCCGTTTTTTTTTGGTTTTTGGGTCCTCCGGACTCGCGGTCGGTTCCCTTGGCCTTGTATGAGGGTCCGGAGAAGACGTAGCCGGTTGTGGGAAGGTTTGGATACCCTCATCTACGACTTCCTTGCTTTGAGGAGAGCCTACCTCCTTGCTCAATAGCTTGGAACCTTTAAATAAAACTTCTGAACCGAGGGGAAATGATTTTTGATTTGAAAGGAACGGTTTTCCTAGTACTCTAACCAAGCTGGAGCGTAAAAGAAAAACCAGAAAGGTTTTAGGAAGGAAAGAAGGGGTAATCCGGTCCTCACACAGAACCATGGACTTTCCTTGGAGGAATGCAAATTATCTTTTGATAAAAAAAAAGTAATTATCCGAATTCGAAGGAGAAGGAAAATAGTAAAGATAGCAAATTAAATTAATAAACTTACTTTCATTTCGTTTTTGGCTTACAACGTTGTTTAATTCAGGAGAGAAAATTGAGAATAGTGCTGACAAAACCGAATTTGATGAGGCTGGGTCTGGAACCTTGGTCCTGTATCCTCAGTGGGACTTTAATCGAAATTGTAAGAAAGAAAAAACTTTATTTTTCTATAGGAGAACACGAGACCAAAACCGAACTTGGTTGAACCTGCTGAATTCCTTAACTGGACTCAGCACTAGGCTGAACTGACTTGCTAGGAACTGGACCACGTCTTTTAAAAAACTAGTCCACTCCCTACTTTCCCTACTTTTGGTTTGTTCCAATCTCTCGAGGGGTGGATAGTTTTATTATAATTGGATTAAAAGTTTTTAAAGTTTTTTCATTCGATATTTCGGAAAACTCCTTATGGAAATGAGCCGCCCACGCACTAGCGTGATTGATAGGTCCCATAGGTGCTTAAGTGCGGAGGAGTGTTTCATTAATTCAACAGTACCAGGCTCCCCTCAAGAGATGTCTCTTCGAGTTTCTTTTCGGATTTTTATTCAAGGTTTTTTCGATCGTTTGTAATTTTACAACTAAGTACTATTAACAAATTGTTTGATACATTTTTTGTGCAAGCAACTTAAATTCTAATGAGAATTGTAGCATATCTGATTGATATACTGACAAATTAAAATTAACTTATTTGTAAAATTTAGTTCTAATAATTAGAGGTCAACAATGAAATTCCTAAACGTTAGAACAGTTTTTTGATAAAGGATATACACATATTATTGTAGAAAAATATTTTTCATTTCAGAAGGTAGATATTATAAACTACTATATTTCTACATAGTTTTTGTTTAAATCGGATTCTTAAAGGTTTAAGCTTTGATGGTCGAGATGTACCCAAATATTCAGACTACTGCATATAATAATTTTAATGTTTTGCAGATCAAACTTTTTAAATTTATTGTTTTATTTACTGAGGAACGGATCTTTGTTTGTTAGCACTTTCCCACGCGAGAAACATCTGTATAATTTAGTTAAAGTGCTGTACGTGAATTAGTCATAGGAAAGTTTATGTTACAAGGGTTGAAGGAATCTGGAAATCTGTTCTTCTTTCATTTTTATTACTTTTTTCCATTAACTTTTTCAATTCTTCAGTATTTGTAAATTTTATGTACGCCGTCTGATGCGGAAGAAAGCTATTGCTTTAAGAGGGACTGATATGTCGCTAAGGCGGGGTCATGTGTACGGCTCGCGGCTAAAAGTTTCAAACTCAAAAGAAAACTAAAGGGAAGAATGCTGCTGGAAATGTGTGCAGCGGGGACACAATCAGTTCAACTGCCGCGATCCACCCAAAAGCTTTTGTTCTTGGTTCGGCAAGGAGGACATCCTGACCCGGGATTGCAAGTGCCTGAAATCGGGAAACGACAAGCGGACCGGGCCAACACGACCTGCAGCCCGGTCCAGGAGACCAGCAGTACCAACTCAAGGCCATTCGTCAGAACAAAGCTAGGGCAACAATGGGCGACGGTACTCGTTGATCCTGGATCCGTCCGATCATACCTAGACCAGAAAAACGCCCAACAATGCCGTCGGCAAGGATGGGACGTAGTCGACAGCGGAGAGACGGCTGTCATGGCAGACGGGACAACCGTCGACCTAGGGAGAAAACTCACCGGGACAATTACGCTGCCAACCAGAACATCCAGGCCGAATTCATGGAATTGTCCAGCCTGAGTCCAGGCGTCCTGCTCGGGATGGACATACTGTCCCAGCTCAACCTCCAAATATTCCTCAATGGAATTTAGGTTGTGCAGACGGGCCGTCAAGACCCGAGACACACCTGCGGCATCGAGGGACCGATTACGATGGAAAACCTAGAAAAAAGGGAGAAAGCTCAGGCCGAGCAATTTTTGGGCCGACAACTAAAACGTTTCGAGCGGGTCAAGGGATTCACACCCCTCATAGAGTACGAGATAAGACCCAACGCCAATCAAACAACGATACCGTACGAGAAATCCGGTCATACAGCACGTAATCAATGAGGAGCTCGAGAGGATGCTAAAGAAAGGGGTAGTACGGCTGTCCAGCAGCCCATGGAGCTCGCTAGTGGTAATAACCCGCCGAAAAGACGGCAAACCGAGATTCTGTATTGTCTTCCGAAGGTTGAACAATATCTCAAAAAGGGACGCCTACCACCTCCCGCAAGTAAATGCCACACTGAGTAAACTCCAAGGAGCGCGGTACTTATCCATCGACCTCAAAAATGGCTACTACCATGTGCCATTAACAGAAGAAAGTAAGCCGCTCACCGCCTTCACGGTCTCGGAAAGAGGTTTATACGAATTCAACGTTATGCCTTTTGGTCTACACCCCGCGCCTTCTACGTTCCAGAGACTGCTGGACTAAGTCATCACACCCGACATGGCCCCCACGCATGCGCCTACCTGAACGACATGATCGTATGTACCACCACTTTCCAGAAATACCTGGAAGTATTGACGGACGTGTTCCAGAGGCTGTGTGACGCTAGGTTGAGGCCAAACCGGGAGAAATGCAAATTCTTCCAGGCAGAACTAAAATAACTGGGACACATCGTGGACCTAAATGGACTCCAGACGGATCCGAGAAAAGTAGCCGCAATAAAAGATTTAACCCCCTCTCAGAAACCTTAAAAAGGCTCGCCGCTTCCTGGGGCTAATATCGTGGTACCGACGGTGTGTCAAAGACGTCGCCCACGTGGCCACCTCTCCGCACCGGCTGCTAAGGAAGAAAGCCAAATAGGAGTGGGGCGAGAAGCAATAAAGGGCTTTAGGTCCTGGCAGCCTGGCGCGAGAAGCCACGTTTCCCCGGAAAGCCGGGCACGAACGATGAATCCAGAAATTGCAGGACATTGGCCTTATCACAGCCCACCGGCCCATTACAGTGGGTGACTCACTGGCCATACCAGCAGGGCCGCCCAGACTAGCTAGGCCACCCATGACAGCAGGACTACCAACACATGGTCCACAAACCGGGCCATCTGAGCGAGCTCCAACGGCAAGGGGACTCCTGATCACCATTCCCAGCGGCCCTACCCTAATTGTTCTAACCGGCACGACGAGGCACTGAGTTACGTAGATGGGAGGAGATACGCGATGCGTCTGACCACCAGCGGATTTCTGCGCAACATCACCAGCCACAACGCCTGTAAGTTTTGGTTTGTTATCTTTAGCGCGAAATATTTGTAAAGAGTGAAACTTTGATCCGGCGAACTTTTGCTATCCGAAGTGGGAGGGGGGGGGGGGTGACGGACTGTACACTACTGTACACTATAACGGGTGACCTCCGCTGAAACGTCAAAAAGAAATTGAACTTATCGAAGCGGACCCGAGGACTCGGGATTACCCTCGGCGTCACCGGCGTTACTCAGGCGGCTAAAATAATGAGCGCCTGGCGTCTCTCGACGCCATATTTATAAAAGCAACGACCCTGAAAATAAAAGCTTAGCATGCAACAAGAAAAGCGAAGCCAAGCAGGGGTTCCGGCTAGGGTGATTATGGATTCGGGAGTTCGGATCAGGTAAAGGTTTGGAGGTTAAGGAAGGGATCTTAACCGAAACACAGAAGCTCTCATGCAAGCAAAAAAAAGAAAATAAATTAAGCAGCGTACAATTTTAACTAGAACTACAATTTATTTATTAATGGGCAAAGCCCTGGCTCGATATAAATACAAAATATCTAACAAATGAAGTTAATAGAATATCGTGGCCAACATGGCTCGTGATACAAGAAAAGAGGCAGAGCTCTGAGAGAGCCTGAGAGCCACGCGGTTCAAAGAAAATAAGAATTTATTATGGCCCGGAATAAAGTCTCAGGGACTTACCGATGATCTGGCCGCTATCTCGCACCTTACTTCCTCCAAATCAAAATCTGTGGTGGGGTCCATCAGAAAATAAAACTTTTGGCTCCTTGGAGGTTATTTCACGCTCGTGCGACAACGACAGAATAAAGCTGCGCGCCAAAGGTGTCGCGCAGTTTTATTGCATCAGCTGGAAAGGCTAGCGCACGCGCATGAAGCTCAGGTTTGCGCGGGCGACTCGTCTTGTGAGGACGACGGCGCCAGGCAACCAATGAGCTGAAGCGTCTATCGGTCAGCTTGCCCCATTGGTTTAAAACGTAGAGGGGTGCGTTTAAACTACGTTGAGTTTGTACTGCACAACACAGCAGTTACAAATAGATTAGACTAATATAAAATATATAATATAATTTCCAATTGTTCCATCTCGTCATGCCCATTTTTATTTTTATTATAATTATAACGGCGTGACGGTGTTGGAAACCATGGGCTGCAGCACGTGGTCGTTTCAGATGCCATGCCTGCTGGGTGATGCCCTCTGTGGCTTGCCGGTGAACCCCTCTGACGTGCGATGGTAACACAGCGATCTCTTTTTGGCGGCGCCTTTTAAGCTGGTGTTAGTGATAAAACAAAAAAAAAGAGACACGGCCAGAAAAACAATAAAAATAAAGAATTTTATGAGCAGCTCTCAGACTATCCTTGACAGCGTTAAGTTTTGATTAAAAAAAGGTGGGTTGGGCTCGATCCTGTCGTTGCCGGTCGAGGAAAAAAATTATCGTAATCTACCACGTTACAACACTCGGTCACGTATTCCCCACCTGCAACACTGGCCAGCGCGCGCAGCGTCCCTCACTATTCTCGTCTTTCCCATCGCATCCATGGGTCAGGAATAATACACCCTAACCAGGGGGACCCGACCCGCTGCGCCACCCCCACGTAGAGTGCCAGTGAACGGGCACTCCCATGGCTGGCCCTCAGGGCAGCGCAGGGCTCGACTTCAGGTGCCTCTAATCGAGCTCAGCTTGGGGCACTCGGCGGGCCTCTGACCCCTGGGGACCCGACGATCAGACAACTGACTCCGAACCGACCCTAAATTACCCGAAGTAATTCGGATACCAAACCTACACGAACTGACCCCGAACTGGCCCTTACTGACTCTAACCAACTGCACTACCGAACACTGCTGAACACGACCGAACGGGCTACCAAACGCACGCGAACTCTCCCGTCCCAACGAAATCAACACCGGACTCGACCGATCGCGAACACTGACACCTCCCCCTCCCTTAAACGACCGACTGACCGACCGAAATGCGCAAACCCGGCCCCCCTGGATACGGCTATGGCCGGAGACCCACGGACAGGACGCGTACTCGGACACCGCTGAGAGCCATTTTGATTTTATTGATCTTGTGTAGTAGTAACGGAAAAACGAGTTTCCGCGACGGAGGCACATAAAAAAAAAATTTCTACTGGTATTATTTTGCAAGCAAAGTTGAATGCAAGAGCCAATTTCTGAATAGCTTTGAATAGGGGGATCCTATAGGGAGATAATTTGGAATTCCTTTCCTCCACTTTACAAAAACGTTACTCACAAAACTATTTTTTCAACGAGCATTCAACTTGAAAGAGGTTTTTTTTCAACAGTTGCATATGTGTTTTTAGTTACAAACCTAAAGAAATATAATAATATAATAAAAAACGTAAAAATAAGCAAAAACACTGTTTTTTCTCATCAGTATTAATTAAATCTCTTCTTGAGTTTTTTAAAACTATTTGTAAGTTTGAATTTAAAGCCAATAGTTTCAAACTCTAATTGTATTATTTGATATCTTCATTTTGGGTGATAAAAGATATTTGTTTTGATTGATTATATGCTACATTTTTAAGTTACATGAAATTATTGTAAAAATTAAAAAGAGATAAGAATGTGGATCATAAAATAAACGTTAATGTCTTATGATTTTTAATTTTTTGTAAAAATATGTATCATTTACTACAAAAATTGTATAGTTTCAATCACAAATTGAAAGAAAGTTGAATAACTCCAGATGTAATATTAAATAAGTGAATACAGCATGCATTTTGAATATATATGGTAATAATTATTTTTTCAGCAACTGTCTTTTATCATAACCTAGTCACAAAGAAGCATGTTGCAACAAGCACGTTGATTCTTCGAAGCATAGAGCTCCGCGTAGGGTACGCGGCGAGTAGTGGGGGAAGTGGTGGAAGAAGGAAAAGAGTTTGGAAGCGGCTTTCTTGAAACGATCAACAATTTCATTGTGTGCCATTGCAGCGCAATCTGTCGTAAATTAAAAAAAAATTCAATCAAATCTCACGTATCTTTTCTGTATCTGAATCTGCGATAGAAAAGAGGTTCCGACTTGAAATGTTGAAGTTGCACCTCCTCTTACTCCAGAGGATGGGGTCTTTTGTCACGGACATTTTTTTGGAGGATCCGTATTTGTTAAGCTATTTCGACGTCTCAAGATAAAAAGACATCCTGTATATTGGTTAGTCGAAAAAGTTCGCGACGTTTTCCGACAGATGGAATTAAAAGCAATTATTACTCAATAATCACTACTCGCATTAACAATACTAAATACGCGTTTCAAAGGAGACACTTAAAGCTTTTTTTCGCGCAAAATTCATTGAAATCGGTCTAGTGTTTCGAGTTCAAAAATGGACCAGAATAAAAAAAAATTCACGATATTTTACGATATCAGTTCGCCGAAGACGACAACGCATCCGCTGGCTTGTAAAAAAGTTTCTGGTGTTTGTGGTGAAAGTGCTGTATTAGAATATGGAATAAACCTCCAGAGGCTTAATTGAAAAGATACTGGACGGTTGCGTCGACTTTTGCCCATCTTTCCGGCAGAGCTCGAATACCGTTACGGTTCATCTTTTGAGGCTATCCACAAATCAAGCCATTTTTCGATGTCTTCCTATGAGCGGAACTGCTGATCAGTCAGACCATGTGCCATCGACCGGAACAAGTAATAATCGGACGGCGCAATATCTGGCGAATACGGCGGGTGGGGTAGGACTTCCCATTATTTGGAGGGTAACTCCTAATGCTGAAGCAAGTTCTTCTTCCGTTTGGCACGGATCCTCATCGAGCAATGCCTCTAATTCAGCGTCTTTGAAGGTTTTTGGCCTTCCTTTACGCGGGCGGTCGTCAATATCGGAATAACCGTCTTTGAAGCGACGGAACCAATCACGGCACGTTGTTTTGCTTAGAGCAGCATCTCCGTAAACTTTTTGGAGCTCTCGATGCGTTTCAGCGGCTGTTTTCTTCGAATGAAAGAAGAAAATCAACACTTCCCGCAAATGACGATTATTTGGCACAAAATAAGACATTTTCACGCAACCAAAAGTATATGACGCCAAAACAAAATCACTAATGTGTCAAAACGGTTTGTTTACCATATGTCTAAGCATGGTTCATGACGTTTTGGATATGTCAAAATCGACCAGCACTTACTGCTGAAGCCATCTATTGACAAACAGCGGGAACTTAGTTGCGCAGCTAATGTCACGAAGACGAATGTCAAAAAATTAGCGATACCACTTTAAGATTTTTTCTTATGGTTTGCCTATAAATTTTAAAATTGTTTTTTCAACAGAAGCATCTTCGTAAATAATGAAAAATGGACTCGCATTTGTTTGAATTTAGTTAGACATTATCAGACATTTATCAGACATTATTTCATCCCCAAATTCAACCAATTCAAAAAAAGCGAAATCGTTAACTATATACCCGTCTGTCGTTCTTGCACTGTATTCTTCCGAGACGAATGTTCTCATTCCAGATGGGTTTATGTGTATCAAAAATTTAACAGCAAAGCTAGACTTGTACGACGAGTACATCAATATACGTTGACCACTGTCAGGTAAAGTATCTGTGCGCAATTCTCAGCAATTTATGATAGCACGGCATTTTGGGTAATTGTGAAACGATTTTGGCATTGTCCGTTTAATTGCTTCTCTACTTGGCCAAAAAACGCATGTATGAATATTGTCAAAGAAAGAGTTCAAAACTGAATGAAAAATTGTTGATGCTGTTTACCCTGATACGTGAAAAAGAAGCCTTATCGCACCAAAAGTCAATCCCATTTTGATTTTCATCAGGAATGATAATAATCTATTTTCAGCTTCAAGCGATCTATAAAATTTTGACTGGCCACTTTTTTTGGAGTAATAAATTACAAAAGAGTTGAAAATACTGATAAAGTTATGCCTCCAAATTGCTTAATATCAGAATCTTCATGGATATCTGTAAAAGCTATGAATCCTGGACTTTTTGTTCGTCGGGACCAACTCGAGCAGTCTTCGTGGCCCGAAGGCTGGCACAGATTTGTTTTCCTGATTTAAGCTTTTCTAATACAGAGATGCATGTTTGCGTTGAAGTTGCACACTAAGACTCGTCGTTCCACACAAATAAAATCGTTTCATTCAAGTCGTCAATACTTGACTCATCAAATTGCATCGCATTACTGCTATCAATGTCTGCAACAATCGATCAATAGTTGATATGCATATATTTGTAATTGGCAAATTATCAATTACGAAAAAAATCCACATTAGAAATGAATACATTAATCTGGAATACTATTTCAGTGATTTCATCCATCAAGAACTAAATTAAAGAACTGGAGCCAACAAGAGTCATAACAGATACAGATATTTTCGTAGTGAAAGCTAATATGCAATTAACAATTGTGGATAGTGAAGTTTGACAGGTTTTCACTGAAATACCATCTGCAGCAACTTGCACTGTCTTCTTCACGTTGCCTATCGCCTTGATTTTCGTACATGGTCAGCAAAAACGACTGGGCACAAGGGAATGATGAAAAATACTAAAAAGCGTATACATCAAGTTTCTAGGATGAAAACTGTCTCGATAGTGGATATGCCAAAACAAGGTCCAGATAATTTAAATGATTGAGATACTGATAGAAGATTTTTTTGCAAATCCTGATCGAGCATCTGAGATTACTCGCGTTGATAAGCAACTAATTCGAAGGTTTTCTTGTATCTTGCAGTGATTCACTAGTGGTAAAACAACTAATTTAGACGACTTGGAAAAGTGCACATGAAACAGCACAACTATTCGTACGTTATACATAAGAAAGCCTCAAATTTTCATTACTAAATATTTTTGCGTTTTAAAATTCCAAAAGTTTCCACTTCTTTTCAAAGTTTTTAAGGAATCATTCTAATGATTAATCATTGTATTTTCCAATGTGCTGTTACTTGCTGCCACTTTTAGTTTCTAGTGAAGTTATACTTATATATCTCTGTTTCCAGATTGTTATTGTTCGCAGTAACATCAATTTTGTTAATTAGAGTTTTTTGTGATAGTGGAAACGTCCAGTTTTACGAAACGCGATATACTTAATATACACACACATATATATATATATATATATATATATATATATATATATATATATATATATATATATATATATTTAATATATACTTAATGTATAATGTATAATATACTTAACGTACTGCTTTAAAAAAAAAATGAAAATTTAATTGATCATTTTTGACCTAAATACGTGGAGGCTTCACAAACTGTGGGACACGCATGTGTCCCTTTTTTCATTTATGTGGTTTCGTGGTCTTTCTACTCTCGGCTGAGAGTGCCTTATCTCTACCAAGTTTTCTGGATTCTACTGTGATAGGGTGAAAATAAATTTATAAAATGAAAGTTGGTTAAATAAAAGATTCCCAATTGTGTCACCATTTATTTTCTTTGATAATAATAATTACAAAAAATGAGAGCGATACCGACTCACCCTTATCTAACACTTATCCTACCAGTTGAGAAGGACGATGAGTGGGCCTTGGATTTCTTAGTTGGTCGTGACTTAAAAAATGTCACTCAAGTCTTTCTTTCTAAATTTTCTTCACGCTGAGCACACTCATCCACGTTGATCCTATCACGTTTACAACTTAGTTTTGGGGAAAGAAAAAGATGGATGGCTTTCAACCAGAGAACAAACAATGCATTTAATTTGTTTTGTTCACTCCACTCTTAGTTTTTTCTTTTCGCAACCCTAGTGTTGGCTTTAAAAAGGTAAACCTCCCCGTCGTTTTGAGATTCGACGAGATGAAATTTTCTTCTGTTTTGTTCGACCCCAAGCTGTCTACGCACCGTTAGTGTATTCAACTAACCGACCACCGGCGTGCCCCAATTTACACTAGAGCGCGAATCGTAGTGGTGAAAAATATTCAAATATTTTTCCGCGTCACAACCCCGCGAAAGGCTTCTGTCGGAGAAAAGATCTGAATATTGTTTTCGTCCACCCACTGTGTACTTGCGAGACCTTGTTCGAGTTGGCAACAGCTGTTCCGAATTGATTTATTTTGCAGACTCGTATCGATGTTACTCAGGAGGGAAATTGTGATGACCTAGGATTTTATGTGGGGCGTGCTGACCAGGAGTTTGAAAATAATGGATGTCTAAATACTTGGTAGCCTTAATTATTTTCATGTCTATTGCCAAAATGAGAAATTTTTCCTCTTTCTGCTACGTAATATTTTTTTTCGATACGTAGAATTACTAAATAAGAGGTCGATGTCAACTTGACCTCTTAGCTTTGTTAGTTTTGATTCTGAATCCTCTTTTTTTTTTTTATTTCTCATATTGAGAAGATAGTGCTTCAGATTTTCTAACGACATTTTACTCAGTGGCTATGACAGCTCATGACTATCCAAGTTTCAAATAATCCACTTTTATTCTATATGTATTGTAAAGGGTTTCCCAATAGGGGTGATATGATTTTGAATGTCCCTATCGGGCTCATTTGAAGTGAAATTTTTGACGTCTGCTGTCAGTTGTCATCAGTAAGGTTTGCCATTTAATCATGAGTAGTTTCACGCTTCCACAACGTTTGGAAATTGTCCAATTATTTTATCAAAATTCGAGAAGTTTTGTCGGTGTTCAAAGAGCATATCGTGCAAAATATGGTCGTCATTCTGCTCCATCCGCGCTCTCAATTCGTCGAATAATCGATAAGTTGGAGAGTGAATTTACTCTATTGGATACTAAGCCTAAAAATCGTATGCGTACCGCACGTTCTATACAGAATATAGCCGCCGTACAGGCCAGTATCGAGGAAAACCGTGAATTGTCCGTGCCACGCCGATCTCAGGAATTGGGCCTGTCCAGGATGACTACCTGGCGTATTTTGCGATTGGATCTTGGCCTGCATCCCTATAAGATGATTCTGGCCCAAGAACTGAAGCTTAATGACCATCGTTTGCGTCGGGAGTTCGCGGATTGGGCTCTGGAATCAATTGAAAATGATCCCAATTTTCATCAAAAAATCATCTTTTCTGATGAGGCGCATTTTTGGCTCAAGTCTCGGGGGACATTTGGCCGATATATTGTTTAAATCATAAATGGCATAGAATATCCAATATAATAAAAAAGATTTCGATCAATTCCGAATGAATATTCAGTGTTTTTTTTCAATTTCAAAACATATCACCCTTATTGGGAAACCCTTTAGTTGTGCTTGGTACAGATAGGTATAATAGGAAATGGTTTGTAGGCATAGCATCGATACCATTGGTCGAGGAATTCAACATCTGTTGTCTCAAATATGGAAACATGTATAAGGTGTGCAAATACACGTGTGCGGGCGAGAGCAAGCTTTTTACGACATCGCCGACAGTTGTTAAGTGCGTGTATGTTTTCGTACTAACTCACTCCTCATCCTTCTCCCTGTTACATTACACTCTTGTTTCATCTCTCCTGATTTTGAGAACATTCTTTTAAAATTCAATTCGAGCCTACATACATGTTTTTTTACTCATAACATGGACAAACATTCAAACGTGTTTGCACTTAAATGTGCACGCATACATGTCCATTTGTGTGAAGATTAAAAACAATCGCGTATCGTGATGTGAGGTACATTTCTCAATTTTCCCGTATTTTATAAATTTATAATTAGGTGCGTGGAAGTGTCAGGTAATTAAATACTCGCTATGTGTGCGTATTTAGTTACCTGATGTCGGTTTAGAATTACTCCAAAATTTTATTTATTTATTTATTCACGGACATGATGTATATATATACAGTCTGCTCCACAAGAAAATGTACGCGTTTTCTCAGAAAGTTTGAAAGAGTTCATATGTGATTATTTTATCTAGAAAATATTAATACTATGACCCGAAGGGTGCGTGAAATAACTTGTACACAAATTACAACAAAACAATAGATATATTCATTCTGCAGTCTCTATATCAATACATTTGTAAATTATTGACTCAAAGAACAGCTATTGGTCGTTTACCCTCTTAGGGTTAATACTGCAATTACTTATCACACGATCCTAATACTATTCTGACACCTCTTATTCGTAGGCTCACTTAGACACATTTTTATTTATGCTTGGATATCACAAATTGCGTAGGAGCCAATATGGCGTATACTCCACTATTTCGTGGTTTCAGAACGAAGTACTATATATATAATCTGGTTCACGGAGCTATTTCAACTAACCCCTTGAACTGCTTTGCTACTTCACTATTAATATCATGCATTCAACGCATTTACGCGAAGACCCAGTGATTGTGGGATATGTGGACAAACTAAGTTTACCATACTTGATCGTCCAGACGACTTTTTCAAGCGATAGATAATATTATAGGGCCAATCACTGGTATAATCAAATCACAATCAGTCTGAATTTTTTCATAACATTTCGAGCAACTTTTCAATTTTGCAAATAGCATAATTTTTGCAAAATCAAAAAATTGCTCAAAACACCTCCAAAAAATTTGTATGTATTTTTTTACCAATTTCGAGAACTTTTTATTCTTGGTGATTTTCGCCATAAGTCTATTTCTTTCAAGAAAAAAATTCTCAATGATCAAATTAGTATCCGATGTGAAATTTTTTTGTGGCTTAAGTGAAAAATTAATCTCTGAACCACACCTTCGTAAAGTTTAGACATTTATTTCACCGACTAAAAATGTTCCAGGTCGTTGACAGACCGGAAACCTTTCAAAACTCGCTTTCAAAAAAAAAGATCGAAAAAATCGTGCTTTTTTTCAAACTGAATTTTTTTATAATTAATAATTTTTTAGATCAATTTCGTATTTACCATCGGAAAGGGCACGTCTTGAACTTCAAAAATATGTCCCTCTCAATTTTTTCAGTCGCGAATAGCATAAGTTACACGGCCTCAAAGATGGGTGTATCGTTTATGCCATTTTGTCCCTTAAAGGATAAGAGCCAATGTGTCGACGATCTACCACCATCAGTCTGATTTGCAATTCATGCGTAATTATCAAAGCTTCCGCAGAAGCAGATATGGCGACGCTTATGAACTTCACCTTCAATTCACGCGTCATTATCACAGAAGCCAATATGGCGTCTATCCCGTTACTTCACGATGAAATATCATGTATAGCTTGGCCCGCAGGGCTAATTATCTAAAATCTCACGATTACAGCGAAGTGGCTAATAGAAATACCGCCTTATTATTTTGGAACGATCATTAATATCTTTCCCAAAAAATCAGTCTGACCTATTACGTGGCGAAAGTCTTAGATATAAACAAGCTACACGGAAAACGACCTCGGTAGTTTGCTCGCTCGCGACAGTGGCGTCGCGCCAAAGTGTGGCAGTTAGACGCACGCTCACTTTGGGCGCGTGACACAACTGTCGCGAGCGAGCAAACTGCCGAGTTCGTTTTCCGTGTAAGTTTACGTACTACAGTCTAGACGACGTGCAGAAGCATAAAAAAAAAATGAAATGCTTGGCAGCCTGGGTGGCGTGCACTAATCACAATTTAAAATTAAACATCATGGCAGCCTGTGACAGCGTACACCCCTGCTCTCAGAGGTACACATGGAAAAACGCTTGGCATGGGCTACGGAAAATGTTAATCGCAATTGGTCCAATGTACTTTTTTCGGACGAAGCATCTTTTGAGGCATGGGTTCCCATAAAATGTGCCTGGTCAGCCGCTGGTTAGCGTTTTCTCCAGCGAACTGTTAAACACCTCATAAAGATCCATGTTTGGGGATGCTTCTCATAGCGCGGTTTTGGCTGTTTAGAGCTTTTTACTGAGGACCACAACGCTAAAAAAATGCTTCAAATCTACGAACATGGCCTTCTGAGATCTGCAGAGAAGATGTTTGGAACCAACAATAAGGATTGGTTCCTTCAAGAGGACAACGACCTCAAACATCACTGTCACCTCTGCACGTTCTGGAAAGCGGAAAATGGCATCACCACCTTGGACTGGCCTTTACAATCTCTTGATGCGAATCCAATAGAAAATGTGTGGAGTGTGAGATCATGCCCAGAAGGTGCCAGGCCATTATGCAGAACAATGGTGATTGGACGGTTTATTCGGTGAGTGCGTCCTAGTGCTTTATGTATGCGCACTGTTGTGCCAAAAAGAAAATTGAGGTTTTCTTCAAAACTTTCCGTGTAATCGCGTACCTTTTCTAGTGGAACAGACCAAGGAATTCCTTGAAATGTTGTCATTATTCTTCTTCGGCCTGTGAACTAACCTCTTTCTTGTTACATTTGTGCTGTGCCAACAATATACTCAGGTTACGAGCAATAAGAATAAAAAATCGTAAAAATCCACGCCTGAATATTGTGCTTTCGTCCCCGGAAGCAGGGGTGGTTCTAAGATCGAAGAAGAATAGAAGATTCTAAATTTAATAATCTTATGTGCTCTTTTGACATTTACTGAACATAAGTCCCTACAGGGTAGAATTCTACAAGCTTGCTTACATGAATTTGCTCCCAACAATTGAATACGAGAAGATGTCTAAGATCTTCATCTTACATGGGTTGTAAATTCTGTGGTGGTAGTTGAACTGCGACACTGCTAAGCGGTGTCTCTTTGTCTTGTTGCTCTTTCCTGGCGTCATTCCGGTTGAGGCTTACTTCGAGACTTATCCTTCGTTCTTCTTGGTGTTCCCTGATTTTCAGAGTTCACTTTTTACTTTTTCGTTATAAGCAATGTAAAAAAATTGTCGCGCTTGCCAGAATTTGGACACGGCAGAGGTAGACCAGCAACCCCATGGAAAGGAAACCGATACCGAAGTACAAGCCGTGGGTCAAAATTATCTGCTTTGTCTTGGTTCGTCTTTGGAAACTGATCTCATTCAGTTGACTCTCTAATTGAGCTAGGGTTTCATCAGTTTCTCTGTAGTCATCTTCCTTCGCTGCAATATCCGTGACTAATTGCTCCGTAGTTTTTGGCGTACCCATAAGTTGCTGGCTATGCAATAAGGCTGGCGACAATTCAGATAAGTCTAGGTGGAGGCTGGGCTCATAAATGACTACTGGTTTGTTTGGTGAAAGAGTTTAGAGTTTAGAGATACTCTAAGAAAGAGTATATCCAGCAGAAAAAATTGGCATTTACTATTTCTTTATTTTAGAACTATAACTTCTGTTGAAAACCTCAGGAGCCTCAATCGAAGATGGGAATGAAGGACTGCTACTTGTAGACCTGGAACTGATCGGGCCGAAAGTTTTTAAGAGCGATGCAAATTAAAATCAACTGCGAGGAATAAAAACCGATTGACCGAGACTGAAATTTTTATTTTATTAAAACGACCGAACAACCGAACAAGCAAATTGTAAAAAAGATAGAGATTGCTTTTTGAAATTTTTTTAAAACTGACAGACGGAAAGTCAGCGAGTGACTGCCGAGTCGAGAGATTTTTTGTCCTTTTAAAAAACTAATTCACGCCCTAATCTTCTTGCTTTTCTATTTCCCAATCCCTTAAGGGTGGTTAATTTCTTATATTTTTGGCTTATAAAATTTCTAAGCTTCTTATTCGGCTTTTTGCAAAACTCCTTATGGAAATTAGCCGCCCACGTGCTTGTATGGTTGGTAAGTCTCAAGTGCGGGGGAGTCTCTTATCTTTAAGTAGTTTTTGACTTCCCTCAAAAGATGGCTCTTCAAGTACCTTTCCCATCTCCAACCGAGGCTTCTGATTCCTGCTGGTTAACAATAATTTCTAAAATATATAATTTGTTGCTTAAATTCGGTCAAGCTTACATTGCTTAAATGTACAAAGATAAACCCTAAATGTATTGTATAAGAAATTAAGTCAAATTTTACAATAATGTTTGTTTAACAGATCTTCAAAAATACTCTTTCTTTATTTTCTTTTTAAAAAATAACTTTCCCACGCGAAAAACATCTGTGTAATCTAGTTTGTGTGTTGTACGCCAATTAGTCCTGGGAAAGTTTATGTTAAAAGCGTTGAATAAATCTGGAAATCTGTTCTTCTTTCATTTTTATTACTTTTATCCATTAAGTTCTTCAATTAATCTGTATTTACTGAATTTTGTATATGCGGTCTGTCGCGGAAGAAAGCTATAGCTGTAAGAGGGACTCATATAGCGCTAAAGTGGGACCATGTGTACGGCGCGCGGCAAAAGTTTTAAAATTTAAAAAAACTAAAGGGTAAAAAAATCAGCTGGTATCAGAAAGGGTGGACGTGACACTTATAAGACACTTGGACCTCACACGTCTGTAATGACTCGGCAGTGGGATCATTTAATAGCGCTCTTTCACAGATTTTATAGGTTGATATTTCATATGCTGGCAAGTTTCCTGGGCAGAAGTACCAGTTTCTTAGGTTCTCGCATTGATCCACTTCCGTTTGATTTATCTGTAGGTAGGTCCACTGAGACATTTCCATGGCCACATGATAGTGCGGGAGCCCACTGCAAATATTTGGGTCGATAAAATAACCGCACGAATTCTATTAGGAAACGTTGTTTACATGTTGAAAAATAATAATCCGCAAGCAGCCAACGTCGTACCCCCTGCGTTGTATGCTTTAACAAATTATTAACAATTGAAAAAATGAGGGATTCCGGTTTATCGAATAACCGGGCGAGTCATATATCATTGGAAAGGTCTTTGAATGCCCTTTCAAAAAATACCCGGCTGCTTCCCCAAATCCCCTGAATATCGCAGGCTACTCGCAATTTGTGATCCGCCGCGCGAGTCAACTCGAGCGCCGAGTTTGAATCGCGCGCCGTAGACAAGGACAGGGGTACGAAAGGGTTTTTAAGGGATAAAAAAACAGTATGTCAGGACTTTCGGAAGGTTTTGTAGGATTCCAAGATTTTCATTAAAAAATTCTTTTCACACAAGTATTTTATTTATTGAATAACACAATGAAGAAATTGCGACAAATGGTTATACAAATTCGCAAGTAATTGTAAACTTTGAATACAAAATTGCTCGAAAATTAATCATCGAAAGAATCATCGGACAAGTCTTCGTCGGATGTGCCATTTTGAAAATCAAATTCATTGGAAACCTTATCCCCAATGATATCGTTCGCATCGATAAGAAAGCCGCCTGTGCGCGATTCGCTGTTCGCTTTATCTTCCAAAATCTCGTTGATTGTTTGGGGCAAAGCATCTCCGTTAAAGAAAGTTGGTTTCGATATCGGTTTTTGGCGAGAGTTGTCTACGAAACAGCCACATTCTTCGGGTTGGAAAATCGCACAACGTGATTCAGTGGCTTTTTTCCACATTGAATTAATGTAGATGGTTCGTAGCATTTTTTGTTTTAGAGTTTTCCAACGAGGAGGAATGAGAGTCGATTCGAATCCATTAATTTTTGTCGCAAATCGTTGGTCGTTACTTTTGTTCGAAAATTTTTTGTCGAAAATTCTGAATCGTGCCTCATTTACGCTCATGCAATTTTTAACATTGTAAATGAGACACGTGAATTCTTGCACGGCATCTATAGCGTCCTCATCAAAGATCTGTAGAGGATCAAGGAGCGATTCTAAGGCTTTTTGAATCTTTGGGGTTTTTTCAAATAAATTGAAAAGAGTCGCCTTGCCTTTACCGAAAAATGACGCTGAATAGTCACAGCCGGTGAAGGCGTGAAACGCAGGCAAGCTGTTACAAAGGTCAGGTCCTAATTTACATGCCAAATCGTTACAACAGATGGAAAATTGTTTTTTGGAGGTTGTTCCTCCTGACATCCAAATATTTAACTCTGGATATTTTTCCATGTTTCCCAAAATGATGACGAGCAGGTCAGTATCGGAGGCTCTGATGAGGACTGTGGATGGACGTTGGACTTTGCTCAAATGAAAGATTATTCGCGTGTCAGCTTCTTCGTGGAAGCATTCGAGTTGTTTCTCTTCCTTTTTAACAACATTTCCGTTTTCACAATGAAAATAGAAACATTTCTCGCTCACAGTGAGAAAAACTTTTTTTTGACCGAAAATTGGAGCCAAACACGAGTTCTCCCAATGAACACTGAGAAAATGTACCAATGCCTCTTTGAATTTGTAATTTCTGAGACTCTTTTAGAAGTCTTCTGGTCTTTTTTGCGATGGGCCAGTGATATTATATGGAGTATCGACTTCATTGCGATTTTGGCGCTCGCAGTCTTTGATAGAAGGCGAAATGTACATGTCAAAAACTAGGTGGACCTCGGAAGCCTCTGTCGCACATACTTTCATGAGAAACTTTTCAGCGATTTTGTCAAATGTGGGCGGAACGACATTACCGAGTTGATGGACTGCGTAAAAGCCGTCGATTATTTCGACGTCAACTGAAGAAATTGGCGGTTGCTCAACACGAGATATCAGTTTTTGGGCCAAAACTGATTTATCAGTCTTGCACATCTGACCATCGATCTGGAAAAGAGCCGGAGGAACGGGAACCAATGGGTAGGTGAAACACCTTTTCATGTCAACTTTTTTTTTCAGGGCGATATTCAGAAGACGACCAAAAATGTCGCGCTCCATTTTCATGACCATCTGCTTCTTGCCATCGGTAGTCCTTCGAAATGTTTCCAAGGAATCGTGCGCAAAGTTGAGGATCTTATTGCGTTTGATGGATTCGTTGAATTTTTTCGGATTTTCTTCGCACGAAACAATGAAAGACTCTTTTTGTGCGCGGCCCGACGATCGACAGTTCGTCAAGAACTCGGCTACCAACGGGGAGGCTGCTTTTCCAGTGGATATGTTGAACAACTCAGTCTTGTCCAGAGTAACGTCGAAGGGATTGACGTTATTACCGATGGTCTGGATGATTGCATCAAGATGTTTTCGATCTTTTTCGATTCGATTCGATTTCAAGGAGTGAGAAACATCATCTTTACGAGATAGAGACGTTTCCTCTAGTACCTTGGAAATAATTTTTGTTCGCATACTATGACTGAGAGCCCACCTCTGCCGAGCAGAAAAAGAATTCGTGAAGTGGGTCACCCCAGTCAAAGTATTCCCAGCATCGGCGTTAATGGTTTGTTCCAACGTCAGGTCAACAGGAGAACGCGCCAGAGTATGCGAAGTACGTTTGACACCAAAATCCCCTCGAACAAAATCAGCGACTAATGGGGAATTTTCCGTTTTCAAAGCAACCAAATTGCTCAAATAAGCTGTTGACCAACGAGCATAGTTGGGCTGGTTCATTACGAAAAACAAGTCGGTCATTTCGGAGATGGAATCGATGTACAAATCGATATTACCACATCTGATGCTCCGGGAAAATCTGTGGTAAATGGAAATGAGGTCGACAAATTGAATGAAAAATTGGGCGGTTTTTCCGTGCTGGCCAGCCTGAGTCGAAGCGCAAAAGTCACTATACTCATCGAACAGTAACGCGAATGAATTGCTCAATTGGACTGACTCGTTCAATCCCGTCGGGTGACTTTTCAAATAGGCGAGCTCGTCTCTAAAGTCATTGATGTCAATGTCGTGCTCAGCGAGAAAACGTTGGAAATGGAGTATTTGAAGAGCGACACTAAGCAAGGGGTAAATTCGCCTGCAACGGTTGAAATGCTTGCTGTCAATGAAAGATTTTACAGATCCCCCCGCAAGAACGTCCGCATTTATCAGAATGTCCACCAAGACGGAAGAATCTATGTATTTCCCGATAACTTTGAAAAAGGCCATCTGCATATGGAAACCACCGAGATTCACAAAAATGTCATCGTAGAGGGGTCTTTCCTGACTTTGTATCAGCAACGCCATTTTCGCGATGGCCAAGTCATAAGTGACGATAATTTTTTGCTGATTGCACTTCTGGGCGATTGAAAGCCCGTAATTTAATGTTTCGTGGACAACATCATAGGTTACGGGAGAAGCATTAATGGGGGGCAAGTACTCGACCCTTTGAACAGTCGAGTCATCAGCAATCATCTGGCAATTGTGACCTAGCCACATCGGTTCCAATGGATTAGAAAGCATGGAAACTAACCAAACAAAATCTCTGCGAGTAGCGATTTTTCTGGCTTCTGAGCATTCATTGACACAATTGGAAATTACTTGCCGGGGAAGCAATGAAATACTAGTACTCGGCTTTGGATAAAAAGTTCTGTTTCTCGGGCTTTCGTTATCGAACCTTCTCCTTTTACGAGGCACTGGATGTTGGTCATTATTTTCTGACTGATCCATGAAATCGTAGTCGATTGATTGTTCAGCCTCTGTGATCACCGTGTTTTCTGTCTGGTAAATTATACCCACGGTGTCATGCAGAGTGTCTTTACCTCCGCAGGTGTCGATAAAACGGTCAAAGTTATCGAAAGCCACATGCGTATGAAGTCCGTCAATAGTTCGAATGACAGGAGGAATAATGGAATTGTTCGTGGTATGATTGTAAGTTATTTCAGTTTCAATTTCCTCCGCCGTATTGTACGAGATCGTATGGCCATATCTATTCAAAATAGTCAAAAGTTTTTTCGAATTTGTGAGTGATTTTACGGTTAGACCAAGCGTTAGATGTTTCGAAGGTCTGATTTTTCCTTTGTTAATAACGAAGATCAAATCGCTACAAATCGATTTTATTGTCAAAATATCCTCGGACGAGTTTTGTCTACGGGTATCGGGCCCACAAACGAGGTCTGAAATAAAACCGAATAAGTCGTTGGGAATTTGGCACTCGCCTTCAATCACATTTTCGGTCGAAACGTTTTTGGACAATTTGTCGTGAATTAAAGACTTGACGGAAGAACGTAAAGCAAACGCAACGTTGCGCATTTCTTTGCTTCCGCTATCAAGGGCAGTTGATGTACTTAAAGTTTTGAACGTTCATTGAACGATGAAAAAATGTTTTCTTTCAAAAACAAATTTATTATTATGTCTATATTCAGAGTCTTTGAAAAATACAATCTGTTATTAAATATACCCTACTTTTTAATTTAATGGAGATGAAATCAAACATTTAGTTTCCAAAAAAAATATTTTTTACCGTTCAATGAACGTTCAAAACTGTAAGTGTATGGGCAGTTGCCGATTTCGTAGCAAAATGAGCTGTATCGATCTCGCGGCTGAATACGACTCTCTTTCCATACGCAAGATTAGAATTCTCCACAGCGATAGAATTTGCGAAAACATTGCTTATTTTTCGCAACAAATTATCAGCTGTATACGTCTCTAAATCCTTTAACGTGACTCCGTCCCCGTACTCGACAATGAGAGCTTTATAACGTGAAAGTAAGTCGACAAAAAAATAGATTTCTTTGTCTTCGATGATCTCGCGCTGTATGTTCGAACATAAAGCTGTAAACGCAGTCTGGTGTAATTTCCGATTCTCGTACCACGGATCGTTACGCGGTTTCTCGGCGATTGTTTGAGAATGACGTTGTTTGAAAGAGGAAAAACAATACTTGTGATACGGGACAGAATCATACAGTAAAGTTTTTGACAACAAATCATCCTCTTCAAGCTCGCTCGCCATGCGCTTGATTGAATCAACTAAACTTGTTGTTGAAACAGAAGTACAAGGTTTTTCTACCCTACCCTTAACAGTTTTTCGCTCGACGTCACAAAAGATGCAGCGCTTGTCATTTCTACGAGGACTTGAAGCAGAAGAAGGGTGTACTTGCTGAAACGCTTCTTGAAGGCTCGAAGATGGCTGGGAAGAAGAAGCCGAGTTTCCTGGGCTAGAGCTTTCAAAGAGAGATGACAATACGGATGCTGACAATTTCACAGGTTCTTGATTTAGAAACGTTTCGGTTGCTGGTGGAGGCGGCTGCAGTTGAAAATCGAATTTCTCAACAGAATCAATCGAAGGGCCACTGCAAATTTCTGCTGGGATTGGTTCGTCTGATAACGCGAAAACTGTAGATTCCTGCAGAGACAAAAAAATTACGATCAAAAAATAAGATGTCGACAAACTTTTAAATGTCAAAGTAACTTGGAATCTTAAAAGAATTGTACAAAAATTTAAAGACGTATAAATATTGAAAAGACTCCATCAAATGTCCTCAAGATGCCAATTTTTTGTCGAATAAATCGAAATTTCAGAAAAGGACTTTGCAGTGGAACAATAAAATACGCTTTACATCTGCATACCGTGGAAATAAATGTAACATTGACTCGCGCAAGTGAAAAATAAATTGTCTTGGTAATTTATAAAATTATAATTTTAAAACTTTGATACGCAGAATTTTGAAACTGAAGGAAATTTGAAGAAATAATAATTCAATTCTGAAAAGCTAAGAAAAAATTAATGATTTATGTTTTTAAAATTAAATAACATTTAAAAAACTGAATTAATGTTTTTCATTATATTTTTAAGTAGTACATCCTTTCTATAAATATTTGCATATGCAAATATTATTTCATATAATTTTAGAAAATGTTATTTCAAGAATGAAACTTCGATGTTCAAGCAGTATTGACAATTCTTCTGTTTATCATAAAAGAAACGAAACAATTTTCGGTATGTTACGATTTCTCAAATTAGGCATTACTGAGTATTGAGAGCAACCAAATTTTTTACCACTTTCATAGGGAATACTTACAGTTTTCTTTCTGCAAAAGTAATCAAACTCTGCTCGATACTTCGTATTGAATGTGGCCACTTTTTTAAAACAATAATAGTGGTACACGAAATCAGAAGGTTTTACCAAAGAAAACGTTCCATGCTGAAAACTCTTACTTTTCCGAAACTCTACGGCATTTTGTAATTTCAGAAAATTTTCCTGACAACACTGAATTGTCTTTTCACTTCCTCCGCAAAAAAAAACACCCGGACATTGTCAAAACGCTATTGAGAAGTGATCATTCTGACGGAAAGAGGTGTCAAACACGACGATCAAAACAACAGAAAATCAGCTAGGCGCACACATGCGCACTAGGGTGGTCCAAAATGGTGACTTTTAAATAAATGCAAACGATCCCCCCAAAAAGTTTCGAAATCCAAAAAAATAAAGGTCCTATTTTTCCTTTTTTCAAAATTTTGATTTTATATGGTGCCTGTTGGGACTTGAAATTTGCATGGGAAAAAGTCACTTTTTGGTATTTTTCGAATAATTGTTCAGGGTTAGGGAAAGGTTGACATTAAAGTTATAAGGCTTCTAGAGTACTTTCCAACAAAGAATTTGACCTATCATACATATGGATTTGACGGCCCTAACACACCCCCACGATGCCCTGAAAACTACCCTTAAATCGAAAAATGTACATTCTTCAGGAAATTGACTCTTTTAAGCAGTTTATTTTCTATTTTTTACGGAAATCATTACTATAGGTCTATTGGAATGTTTACAAATGTTTTTTAGTTAATTTCCGTTTATTTAAATAAATTCTTTTTGTTTAAATAATATGTTCTTCTATAAAATTCGTTTTAAATCTGTTCTCTGAGATCGGAATGGCAGTTTATTATCTGAAAGTAACTTTATTTATTTCTTTATTCATTTATTAATTTCTTTCCATTGTTTAAACAATTAATTATTATTAATTTTCTAGTTTTTTGCAATTTATGGTAAAAAAGTCAGCTTTTCTTGTGATAAACCTATATATTTTAATTTCAAGGTATTATTCAAGGTAATTAATTAATTAATAAAATATATATGTTTATTACAAGAAACCAGAATTTTAGGCAAATTGAAGAAAAATAAATTGCAGAAAAGTAGAAAATTAATAATAATTAATTGTTTAAACAATAGAAAGAAATTAATAAATGAATAAAGAAATAAATAAAGTTACTTTCAGATAATAAACTGCCATTCCGATCTCAGAGAACAGATTTAAAACGAATTTTATAGAAGAACATATAATTTAAACAAATAGAATTTATTTAAATAAATGGAAATTAACTAAAAAACATTTGTAAACATTCCAATAGACCTATAGTAATGATTTCCGTAAAAAATAGAAAATAAACTGCTTAAAAGAGTCAATTTCCTGAAGAATGTACATTTTTCGATTTAAGGGTAGTTTTTAGGGCATCGTGGGGGTGTGTTAGGGGCGTCAAATCCATATGTATGATAGGTCAAATTCTTCGTTGGAACGTACTCTAGAAGCCTTATAACTTCAGTGGAAACTTTTCCCTAACTCTGAACAATTATTCGAAAAATACCATAAAGTGTCTTTTTCCCATGCATTTTCCCATGCAAATTTCAAGTCCCAATAGGCACCATATAAAATAAAAATTTAAAAAAAAAAATAGGACCTTTATTTTTTTGGATTTCGAAACTTTTCGGGGGGATCGCGAGACTTTGTCCTTGTCTACGGCGCGCGATTCAAACTCGGCGCTCGAGTTGACTCGCGCGGCGGATTACATATTGCGAGCAGCCTGCAATATGCAGGGGCTTTGGGGAAGCAGCCGGGTATTTTTTGAAAGGGCATTCAAAGACCTTTCCAATGATATATGACTCGCCCGGTTATTCGATAAACCCGAATCCCTCATTTTTTCAATTGTTAATAATTTGTTAAAGCATACAACGCAGGGGGTACTACGTTGGCTGCTCGCGGATTATTATTTTTCAACATGTAAACAACGTTTCATAATAGAATTCGTTCGGTTATTTTATCGACCCAAATATTTGCAGTGGGCTCCCGGACTATGAGAGAATTTGGGTTGGATATATGCTCTTCCTGAGCCACTTCTTAGCATTTACTGGGTTACTGGGACCGGGTGAAGTTGGTACATAGTGTAATCAGACTTATTCAGCAGGGGAATGTCTAACCATACCGTAAGTGTTCTATTTTTTCAGATTATCATTGCAGTTTCTACCCGCGCTCAGTCCTCAATGTCCACCTTGGGGCCTGAGATTGGAAAGGCGACCAAGGGTGAGACATCCTGTATGTCCCTATATATTGGCTCCATCTGTTCTGATGTTAGTAAGGAAATATGTAACAGTCCCCGTCTAGCAGCATGCACTATTTCTAGAAGTCGGTCGGCTGCTTGCAAATGTCCATCAAGTCCCGCTTTCAGAGCGTGTAACATATTTGTGAGCACCTGAGGGTGATTTAATTTGTAGAGAGAGGAGGATACTTGATACACGCCCCTTTGAATTTCGGTTAGTTGATATTTTAATTTTTTATGGCGTTCCTCGTAAGCTCCAAATTCTTCATGGATCTCCTCGAATTGTGCTCTAACGACATGGGTTTGCTTCACCACTAGGTGAGATAGATTGGCTGCAACTTAATTGAGTTCGTTAATCTCGTTGTCGATTTGTTGTCCGTCGTCATAGGTCAGGAGGCCAGATACAGGGCCGATGACGCATCCTAAAAACCCGAGCATTGGAGTTGTTCGACACTTTCTTATTTCCCTGGGCACGTGACTGGTGGTCCATAGTCTGCTCGTCGACTCAGTTCGGTCATTTCACGAGTTATTTCTCTCTGGAGGTTGGTGACAACTTGTAGTCTTCCATTTAAATGATATTCGTCTACGAGCTGTAGGCATTCGTCTTTCATTGCAGTCTGACATAGCTTGAGAAGGGTTTTTAGTTTTTGCCTATAGTTTTCCAATTCCTGTTGTGATTTTTCCGTATCTAAGAAGCTTGTAATCCTCCAGGTACTTATGGTGCGTCTTATCGTGTCCAGGAACTCGTAGTAGAGACCGGCGCTGGCTCCGAATGGGAGAATCCTGTAGACATTTCCCTCAGTTTCCTGACTAGTAGTTGTCATCATAGTGGATGCGACTGCCAGAATGAGGAGAATTTCCCTTCCCTTATGTCCCTGATTGCGTATACTTGATCGCCGATTTTGCCATTCAGCGTTTTTTTCGTGTTTCTGATAATCGAAAGAACTAGGGGTTCTGGCTATTCGTCCAAAGACAAGTTCATAAGGTGTAAAATTAGTTCCGCCGTGAACCGAGGTATTGTAGGCAAACATGGCAAATGGCAGCAATCGATCCCAATCGCCATAGTCGCTTGCATAATGTTTAACATAATCGGTCAGTATAATATGACTTCTCTCTAAAGACCCATTGGTTTGGGGTCGATAGCCAGGGGTCGTTAACTGCTTTACATTGAACAGCTTCTCCAATTTACGCATCAGCTTGCTTTCGAGACTTCCGCCTCTGTCCGTAAGTATGGCTCTTGAAGCGCCGTATTGCAAAAAGAGGTCTGTAGCGACGGCGTGCGCGATAATGGTGGTTTGAGATTTGGTATAGGATCCGTGATGCAGTGTTTACTGAAGTTGTCCTGCATCGTTAAAATATGACAGTTGCCATTGGGTGTTGTTGGCAATTTCCAAACTGTGTCATAGGAGACCTTGTCGAAAGGTTCGGCCGGGGTGTCCGTGATGAGCATTGGCTCTCGCGTTCGGGCACCTACTAACTTTTGTTCGAAACAGCTCTTACAGCCGCGAATAGATTCAGTGATTTGATCTCGTAATTGGCTTGCCTGTACGTCAGTGGTTCAGCCCATTCGTGAATAATGTTAATTAGTACTCTTTCGTTCTATTTTGAAGTATCCTGGCTGAATATCAAGAAGCTGAAAGTCCGGGTTTCAAGCCTTAGTCACCATTTCTTGATTTTCAAGTAGGTCAATGTTTTGTGGGAAGGCATCGTCATAAAATTCCCCACAGAGTTCAAGAGCTTCCAAGTTTTTCAACAGTTCTTCGTCCTCTTCGCCCTCCGAGACATGTATGCATACAGAATAAGTTGATACATCCATACCTTCCTGATCCCAACAGAGTGAGTCTGTATTAAGTTTGGATAAGTCCAGCCCCTTTTTTTCTATGGATTTTTCAGACTGAGTGAAAGAATTTTGAAGATCCTCCTTCAGAGTCGCCATGATGACATTGCCGTTATCATTGTCGTCGTCGTTACTTTCCTCGCTATTAGTATATGAGCGAGGTACGTCAACGACTACTCGAGTTGAGCCAGAGGGTTCGTTAATGTCATCGCAGGGTTCAGTAGCTGCTGCTGATTTCTCTTCTATACGACTGCTTGCCAATTGGTCGGCTGCTTCATTTCCTTCTATACCACTGTGATCTGGGACGTGATTCCAAATTAACTCTATTTGTTCGAGAGCCTTCTTTAGCTTTTCAAATTCAGTCCGATTTTCGATCGGTTTGTTTTCGGCTGTTTTCCAGTCATTCTTCTCCCATGCAGGTATCGACTCGGTCGCGCTACTAACTAAATACTTTAAATCGCTGTTAATTCTTAGTTTTTTATGCCAACGTCCTGTGCTCTTATGTAGCTTGTAGCTACAAGCGTCATCAACGAAGACGTCGACGTGTGGTTCTTGTAACGGAGAGAGTCAAAGGTTCAGAGGTCGGACACAAGGAGGTGCACTCTCCGGGGCAGAGTCACCCCTCTTACCTACCATAATCAGTTCTAGGTTTGGAAGGACGCTGCGTGATTTTCTATATACGGGGGGGGGGGGGGTTGGAGTCTCCGCTGCTTTCATAGCTAGAGGGCTGGTCACTCGCCGAGGAAGTGTTACCCCTATTAATAGATTTCCATGGAAGTTCCTTTGTCCCCCTGTGGCAAGACAGTCGTTTGGCAATGCAACTTTCGTCCAAGTTGGGCATGTTTGTATTTATAGGAGTATAATGCTTATCAGGGTTCATCTTATAGGCCGTGGAGAATGATCCGGATGGTCTTCCCCTTCGTTTGGATGTGACAGCAGGTTTTGAGGCCTCTGTTCCCGTGTTTTAGCGAATCACTAGCACCTGCTTAAGGCCCTCCTTTGGGCTGTTTTCGCTTGGACTTGAGCTATCGTGGATCATCTCCCTTCCAGATGGGAAAAGGGATCGAGATGACGCATCATGGTCATCAGAAACTTCAGTGGAGTCAGATGAACCTGTGGAATCCGTTTCTGTAACCGGATTGGCCGACAGGGCCTCAACGCCCCTGTTCAGCTTTCCTTGCTTATATTCAAACTTAACACGTGGATCAATAAGTCCCGAGACTAACTAGGAAAACCACATTTTTTTTGGAAAAACTCGACTTTATCCATCAACATAGTCTCCTTCAAAAGAAACACAATCAGTCCAGCGCTTCTCTAACATTTCAATACCTTTCTTTTAGAACGATATATCTTTGGCCTCGAAACAAGCGTTCGTTTCGGTGATGACTTCCTCGTTGGAGTAGAATCTCTTTCTTTGGAGCATTTTTCTGAGGTCTGCAAACAGGTAGTAGTCACTGGGGGCTTGATCCGGTGGATATGGTGGGTGCGGAAGCAATTCGAAGCTCAATTCATTCAATTTCGCCATGGTAGCGAGTGACTTGTGACACGGCGCATTGTCTTGGTGAAAGGGCACTTTTTTCTTCTTCATTTGAAGTCGTTTTCGAAAACGATTTGGTGAATTTTTTTCATGGTTTCCGGTGTAACTACCTCATTTGGCCAGCCGGAGCGTTCAGCTTGCACTGTGTTTTTTTCATCGAAAAGGAATTGTAAATCAACACACGAAATTGTTTCCAATCCATTGGTTTGAGAATATCAAGACTAGCGTCACTTAAATCACTGTAACTCGTGGACCAAACATCAGAATGTCATGAAATTCTGACAGGTATCTTTTGAAGCTTAGTAATCATGAAAAATCATACAGAACTTTTGTTGGCAACGCCATCTATGTGTCAGTCCCGGGATTTATTGATCCACGTGTTATATTGGTAATCCTGAAGCCTTAGCCTCCATCGTAAAAGCCTTTCTCCAGGATTCTCAATATAAGTTATCCAGTGAATCGGTTCATAGTCACAAGCCAAAATGAACTTACGACTGTATAAGTACGGGTGAAAATTCATCACGGCGTACAACACTGTGAGACACTCCTTTTCAGCCTTAGCGTATTCCTGTACACACGGATTCATAATTTTCAAAAAGTTAGCCACAGGCATGTCCATTCCATCTTTATCCTGGCTCAATATTGCACCGACAGCATATTGTGAGGCATCTGTGGTTAATTTGAAAGTCTGTTGGAAATCCGGATACAAGAGGATGGGTTTGTTGCAGAGATACCTGCGTAGTTGTCGAAAACTTCTCCTTTGGCTACTTCCCCATTCCCATTTTACGTCCTTTTTTAGAAGACTTTCGATAATAGCCAGACAATCCTAGAAACTGTCGAATTTCTCGAACAGTAGTTGGCCCAGGGAATCTTCTAATTGCTTTGGTCTTGGCTGAGTTGGGTTTCACCCCGTCGCGTCCGATTATGTGGCCTAGATAAGCTACTTCCATTTGTAAGAAATGGCACTTATCGGGTTGTAACTTTAGGTTCGCATTTCGAAGTCGATCGAATAATCTCCTTGCTTTTTTATCGTGGTCTTCGCAGCTTTCAACATAGTTGGACGGTAGCTGGAGCGTTTTTAATTTTCATGGGCATTCGGAGATATTCAAAGTGCCCTCGGGAGGCTGAAAAAGCGGTTTTTTCTTAATCTTCAGGGTGCATTTCGACTTGCATTTCCGATGACCTTTTCATTAAGGGCTCTGAAGTCTATAACAATCCTCCACTTTCTTTCGCCCGAAGCGTCTAACTTCTTGGAGCTCAATTAGGAGAGGTGAATTATAATGTGATTTCGAGTTTCCGATAATGCCACTAGTGTATTGTTTTTCTATCTGATTGTGTATTTGGTCATTTGCCTTGTGAGGTGTTCTATACTGTTTTCTTGTAATGACTTTATCATCGATGGTTGGGATTCTATGCTGGCTAAGATGAGTAGAGGTGAGCTTCTCACTATTTAAATGAAAGATGTCGGCATAATCCTCTGCCCAGTGGAACACGTATTCCTTCTCCTTTGGTGACAAATGAGACATATGTAAAGCTTGTATTACCGGTTTTACGTGATCAGGGTAGTTTTCTCCTAATTCTTCTTGAGGGTATTTGGGAAATTCTTCTTTCAGTCGCGTTGATGGCCAGGACATAGCATTTGCCATTCTGGGTAGTGATAGCTGCCTCACTAACATAGAGTTCTCTTGGAGTGTCCATTCTTGGCAGATACCCTTCTGATACTTCCAAATTAGAAACGCCTATTGAGATGGGTTGTCTAGTCCTTGCCTTGGTCCTTAGGATCCTGGCAAATGACTTGATTTCTAACCCTAGTGCCTTGTTCGCTTCTCGTGATTCTGCATCAGCAAACGGAATTGGCGTTATTGGGTTGGACACAGTGACTAAGGTGTTATGCCTGAACGAGATTTGTACTTGCTCTTTTCGCAAGTAAGGCCGACCTAAAATTCCGTCAGGTGAGACAGGAGGCGTATTTTCCCGAATTATCCATTTGTTTTGAAAAGGGGCTCGGCGAACGTGGGCATTCGGACACTCTCTCTCTCTCTCTCTCTCTTGGCCGGGCTATGTGATAGGATGATGCCATGCTATTCTTTTCCGAATACTTATGTCGTTCTTCTGCATGTAAGGCATGCTCGAAGGCTTCACTGAGGTTCTTCGGGTTACGAGTGTCAACAAAAATAGAGATGCAATCGGCGAGGCCCCTGATAAACGCGTCGAAAGCGCAGATAACCACAAGGCTTCATCATTATTATACTTTCCCTAGTATGCCCGTAAGTGCCCGTGTATTTTTCTTCGATTGCGTGCCTGGCCCTACTCACAAGGCCTTGTACACGGTCATTATAGTCACTTACTGTCTCTGACTGCTTCATGCCGAGATTAACTATGGATTCGAAGCATCACTGGTACTTCTTTGTCGGCGCAAATCTTGTTCGGTAGCGTCTATAACGAGAACAGCACCATTCAATAAGTCTTGTAGAAAATCTTTTAACGGTGGATTTTTTCTATCGAATCGTGGGATATGGTATGTACTTTGTTGCAGAGTCATACATTCTAACACTGATGCCATCGCCGCGCTCGTATTTACATTGAGATAGGAAGTGGTCGTCAATATGTTCACAGGGTCTCCGGTTAGAGAATCCGAAACGCTTTGATTTAGGGGCAAATGGACTTCTCGCCCGGGGTCCGCATCCGATTCATCCTGGTCATGGTCAACCCCATGTTGGGGTGTGTTTTGTTCCACGTTCCTAAGCATATTTGATTTTGTAGATGCGGATGATCCCCAGATCTGTCTTATGGCTTCCTGGGCCACCCCGGAATATTTTGAACTGGGTGGTCGTTTGTAGTGGACCCGACTTCCTAATTTATTTTATCTCCAAACTAAATGTGTCGCCGAAACTGGCTTCATAATCCCGTATATAGTATATACAGCAGTAACCTTACCAGACGGTGACATACACGCACAAAATATAGTATGCAGACCAACTGGTAAGTAAACCGTCATTGATTATAATATCAATCATACCAAATAAAATGTAAATCCTACCTGTTTCATATGGGCTTGTAGAATTTTAATAATTTTATTAGTAATATAGTGTCATGCATCGCATATACCTGCATACAACACGTACACATGCTCAAATAATTTGATATATACATTCAACATAATTATGTATAGTAAATATCAGTAATAAGTAAGATGTAAATTTCCGGATCAATCAATACACTATATAGCTTTAATCCTATACTAAATAAAAATATAACATCGGTCAGACCATAAATATGTCATTAATTTTTGATACACTTTGATTTACAAGTGGTAAATAGAAATATTGAAAAAGCGACCTAATGAAAATCGAAAATTATTGACTCCAATTTTGCATCGTTGTCCTACGAATGTATAATCAAAATTGCGAAATGGTAAGTTAAATTGTTTTTGAGTTATGAGCAATTTTATGGAGTCGCGTCGACTTGAAGCACTGTGTCGCGCGCCGTGCATTCACTACGAGTGTACGTTCGTATCAGATTCCTTTGCGCATGCTTTGGATTTCGCTAAACCTGTATGAAATAATTGTGGAAAAAAGGTTTTGGATTTTAGAAAATTCATTTTATTCAGTATTGTTTCTCAGAAACACAATTTTACATGTATAAATAAAACTATTCTCGTTTGCGTTTCAAATATGAACGCTTGGACTTCTGTCGTTCTGTAAAACTCATGATTTGAAAATCAGAACACATCGAAAAAGTTTTCAATTTTAATTCACATTCTTGAGCGGGTTCATCATAGTGAAATTTTTGGGTATCTGTTATTGTCTTGCAATTTTCGAATCGGTTTTTCAAAAAATTTTCTCCAATTTTGTAATCTTTTTCAGTTCTGAAGAGCACAGAAATATTTTTAAAAAAAATTATCTTCTACAGCCCACTGGTAAAGTTCCTCGGCTGATGTTATTTGCATATCCGCTGTCATTTGGAGACTGGCTTTTCGTGCTTTTCTTTTGAAAGCACCACCAGCTCCATCGCAAGGACCTTTACCATGAGCTGTGACATGAAAATGCCATTTGGCAGCGCGACCAAAGTCTTGCTCATGATAGTAGATGGTAGAGAAATGTTTTACATTTTTAAACTTTTGTGGGGCACCATCAGAAAAATAAATACATTCTCTAATATTGTCATTGAAACCTGATAAAAAATCATTGAATCCTTTCAAAAATACATACACTGCAGTCGAATCATGTTTTTTACAATCTGAAATGAAAACAATTGTTTTGTGCCTAACTTCACCATTTTCATTATAATAAAAAACCATTGGAAAGAGTGTGGCCTGCTCATTGTTCCAATGGTAACCTGTGATGGCATTTTGAATGATAAAGGCATAATTTTCAGCAAAATCGTAAATTACGAGACATTGGTCGTTCTGCAAATTTTTTTTAATAGTTTTGTAACAACGCGCTTGTTGAGAAGCAATGAATGAGTGAGTAAGAAATGTCTGGCCTGATTTACAAAGTTCTGCAATAAATTCCTCGGTAGAAACTTGCACTGGTTATAAAGTTGCTCGTGGCTGCAAAACCCATTGTTTGTAAGTAATTTTTCGATTCCATTTTTTTGAAAAATATCCCGTAGTAAGTTTCCCAAAAAATTTTCTTTAGGGCATAGATGGCATTCTCCGAAAAGACATTGTTCGCTTGGGTTGGTGCACAGCATAAGCAACAAAACATCCTGACGAACACTAACAGGATGGCTGTCCTTTATCATTAAATTGACTATATTGCTTCCTGAAAAAAAAATTTTTATCCACAAAATTAATTACTAAGAGTTCAGTTTCTTTTCATGAGAATCAATGTTGTATCATGAGAAAGTTATTATTGAACATTCGAAAATCAAAATAATTTTTGATGCAAAATTTTTTTACCTGACGCCATAAACTTCATATTTTCATGAAATAGACACATGCAAACGTTATGGGTACCCCCTGAGTTTGCCAAAATGCAGTGGGCTGGTCTAAAAGAGCAGAATTTTGAGAAACCGATTTTCAAAAGTGGATGTTCGATGAGGAATTTTGGAAAAATTTCTCTTAAATTTCGCAAAACTAGACGTTTTTGAAAAATTACAGATTTTCCGTCTATTTTAATGGATTTTGTGTCTTTTTGTCCTGACATGAGCGAACTTATGTCATCGTGCTCGAAAAATTCCCGAACTTTATTTTCGATTTCAGCGGAAATTTTTTTACCTATATCACATGAAAATAATAATTATTATTCATTTATAAATTATTGAAGAAACAGATCTTTTTAGATACTAATCGTTAACTTACATTTTTGTTTGTTTGGAGTAACAAAAGTTCCTGTTCCATTGAAATTTCGGGCTTTTCTTACTAAATAGCGTGAAGTGTTCATAATTTTTGCCGTTTTTCTGACGCTCCATTTCGTACCGAGAAGGAAGAGTAATTCAATTTTTTCCTGCAGACTTTCGCAGGATTGTGTAATTTGATTTTCATTTCAGAAATAAAGCGGGGGCTGTATTCATCTTCGTTCTGTCATTAATAAATATTTAGTATATTATTTGATTTCTTACATGGTTTCAAAAAAATTATACAATTAATTTTAATAACTTACTTCTGACTCGGACTCGCTAAAAGAATAACTGTCGTCTTCGAAATTTTCAAATTCAATATCACTTAAGGTTCCGAAATTTTGTTGGTATGTATGAGATTTACTAAACAAAACATCTAAAAAAAAATTGTCATTTTTGAAAAACAATACACAAAATGAGCGATTTTCGAAAAAGTTCTGAAAAACTTACTCAGTTCATGAGCCGTCATCTTTCCAATTTTTATTCTGCAAGGATGACACAACTTATCAGTAGGCTTAATTGTGTCGATTTTCTCACAAATTATATCCGATGCAGAACGCAAATTCTTTTTATGAACTTTTGATCCATGTGATAATTCATTAAAAGAATTACAACAGCGATCATAAAATTTTGGCGTAGACATTGTAAAACCGATGTTTTTCGGAGGTTATTTAAATTTATGTAAATGTTGGTGGGAGATTAAGACAAAAGAGGATGAAAGAAAGAAAAAGAAGGAATGGGTTTTGGAAGGTTGCCTTCTTTCTTCTTTCCTCATTTCTTGTTGGTTTTTCTCATGATTGTTTGATTTGGGTGGTGATTTTTGGTCCAAATTTGATCGTTGTTTTAGGATTCAAAAGGTTTTGAATCCTTGAAAATTTAAAGTGAACTTTTTTGGACGTTAAAGGGAATTCGAGTTTGTAGGGATACGGGTTCGTGTTCAATTTGGAACTTCAAAACAATAGCGAGTATTTTTATTAAGGATTCAAAAAACGGATGAAACAACTTTAACTCCCCAAGGTTTCAAGGAACAAGTGAGTCGGGAAATATTCAGCCCATGACAATACATATCCGGGCAAACCTCCTTTTCATGCATTGGCGATAAATTTTCGTTTCCAAAATAATCTCTTAAGAAACATCGACATTTTGACTAGAGTCGCATGGTGCTACGAGCTCATAATGAACGCACGGCGCGCTACACAGTGCGCGACGCAGAACTTCAAGTCGACGCGACTTCATAAAATTGCTCATAATTCAAAAACTATTTAACTTACCATTTCGAAATTTTGATTGTACATTCGAAGGACAACGATGCAAAATTGGAGTCAATAATTTTCGATTTTTATTAGGTCGCTTTTCAATATTTCTATTTGTTTAAGAAAAGTACACATTATTTGCATAAATAATCAAAATTACGAGTTTTTTTATATATACATGTGAAACTCATACATGTACCTACATCAAGAAAACATATCACATTTTTAGATGAAATATTTCACACATAGTCAGCAATTACCCAAAGTTGAATTTTTTTGGTTTTGGAACTTCAAAAAATCGGAATTCGTGAATGACACGTATCACATTGAAATGGAAAAACACGTATCGATTAAAAATGCATTAAGAATAGGAAAAAAAATGTTTCAGCCAAAAAAAATTTTTAGTGGCAAAAAATTCGTGGAATGAGCCACATATATTTGGTAACATGGCTACGAATAGGAAACGTCCGATAAGAAGAAATATGCCAAACAAAGGTGGAGCGTCACCTCCAAAGAAACGTAGATCAATTAAAAGGGTGAATTTCTATAGGTTCTAAGCGCCAAAATTGGTTTTTTACAGGATAACATAAAAACGTTCCCATTTCTAGAACTCTTTTCCTAAAATTCTGGAACAAATCATTAAGCAAGCTCATGTTGTGTCGCTTGCAGGTACAGAAAATGTGTTTTTAATATTAAGCTTATTTAAAAATATGGGACTCCAAGTAACGGGCAAGGGCTATATCCAGGGGGCAGTGATGTTCTATATGGGCTATATCCAGATTTTTATTAAATTGAACAATTCAGTCAAAATTTTAATAATTTTCGATTGTTTGAAAATAGATTATGATCATTAGAAAATTCATCTTCGGTTTTGAGTTATTTTTTATTTTCGAAATAATCTACTTTATTGCTGAATACCAAAACAAAACCCGAAAACCTCAGTCAAAAGGCAAACAGATGCGGATATAATAAGACGCTTTTTTTCTTCCTTCGCGGCGTCATCGATAACTTCTGCAATATAATGGATATGCATATAATAAATACGTATTCACGATCTCAAAAGTTGGGACTTTATGGCCCACGTTGCATTTTATTTTAAAACACGAAATTTTTTATAATATTAACTTTTACTCACTGTGAAGTATTCTATTGGGTTGGGAACAAAGTCATTTAGCTTTTTTCCGCTAGATAACTTTAGTCGTTCGAAATAGTTCTTATCCATTGCAAACTTCAAACCGTATATTGTATTTAACAGCTGGCGTTTCATAGATTATTCAGTAAAAAAGAAGTTTCAAGTTTTGTTGTTTATTTATTGTTTTGCATCGATTTGAAATGGAGATTCCAGACGGTCATTTTTGTTTATGGTGAAAAATCATTAACAGAACGCCAGTGCCAGAATTGGTTGGCTCGTTTTCGTTCCGGAGATTTTGACCTCAAAGATGCACCACGCTCTGGACGCCCAACTGAAGTTGACGACGACGAAATAGAAGCAATGATAGAAAATAACTGGCGCAGTACGACACGAGAGATCGCAGATATTCATCAAAAGAAGGTTATGCTGAGTGTTTAATAAATTCCGACATATTGCGCCATTGTAAGATTTGGCCACGTCCTAGTTATTATAAAAATCAAACAGGTGACGCTAGTGTATACGCGCTTTGGAAAAACTTGCGCGATGTTCAAAAAAGCAAGATTTTTCAATGCATCCTCATGGGATGCCCTTATAGACTTTCATTGGGGAATGGATATATCCCCTTAGCCGATTTTAAAAATCCATAAAAAAATTTTAAAAAATTTTGTTGAAAAACTGTTGCAGCTCTATAGGGCCTTTGATTTCAAGTTTTCAAAAATACAAAAACATGCATTTTGAAAAAAGTGTCGCTTAGTGCCTATAGACATTCACCACTTTAATTAGGAAAGACAGTACTGGCGATCCATCCGTAATGGAAATGCGACAGTTGAATTCTAGAGTATTGATAAGTGGAAGCTCATCTGATAGTGATAGAATGAGTTCCTTGAGTTTGGACCAGGATGGCGTGGGCTGGAACGGCAAACATGGAAATGAGTCTTAAATTCAATTATCCCTCTCCAGAACCCCCTTGATTACAAATATTGTTTCTGGACCGGAACAAATTGCGCGAATAGTTAAGGACATGATGCCCTGATTTGCAGGAAAAAATATGTGTATTAAATTATTCTTGAAGTATTGTATGACGTTCATCTCCATTTCTAATCTTTGTGACGCTCCTTACTTAACAATGTGGATTTTGAATAAAATTACTGGTGAAACACGAAAACATATCCAAGATAGAAGCAAATTAGAATTAGAAGATGTTTTAAAAACTCTTTCAAGAATTTATTCCCAAAAGAAGGATGTGAGCCGAATGTTGCAGTTTTTATCAAACATACAAAGAAATTAGACGAGCCAATTTGAAATTACTGGCCTCGCATAAAATAGCTTTTGAATAAACTAACTTTACAGAAAATGGAAAATACCCCAGAAGGAAAAGGGATAGGTAGGTGTGGAGCTCATAAAGAAACCGTAATTGAGATTTTCTTAAGCGAATTAGATCTCAATACTTATATGTATGGTTATTCATGATGAGGAAATCAAATCCTTAGATAACGCGCTAGCTTATAAGGGCGAATAAAAATTAAAAAGTTGGGAAAGGTCTCATGGGTCACTTTCTGTTCTGGTTTCCCCTGTCATGCCTGGCTCTTGCTCGAAGAATAAATCTGGGCTTGATCACGTCAAGCCAGTAGCACATGTTTAAACAGATGATAGTCCTAAGCGCAAGCGTAATTTAAATAGAATACAATTTTCGATTGAAAAAAATCTGGACATTATAAGTGTAAATGTCCAAATAAGCAAAGGATAAATATGAAGGATAGAGAGAATGGACAAGGTATTTATTGCTACCGGAACAATCATTTTGACGATTGTAGGATAAAAATTAGATATGAAAAAGAGCGTTCAAAATTCTCGCGAAAATCAAAACCCAATAAGGAAAATTTCAACTTGAGGTGCCTGGTGAGAGGCCAGACAGATCAGAACGGAAGTTCCTCGCAAGTGTTAACTTGTTTAAAGGAAGTGTATTAAGTTAAATGGTATAGATAAAGAAGAAACAAATTATACAATTGGTAAGAATAGGTCCAGAGATTATGCATTACGCAGACTTCAGAGTTCTGAAATAAATAATCCAACTATAGAGTAGGAACTTCTTGCTATTACCTAATGCGTACACCATTTTCGGCCTTACTCATATGATCATAAGATTGTTCTTGTTACTGCTCATAGGCCTATAGTTTGGTAAAACCTTTAGGTCTCTAGGTTAGCTCGTTGGCGAATTAGACTGAGTGAATATGATTACGTGATCGTATGAAAGCCTGAAGGAATAAATTCTTATCCCGACGCTCTGCTAAGGAATCCGCATGATGATACCCCGATAGCAAAAGATTGAGCTCAACATTTCGTCAATTGAAATGAGAGACTTACATGTATCAATTTTATTGTATCACGTGCCAAGCGTTATTCGGATAAATTGCTTTTATTTTGTAATATTATTCTACTTCTTTTGGTTTTTGCAACATTTTTCTGTGTTCCGATCATTTTCATCAGAAAATCGTTAACCCGAGAATTTTTGTTTGTTTGGTTCGTGATGTCAGTGAGGCACTTGAGGTTCGTTTCCGTATTACTAAAAAAACGAAGTTTAGGATTTTGCATTAATGTTAATAATTTTTGTGTAAGCAGTACTCAATGTTAATTTTTAACTTCGCTAAGTAGCCTGAAAATAAATTTGCATTTGTGCGATCAACTTGTTGGCCAAATACATTCTATAGCAACCCAACAAATATTCACACATGTTATTTTAAAGTCATGAGCAGTGACACATTTATTTGAGCATCATATGCTGTGTCGCCTTATAATGGCGTGGTGCAAAAAAGCAGCCTAAATGCATCTTTCAGAATGCTACATTTGATGCATACACTATGCTGCCGTAATGGACAGGTAGTAAGGGAATGGAAGGTCTCAATACGACTGATCTGTTAAGCTGCAGATTTTGCTCTGTCAGTAGGCTCATTTTGAATGCATGTAAAATCTTAGCGTTTTGCGGTCGCATCTTAGGCCAATTATGTATAAATTTCGGTAAATCCGATGGATGTGTTGTTGACAAATGTTGCCTACGACATTGCTATCGGAGTATAGTTATTCGTCAGTATCTACCATATATTCCTCAAATACAAAACAAATAGCTGTTATAGAGATTCCAGCATCAAGTGATGACATTGACCCAGATGATTTGAAGGGTAACACCACTGTAGAAATCTAAAATAAAACCATATCTATCCCATAACATTCTGGAGAGGAGTACATATGGGATTTTTGATAAGTTGATTTTAGTTATGCAAATTTTTATTATGAAAACTGTCTGAATCATTCAGCAAATAACAATAAACGAAGGGTTTATACTTACCAGGTATAGAAAACTAAGATCAAAAAGAAGTATTTCTAAGCAGTGGTGGTTGTAACGTACGGCTATTATTAATTTAAATAAAATTCATAAAAAGTAAAAAGAATTAATCTTAATATACTTTATTTGTTAATAAAATGGGTACGCGGAGGTCGTCCAAACTGCCGAATTCGATTAATGTGAATATTAATTGAATTCGTTTATTATTATGTGGGGTTGTTGGTCTTCTACTCTCGGACTATTTATTCTTCACGTATTCTTCACGTTTACGCTGATCACCTTTAATTTGGAATAGTAAGAAGAGGGAAAAAGGTGCCTTGAATAAAATTAAGTTAGGCGGCAATTATTCGAATAAATAAAAGACAGTTTTATTTCAAAAAGAAAGAAGCGAATAACCCGAGGGGAACACTTTACATATAAATAAAGAGAGAGACAAGTCAGAAATATAAATTGTACTTTACCACAATTAAGATTTTATTCCTAGGTTCTTAATCCTACCGGATTTCTGGAGAGCTGGAGCAAGGAAGAGAGTGCGTTCCCGTTGCTGAAGTCCTCAGTTATCCGGGCCAAACTTGATTTTATATATCTGTGGTTTCCAAAAGAAACCACCCTTGTCCTTTGCGTGATGCACACACTTCCACACTTATCGTGAGAAAGGAAATGCGCTCATCGAATTTTAGTATTTGATGCATTGTCATCAAATTGTAGAAACGATTTTAGTTTCTAATATATTTATATATTTAATTAGTCTAGGCTTATAATCATTATATGAATTATAAAACTTTAACATAATTATTTTAAATATTCAGATGAGTCTTTAGGTTTTAATTACAAAAGCACGTGGCCTTTGTTGTGGGAGATCAGCTGGCTAAAGCATCTAAGCAGGGATAGGCGTACGAGAAGGAAGTGTGAAAATGGCATGTATGCTAGCCTCGCGATGCACAGCAGAGCACATCAAAAGTTTCATAAAGAGACGGGTATATGGGGCATGTGCATGGGCGAACGAAGAAAGGAATTGACAAACGGCAGAAAACTATAGTGAGATTCAGTGCATGAGTGTACGCGTGCTGGATATCTCTTTCTTTCTCTCTCTTATGCTCTCTCTTCTTCTCTCGCGCTCTCTCCTTTTGCTTCCACTTTCCAGTAAAAATATTGATAATGTCGATCAATGTTTTCATGGATTTAGATATTTCTGAAAAATACATCTTATGCGATGATGTGACAGGCCGCTCGCATGAAGCTATAGTTATAATTATTGGCGACAACATTAATGGTTTTAAATGAATTAACATCATATAAATGCAATATTAATATTAATAACGCATTAGGAATTTCCTGAATTTAGATACTCAATAATTGGATAAATATTGTATAAAATCAATATTAATATTAATAGTAACATTAATATTAATAGAATAATGCATTATGAATTTCCTGAATTTAGATACTCCTGAAATTACAATCTATGCGATCATGTGACAGGCCACTTGCATTTAAAAATCGTAGTTATAATTATCCGCGTTTACCTGTAAACATAAACTCACATTTATACGCAGGTGCACAAGCCTGCACGTACATCAATATATATACATATATATATATATATATATATATATATAAATATATATGTATATATTAAAACGCATCAATATAATGCATAATATAACGCAATATGGGCGTGATATATAGCATTAATGATATAATTACAATGATATTAATAGTGATATCAATATTAATATAATAATGTATTAGGAATTTCCTTCCCGAATCAACCATTTGCTAAAAGTTCCTTGACCCTAGCAACGATAAGCTACATCAGCGACCTTGTCAAGGTGCTCGGTTACGGGCGCTTCGAGTGGCATGCGAATTTATGCAGAAATTATATTATAATTTTGGAAAGATTTGGCCACCTTGACACGCTCGTAACAAACCACCCCCGGAATTTGTTGTTTTCGTCCCCGACTAACTGGAGATTCGGGAATGAAATCCCAAATTCACATTGTTGAAATTTAATTTTAGTTTGATATTCGATGCGTAGGATTTCCCTGCAATGACGTGCCCCTGCCCATTAGAGTTTGATTCCTTAAACTCCCAGGATTTAACGAAAATTCTGAAGCTTTCCAGGAGGCGGGTGTTGTATAAATTTCTAACTTCAAAGATAAGAGAAGGAGATGAGAATAGAACACCTGAATTATCATATTCCTTGTTTCTGGAATAGAAAATAATATCATTATTGCTGAAAGAAAAATACAATTTAGTTATTTAACGATCTGCTTCAGATTTCAGCTCAATTAACATTGTGATACATTTTTTTTTCAATCAATATAGAAATCGAAAGTTCATAGGTTGTAAAATGTAATTTTAAAGAATGCTGCCAAAATAATTTTCTTTTAAACTTTGTTGAATTCCCGATTTCACGGTGAAATTCACAGTGTAATTTTTAGTGACGCTTCTGAATATTTGTTTGAAAGTGATAAACAATTTTTAGTTCATAAAATAAATAGTCGTATGAAAATTGTGGGCAAAATGAATTGCATGTAGTTATAGTTCAACTAACCATTGCAATTGGAATTACAAAGTGTTGTTTTTAAAAATTGCATATCCGATATAACTATCCCACAACATTCACTTATAATGATGTTATATGTGAAAAATATGAACATTTTGGCTTGTATGGTTGTTTCAAAATTGATTTGACAAAAACGAGAAGAAATGTACCGAAAAATTCCTTTTTGATAGAGTTAAAATTTTCCTAAAAGATAATTATGTTCATAATTTCGAAAATTATGTAAACAGAATTGAACCCTAATAAAAATGGGGACATTTAAGTAGCTGTAGTAAAAATAATTTCTATCTTGCAATGAATTTTGAAACATTATTATAAAAAAGAAGGAAATAAATTATTATTATAAATTATTATTATTATAAATCTATTCCTGCTGGTTGAAGGTTGCTTAATAGTGAATGCATATTATTCCTTTTCACTATTTGAGGAAACTATGGTTATATGGTAGTAGATAACACCCTGGTATCATGAGGTGGGGTATTTTGAAAAATTTCAACGGATAAGAAAGATAAGATGAAAAATCCTATGGAGGATAAGGTCTCGATGATTTTATTAAGGCAAATAATTCCTTCTCAAATATCATAAGGTAAGGTGACAGGGTTTGAACCTGCCTCGTTCTTAATTTCTGAGGTTTTGCTGAATATTTTGCGTGGCAGCGGTTATTATTTTAACTCACTTAGGAAGAATATTTCTGTGTGATTCTTTGGCCTCGATAGATAAGGGACTTCGTGGTCAGCATATTCTTGCGGGCAGTTGATGGTGCCCTGTTACGCAGAAATGGTTCCCAGAGATGCTGACATCGCGGAGTTCATCCCTTATCACACAAATTGCAGAGGGGGTATCCCATGCATCTCACTATGCGTCTCATTAGTCCTCGTTACGAGTGCTGTGCGCGAGGTGTTTCGGCCAAGTGTCATAGATTTTTTTTGTGAAAAAAAGAAAAAAAATGGATCTGCAGGACGAGGACGGGTTGTCCCACCGCTTCCGGATCTTGCTCGGACTTGCCAATATACAGAGTGAATCCGTGGCTCAAGAGGGGGCCAGGCGGCGCGAGCTTTCTTTACGGGGTATGGACATGACGTCTTCCCTCGGAATTCTTGCTGACGTCTTAACTACTCAGAAGGAGGGCGACACTGCACGGTCCCTTGGGAAACCTGGGTGAGTTAGAAATTTGTGTTAATAGATTATCAAGTTCAATGTGAGATCCTTAGTGAAAATTTGAGCCCCTTGTCGAAAAATTTTCTGATGAGGATTTGTAGACCGACTTGACAACGATACAATCACAGTAAAACTGGACAGCGCCAAGATCGCACCAGGCTAGCAATTCGTGAATAGTCAGGCGTGATAAAAACTGTACTGGCGTTAGTATGATTCCAAACTGCCATGAAATTTTTCCACACGGGAAGGGTGATACGAAACAAAAATTATTCTCGCAAGCTGTCCCCCCTTTGTACGTTACCTCATTGATCCTTATTACAAGTTATATTACCGCTGTTGAAATTAATACCACGCTGATAGGATGGAACCGTACAATTACCGAAGCATTTGCGATATTTCTCAAAAATGTTGGATAGATTTCATCCTTTGAGGATACAGGGCCGTGTAGGGAATTGCTACGCCTTGTTTCGCCATCAATTTTATATAAGGTTATAAAACGTTTTAAGATGAAGAGACTTTCAATAAATTAATTACTGAATTCTAAAATATCAATTATAAGAATTTCATGGTTTCTAAAGTTTACGTCAATTTACAAAGTAATGAAAAATTTTGCGTATCAAAAAGCTGACATTGACAACTGTGCATCGTAACACCAAAATTTTCGCAAGACTTCCAGGAATTTTTCTTTGAACTGCATAGCAGGTATTCATCTCTTCCTAATCAAATTATTCTATCCGAACTCCTTTAAAACGTGAAGTGCTATTCGGAAGAACCATTATTTGACCTTCTCGAATTTTTCTCCTTTTCAAGAATTATACAATAAAAATTTGAAAGAATCGCTTTTATCGACTGGGCTTGAATTAATCTAGGACATTCCTTCCCTTTTTCGATGAAGTTCTAGGCTTCTTGAAAAGTATATATATATTTTTTGTTTTGTTTAGACACGTCCTGCATTTTAGCCAGGTGAAGGAAGAGAGGGAGGCTAGGCGTGGCGCCGACCTTTTGTGGCCATTGGACGAGTCGCTCTTGGGGTGCTCCAGGCGAGCTTGTGACCTTGACAGTTGGGTTCAGGAGCTCACCTGGAGTGAAGCAACACGGAAGTAACTGATACAAGGCTACTGGGCACAGGTGAGGAAATCCCTTTTGACTCTCATAAGTCGGCTCTTGAGCCTTTGGTTTTATGTAAGGTGTTACTTTCAGGGTGACTTCCGTCACCCCTTGAAGATCCTGCCAGAGGAGATGTTGTGGCCAGAGTTGTGGCAAGGGTGCCACCCAGACGGGGGCCCATTAACCCAATGGTAGGTACATGTCTCACCCATACTTTTATAATGTCACGCCCGTAAGTGATTAAGTGTATTCTTTCCCTTTTTATGACTTTCAGGCGGTTTGAGGAACTTCCTCCGGCACCTCCAGAAACGGGGATCCAGCCCCGTGACGTGAATTGCAGGCTGGCGTTCCTCCAGCGGCATCATATAGGTTATGACGTCCGTACGGGGACCGCCTTCCAGAACGTGACGTCATGATGGGAGTTGGTAAGTGTTACCGTTTTGGGACTTTATGCGGATATTGCAGATTTAGTGTGTTTTTCTTTCATCATATTAATATTTTTTTATTTTATATTATTATAATTATGATTATTGATAAATATATAATATAATTATTAATTAATATTTAATATACATTTTTATTTTAACATGAATCTGACCCTATGCCAAAATAACGAGAAATGAAATAAATTCTATGAATTTTGGGTCAGTATAATAGCAGAAATGTTATCAAACATGTCACCTTAAAATATACGTATGAAGTTTAATGAAACTAAATTTTAAAATATATATTCAAAAATTTCATCAAAAAAAAAATCTTGTGTAAAAACATTTAAAAGGAAATTCTTTTATTTTCTGTGTTGTATATTTTCAAAATATAAATTATACAATTGTGAATTCCAAATTATAATTGTACCTAAGAAATTTATGTAAAATTTAAATCTTGTGTAGATTTTTTTTTTTTTTAGATTTTATGTTATAAATTTATCAAGACTTTTGCTGTTTCAATTTAAAAACCTAAGTGAAAAATAAAGAAGTAATTATAGATGAATTAGGTTTCAAATGATATATTTGATATTGTGAATCAAAACGAATATTTCCTTTGAAGAGACTGATAAATGTTCAACCCTATGAAATATATTCCACATTTGAAAGTATGTATGTGTATGTTTATATCAACTATGACAAACAGTTAAATAAAAAAAAATGTATACTACGGTGGAACGAATATTTGTTTGGAATGATACATTTCCTTGATTCAACTAAACCTAACGCTTGATTCATCTATGGATGAATTATTTGATTCAAATACGTCTTGTTAAATTAAAAAAAAATGGGACTTTTTGAATCAAATAAATATTTCCTTGAGTGCGAAAATAAGATTCAAATAACCTAGGTACTTAGTTTCAAAGACATGATTTGGTTGAGTTAATTCGCTCACATTTACAAACAAAGAAATATTTCTTTGAATCAAAGCACGTGTTTCATGCTTCTAAAAAAAAATATTTAATTGAATTGGGTAACGAATTGTTTGATACAAAGAAATGGAATCAATCAAATACATTTCTTTGGATCTAAGAATCTTTTTCTCAGTATAGTATTATTTTATTTTTGTTATAAACTTCTGTTTTTCTTTCCCTAATATTTTCATAAATTTGTCGCTATTTCTTAATTTTAGTTTTAATTTTGCTTTGATAGCGATTGTATATGTTAAATTTTAATAACATTAGTTTTTATTAAATAATAACTCTTTTAGATTTAATCATTCTGACTGACATTTTACTATCCTCTCTGTGATGTTAAATAAATGCGAACATTGTTATATTTGTATATATTGGTGTTCATTCACTTCCTTCTTTTTTCTTATAGAAATAAATCTCATTATGATCATCTAAATGAGTTTTCCAAATTATTCTCCCTCTCTATGATGTAAGATTCATTGGCTAATTTATTGTATGCCTTGATGATCAAGGGGATCCATCGCCAGTAATAATTAATAATAATAATAATAATAAACATGATAATAATAATAAAAAGGAACAATATGCATTTCAGAAAAAGGTAGAGCGGTTCTAGCTTGTACTGTCACCTTTCTGATGGTAATTGATTTTAAAAACTGGAAAATAACTAGATTTCAAACAAAACTTTCTGTTAGCCTGTACTTCTCTAGAGAGCATGCGGTCTTCCTTCTGGAATGCCTGAGTCAGATTCATGGCGATCGCAGTGGTTTTAGGTGTCCTTTAAGGCCATCTACTCCCTATCGGCGTTGATGGTTTCGGATTACCCTTCCGGGTGAACTGCCTCGGAGTCAATGATGATACTAGAGCGGTTAGATAGTAGGCAAGCCAGATGATAAAAATTTTAACGTCCTTGTTGTCTGTGGAGGAACAGTCATTAGTTTAAGCAATAGTGAGGCGCCGATTTTTAGGGCACCGTTGGAAGTGTTCGACATTGAAGTGGGCACTACGAGCCCTCATCATATCCAACAACCCTTGGTTCGGAATTTGAGCAAATCGGTTGCATCAGATTTGCATGTAAATAGTGCCAGGTTTCATCCGCCATTCTGCACAATCTCATTCAGGCTTCCTAGTATTTTCAAATAATTTCTTCTAGTTTTTAATGATAGATTACATAATTGTTAAAAATTTTCCTATTTCATTATTTTCATGCAATTCCACATTGTATTGATGTTATAATAGAAGTTACCAATATGTTTTTATAAAACTTACTAATTGCGTTAAATGTTAATTGCTATTACTATTTGTCCAGTTTAGTTGTTATAAAAAGAAAAAAAAATTTTTTTTCGACATCACGGAAAAAAATGGTTGTATCAAAAATTATTCCAATATCTTGATTAGAGACTGATGAAATGTTTTATTCGTACATGATAAAAATATTAATTCCAAAAAATTTTTAATTCATCATTTTATCTATTTTATTTCGGTCAAGGTCGATGGAAACCTTCTTAGGTTAGAATTGCTTTAGGAGAAAAACCTTTTAATTATGGTTTTTCAAAATGTAACAAAGGATGATGATTGTTGACATATCCTTCATCACAAACTTGGACAACAGTTCACAATTATACTTTAAAATTACCATGATTTAATTCTTCTCATTTTGATGAAGAACAAAAGCAACATTTCAAGTAATCAATGTATGTGACGATTTCAAACGATTCACAACAGTTGATAAGCAGGAAATATCTAATTCGTCAGAGATTTATGATTACACGAAATATTACATATGAAAGTAAAATAATTACTTTTCTCAAATTTAATGAATTTGATAACTTTTACAGAACTAGTAGCATACTTAGTTCCATAGACTTTTGAGCATTGGTAAATTTTACGACATTTTTGGTACTGCTTACTAAATATAAATAATTGTGATTGTTTAGTCAGCACAACTGATAGGATTTCTCTCAGTGCGTGATTCCCCAAAACACGTGACTGGAGTTTTATTCAGTCACAGTTTCGTAGTTTTATTATAAATTTTATAAAAATTCCGTTACAGTTTGGCAATTTTAAAATACACATTATGAAAATTGAATTGAGTTTCACAATATTAAGAAAAATGATAGAAATTTCAGTACATTTTCGAAATTTTTAAGATACTTTCACACAAAAATATCATAAATATCGTCAAATTTTACGTTACTTTTGAAATAGAAAGATGTTTTAAATTTCCGAACAATTCCAACAGTATACATACATATATATACAAAATTATTAATTCGAATTTTAAAGAATTTTAAATCTTTCTGAGAGAAAAAAAAGTTATCTCCGTTTGCTGCATCGAGATTTATTTTGAATTTTGCATAAGTTTGCCTGTAATGACGGACGCAACCCTGCAAAACTCTTATTGTTAAATATTAGGTATTGTAAATAGATTTATACATTTATTTATTAATTTATAAATATACTTATATATATATACTTATACTATATAATATAATTATAATATATTATATAATTATTATAATTATGTGCAGTTTGCAAACTTCGGGAGAAACGATAAACACCCCAACGAATCGTTCCATGATCAGAATCCGAATTTTAGAGGACAGGATTCTGCACCCCTTGGAGCGTGTTGACTTGCGTCAGTTCTTCTGACTTTCGGTCACACCCTATGCTCAAAAAAAAAGTTTTTGGTGTAACAAATTCCGGGGGTGGTGACCCATAACTCCACACGAATACGCTTTAGGTTCAAAATCAATTAAAAATAAAAAAACAACCACTATTAGAAGTATTACCTTAGCAATTAACGAGGTGGACACTTTTGTATATATGTATGTATAAATTATATTTATTTATATATATATAAGTATATATATATATATATATATAAGTATATATATATATAAGTATATATATATATATATATATATATATATATATATATATATATATATATATACTTAATATATATATATATATACTTATATATATATAAATAAATATAATTTATACATACATATATACAAAAGTGTCATATATATATATATATATACTTATATATATATAAATAAATATAATTTATACATACATATATACAAAAGTGTCCACCTCGTTAATTGCTAAGGTAATACTTCTAATAGTGGTTGTTTTTTTATTTTTAATTGATTTTGAACCTAAAGCGTATTCGTGTGGAGTTATGGGTCACCACCCCCGGAATTTGTTACACCAAAAATTTTTTTTTTGAGCATAGGGTGTGACCGAAAGTCAGAAGAACTGACGCAAGTCAACACGCTCCAAGGGGTGCAGAATCCTGTCCTCTAAAATTCGGATTCTGATCATGGAACGATTCGTTGGGGTGTTTATCGTTTCTCCCGAAGTTTGCAAACTGCACACCCACGCAATTTGAATTTGGGAGTAAGCATCAAAATCTGCCAGGGTTTCTGTTTCAGAGTCGATTTCTGAATCAGAAACTAGATCTACGATGGGAATTCCCTGAGTCGAAATTGAGCCTGCAAATTTTTGTTTTCTTCGTGAAGTTTCAAGAGAGATAGCCAAATTGGAATTTTTGGTCAACAATTCCGAATGATGATTGTTGGAGTCGTTGGGAGAAATTTTGGGGATAATTTGAGAATCCCGTGGTCATTGGGGAGTTTCCAGGATTGACAGGGCTGTCTTCAATTCTGTCAGTTGTTTGGACATCTTTTCCCTCACTTGCCTCCCTGCACGGGATCTTCGTTTGCGTTTGCAGGTGATGGGCATAGTGAGGTACTAGAAGAGATGTTAATAAATGAATATAGGGCCTCGGTTGACCCAGACAAATAAAAAAAAATTTCCTTTTTTGGAAAAATGAATTTTATTAACAGCAAAAATATTATATAAATAAAATGAATTTATTATTGAAATTTCTCAGGCTAGCCTCAAGGTCAAATTCCTGAGTAATTTGATCATTTCATTTTATTTTATCAGAAAATTTTAAGGAGTAGATAAGGTTCTAAACTAATCTACTTTTTAAAGAATTTTGAATTCAGACTCTCTGCTGAAGAGCATAAGAGGTTGAATTTTGGAATTGACCTTCTTCTGAAAAGCATAAACGGTAATTCCTATGCGAAAAATAATTTGTGAGAGGTAGTTTGAAGTAAAATTGGCGTTCAAAATTTTGTCTTTCTGCTAAAGAGCATAAAAGCCTTATTTTAAGAATTTACCTTCTGCTGAAAAGCATAAAGGGGAATTCTCAAGAACACAATTTCCAGGAAAATAGAGGATTATTTTCTTCCTGCCGAATTAAGGCTTTCTGCTAAAGAGCACAAAAGATTTAATTCTAGGATTGACACTCTGCTAAAGAGCATAAGAGTAAATCCTTAATGGAAGAAAATATTAGTAAAAATTGAAGTTAAAAATTCAATCTCTCTGCTAAAGAGCGCAAGAGCTTGAATTTCAGAATTGGCTTTCTGCTAAAGAGCACAAAAGCAAATTCTCAAAAACTCAATTTTTGATTGGAAAGAAGGGATTATTTTCTTTCTTTCGAATTAAGGCTTTCTGCTAAAGAGCACAAAAGATTTAATACTAAGATTGACACTCTGCTAAAGAGCACAAGAGTAAATCTTTAGTGAAAGAAAATGTGAATAAAAATTGAAGTTTAAAATTCAGTCTCTCTGCTAAAGAGCACAAGAGCTTGAATTTCAGAATTGACTTTCTGCTAAAGAGCACAAAAGCAAATTCTCAAAAACTCAATTTTGGAAAAGGAAAGGTTTTGTTTTACTTTTGGAAAAGATGAATAATTTTCTTTTTCAAATTAATGCTTTCTGCTGAAATGCATAAAAGACTTAATTCTGGAATTGACACTCTGCTAAAGAGCATTAGTGTAAATTCCTAATAAAAGAAAATTGGAATAAAGATGGAATAAAATTAATGTTTGAAATTTATTCTTTCTGCTAAAGAGCATAAAAGCCTAAATTTAAGAATTTACCTTCTGCTGAAAAGCATAAACGGGAATTCTCTAGAACACAATTTTAGGAATAAAAAAAAATAATGTTCTTTTTCGAATTAATGCTTTCTGCGAAAGAGCATAAAAGACTTAATTCTGGAATTGACACTCTGCTAAAGAGCATAAGTGTAAATTCCTAATAAAAGAAAATTGCAATAAAGATGGGATAAAATTGATGTTCGAAATTTATTCTTTCTGCTAAAGAGCATAAAAGATTTAATTCTGAAATTGACACTCTGCTAAATACCATAAGTGTACATTCTTAGTAAAAGAAAATTGGATTAAAAATGCTAAAGTTGCGAATAAAGTAGAGTTGGAAATTTTGGTCGCTCAAGCTAGCCTCAAGGTCAATTTCTTGGTCGACACAACAATTCTACTTTATTCTGTAATATGATTATTGAAAGTAAAATTTTTAATTGTTCATAACAAGAGTCAAACAAGGCTCAAGTTATAAGCAATTAATCTTCATCAGACTAGCCAGGTTAGCCTCAAGGTAAAAACCCTGGGTAGTCAGGATAAAAAAAAACACAAAAGAAATAATAATTCCAAATAAAATAAAGCTGGTAGCTAGGTCACTTAGGTTAGCCTCAAGGTCAAATCCCTGCGTGACCTCAAGGCTTTATTTTATTTTAACACACAATATAATAATTTTATGAAATCAGTGAAATTTGAGAGGTGTAAATAGTAGAACTGGAGAATTTTGAGAAGAAGGTGCATTGCTAGTAACAGAAAGTTACTAGTAAAACGTAGCCGGTGAAGAATAGCGCGAAAGACCGATATCCCACCGCTGCCACCATCAGTTACCCGCTGCCACCATAAGTTTGTTACGTACGGCTATTATTAATTTAAATAAAATTCATAAAAAGTAAAAACAATTACTCTTAATATACTTTATTTATTAATAAAATGGGTACGCGGAGGTCGTCCAAACTGCCGAATTCGATTAATTCGAATATTAATTGAATTCGTTTATTATTATTTGGGGTCGTTGGTCTTCTACTCTCGGACTGAGAGTGTATTCTTCACGTTTACGCTGATCAACTTTAATTTGGAATAGTAAGAAGAGGGGAAAAGGTGCCTTGAATAAAATAAATATTATTCGAATAAATAAATGACAGTTTTATTTCAAAAGAAAGAAGCGAATAACCCGATGTGAACACTTTAGATATAAATCAAGAAAGAGACAAGTCAGAAATATAAATTGTACCTTACCACAATTAATATTTTATTCCTAGGTTCTTAATCCTACCGGATTTCTGGAGAGCTGGAGCAAGGAAGAGAGTGCGTTCCCGTTGCTGAAGTCCTCAGTTATCCGGGCCAAACTTGATTTTATATATCTGTGGTTTCCAAAAGAAACCACCCTTGTCCTTTGCGTGATGCACACACACACTGTTTCCACATTTCTTTTAGGTTTGATAAGAAAATATAACGGTTGGCTTTCAACCAGAAAAGGGTCGAGTGCTTTTAAACTCGCTCTTTTCACCGCTAAAATTTCCCTATTAAATCTAATTCAAATATTTTGTGAAAATTATCACTACCGTTTTCAGATTCGGTAGTATTAATTTTCTGCGATTTCTCGCTGCTTTGTGCCGTTTTATTTTGGTGACGAAAAACCGCGAAAAACTGGATTTGGACTATAAATAGTCCGCCGAAGATTTTCGTTGATACACGTTCGATGCGATTGCCAAGAGTCTATCACTAGATAATCGTTTACGAGATACCCTCAACTAGTGAAACAGGTATACCGACCGTTCACGATCAACGAATTGGACCTTTTAAATGGCCCGCCGAAGATGAATGTAATTTTGATGTATTCAAAATAAAAGAATTGCTTCTGTCTAGATGAAGACTTTTGTGTTTTACGTCCACCCGACACGATTCCAAATAAATAATTTCGTTAGAAAGAGTTTTACGGGTTCAATCAACTAACGAGGATCTAGGAACTGTCGATCTAGACCGCAGACGGGCAAAAGTAGAGAAAAGTATATTCCCTACTGTCCGAGTAGTTCCGGATAGTACCAGGTTGTTCGAGTAACTGCAAATTTTGGCTTGGCGTTGATCTGTTTTACTGTTTCATCGCGAGGTGAACATGGTAGGGTTTTTCGATGATTAAGGAATCTATGATTGGACAAAGAAATAATGGTAGGGAGGTTTTAGGAATTTAGATGGACTTTGTACCATGCTGATTCAGTTATTGCACCATTTGCTGATTTTTAGGTGTCGAATATTTCTCCCCTATTTCCACACTTATCGTGCGAAAGGAAATGCGCTCATCGAATTTTAGTATTTGATGCATTGTCATCAAATTGTAGATACGATTTTAGTTTCTAATATATTTATATATTTAATTAGTCTAGGCTTATAATCATTATATGAATTATAAAACTTTAACATAATTATTTTAAATATTCAGATGAGTCTTTAGGTTTTAATTACAAAAGCACGTGGCCTTTGTTGTGGGAGATCAGCTGGCTAAAGCATCTAAGCAGGGATAGGCGTACGAGAAGGAAGTGTGAAAATGGCATGTATGCTAGCCTCGCGATGCACAGCAGAGCACATCAAAAGTTTCAAAAAGAGACGGTTATATGGGGCATGTGCATGGACGAACGAAGAAAGGAATTGACAAACGGCAGAAAACTATAGTGAGATACAGTGCATGAGTGTACGCGCGCTGGATATCTCTCTCTCTTTCTCTCTCTTATGCTCTCCCTTCTTCTCTCGCGGTCTCTCCTTTTGCTTCTACTTTCCTGTAGAAATATTGATAATGTCGATCAATGTTTTCATGGATTTAGATATTTCTGAAAAATACATCTTATGCGATGATGTGACAGGCCGCTCGCATGAAGCTATAGTTATAATTATTGGCGACAACATTAATGGTTTTAAATGAATTAACATCATATAAATGCAATATTAATATTAATAATGCATCAGGAATTTCCTGAATTTAGATACTTAATAATTGGATAAATGTTGTATAAAATCAATATTAATAGTAACATTAATATTAATAGAATAATGCATTATGAATTTCCTGTATTGAGATACTCCTGAAATTACAATCTATGCGATCATGTGACAGGCCACTTGCATTTAAAAATCGTAGTTATAATTATCCGCGTTTACCTGTAAACATAAACTCACATTTATACGCAGGTGCACAAGCCTGTACGTACATCAATATATATATATATATATATATACACAATAGACTTCGCGTTTTCTTTATCATTAAAAAGAGTTACATATTTTTTTTCTATTTTTTGCCAGTTTTTCGACCTGCTGAGAGGCTGCTTGATTTAAATTTCTGAAAGCAAATAAACAAACTAACGAACAAAAAATGCGAAAAAAATTCGCATTAAATCTTATTCCATAAAAATGTAAATTTTGCGAAACTAAAAATTAAAATAAAATATCAAAATCACTCACGTTTATCAACTTCAGAAGAAGAAATCGATTCCGAGTTTGAGGAAAAAGGATAGTTTGAAAAAACAATGATTTCGATACACCGAAGATAAATTTTCATTTTTTTGATGCGAATAAGATGGAACCTATTGATTCCGATTGGATTTTTCGTGCTGAACACGAATATGGGTTCAAAAACTTCCCATCACGGCATGTTTTTTAGAAAATAAGGGTTGCAACCCCTAAAAACGGCGTTTTTAGCCTTTTTTGAGAAATTGTAGAGCTGGACCATGACGTACTACAAACTTCGCTAATTTCAGAAATTAGAGGCTGAAATAAGCCCTTTTAAATGAGCCGTATGCCAAATTGATCGCATGCGCCCTTAGATCGGGGGAGGGGGGGTGTGTGTTTTTGTCTCGGGATGAAGGGAGAAAATTAAAACAGAAAGGATTTCAACATACCTACACCCACGCCCAGGCATAATAAAATGTGCAGTGCTTTCAAAGGTTTTAAGGGTCGCTGATTACGAATATGCAGTTGGGTCTTAACAATTCAAAATGGCAGATCAAATATGGCGGACCATTTTTTCAAAATTTGATCGTATTCGCTTGAAACTTGTTACTCGGGGGTTTTAATGGTCGTTAATTATGAATATGCAGCTACATTTTAAACATTCAAAATGGCGGATCCAATATGGCGGACGATGTTTTGGAATTCAAACGTATTGGCTTGATTATTGGCATTTGGTAGAGTACAAGGTTAATTAAAAAATTGATAAATAAGTCAATTAGGTATCTCAACTTGACACGGATTTTTTTAGATTATTCAGTTGCAGAATTTTTGACACTCTGTTTCCCAGAGTGCACGACGTGGTGGCGATCTAAGTTACACTCCTTTTTTTAAATTTTTTTAATTTTTATACTTTTTTTTATAGTTTTATGTTATTGAACTTCAAGGAAACTGCGCTTTTTAGATTTTCATTTGTAAGTTTGTAACGGAAGTTCACGTTTTAAGGACCAGCAGTAATCTGCTTGCATGGTCGCATTCCACCGTCCTTGATACCGTCTTTCCATTTTTTGAATATCCTGATGGAACCTTTCCCCTTTTCTTCGATTATGCTTCCAAGATGTACATTGGAAAGTAATTAAAATTATTGAAGAGGAAATTCACTTTCAAACTCATATTACAACCTAACTTGCGAAAAGCTTGAAGCATGTTGTTTACAAATGTTTTAAAATTCGGACTCTTTTTATTTCCCAAAAAGCCGTTAACGACATTTTTAAATCCGATCCAAGGTTTTTTTTCTACTGGGGTCATGGTTTCATCAAATTCCTCATCCCTCATCAATTGCCTGATTTGTGATCCGACGAAAATTCCCTCTTTCAATTTTCAATCACTTAAGTATAGAAACTTTTCGCAAATATATTTGAAACATTTCCCGTCTTTGTTTAGAGCCTTTACAAACTGCTTCATGAGCCCTAATTTAATACGGAGTAGGGGTAGAAATAGTTTTTCTGGATCGATCAAAGAGTCATGAACTACATTTTTTGAACCAGGTTCTGAATTCTCTCTCGGTTTTCAATTCTTTTTTATCCAATGTTCATTGACTCAGAAGCAGTCCTATAACTTTTATGTCACCACAAGTCGACCAATGATGTTTATCATATTGTATAGACTGAAGCAAAATTTTTAAATTTTCATATGTCTCCTTTAAGTGGACGGAATGTGCTATGGGCACTGAAGCAACTTTGATTCCATTGCTTAGCAAAACTGCTTTCAAGCTACGTTTAGAGGAGTCGATAAATAAGCGAAATTCATCTGCATTATAATCTTTGAGCCCCAGAGTTTTCATTAACTTGGGGACATCAGTGCAATAGACTAAGGTTTCGGTTTGTTCAAAAAATGAAAGAAACGCATCTTCACGATTCCTGTAACAAGAGAATGCAATATCAGGAGCCAATATATGATCTTCTTTCGGTAAATCTAAATCCCTGTCCAGATCGTTTAATTTGCCCTGCGACAAAGGCTTTGGGTTTACATCACCTAATGGAATACATTCATTATTATCAGAAGCATGACGTTCACAATCTACTTGATCAATATTTTCATTTTCAAGACTTGAAGAAATTTCTGATTCGATTACAATTGATGAAGAAGGTAACTTATGCTCAGCTTCATGAAGAATCGGTTTTGTTACTGGAGAAACTTCTGGATAATTTATTTTATTCTTATTTTTACAACGAAATCCGTCAATTTTCGCCACACAAAAGTAGGAATCCTCATGTACCCTAGGTTCCCGCCATATCATGGGAATATCAAATGGCAAATGTTTTACTTACTTGTTCAATACTTACCACAAACATAACAGAAGCGATCGGGATGATTAATACATGCAAAACTTCGATACATAATTCACAACAAGATATAGACAAAACTAAAGTTGATATAGTAGCGAACTGATAAAGTAAACGATGCAAACGAAAGAAACAATGATTCAGCTACAGAGTAACAAAAGACTGTCGAAGAGAAAACCGAGAAAACAAAAGAGGATCTAGCTGAAGAAAAAAAAATTTATTATTCTGTCTATGGAACTAACTCTATCCACAGCAGCGATTAGGATCATTAATGCAGATAAAACTTTGAGACATAATTCACAACAAGATTTTGACTAAATTAAACATCTTTAGTAACAAATGAATGTCGAAGAGAAAACAAAAAACGATGTAGCCGAAGAAGAAAAAATAACTAACTCTATCCATGGAACGAAATTGTATAGATTTTTTATTTCTTTATAACATTCACTTTGGCAGTCGTTTGATTACTTCGTAATCAGCTTTCCCAAAATCCCTCGAGTAACAAAATTCACTAAATCCGTTTGAATCCCAAAAAATTGTTCGCTATATTGGATTTACCATTTTGAATTTTTAAAATGTAACTGCATATTCGTAATCAACGACCCTTAAAATCCCCGAGTAACAAGTCTCAAGCGAATACGATCAAATTTTGAAAAAATGATCCGCCATATTATGCCATAATATGCAACCCCTATTTTCTCAAAAACGTGCCGTGATGGGAAGTTTTTCAACCCAGATTCGTGTTCAGCACGAAAAATCCATTCGGAAACACTAGGTGCCATCTTATCCCCAAAACTCATGTAGGGCAGTAGGGCAGTGTTATGTATCCAAATTTATTTTATCGCCTTCAAAGTAGGCCCCTCCCGAAATAATACACTTATGCCAACGAATAATCCAGCCATCAAAAGATTTTTTAAACGCATTTTCCGGAATCGACTTCAGTTCTCGGCACGCATTTTCTTTTATGTCTTCTATCGACTGAAAACGGGTGCGTCGAAGTGGTAATTTGAGTTTTGGAAAGAGAAAAAAGTTAACCGGAGCCATTTCAGGTGAATATGGTGGTTTTTCGGTGATATTTGTTGAGTTTTTGGCTAGAAATTAGTTCACAATGATAGCCTTCTGAGATGTTGCGTTATAGTGCTGCAGCACGCGTTTCATGCCTAAACAATCGTTTAAAATGATACGCATTGATTCGTGAGACTCAGAAAATTCAGCGGCTATCTCTCTTAAACTTAAATGAAGATTTTCAGTCACCATTTCCTATACTTTAGCGATGTTAACTTCAGTTAAAAACGTTGATGGCCGACCAGGGTACAAAAACCTAGCATAAAATGATTTTTTTACTTGGAACATCTGAGACCATGATTCCTCCATAAAGGCAAACACTTGCAGTATCAAAAAATCACAGAGTTTAAAGAATAATCACAACTTAAATACATGATTTGACGAAAAAATCTTATCATGTCACAACGAAGCACCGGAACTAAAACTAAAACATGTAAAACATGGGGGTAAATGCGCATGCGGTATGAGGAATTTGTTTTTACGCGCTGAAAGAGAAAATAACTTTGACGTTATATTAATTGTTAATATCATATTGTGCACGAAAGTTAAGTGAACTTTATTACCCTTCTGTAATTCAAATTATTTATGGAGCAAAAAAAACGTCAATCGAAAATTCACGTCAAAAAACATCAAATAAAACGCCAGTTGCTAGAAGCAATTTGTAAACATGGTAACATAGTGGAAATTAAAAATATTACCGATGATTTTGTTGCTTTATAGTGACCCTATCGTATTGAAAGGCGTTTTATCAAAAACACAGTATGAGCATTTTTCACATTTTCACGCCGCTTGCAGAATTCTTCGTGATGAGAAATTGGCAACAATGAAAAATGCTCAAGCCAAGTCATATTTGAATAAGTTCTTCAACGATGCGAGAACGATTTACAAACTGGATGTCTATGTTATGAACGTACATAACATAGTTCACTTAGCAGAGGATGCTAAAATAATGAATTGTTCGTTGAGCAAAATAATTGCATTTCCTTTCGAAAATTTTTTGGGAAAACTTAAAGTATGTCTGTAAAGCGGTAATCAAACACTTTCTCAAATTTGTCGGCGTTGGAACAAATTGAATTTTTCAGTTGCATCTTGGAATCGGCGACAAGCGGATAAAAATGATTCTATATTGGGCACAGAATTAACGTAAATTATATCTCGAAAAGTTGATAACAAAATCTTGTTTTTATCTTCAAAAAAACTGATTGTTTTTGAGGATTTGCGAGTTCAAGCCGAGGTAATGAACATTCCTGTAGAATTAGAGAAAATTGGCTTTACAGGTATACAGCTTGAAATTAAGAGGCGTAGACACAAAATTAGAAATCAACAGAAAAGTTATTATGTGCGACTGTACCGTTTTACTATAAGGATAAACTGAAAAGTAGCCAAGAAGAAATGGCATCTCTGAATGATAAGTCCTTAGCAGACAATCTTTCAAAATTAAAAACTAACAAACGCGAACACACGGTGATTGCTGAAATAGTAGAAGCTTCTAGGTGCAAGAATAGTAAAAACCGCAGGTATTCAGAGGATTGGATACTGTTATGCTTGCTCTTCCATTGCGTTCACCAGCAGTCTATCGCTTATTAAGAGAAAATAAAATTCTACCATTACCATGTACAAGCACCGTTCGTAGGTAAATATAAAAAATTTGATAATTTTAGAAATTTAATGATAATAACCAATGCGTTGTTGGAAAAAAATTGGCTTTAGGGTTCGTAAGTAATTAAGTTCACTTAATCAGACGTTTCGGCTCAGATCAGAGCCCCCATCAGTGATCTTTATTAGAATATATAAATTCAAAAAGGGGAGAGCTGCTAATTTGACTTTTTTTCGAGTGAATCCATACTACTTGAAACACATAATACAGAATAAAAATACTTAACATGATAAATAGAATTTATAAGTGAAAGTGGTAAATAATTTTTTTTCCAAAAACGTACCAGTTTCTATTAAAATTAAGGGTCATAGAACTTTCACTTTCAATAGTAATTTGTATTTTTTTACAGATATTCATCATTGATGGAAACGCCCTGCGGATTAGACGACAAGTTTTTCAAGCTGTTCGCAGAATGTTTATCAAAAAATCCAGAATTATATAGTCGTGGATTGTTATCTGTTGACGAAATAAAAACAAGACAAAATCTACCTTTGGATCCAAAATCAATTAAAATACTGGGTCTTGCTGATTATGGAAACGAAGAGCAAGTGAAAGTCAGTGAAAAGGCAGATCACGGCATGATCTTTATGTTCCAACCGTTAATGGGTTCTTTTACACAACCTGTTGCAGTGTTTGTCTCTAAAGGACCAGCTTGTGGTACCACTATTGCCAAATTAATCGTTCAGGTTATCTCGCAACTAGAAAAAGCGGGCGCAAAAATGCATGGAGTCATAACAGATGGAGCATTAACTAACAGAAAAATCTGGTCTGAGATGAGAATTATTGGGAAAATGAACAATGTTCAGAGAAGGTTTTCCCATCCCACTGAAGAAAATCGAAAACTTTATGTTTTTTCAGACACACCATATCTCATAAAGTGCATTCACAATCGTTTGTACGAAAGGGGTGAGCTGTAGGTAAGAAAAAAAATTATCCTATCATAGAGTTCTGATGCAATTTTCCCATGATAATATTTTATATGTGCAATGCCGTCTCATCTATTGCAGGTTCGTGCCAATAAAAATACTATTAGATGGGATTATTTCAATAAACTATATGAGTATGATCAGAACAATCCAGCTGGAAAATGGTGTCCGGAAATTACTCCTAATCATTTGCATCTAAATATAATACTATGCTAAAAATGAGGGTTTCCTTAGCAGTTCAGGTATGATTTTGTTTACTGGATGAATTCTGAATCAATTAACAGGACAGCGGTTCGACCGAGATTTGAACATTACCGGAACTTTAAAATTATCGAATAAATGACTATTCCAAAGTAAATAAAATATTCGAGAAATTGAAAAAAGTTCTTCGTTTTTTCAGATTTTGAGTAGTTCCATGGCTCTAGGTCTGTTGAAAGCTCGAGATTTTTCCACGTCTGTATTTACTGGATGTGAAACAACTTCAGAATTTTGCCTGCGAGTCAACAACGTCTTTGATACTCTCAATCGACTTGAAAATGGTTTTACACTTGGATGTGCAGATTTCAAAGTAAACAAATTTATTACATTTCAAACTTTCATCGTCATTTTATTTGACATTGAGTTTCAAAAATATTATATTCCCACTTTACAGGTATTGAATGAATTGTTAATCTGGCTTGATGAATGGGAACAACGAGTTAAAACTGGTGAAATAAATCCAGAAGATTTCTTCACAAGCAACACAAGCGAAGGACTAAGAGTTACAATCAATTCGGCAATAAATTTGTCTATTAAATTATTGCAAAAACATGCATTCAATCATGTACTGACTGGTTACATAAATCAAGATCCAATAGAGGTTAGTATACCTAATCTTAAAACTACTTTTTCATTCATCCAGATTAAATAAAATATTCTTTTTTATTTAATATACGATTGTGGTAAGAGGAGAGTGAAAATAAATTACGTACGTCGATTCGTTAATTGTACGAATAGACACTTTAATTGATTTACACGCTTATAATAATGTATGGATTATTATTAATTACCATCATAAAATTAAATTTAGAGTTACGCCGAAAGTTTTTCTCAATAAATTGTTTTTTCAATACTTAAAAGTTGTAAAATTTCTTTTACAAGTAAAAATCCCACTTTCCCTTTTTTGGTTTCCAGTAATGCATGTAACTCACATTAAGTAAGATTTTTTGAAACTAAATTGAAAAATGAAATTTTATTGTTATTTCTTCTTAATTATAATGTTTCTATTATTTGCACAAGCTGATTTGCAATTCCAAGGAGCATCTTTTAGAACTTATTGATTGCGTAAAAATATAAAATAAATAAAATATAAGATGAAAGGTAGCTTTTTACTTTATTACAGCCTGAAATTAAATAATAAAAAACTTAAGCGTATATGCATGGACTGATGAATAATTATTTACTACTGGTGGAAGGCGACGGTCAGAAAAATAAAAAAGAAGACAAGAGACTGTAGAAACGGAATCAAAGCAAAGAGGGGCTATTTATAATGAGAAGAGCAAATCGATTTGAAAAAAATATAAAACAGCGAATCACTACAGCTGCAGAGTTCGACCCAACAATCGTTAAGTGTTTCGCTTATGTGAATTAATAACGCCTTTAGAAAAGAAGCTGTATTTTCAGTTGGAGGAGACAAGAGAGGAGAATGCAAGAATGAAGAAGAAAGCGTCAAGGTATTTTAAACTTCTTAAACTTCCGTCTTGCGACGGAAAAAAAAGGTTAAAAAAGTAGAAGGTTTTAAAATTTTAATTAATTTGGCAAACGAAAACACCTTCTAATTCAAATTTCGCCACAGAATCATAATTGCAATGCTTTAAATGTTTTTTTATCGTTCTTAGCTATAATAATGCGAGATCAGAGAATTATCAAAGAACAGTCTCAATCGGGCCCGCTAGGGATTTAAAATGAAATGCAAACTAACATTTTTAGATCAAAGTGCATGTGAGGATGCACAAGTAACACTCAAATTATTATGAATTCTGGGTTTTTAGCCATGTTAGAACCTAGTGGTTTGATTTTAGCCACCCTTTCTTACTGAAGGATGTTTCACTGAAGAATAGGTTCATGAAACTTGCCGAGTGGCTCGTGTCAGAATACATGTCGAACATATTAAACATTCAAATTATGTTTATGTTAATAAAAACAATAGTAAAAGTGTATTTAAAATAATAATTATGAAATTATTAACTAAATGTGCAAAATTTCTATATAAATTTTGTGTAATTTATATTGTTCTGATACGCTGAATATAAAAATTTTATTGACCATAAAACTTTCAGTAGTATCAATTATAAGTCTTGTTAGGGATTGAATAACATCTGTTTAGCTTTAATAGCTTTGTATTACGTTTATAAAATTATTTATACTGTCAAATGTCCTCTACTTCGGCAAACGTGCAACAATTTTTTTTAGGTTATGAGTTTAAATCTTAAATGCTTTAAGCCGAAGACAGCCTAAGATTAACGAAAATGGCGATGATAAAAACCATAGACCTAACAGAAAAACACATCGAACCAGACTATTTTCTTTGAGAAAGTGCTAAAAAGTGATTGAGGACGCTTGTGGAAATAACAGAACGTGACTTAAGGGGGGAACCTGGTTTAGAACGCCGAAAATTGCATGATATTCGGCACAGTTTTTTAAGCTGTCTAACTTATCAAATGTTCCAAGTACTGTTAAAGTAGGTCATAGATACACAAATCTTGCAGAAAAAATTTATTTTTATTTTATGCGATCATTTTTAGCAATAAAAATTCGTATTTGTTTGGGGCATTACTCGCTTGAAGATTCTCCACTGCGTACATGATAGCGATCGTCCTTTTTATCTGAAACATTAAAACCAAAATTTTTTTTGCACTTTAGGAGTTTATCTTCTATTTAAACCTAACAAATTTATTAAAATGTTAAAAATTGCAAATTTTATGAGTGTTTAAAAAAAAATTCACGTTTTACTGACGAAATTTTGAGATAATTAACAAAAAATAGTTATTAAAAAAAAATTTTTTATGTGATTTTTTTAGGTTCTCATAGAAGCTTACACTTTCAGCTCTAAAAAGAGCTATCACTTATAAAAATGCGGCAATTACAGAATTCTTAATCGTGTACGCAATGCAGAAAAACGCTGTTTCGAGAAAATCGGGTTCAAAGTTTTTTCCAAAAGTTAATTGTATATATTTCAAACTCACCAACACCAAATGCTAGTCTGCTATTCTTGCTCCATACATTAGTCCTTCAACTTTTTCGTAAAACATATTTTTGAATATATTTCTAATCGAATGAGATGACTTTCAAAAAATTGATTTTTTTTACCCTCTAAACCAGGTTCCCCCCTTAAATAATATATTTTAAATACTCGTAATTGCTCAGTAAATACTCAGAGCACAAAAACGTCGAGTATATTCTTGAGCATATTTCAAAAACGCCTGCACATCTAATGCTCGGATTTTTACATTCTCATCATGGATGAGAAGGTATTGGTTTTATGTGAAAAGTGACTTTCGAAAATTTCATCAAATCGTTACGTTTTGAGACCCCCTGAGTCCGAAAAAAGGGTTTTTACGAAAGTGTCTGTCTGTCTGTAGGTCGTGTGCGGCATAACTCTCGATAGAATTATCAGATTGAATTGTGCTTTGGTACACTTTATCGGAGCCGAAAAAGTAAGGACAAGTTCGTTAACCAGCCACATCCAATCAAAATTGAGGGATTGAGCACTACTTTTGTGTTTTTGAAAATAATTTTTTGAAAAAATCAAAAATTTTAATACTGGTTTTAGACAGTGCTCATAAATCTCTAAAAATTATCCTGATAACATTTTTTGATTAAATCAAAATTAGAAATGTTACAGAATATTCAAATTCGAAAAAAGTCAATATCAAAATTCTATTTTCCAGTTAAATTATATGAGATACGAAAAAACGTTATGGTACAATATTATTTTCTACATAAACACCTACAAATTTGAATTGTAACATTTTTTCATAAGATGCATATTTTTTTCTTAATTCAAACATTTTCTATTGAAAATCCAAAATTCAATTTTTTATTTTCCTAAATGAGGTCTACACATTCTTATTAAGAAATTTCTTGACAGGATGTATATTTTATGTTTTGATTTTTAATATTAAAAAAATTCGATTTTTTTCACCAAAATATGTGAGATACGAAATAAGCGTTGTTCTGCAAAATCGTTTCCTTAAGGTAGTACGATCACGAAAATTAGACCTCAGACAAAAATAGATAATTTTGCTTTCAGGAATAGCAACATTATTATTGAAGGGCCAATTTGAATGAGAAAAGATTATTTTCCATGAAAAAAATTTGAAACACAAAAAAATAATGTTATTAATAAATTTTATTTTTGCCCAAACTTATTTTCTTATCGCTTCGAGTCAAATTTTTCAAAATGATGCGATTCTAATAAATTATGGTTCATTTTTTTAGAAAAAAGATTCTCTAAAACTTGACCGTTCCCTATTTTTGAAATTGAATTAAATATTATCAAATACAGCAATTTGTTTACAAAAATTTTGTTTTGAAAAATTGTTTTTTTATAATTTCAGCCATTAAAGAATTCATTTTCAAAAATCGGAAACGGTCAAGTTGTAGAGAATCTTTTTCCTAAAAAAATGAACCGTGATTTATTATAATCGCATCATTTTTAAAAATTTGACTCGAAGCGATAAGAAAATAAGTTTGGGCAAAAATGAAATTTATTAATAACATTATTTTTTTGTGTTTCAAATTTTTTCCATGAAAAATAATCTTTTCTCTTTCAAACTAGCCCTTCAATAATAATATTGCTATTCTTGAAAGCAAAATTATCTATTTTAGCCTGAGGTCTAATTTTCGTGATCGTACTACCTTAAATAAAGTCTACGATTATTTTTTCTTTTCGAGAGATTTGGAAGAAAATAAATTATTTTAATCATGTAATTTATTAAAAAGTTATTGAAATGTATACAGAAAATCGAGCGCGAAGCGCGAGTGTCATGATGAGAATGTGTTCCTTAAGGCCGATAGAGCCTTAAGTAAATTGAATTTCCTGTTTCACTTAAACTGAAAAAGAAATTTAGTGAATTTGAGAAAATGAGTAATTCACATCATCTTTAATATTATAGAATTGGTTTGAGCTTCAGTATTAAATTATAAGAAATAAACTTAAATGTATGCGAAGAGCACAAGACCGAGCGCGAAGCGCGAGGTGCAGAAAGATCGGAGCGCGAAGCGCGACGTTCAAAAATTCCGGAGCGCGCAGCGCGACGATCGAGTATTACGGAGCGCGAAGCGCGACGATCAAATCGCGTGCCCTAGGCGCGCTCAAGCTTGCGAGCGAAGAGAGCTGCGCGCGAAGAGCGCGATGAGAATGTGCCCGCTAAGCGGGCAGATTTTTTATGTTATATTTCTCTTTCTCTTACACGTCATTTTCACATTAACTTCCATTGAAAATATCAGCTAGTCATTAAAAACAAATAATTATTCGCAAATTTCTCCATAGTGTTAATGCATAATGGAAGGTCCGTCGGTTCGCATTTTTCCCGTCAGACGGCACAGTAGTCAACTTAGACATAACGCTTTGTAGTACAAGACATTTCTGTACATAAGAACATTTGGCCCGAAGTCTCTTTTCAGTATGCGATGTTCTAATTGGAAGGAAATATTTACTATAGTTTATGACTCTCTTTTTAGTGTGTACTTGAGTTCTTGAAGTAACAATGCGGATAATAACATCAAGAAGAAAACAGTTGTGCCAAGTAATAGACTAGTAGAGTGGCATATTTTACAAACTAAAGTGGTTGAATCAACTAACCATTTTTTCAGTGCTCAGTTCTAATTTTTCAGTAATGTGTAACTACAATTCAAGTACTGATAAAGTACTTGGAACTATGTTATTTATAATTTGCCGATCACAATAAATATCACAATAAAAATGAAATAATAATTTGCTAAAAAATCTTGATCCTCTTCAAGGGCGCGTATTTTTCAAAATCAAAGAAAATAAATTCCTCAAAAAAATGTTTAAATTGAAATTTGTAAATCTTTTTCGAGTAAACAATTTTTTACCATAATTGTTAGAAAGTACATAAATTTTGGATGCTTCTAAAAATTAACCACCAAAAATACCAAAAGTGCTCTTAAATTCGAAATTTTGGTCGGATATGGCATGGGCAAAAATTTGACTTGTGAAAAATGAAATTCTAAATCTTCGATTTCACTGCCATCATTCCGGAGCTCATTTCCAAACGAGCCCATCTTTTCAGATCCAGGACGAGAATTCAATAAATGATTCACATGCAAGCTTTATGATCTGAGACTAGTAAATTAGCATGCGACACTGGCGGTGATTTCACGAACTACAAAAAATGGCCGCTACCACGGACAAACGTCAATTTTGTCATAAGGAGTAATTGAGTTATTTGCCTTTTTATTTTTTAATCAATTCCGTGTGGTGAATTTTTAATAGTTACCGTGTTGTAAATAAAATGGAATTCTCGACCGGGTATAGGAAAGCAAGCGGTGGTGGACGCTGTTGCATTCTAAATTGTGAATCTGTGAAGAGAAAAAGTGACAATATTAGTTTTCACACCGTGCCAGCACGAAATAGCGTTCAAAAAGTTGAAAGAAAAAATCTATTCGGTGATTCCGAATACGTCAAGAAACGGGCTGTGTGGCTAAGGATTCTAAAAGTTAAAGACGAGGAAAAAGAACTTTTAGTTTGTTCGCTGCACTTTTTAAAAGACGACTACAGTTTTCAAGGTAATTAATTTCGTTTAAAGCGATTATGTACATGCAGTTCAATTAATATTTATAAATATACTTATAAATGATAAAAAGTAGCATCGCATAAAAATATGTACACATTACTTTTTTATTATATACTTTATTTATTGGCAAAACGTGTTAGAATTAAGCAATTTCGTACCACAGCTTTTCACCCTCAATCAAACGGGTCATTAGAACGTTCACATCATGTTTTAGTAGAATATCTCAAACAATTTGTTGCAAAAAGTTCAGAATGGGATGGTTGGCTTGAACTAGCAATGTTCTCGTATAATGCTAGTGCACATGAAGGCAAAAAATGCACACCCTATGAATTGGTTTTTGGTAAACTAGCTCGTGAACCTTCCAGTGAACTTTTATCACAACAAGAAAAATTACAAACGTATGATGATTATTTAATTAATTTCGTAACACAACTACACGAAATGCGAACACAAGCAAGAGAGAATCTTATTTCAGCAAAAGAAAAATCGAAAATATATTATGATAAAAAAATAAATCCTTTAGAAGTAAAAGTTGGAGATAACGTATTTTTATTCAAAGGAGGTAAAATTAAAAAACTTGACAGCCATTATACAGGGCCTTATGAAATATTGGAAGTTTTAGGAAAAGGGAATGTAAAAATAAGCTACAAAGGCAAACCTACTTTAGTTCATATTGATAAACTAAAACGCTCACTTGTGGAAGTACAAAAGTATATAAATAAAAATAAAAATGAAATATCTCTACTTTAATTATAAAAAAAAATATATATTTATGTATATATATACAATTTAAATAAAGATATAGAAATTTTATTTTGTCGATAAATGGTAAAAATATAAAATTTGTTTTTTGAAAATATATATTTCATAAATAAAATAAAAAAAATATATATATAAAACAAAATAAAAATGAAATTTCAGACATAACACATTATTCCAGATATAATGGAACAAATTGATCGCAAACGCATAGATGATCTCATTGAAATAGTTCCCTGTTTCATCGACATGGTAGCTCTCTGGCCATACTTAATTCAAACTGGAATTTTTAAGCAAGACGACTGTAATATCCCTACATGGAGCAGAAATCTAAACAATCCAGAAATAATAAAAGACATTTTTTCAACAATCAAAACAAGAGGACCGGACGCATACAAAAATTTAATCCTCAGTTCAAATCAATCAAATATTACGACATTACCTTTACTAGTGGTAGGAGAATGTGATCTACCTCGATCTCAAGTATATGTTGAAAGAACTTATATACAACTTTTACAATTAAGTGGATTTTCAAATACAAAAGTAATACAATGCAAAATAGAAATTCGACGCGCTATCTCTCATTGTGGTATGCATTCTCACAGTTCCATAGTAGCAAATGGCCACAGTGAATATATACATGATGTTACACGAGATCAATGTAATCAAATGCACACAATAGGAACATTTTTAGTAACCCCTTCTCTTCAGATATCAAAGTTAAAAGTAAACGAAACTTCATTTCATAGCGTTACTTTGGCAGGTTCTGTAACACCTAATGGAGACTGTACTGGTACATAATTTTCTGACCCATACGGAACGTGGAATAATGTCGTAGTCCAAGCAATATTCAAAATAACTTTACAAGAACATTACGCGACTATTCATTTAAATTCAAATAAAATTCAATTAGGATCTGGAATAATATGCACACTTTCAGAAACATTCTGTACAGACGAAGAATATGGACAAACATTCTGGGATACATTACCTAATGACGTATGTAATTTTAAAAAATATGAAATTATTTATGAAGGACCAGCAAATAAAACATATGACAACACGACAGACAATTCTGAAACCTTTTATTCTTTAACCACTGAAGATATAACCTTTGTATTGGCTGAAAAAACAAAAAAACAAGTTTGCAGTTACGTTTTGATACAAACCGAACATCCAAAATTATTAATTTTTGAAACCAGACCTGGAAATTCATTTTTAAAATATAAATATTTAGAAGTTCAAAATATGGACATTTTTACATACGTTAACTCCAAATTTATATATGTGGAACGACATATACGCACTGAAGTAAATAGAGTTTATCACGATGTTCTTACTCAACGATGCATACTTGAACAGCAAGTTTTTAGAAATACATTAACCTTAGCAACCCAATCGCCAGACGAATTTGCATATTATTTAATGAAAGGTCCAGGATATATGTCAGTAATTGCAGGAGAAGTAGTACATATCGTAAAATGTATACCGGTTGAAGTAAAATATCGCAAAACTGAAGAATGTTATCTACAACTACCAATATTTAGAGGAAATCAATCCTTTTTCCTTTCTCCACGAACTCATATATTAACAAAATCCGGTATCCAAACAAATTGCAATTCTTTCCTTCCACCAATGTACCTTTTTGGAGAAACCTGGTACAAATTACTTCCAAATCCTGTCGAATCCATAGCACCAACTATAGTTAAACCTCTCACAAAAGCAACCTGGAGATACACAAATCTTTCATCCTTAGCAAGTGGGGGCATTTATTCTCAATCTGATCTACTTAAACTGCGAGATCATATTATGTTTCCAGCAGAAAAACCAATGATTCTAAATTCCTTAGCTAGAGAAATAACAGGACATCCAACTATTAATCAAGGAATATCATTAACGAATTTATTTAATGAAGATGTAATTGATAAAATTGCTGAATCCGCATGGGGTAGATTTTGGACAATTTTTACTAAAAGAAGAACTTAGTAGAACTCACTACTCTATCCAAATCTAACATCTTCAGAATGTCGCATGTTCCTTTTACAACCTTACTAAACAAAATTATTCAATAAAGAGGAGATCCACACCTCATTTATGAGATACTCATTGAACAAACCAATAATAATGAATGTCTATTTCACGTTAATTTACAATATAAAAATTATATAATATAGAAAAGTGGCAAAGATAAAGAAAATGTAAAGCAAAAGGTAGCACAAAATTTATATCCAAAACCTTTAACGAGTAGCCAAATAACAGAACCTATTACTTTAAATAACAATCGTGATAAAAATACAAATTCATATAAAATGAAAACAAATAATAATCATACTGCATCATCTTTCTCTACGAAAAGCTTTAAAAAATGTTTTAAATGCGGATATAGACCTCCCAACCAATACAATAAATTCTAATATAAACATTCCATATCGATTCAGGAAATCAACTGCAATGGAGCATTACTACGACGAGCCTACACACGTACCAAGTTACCCAAAAAAGAAATACAGAACAGACTCCATGGGATTTTTAAATCATGTAGAAATTTTAAGAAACTTCACGATAAAATATGGACTGCCGTTACGGCAATATACAGTCTATCCTGATCCGAATTCGAAAACAAACTCATTTTTTCTCGCACAAATTAATATAAATGAAAATGTCGTTATACAAGCCGGCCCTACTAGTGAATTAGCAGAAAACAGAGCAGCTTTAAAATTACTATTACTACTAATGAGATCATACGATCTCTGCGACGAAAAATTTCATAATAATGATGATAAAAAAAATGCAAAGAACCAAAAATCAAAGTATTCAAACCGATCCAAGACCAAAATTAATACCTTGGAAAAATTCCTGTAGATTTTGTAGCACTCAAATGCATGCTACAAAAGAGTGCCGTAGTAGAAATATTTTTAAAGTAGACAAATCAACCCAATTTCCCCCTCCAGTTCCACCAAGAAACTCCTGATCATTTAGTAGACTTTTTTCCCCTTTTCTCCAAAAAACTTCTAGACCTAAATCCAACCATATGTAAACATCCTATTTTATCCAATATTAATCCTACTTTTCTTTTTCAGCCTTCCGAGAAGCCTAATGAATTTCCTTAATTAACTAGCATCCAGAGTGAGTATACGATCATCAGACACAACTTGATTTTATAGAACAACGCATCAACTATTTTCTTGAAAAAATATCATTTATATCTAGACAAGCTCGTAATATCACGAATATTTCTAACACTAATGATCCATTCTCGCAACAGATACAAAAAGTACTTTTAGGATTAAGAATGAGACAGGAAACCTCCCTTTACTGGCCCAAAGAAAATATATTTCTACTCCCAAATCCATTTTTCCAAAAAGTTACAAATCTTTCTTCAAAACTTGACAACATTATGACCTACAAAAAATGGCATAATTCTCAAAAAGATCCAAATATTCACCTATATCGAATATTAGCAGAAAATTGGCTTAAAGACCTGCATGAAATTTCTCAATCTATTCTTTTACTCCTTGACCAACTTACAGAAGCTATTACCCATGCCGCAACTAATTTATGGCACCCTATGCTACTTCCTGATACCTTCTTAGACTTCAAATCCAACAAAGAAGACCCACACCTTTCAACATCCCTTTTTTCTATGGTCCTTCCATTTTCTAAAATACAATACTTCTTATTCGATAAGTGCTTGATTTTTATTATGACTATACCAATCCCATCTGCTGAAGAATTTCAATTATTTAAACCACGTCCAATTCCAATACATCTCGATTTTAACACTGACGTAATTTCCTCTATTTACATAAAACTTCAAAATTCTTATCTCGCTATTTCTTCAAATAACCAATCATACTTTAAACAAATGAAAATTTCCTCAATGCATGTTATCAAAATGGATTCCAAACAGTTTGTCATCCACTAAGATGTATATCTAATATCGATAACAATCCTATTTGCGAAACATCAATGTTTCTAAATTCTCAACCATACAAGTGTGAAATATTCATCAGTTTTAGTGAATATCCCTTTCTAACACCATTGCAATTACATCATGGATGGCTATACTCAACAATTTTCCCCCGAAAAATTTTCTTATCACGTCGAAAAAACTCTAAGACCTTAATCACACTCCAAGGAATAGGAATTTTGCAAACAAAATCAGGTTGCAATCTAGATTTATCAACTCCATATTACCATCTTCAAAACCATTTGAATATAATGGATAATTCAATTCCAGTCAGAAAATCAACTACTTCCCTTGCTATAATTTCACCATTTTTATATAAAATCTCTATTCAAGAGCCTCACTTATTAAAAAAGGTATTACTTCTTCTTAAACAAAAAGAAGACATGCCATTATCAATCTTCGAAAACCATGTCTTTATCCTTACAAAATATGCTAATATTCAAAAAATTATTCCATCTATTTTTATTTCTAGTGCACATAAATTAACATTAGCACTAATTATTATCACTTTACTTATGATTACAATTTTAGGATTAATACTATTGAAAATTCAAAAAATATCTAAAAAAATTAACAAAACGCCAACACGTATAGAACTTATACAAAAAAACTCCTTTAAGCTCAGTGACAAAACCTTTACTGACCGACTTGACATTCAACTTTTGACCTTTCCTTTATTCTCTCTTCCTTTTACCCTTTTTTATATAGACTCAAAGTCACCTTAGAAATTTTTTCAGATATAGGTACATTCCGTCCTTACCTTCCTCAAAACCACGTGCATGAACGTTGTAAATCGTATACCGTCAGAAGGACAGTTTTTGTAACCACGTCTTTAATATTTCTTATAAAAAAAAACAAACTAATATAAAAGTTGTTTTTCTGACAGAATGTAAAATACTTTTAGCAAAATCTTTTATCTTGCATGATTAGAAAATGTATACAAAGTTATTATTCAACCTCCTTATTCTGTTTCGAGAAATTAGATCAGGAAACTCAAAATAACTGTGAATTTTTTACTTCATGGCATTCTATTTGTAAATGGGAATGCATATATATGAATTGTTACTATTGTCAAGAACTATTAATTAATCCGCGACAAAGAGTAGCTAATTGTAACGAATGCATCGAAACATATTTAAATAACAAATTCAAAATTAGTCAAGGAAACGAAGTTCTAGTAGAAAATATCCCTGCATGATTATACGTATCTACCTTCCACGCATGTAATCACGCAGGAAAAATTTTGTTAAATTTAATAAAATCCTTAATACTAAAAAATTGTAAATTTTGCAAATATTTCAAATTCCTTAAATATTGTAAATTTCCCCAACAGAAAAATGCTGCCCCAAGAAATCGAAACAATCGAAGCAGAAGAAGTTCGAGCAAGCGAGCAGGATGTTCAGCCGTATTTTGAACATTAATTGTGGTCGGAATACTGCAGCACAACCCAGGTCGAGAATTTCTACATGAATGTTCTTGAAAAAAAACTTGTTTGCGAGGATTGGTGGATGACAGAACTTAGCTTTTTTGAAACCGAAGTAACATTACCCGTCCGAATAGATCACATAGTTACTGAAGACTTATATTGTACCTTAAAACTATCTAGCCTCGACTGCTCCCTTTGCAATACACAAATTTTTTACATGCGGCGAAGAGCAGATTCATGTGTAACTTGTGCAGAACGTGTAATTCATTTATACCAACAAGAAGCATTGTATAACGACGTCGATTCCGAAGCATCCACCATTATTTATAATAACAACGAATAAAAATAATAAATCAATCCATACTTTTTATTATTCTTTTTTCCAAATATAAACAATATCTATTAGTAACTTTTGTAAAAAAAAAAAAAAATTTTCCCTTTTAATTTTTTATTCGTTGTTTAAAACCATATTGCATACACACCACTACTTCTTCCTTAACCGCTATAATGTAACGTCAAACTAATAAATTAAAATGTTCTATTGGCAAAAAACAAACTTTTTTGGTACATTTTCAAACAGACCACTGTTTTCTCTGCATGAAATATCTCTTTGAGTTAGGAAACATGGAAAGTGAATATACCAGCAAACACAAAATTATTAGCAAAAAAACTAACTAACTTTAGAAATTTAATAAATTTAATCATCAACTCAACAGGTAATTCTTTTTCAGATCAAAACAATGGCCTTGCAGACAAGAGACCTATCGAAAGGTAGTACTGTACAAGTTTTAAACGAGATAAGCATAGAGTATGATTTCTCCGAACCCTCATATATTGTGAAATCGCTAGGGTTACAACAAGAGCTACCACCATTTGAAGCGACTTGCGAAATTTTTAAAGATAATTTAACCTATGCTTGCATTGGGAAACCTGCGTCCCAAAAGAAAGTAGCCAAACAGAACGCAGAGGCTAAAGTCTTGGAAACACTTTCCACGAAATATGTATTTTTAGAAGAGAAATTAGAAAAATGCTTAGTAACAGAATCAAAATTTTTAATAATAAGTGACAAAAGCGGTAGAAAAGCTTTACAAAAATGGACTAATGCATGTGAAAGGTGTTTTCAAAGAGGACATTTAGCTCATAACTGCCGCAACCCTTTACGTAATAAAAAATATAAAAATAATTTTTGAAAAAAAATTTTTACTAATCTACGGCATCATTAAATTATGTTTTATATTACAGCATGTTATAATTTACGAATATGAAATAAAAATTATTGATGTATTTAGTTATATAACAAAAAAAATCATATGTAACCTTATGAAAAGTTCATAATATTTAAAAAAAAGCTATATAATTATTTATAACAAAAAATTATAACATTAAGATGATATAAATTTTTATGACATCAAAAAAAAAAAAAAAAATGTTCGATATTGGAATGTATCAAATAGTAAAATGCATAGAATACAAATTGTAAAACAGACGCCAAATTAAATGTTATATTTTGTTACTATATCGGAAAAAAATTTTATTTGAATGTATCTCTTCAAAAACATTAATGAATTTATTCTTCTCCCGAAGATTCGATCGCGGATGCTTCACCCCCGCGCTCGAACTAGGGGGGGAGGTGTCACGTCCCGCGACGCATTAGAATGTACTATAGGCCAGTGTCTCCAGAACATGGGATTTTTCGGCCCCCACCACGTTCCCATCTGGGAGAAACACATGCAAACGTGGCGTGTCAGTGTGTCGGCTCTGCTACACGCTGCTTCTACCAGCTTCGTGTGAAGCCGAAAATGCACGAAGACGAACTTCGTTCCCATGCTTGGGTTTACAAGTTATTTTTAGATTTCACGCTTTCGTTTATCGAGTCGAAATTAAGAATTGTATTTTTCTCGAGTACGTGCAAAAGAGGCGCGAAGCAGACGACGAATTTGAATTTACAAAGTATATAGTTCAAGAAATAACACTTTTCTTCAATTTCTTGAAGAAAGTCTGCATGAAATAAACATCAGTATGATCTTGGAAAATTTCATGAGGATTTCAACACTTCAAAAATAAACTTTCCGTGAAATTTAGTGACAATAAATGTATAAAATTTGAATCAATATATAATTTTCCATTCAAATTTATATACTTCTTACTAATTTTGTACATTTAACAATTTTTCAATTAGAACAATATTTTCTATCAAGATAAAATGAACATAAAATTCAAGTTCATAATTTATATTTTCAGTTATATGTTAGAAATATTTTCATCTCACATTTTTGTAGCCTAAGCACAAACTTTTCATTCCAAAACTTAAAATCTCTACAGAAATGGAAAATTGTCTAATAGCAGTAGATAAATTAAAAAGCTAAAATATGTGTTTATTGGTATTTCCATATTAACATATAAATATCAATCAACTTTAAATTTTACATAAAAATGTTCGTTCGAAGTGTTCAAATCTTGTTACAATTTGACAAGATTTTATGGAGGAGTGCAATCTTTTGGATGAAATATTTTGTAGTTCTTAATTTGTCTGTCCGTCTGAAATCGTAGTAAGATTTGAACAGTAAACAACAAATTTTCCAATAGAATTCAGGATCAATAATAATTGATTCAGGAAATACTTCAACTCTGTAGAGCATTTTTGTATTTCGAATGCAAAATGTGTGCTTAAGCCACAAAAAAGTAAGCTGAAAATGTAGATATAAAACTTATTTTGTCATGTTTATGTCTTCTTAATGGAAAATACTTTGCATATAATTCTCTAATTCGATATTTTTTTAATGTATGAACATTCAAGAAATTGATAAATATTCCATCTTTTTATAGGAACTAAAAATTTCCGGATAATGCTTTGATTGAGAAAGCTAAAAATTTGTCAAATATTGATATAAATTGCAATTTTACAATTGCATTATTTTTCAAATATTTTCACATCTCCTCAATCTTGATAATTCTTACAGAAGTTTATTTCATGTGAGTGACTTTTTCTTTTTCTAATGAAAGATTTCGTAATTCTAAATTCGGCCCAATTCGTAACATTGTAAAAAGATTTTAAAATTTCATAAAAATTTTTTTTCTGTTTTATTCAAAGTCAATAAATATTCAATGTTTGGAATCGAAATATTAAGTAAATGATTTTTAATTTCTGGGAATAAACTGCTTTAATAAGACAATCTTTCTTCTTTGTGAGAAATCTCAATTTTAAAATTAAAATTCTACGCATAGGATACAAAAACATAATATGAAAATACTTTTATTACAGAATTTTGAAATATACAAGTTGACCAATTTTTAATCGAGTAAATCGGCTACTTTAAGCAAAAAATTATGTTAAAAATATTTTATGAAAAAAAAATAAGACACATTAAATTACGGTTTAAAATCCACATTCATAGATTGATGGTAAAAGCAGTTTAAAGTTTTTTAATCTTACGTTTTAGTGACGTATGCACAGACTTTTAATCAGATAAATGAAATGCTTTATAGAAAGTCAAAATTTTCTTATTACTGCACTTAATCAAATTTATAAAGTAAAAATATTTTTTAATTGATGCTTTCACTCAATTCTTTAAACATTCATTAATTGAAAATTGTACTCAAAATTTAATCTTGCAGCGTTCCAATATTCCCACAATGTTACAAAATCTTATTAATCATTATTTTAGTCGAATTATTTTCAAAATATTTAAAAAATAAATTTAAATATTTTGATTAAATACTTTGTCAAATTTTGCATTTGACTGATCTTGCAAAATTGTTGAAAGTTTTGAATACCGATAGAAGAAACTTTAAATGAAATTTTATGTCCATAAATGCTTAAAGTTCTATATAGAAATATCAACTACAACATTCTCAAATTTTATAAATAAACTACTAAATTCAAAAAGTTTCGGATTTTTTTAAAAACTGTACAAATTTCAAATATGAATCAGTCAAAATCTACTGATTATCAGTGAAATTTGACTGATTTAAATAACTAAAAACAGGTTACTGTGAATCAGTCAAATTTCACTGATTACTTCAGTGAAAAGTAACAGATTTAACAGTGAAAAATATTGTTTCCACTGATGATTCAGTGAAAAGGCACATCACTGATTCAATCAGTGAAAATTTGACTGATTCAGATTTAGAGTGTATACAAATTTCAAATATAAAGTGTACTCTGTACATTAATCAATCAAATTTAGAAGATGAATATTTTAATAAATATTCCTAAATATTATTGGAATATGATACATATCGATTTAGAAAAACTTCTTCAAAGTACTCAGACATTTTTCTTATTTTACGACATTTTTGCACCATGTTTGACCTTTGGGTAGGATTCAAGAAAACAATTGTAGACATACTTTCATTACTTAGTAAAATACTATGAAGACTTGCTTTTTAAATTAAAGCGAAAACTTTTAAAACCTTTAACAATCGGTTGCATAGATTCTGCTCTAATCTTGGACGCAATTAGAGAAATAGGTTTTTTTGCTTTTTTTAGATCTAGTTTTTGCCTTAAACATAAAAGAAAGAAAACACATTTGAAATATTAAAATAAAAAAGCTGGTTCATTCTTAGAGAATCCCAAATATTCTGAAACAAAACTCCTTTCCACACCACCACGGAGGTAGAGTTTACTAGTAATAGTTCAATAAATTTTATGTACTCGAAATAAATTTTTTCGCAATTGCAGAAAACTTATTCCAAATACAAAAATTGTATCTTTAAATGTACAGGATAATTAATTATAAAAATCGTTCGAATTTGAATTTCAAGGACTTGTACACACTTTCAAGGCACATCGTTTTTCCTTTTGCAAAAATTTTTAAAGCTTCTAATTTTTCAAGTAATTGGGAGAAGTACATTTAAAAAAAAAATTGTTTTCTCTACTTCCACTCGCGCTAGCTTAACAAATTTTCAGAATTTTACGATTTTATTAATATTGTATTAAGTGTCTACATTTTCTGAAACTATCTACAGGAGAAAAATTTTAATACTTTAGTAAAGAAAGTTTTCTGAAAAGTTGTAGCTCAATCAGATTAATAGCCAAAAAGTTACCAATGTTTTAAATCGCAATCGGACGGTATAGAGGTCAAATTAGAGACGAAAACAAATAATAATAGCAACCTTCTTTTGTTTTCTTCTAAGATATACTTGATTCTCGCTTTATGCGTTATTTGAGAAGTCAAGAGTGTGGATTCTTCATATTTTTATCGTAATTCCTTATTGAAAACGGCAAAAGTAAGAATATTATATTACTATTTGGTGATACGTGAGTGCTCTTACGTACGTTATTGTTTGATGCTTGTGGGTAAGTTTATTTTGTGAAACTTAATTTGTGTGCAGATTACAAATTATTCACATTCGCTCAATTTTATCGACTTTTCATCTTATTAATTCTTTTCATATAATTCTGTTTTCCTTCGTCGTATAATTTATTGTTCACAATGAGTAATCCGGTTGACCCAAATTTGAGTGTTTTGAAGGACAGCCATTCGCGATTTCATCAGAATTGATAGGACTTTTCCAAGATATGGAACCTTCGGTTTTAAAAGACGTTAGATTGAGCCACACTAAAATGGTCCTAGTTGTAAATAACGTCGTATGTGCTGCTGAAACTGATCGCATGGCAAATATTTTGCGTAAGCAATCATTTTCAGTGTACGAAGACGAAACGACCGACAGGACTCTAGAAAAGTGGCTGTCATTAATGGTTCGATATGTGGAGCCAACGACATTTTCTGTCAGGTTGGAATTGCTCCAGCTTATTAATGTAAATGCTTCGGATTGTTCTGCCTCTAAAATTTTTGATGCGTTCGAAAAAGCATTGTCCGGGCAGAAAATCCCTTTATCTAATATCTGTGCCTTAGCTTGTGATAATGCACAGGTGATGGTCGACAATAGGTCCTCATTTAAAACAAAATTAAAGGAAAAAAGTCCCCGTTCAAATTGTTTTCTCGCGTGTCTCGCATTCGTCAGCAATTGTAGCAAAATATGCTTGTGCCACAGTCCCAGATGTAGAGGATTTAATCAAAGATTTGCCAGCTTTTCTTAATGCTAGCTCCAGGCGAACGGCTATTTTGCGATCGATTGTTTTGGAATTAGGAAATGACTATCAAAAAATTCCTAGTCATTCTGAAACTCGCTGGCTTGCCCGCTATCGATGCATAGATATTATAATAAAGAATTGGGAAGTTATTCTTCAGTATCTTATGGTCCTCGTATCTGAGAAGGTAGAGAAGGCCAAAGACTTGTTAGGAAAAATGCAGAATCCTCTGACACTCGCATATTTCCTATTCTTGAAATTTACTTTGAATAGGTTCAACGTATACAATGCGAAATTTCAAAGTCGCGAAACAATGGTTCAGGAACTCCAGCCAAACTCGGCTAAATTCTTCGTATGGATTCTTAGCAGTTATTTGAAAGAGGGTCTTCTTCAGCCGAATTTATTCTTTCAAATCATTAGAAATGTTAACTTTGCAGATCCTAGTAATCAAAAGCCGCTTCAAGACATTGACGTTGGTAAGGAAACGCGAGAATATTTCCAGCAGCAACTTACAAACAAGAAATTGCATATAGTAGAAGTTGATATATTTCTTCGTAATTGCTTGAAATTTTATGTCACAGCAAGCGAAGAAATTCGCAATCGAGTTCCTTTTGATGACATCTTTTTGTCTTGCGTTGCTGTTTTCTGGCCTCAAGTAGCTTTCTATGCTGATCGAAGCGAAACTTTTCCTAGGGTCTGGAAAGATTGTCAAGATTTAGGGTCGTTTGATAGAATAGGTGTACAAAAAGAGTGGGATTCTTTACTCAAAATCAGACAGGAACTCGAAGAAAAGTGGTCGAATTTATCTTTTGACGAAATGTGGTCTAGTATCGGTGTATCTTCGACGAGTACAGGAGAAAAACTTTTTCCAAATTTGACCTCAGTATTGAATCATGTTCGGAGTCTTCCTCATTCAAATGCTGAGGCGGAGCGAGGTTTCTCCATGCTCACGGACGCGAAAACTCCCAAAAGAAATCGCTTAGGAAACAGGACGGTCAACTCAATTTGTGTTACTCGATCAGCCCTAAAGGCCAGAGCTGAAACAGCCAGAACAACGAGCATCATTTCGAAGCATTTGCAATTAATGACCGAAAATCTATATGAGATGGCAGAAAGTGATAGGGAAAGTGGTTTGTCGCTCTTCGCTCACGAAGGAGAGGATTAATTCTAATGGCCAAGGCATGGCGTTAATCAATTTCAAACCCCTTTCTTACTCACAAAATAATGACATTTTATTTCTTATATCAGAGATACGTTCTTTATTCCTTTCTTCGCGTGCCTCGGGTATGGAAATTGTTTAGTTTTAATTATTATTTTGTGAGTAAGAAAACATACTGAAATTGAGTAATATCACGCTTTGGGCATAAGTGAGAGGCAAGGGGACTCACAATAATCAAGCACCCCAAATCATCCCGAATTAATCAAACTTCTTCATTATTTGATTTAAAACAAAACATTTTTGTTCGACGTATACTGGCATTTGATAGAGGCAAGCCTGAAGTACGGGCTACATTTGTAGCGTTTTTTACCACTTTGCTTCATTTTTTTCCTTTTTTCTTTTTGCTTGAAAGCAACAACCCTTTTCGTTTCGTAGGACGTGGACTAGGCCTACAGGGGATACCACGTAAAAAAAACGAGCCTTAAACTCTACCTCCGTAGTGGTGTGCAAAGGAGTTTTGTTTCAGAATATTTGGGATTCTCTAAGAATGAACCAGCTTTTTTATTTTAATATTTCAAATGTGTTTTCTTTCTTTTATGTTTAAGGCAAAAACTAGATCTAAAAAAAGCAAAAAAACCTATTTCTCTAATTGCGTCCAAGATTAGAGCAGAATCTATGCAACCGATTGTTAAAGGTTTTAAAAGTTTTCGCTTTAATTTAAAAAGCAAGTCTTCATAGTATTTTACTAAGTAATGAAAGTATGTCTACAATTGTTTTCTTGAATCCTACCCAAAGGTCAAACATGGTGCAAAAATGTCGTAAAATAAGAAAAATGTCTGAGTACTTTGAAGAAGTTTTTCTAAATCGATATGTATCATATTCCAATAATATTTAGGAATATTTATTAAAATATTCATCTTCAAAATTTGATTGATTAATGTACAGAGTACACTTTATATTTGAAATTTGTATACACTCTAAATCTGAATCAGTCAAATTTTCACTGATTGAATCAGTGATGTGCCTTTTCACTGAATCATCAGTGGAAACAATATTTTTCACTGTTAAATCAGTTACTTTTCACTGAAGTAATCAGTGAAATTTGACTGATTCACAGTAACCTGTTTTTAGTTATTTAAATCAGTCAAATTTCACTGATAATCAGTAGATTTTGACTGATTCATATTTGAAATTTGTACAGTTTTTAAAAAAATCCGAAACTTTTTGAATTTAGTAGTTTATTTATAAAATTTGAGAATGTTGTAGTTGATATTTCTATATAGAACTTTAAGCATTTATGGACATAAAATTTCATTTAAAGTTTCTTCTATCGGTATTCAAAACTTTCAACAATTTTGCAAGATCAGTCAAATGCAAAATTTGACAAAGTATTTAATCAAAATATTTAAATTTATTTATTAAATATTTTGAAAATAATTCGACTAAAATAATGATTAATAAGATTTTGTAACATTGTGGGAATATTGGAACGCTGCAAGATTAAATTTTGAGTACAATTTTCAATTAATGATTGTTTAAAGAATTGAGTGAAAGCATCAATTAAAAAATATTTTTACTTTATAAATTTGATTAAGTGCAGTAATAAGAAAATTTTGACTTTCTATAAAGCATTTCATTTATCTGATTAAAAGTCTGTGCATACGTCACTAAAACGTAAGATTAAAAAACTTTAAACTGCTTTTACCATCAATCTATGAATGTGGATTTTAAACCGTAATTTAATGGGTCTTATTTTTTTTTCATAAAATATTTTTAACATAATTTTTTGCTTAAAGTAGCCGATTTACTCGATTAAAAATTGGTCAACTTGTATATTTCAAAATTCTGTAATAAAAGTATTTTCATATTATGTTTTTGTATCCTATGCGTAGAATTTTAATTTTAAAATTGAGATTTCTCACAAAGAAGAAAGATTGTCTTATTAAAGCAGTTTATTCCCAGAAATTAAAAATCATTTACTTAATATTTCGATTCCAAACATTGAATATTTATTGACTTTGAATAAAACAGAAAAAAATTTTTATGAAGTTTTAAAATCTTTTTACAATGTTACGAATTGGGCCGAATTTAGAATTACGAAATCTTTCATTAGAAAAAGAAAAAGTCACTCACATGAAATAAACTTCTGTAAGAATTATCAAGATTGAAGAGATGTGAAAATATTTGAAAAATAATGCAATTGTAAAATTGCAATTCATATCAATATTTGACAAATTTTTAGCTTTCTCAATCAAAGCATTATCCGGAAATTTTTAGTTCCTATAAAAAGATGGAATATTTATCAATTTCTTGAATGTTCATACATTAAAAAAATATCGAATTAGAGAATTATATGCAAAGTATTTTCCATTAAGAAGACATAAACATGACAAAATAAGTTTTATATCTACATTTTCAGCTTACTTTTTTGTGGCTTAAGCACACATTTTGTATTCGAAATACAAAAATGCTCTACAGAGTTGAAGTATTTCCTGAATCAATTATTATTGATCCTGAATTCTATTGTAAAATTTGTTGTTTACTGTTCAAATCTTACTACGATTTCAGACGGACAGACAAATTAAGAACTACAAAATATTTCATCCAAAAGATTGCACTCCTCCATAAAATCTTGTCAAATTGTAACAAGATTTGAACACTTCGAACGAAGATTTCTATGTAAAATTTAAAGTTGATTGATATTTATATGTTAATATGGAAATACCAATAAACACATATTTTAGCTTTTTAATTTTTCTACTGCTATTAGACAATTTTCCATTTCCGTAGAGATTTTAAGTTTTGGAATGAAAAGTTTGTGCTTAGGCTACAAAAATGTGAGATGAAAATATTTCTAACATATAACTGAAAATATAAATTATGAACTTGAATTTTATGTTCATTTTATCTTGATAGAAAATATTGTTCTAATTGAAAAATTGTTAAATGTACAAAATTAGTAAGAAGTATATAAATTTGAATGGAAAATTATATATTGATTCAAATTTTATACATTTATTGTCACTAAATTTCACGGAAAGTTTATTTTTGAAGTGTTGAAATCCTCATGAAATTTTCCAAGATCATACTGATGTTTATTTCATGCAGACTTTCTTCAAGAAATTGAAGAAAAGTGTTATTTCTTGAACTATATACTTTGTAAATTCAAATTCGTCGTCTGCTTCGCGCCTCTTTTGCACGTACTCGAGAAAAATACAATTCTTAATTTCGACTCGATAAACGAAAGCGTAAAATCTAAAAATAACTTGAAAACTCAAGCATTGTAACGAAGTCCGTCTTCGTGCACCTTCGGTTTTACACGAAGCTGGTGACCGCAGCGTTTAGCAGAGCCGACACGCTGACACGCCACGTTTGCATGTGTTTCTCCCAGATGGGAACGTGGTGGGGGCCGAAAAATCCCACGTTCTGGAGACACTGCTATAGGCATAGGCTAGGTCTAGAGAGAAATCTGGGGAATTACTAAAAGAGAGAGAAAACCACCTATTGAAAAGAGAGGTATAACTACGTCACACGCAGCGGGAGCCTGCGCAACGCGTGACGTCACCAAAGAATATAATAAAAAAAAGACACGCCGCCAAGAGAAAACTAGTCTTGTGAGCAGAATTTAAGTGCGGCATTTTCTAAAAAACTTAAAAGGATTTTCAGCGTGAGACAATTATACCGTACAGTTTGACAGTGTAAAGACCCGAGAGTCATAAATTTACCGTGGTCCATTTTACTATCCTTGAAGGGGTCTTAGACTCAGTGCCAAAAAAGTGAATAGTTGTTGTGTCCTTGTCAACACCTGTGGATATTCACTCCTTCGCAGTCACACCTGTGGGAATAGCATCGCAGTCATACCTATGAGGAATACTTAAGGAAACAAAGGGAAAATCATAAAGGTACCGAACTCTTCTCTCTCTCTCTCTCTTCATCTTTTCTCTTTTTCCAGCCAATTAGTCTGTGCCTCCAATTGCCTCCAGTTCCTACAGAACTCGATGCCAAATTTCATGTAACATTTTTTCAAAATATCTGTGTTTCAAAGATGACAACAAGTTGTTACAAAATTCATCATCGTACTCTATAGTAATTATTAGAATAGATTGCGAGACACTAGAATAAATCACAAGATCGCATTGTTTGATATTCAATACAGCCAGACCAAATTGGACTTGGCCATAATATTGTTGCTTCTTTTTCAACTGCAGCCTGCTGCCGTTCATATATAAATATGCTTTGCATTTTTCCAGCAAAGTTTTAACAGTCATGTCAGCTAAATTGAACGGACATTTTATTTCCAACAATTTCGAGGGCATATTATTTTCTAAAATCACACCGTCAGGTAAATATGCCATCCACGGTTCCCTGGCCACTACTACAAGTCCGCATTCCTGTACGTAAACAGATTTACACTCCATGTATTTGTTTCTCGCATGGCCCTCGTACTGCACTCCATGTTTGGTTTCTTTGGTTTTAAATTCTTTTGGCCAAAAATACTTCCTTGCTTTCTCCGCCCAATCATTTTTGGAGTAGGTAAATATACTGTAACATCTGAAATTTGAGAAGGAACAATTATTATATGAACAAAACAAAATTTTATACCAATAAACTTGTCACTATACCTGCTTCCTGTGAGCCTAAACTGCCTTTCTGCCATCCACGCAGGACGAGAATTTTGACTAGTCTTTAATATTTCAAAATCTCTTCCACGTACATCCAAAGTTTTATATACTTTTTCGCAACAGAAACGCAAGGAAAATTTGATATTTCCAAGTGCAGAAACCACATTAGAATTTTTCGCGTTATCCAAAATCGCTCGAATAAAAGTATCATGTGCACTTCGTGTCGTTTTTTTGTTTTTTGCTTTTGTGTTTGGCTTTGAAATTAACGTCCTATCTTCACAATCAATTAATCTTTTCCTTATTTAAGCTAGTCTTGTTGGTAAAAGAGGAGGCAATCTGTCTGGCTTTATGCAGCAGAAAGTCTCAGACGGAAGAGCTTTAAATTGTTCTAAAAAATTGGAGTAAGAAAGTATGAAATAATCCAAAATATTCAAAGAAACAAGTAAAATAAATATTTTTCATTTTAAAATCATATACAGCACATACCGGTTATAAAGCAGCAAGACAGCTACGATGTGCTTGCAACAGTGGCTTGAGCCGGCTTTGCAGGAGCAATCCATCTCTTTAACGAAAATGTCATTGTTTTTTAAGTAAACGGACGATTCAACTGTTAAATTCCCGGTCACAACATGTGGGTCAGATGTTATTCCGCTTGTTTGCAAATATAAAGCGTATAACTGTATGTTTGCAGCGGTTCTTTCCGTTACCCCGCACATAATTATGAGGCCAGAATTTATAATTTCTTGGCCTTCGCGCATATTTCGTGTTGTAGGAGTTGCTGCAGTGTATCTGCATAACTCCTCCAGCGATATCGTCAACATTTTTCGGCTTCACTCGCGTAATTTAGGAAAAATCACGATTTTACCTATACTTCCAATGCTATTTTGTCCGTGGTAGCTGCCATACTTGCTTCGGCACAACAGCGCCGCCGTTCCCGCGGTGGTACTTTCTTTCGTCAATAGTAGGCACTCCTGGAATCTGTCCGGTCGAGCCTAGTAGTCAGTCCTATACCAAAAAATAAAGTGTGCACGAGCGAATAATGTATCATCGGGTATGGGTAAGTTACATTTTAAAATGAACTAGTTACCGTTACCGTTACAACGCGAAAAAAAGTAACTAATTATTGATATTGTTACCGTTTCAAAATATAACTGTTTCTCACTTACTCTAAAAAAATAAAGTAACGATCGTTACTTTTATATTTTTAAATATTAGAAAATGAAATACGAAGGAAAATAATAATCAACGATTTTTTCTATCTGTATTATTTGTTACTTTTTAACATTAGTAATTGTTCAAGAGTTTTGAGGTTCAATCTGCCTCTTCTCGAGTTCAATATAATTCCTACTACACTAAACAACCTTTCACACGATGCGCTGCTTGGTATGGTGGTATTGAACCTGATGAACAATCTTTTGAGCGTTGGAAAAGCATTCAGCATTAAGACTTTTTCATCAGATAATTCAATGAATGCTCGTAGCTCTTCAGAACCCACTTTTGAGGTTTTCTTTTTTTCCCGTTTGAACATGAAGAAACTTTTAGTTTTATCATTGTTGGATACTTCTTCAGTTTTAAAGCTTTGTCCTCTTTCGTCAAGACCAACGGCTTCGACATCAATCAATAACAGTTTAATTGTTTTCTCTGCGTTAATCCTTTGTGATTCACTCAACCATTCAAATTTGAAAGCCGGATACAAGCAGCTTTCTGTTAGTAGATCTTTGTTATCAAAAAGTGTTTGAAATCTAAGAATTATATTTATTGAAATATATAAAATATAAATTTGACCTCAAATTATATATTCGGTTAATCTATTAATTGCAAATTTGAAAAAACCACATCAGTTCACTGAGATTCATTGCTCAGATTTCAATCAATTTGATGCATTTAAGGAATCGAATTAAAATAAATAAAGCATGATATACAGAAATCAGTTATGATTTCTGAAAAAAGAATACCTCTTCTTTATTCCAGAGGGAATGCTCTCTGCTAAGTGAGTGCAGTACTTTAATCCTTCGCTTTTTAAAAGTTCCATCTTATTATGTACTTGAGAAATGACAGGTAAAAGATAACCCATGTACATCTCATTTTCACCTTGCAAAGTGTCTAATGCCTACGCCAAAGGCGTCATTACCTGATAAATTATAGTATGCATTACGCAATGAATAAAATAAATTTAATAATAATAATTTTCAATTTGAGTAAAAAAGTAATAGCACTACCTTGCATTACTGTCTCAAGAACTGAACATTCATCTAACTATTCCGTATCAGATAACGTCAGTTTATTCACCTGATTGGTCGAGTCGAAAATCGAGTTCTACCTAATGAAAAGATACTCGTAACTACTTTGCAAACATTGAATGTTTAATAATGTATTTTATGTGCCTCCGGCGCGTAAACTCATCTTTACGCTACAGTAGAGAGTAGCGTAATGCAGTGTATTGCGCTACAGTTGAGAGTAGTGTAATGTAGTGTATTACGCTACAGAGGAATGTAATGTAAAAATTGAACTGCGAATGTGCCTATAAGCATGCAGCGGAGCGTAATCTTCTTCTTAGTCTTCTTCTTCTTCGTACAGCGTTGGCACCGTACTGACAAAGCCTTGTACATTTGAAGTGCGCATGCTCTATTATAATACGCTACTTCTACACAAGATCGAGAAAATCTAAATGGCCGGAACTAGTCGCGAAATATCAAGTGCAATGGACGAGAATCATGATGAATACTAGATTACATTCGAGTGTACGCATAAAAACTTGTATACGCACCGAAGTCATATGAAATAAAATATGTACACACTGTGTAATATACTATTTCAAGAAGTCTTTACAAACCCTTTTTACACAAATTAAAAACTCGTACAGTTTTAAAGATATGATCACCTCTAAATCTGTTCCTGCAGACCATTTGGTTGTTTTTAATGTTACCTCTTTGTTTACCAACATCCCATTTAAATTATTAAAACAAATTATTAAGAATAAATGGTCTTTACTTGAAAAACATATCTTTTTACCACAGTTTGAATTTGAGAGGGGCATTGAATTTTTGATGAATCATACTTTTTTCCAGTTTGACAACATTTTTTACAAACAAATGTTTGGCACTCCTATGGGTTCGCCTATTTCTCCAATTATAGCGGATATTGTTATGCAAGATTTGGAATAAAATGTCATTAATAGTTTAGATTTTCACGTTCACACTTATTACCGGTCTGTTGACAATACTTTCCTCATTATTCCCAAAGATAAAATTGATTATATTTAAAAAAAATTCAATGCGTATCATCCTCGTTTAAAATTTACTGATTACACTGAAAATAACAATGCGATTCCCTTTTTAAATGTCAAAATCATTAGAGACAAAGATGGGACTATTTTTACTAATTGGTATAGTAAAGACACATATTCAGGTAGATTTATAAACTTTTTGTCTAATCATCCTAAAACACAAAAAGCTACCATCATTGAAAATTTAGTTGATTCAGCAACACTCCTATCACACCCTTCTTTTCATGGAAAAAATTTAGCAACAATTAAACATTTTTATTATTAAATAATTACCCTCTCAATTTTATAAATTATCACATAGATAACATAATATCATACAATTTGAATAAAATTAATAACATACCTAATAATAACACAGATAAATTAATTTAAAAAATTGTGTCGATTCCATACCATGGAGATATTTCATTTACAATCAGAATAATATTGTCCGATTACAATTTAGAAACAGTTTCCTGAGTGGATTCAAAATTAGATAATATGATTAAACTTGGTAAAGATACTTTAGACAAATTAGACCAGTGGAGTGTTGCCTACAAGATTACTTGTGAACAATGTGAAAGAACATACATAGGTCAAACTGGGAGGTTACTTAAAACAAGACGTAATGAACACCGTAATATTATCAATCTTAATGAGAAATATACCAATGTTATTAGTAAACATAAATTAGAATATAATCATAATTTTAATTGGGATAATTTACAAATTTTACACAAAGAAAATAATTATTTCAAATTACGTCTAGCTGAAATGTTTTACATGAAAAAAAGGTAATAACTGTTTAAATATAATTGCAGATCTCAAAAATTACAAACCTGCTTATAATGTAATCTTGAACCAACTGCTATTTTCCGGGTCTTAACATATCCCTTAAAATATCCTTTTTAACTTTCCTACTCTTTATAGCGCTGTTAATTTGCATATTTGTTATTATTTTTACAGTTTATGGTGATAAGAAAACTATAACATAACTAGAAGACAATTTATGGCACTGAAGAGGACCCCCATATGTGGCCGAAACGTTTGCCTTGCTTTCTTGTTTCTACATAAATTTTATTTAATCTAATTTAACCCTAACGGGAATATGGTTTTTCTAATTATACAGAATGAAGGAAGGAAGAAAGAATTTTTACTGTTTTTGACCAAATATCAATACTTATTAAATATGTCTACTCTTCTTATTTACAAATGTAATAAGAATGAGTCGCCAATTTTGTTCCTGATGAGGAAACCATATTAGGTGAATACAAAAGAGTTGTTGATTATATGGGTCAGTATAGATGTAATAGTTGAACATATTTTCATCATTTGATAAATTTGTTTGAGTTGTCATGCCTAGTTATCAATGCAGGTAATCGCGATTTTCTGGTTTTTTTCTCAATGAGAACAAAAGAAGTTTGTTTTCAAATGCTCCATATTTGAAATTATATGCATTAAGGGGGGAACCTGGTTTAGAGGGTAAAAAAAATCAATTTTTTGAAAGTCATCTCATTCTATTAGAAATATATATTTTACGAAGAAGTTGAAGGACTCATGTATGGAGCAGGAATAGCAGACTAGCATTTAGTGTTGGTGAGTTTGAAATATATACAATTAACTTTTGGAAAAAACTTTGAACGCGATTTTCTCAAAACAGCGTTTTCCTGCACTGCGTACACGATTAAGAATGTTGTAATCGCCGCATTTTTATAAGTGATAGCTCTTTTAGAGCTGAAAGTGTAAGCTTCTGTGAGAACCTAACAAATCACATAAAATTTTTTTTTTTAATAACTATTTTTTGTTAATTATCTCAAAATTTCGTCAGTAAAACGCGAATTTTTTTTTAAACACTCATAAAATTTGCAATTTTTAACATTTCAATAAATTTCTTAGGTTTAAATAGAAGATAAACTCCTAAAGTGCAAACAAAATTTTGGTTTTAATATTTCAGATAAAAAGGACGATCGCTATCATGTACGCAGTGGAGAATCTTCAAGCGAGTAGTGCCCCAAACAAATACGAATTTTTACCAGGGGTGTTTGTTGAAGTTTGCCGGTTTTTTCATTAAAGAAATCTCTTAATTCTCAAGGGAATCTAAAAAATTGTTTATTCAAAGTATTGACCATTGGATTCTACACATTTTGCCCATCTTTCAGGCAAATCATGGATACCATTCCAAAAAAACTTTTTCTCTTTCAAGGCAAACCATTCGACGAGCCATTTTTCGACTTCTTCAAAATTGGCGAAGCGCTGCTCTGCGAGTGAGTGTCCCATCGATGCGAAAAGGTGATAGTCGGACGGGGCGAGGTCTGGAGAGTACGGCGGGTGCGATAATATTTCCCAATTCAATGCTTTTAATGTCTTCTTCACCACTTTAGCGGTATAAGACGGTGCGTTGTCATGTTGTAGGATAACTTTGCCATGTCTTCGGGCCCACTCCGGCCGTTTTTCGATCAACACATGATTCAAATTGATAATTTGTTGTCGGTAGCGATCCGTATTCACCGTCTCACAAGGTTTTAATAACTCGAAGTACACCACACCACACTGGTCCCACCAAACACAGAGCATTGTCTTACGGCCAAAGCGATTTGGCCTTGGATTCGACGTGCCAACCTCACCAGGTGAAAGCCATGATTTTTTCCGCTTCGGGTTCTCGAAATAAATCCATTTTCTGTCCCCCGTGACAATTCGATGCAGAAAAGATTTCCTTTCGAACCGTTAAAGCAGCATTTCACAAATGGTTTTTCGATTTTCCATTTGTCTATCGTTCAGTTGGTGTGGTACCCATTTTCCATACTTTTGGATTTTTCCCATGGCTTTTAAACGTTGGCAAATCGCTCCTCGGGTTACATTTAGCGTTTGTGCCAATTGTTGTTGCGATTGGGTTGGGTCTTCATCCAATAACGCCTGCATTTTCTCGTCTTCAAACTTTTTCGCTGCACCAGGATGTTCATTGTCTGTTAAATCGAAATCTCCACTTTTAAATTGACGAAACCATGTCTCACATGTTCTAATCACTGGAGCATGTTCATCATAAGTTTCTACCAGCAATCGATGAGCTTCAACTGATTTTTTCTTTTGATGAAATAAGAAAAGCAACGAATGCCGCAAATACGATTTACTTGGAACGAAACTCGACATATTCACTGAGGTAAACAACTATGATGCTATTATTCTGGCAGAATGTAATTGTGTATTTTTGAAGGTTATTGTCCATAGAAAAATATGACATGGATGCCAAATCATAGAAATGTATACATATCTCTAGCGACATCTATGAGTAAAACCGGCAAATTTCAACTAACACCACTGGTATTGCTAAACATTATCGAATAAAATAAAAATAAATTTTTTCTGCAAGATTTGTGTATCTATGACCTACTTCAACAGTACTTGAAACATTTCATAAGTTAGGCAGCCTAAAAAACTGTGCCGAATATCATGCAATTTTCGGCGTTATAAACCAGGTTCCCCCCTTAATAAGCTCATGATAATTCTTTTGCAGCGAATGCGAAAAAATGACTGAGTAACAACTGTCACATATCCATGACGATACACAGTTATCATCTCGGAAGTCATGTTTTTGAACGTATATATGTACTATTAGGAACAATGCAAGACATCTTCAAGAAAACGGTTTCCGGGACAATGGCTATTATACAGTAATTTTGTAATACTTTGCTACAAAGTAACTAGTGTAAGTTTATTAATAGATTCATTTTTCAATCAAAAATAATTCATAAACGAAAATGTATTGGTCTTTTTAAAATTGAATTCCGGAAATCTCTTCTCCTAACCATAAGGTGGGCAACGTGGGGCAGCTTGTACGACCTCGTTTAATCTCTGCCACACATTATTTTATTGTTATAAATGAAAGAGCAGACTCCCCTAGAGTAGAATCTAGCTTGAATTTGATATTGGTTGAACTAAGACCTTTCAGATGAAAGTATTGTATCACATAACGATGACAAATTTCTTCCATGTTTACAAATTCACTGAGAGCGTTTACTATTGATAGCTGTTAAACAAATACTAAACAACATCATCTATACTTCAGGTCGGGTATTTCTGGAACTACCCTCGTACATACAACATCATATTTCAGTATTTTATAGATGGTTTTATATGAAGGTTTTCTATTTATTTGAGAGTAGATATTATACTGTCACGTCCTGTGACAATTATAAATGTTCTAATACTAACTTTGAATTATTTAAAATATGTATTTAATTCTTTCATATAATACTTGATGTCAAAGATTAAAAATATGTAATAGGTATTTATCAAATGTTCATGTATTAAATCGAATGTAAGATTTATTAGAAATACGTATCGGAATGTAATGTAAACAACAGCAAGTGTCAAAAATATGGATTGCAAGGGGACATTCAGATCCCGGGAGCATCTGAGAAATGCTGATTTGATTAAAAGTAGGATGAGTTCACCCCCTGTGATGTTAAGATTCATTGAACTCTCCAAATGGAAAAGATTAATACGATGACTCATATGAAGAAATTTAATTACTTAAGTAATAATTAAATTTTACACTGATATCGACCCGATTTTTTGAGGGACGGCATCTTTTATGACCTGGAATCTGAGTATAAGTACACCCGCAATCCACAAATTGGAGAGAGTTTCTTCCCGTTCGTCAAACGGGAGAGTTTCTTTACGTTCATCAAACCGTCGAGTTCGTTCCTGTTTGACAAACCGACGAATGGCATCCAGTTCGGCAAGTTGACGGGTTCCATCAACTCCGTCAAGATTCAGCAGTTCTCCTCAGTCTTTGAACAAGTTAAAAAAAATATTTCTTGATACCTTGTCGAAGTGAACCAGTGTTTTCTGAATTACCTAAGTGAAGGGTGGAATTTGTTATCAGTGTGGATTATCAGTGGATCCAGCTGGAAGCAAAGGGACCACCAACCTATAGGAATACGAGAATTGTGCAAGGAATCCTCGACCAGTCCCGCTGGAATTAAAATTTAATTGACGCATCAATTGGCACAACATTTCTGTATTATCTCTAACTATAAGGCATTGGTCTCCGCAGATCTCCATATTTTCTTACAATCAATATCCCAAGTTTGTCGTATTGTGTTAAATTATTAAATTGCATTGTCAATCTTTATTGTGTTTAATTATTGTTGGCTATCTTGGCTATCTTATATTATTGTTAGTCATCTTTTAGGTTTCTATACTGATCAAAAACGAGGAGAAACAAAATATAATATAATACGTGCACGAAGTATAAAACGAAAAAGTGTAAAAGCCGAGCTATTATCACTGATTATCACACAAGGCCAGGTGAACGCGCTCGGGATCTTTGAAGGCCTTTTTCTCGAAACCGTACTTTTGAAAACTGCGGGCGTGATTACAAGAATTTTCATCGACAGATTTAATCGACCCAGGACATTTTTAAAAGCTTATCAATAGAGTTTATGTTTGAACTAAAAAAATTACAAGAAAAGTTATGATAAATAGTTTTTTAAAGCATATAAACTTTAAAATTTTGCTTAAAAGATGGAACTTTTATTTCAAAAACCACCAAATTTTCAAATTTTGGAAATTTCAATAATATTTTTAGTTCAAATAGGAGGTATTCTCATGTAGTTTCAGAGTTTTTTGGTTTATGTTTTTCAGATCAAAATTGCGACCGCTTTCACGCCCGCAATGGAGGTCGTCTGGCAGTGCAGTGCTGTAAACAACAATGCTTTTGTGTTATAAAGCATGATAATTTGACACTAACAAATTTTTTTTTCATAGGTCTTTATCTTCTGGAATGTACCTGTAAAGTTACTTTGTCAATATTTGTAATATACTCATACACGCAAAATTTCTATTTGTCCTAAATTTAGGCGTCCTAAACGACTTTCCCCCCTTAACAAAACGAAACCGCAAGCGATTAGGTTAGATCAATTTTTTCTGGCTGTATCTCCACAATTGGTTTATTAACAAATAAAGTTAATAATTTTTGTTGTTTACAGAGAATATTTTAGAAACAGAAGAATCTCAATTACCATTCAAAGAAATTTTCCATGACTGCAATAATTGGGATCATAAAAATAAATGAAGCAGCCAAACTAATATATATATATATATTGAAATATTTTACGATAATAATAATAATTTTTTTTTTTTTTTGAGGAACGGAGAAATGCTTTATGCACCGTCAAGGGAACTCCGTGCCCCCCTGGTGTGTGGGACTCTGCTGCTCGCGCAGCCCTACCCACTAAAACTCCCTCCCTGTCTCTAGGCCGTGGAAACCCACCCAATTTTGATGTGGGCCACCTTGAGAAGTTTCAAGGCTTTTCCCTCCTCTGAGAGAACAAACAAACAAACAAACAAACCTCCTTTATTTTTTTGACCAACAGGCCTCTCATAAGGTATTCGAAGAATTCGAGGTAGCATACGGTATCGTCGATGTCGTACCGCAGCGCCCCGAGCCCCTTCTTCATCTCCTGTATGCCATCCCTGATAGGGAGGTGCATGTTCTTCTTCGAACTGGAGAAGTTCTCCATCTTGTCCAGGGCCGATTCCACCTTAGTGAGAATCTCCAGCTGCTTCTCTTGCCGCTGGTGTAGCCAGTTCCGGTACTGCCGTACCTGGGACTTATCAGTCTCGAACGGATCCGGCGTTTCCTCCGCCACATCTAACTCCCCTCCAAACATCTCCTCACACATCGTTTTGTTTAAATTTAAATTCTCCATAATTAATCCCACGATTAGCTAGGGAAGTATTCGGTCAGCCCCTGCAGAGCCCCGCATGCAGGGTAAAGGCCTCAATACTTTAGGAGGTGGCCTGATTTCCTAGAGACACCATGTGAGACACCACTCCCTGGTGCCATGCAGTCCTCGGCACGGTAGTTAACACCTTGGCTTGAGGGTTATTCCTTCGGGACCATCCCTGGAACATTGTCCGCGGCTGCTTATTTAGTTTTGTATCCGTATTCAGCAGTAACCCTCGGTACAGGGACCCTCTATCCGCAACCTGAAGACGCGCCAGGTGGCCTGTTCTAGGGCCCCCTGATCGATTTCCGAAGAAACCAATGCAGAACCGGGAATAATAATAATAATAATAATAATAATAATAATAATATAATTAAGATAATATTCTACATGGTTATGTGATGGAGCAAAATGCAAATTGTAAAAGAGGATTAGAAGTTTTTAAGCATATATATTTATATATATATATATATATATTTATATTTTAACAGTATTTTGTTTAAAAAGAATTTTTTACACATGTTTAAAACTTTATTTACAATTTTATAATCTCTAATATTTTATCGAAAAAAATTTTCAATTATAACTTCATTTCCTAACTGAAGTTGCATTCTGTTCTTTCGAAATTGCTCAGTGCAACCCTTACAGTCCGTTGCCCTACAGCGTGGCGTTATTAGTACTTCTCTACAGCCGTAACAATTGAAATTAACGCATTATATTTTACAAACTGAGTGCCATGAGGTACAGAAATCATATATATTTTATTCTACTATCAGTAGTTTTTCAAAACAAAATTGGAAAAATTTCTTTGTTGTTTTCTGACTATAATAAATAAATAAGGTTGCCGCTTCTAGGTCGAAACAGAAACTATTTATTAAGTGTCCTTTCATGGATCTCTTCAATCTTGGGGACAGATAAAATCATCTTTAATAGTAATTCGATGATTCTCCATAACAATTCTTTTCACTGCTTCAGTGTTTTCATTGGTTGTTGACGCGCTGGGCCGTCCAGGGCGAGCGTCGTCATTCACGTCTTCTCGACCGTCTGTGAAGAGCTTGTACCACCTGTAAACACTTTTTTGACATAAATTACACTCACTGTATTCCACTTTTAACATTTCAAGTTTTTTTGAGCACTTAATTCCATTTTTTACACAAAATTTGAGGCATATTCTTTGATCCATTTTTTTCGACAGCAGAAAATCGCCAACCCACGCAAAGCACTTCTAACCTTTATGCTTCTCACAAACAAACAAAAAATGCTATATTGCTGAAACTGTAAACATACATTCGGGACAACCGTGCCAGCATAGGAAATCAAATGGCAAATCGAATGTACATAGCCCGCGAAATTTGGAAATTCACCTTATTCTTTGAACAGACATCGTATAATATTTATACTTTATCCATGTAAATCGTGCAAAAGTAACAAAATTTGATTCTAATAGAGGTTCTACATTATTGGAAGGCATTCTATTTCTCCGTTAGAAAGACAATTCTTATATTACAATACTATTACAAAAACTGTTCTTCTAAAGGTACATTTCCAGTGATCATGCTGTGGCTTCACAACATAGAAAGAGACGGATGGATTTTACCTGTACCAGAAAAGTTAAAAGAATGGAAAATATGGGTTTGATCTGTTTTGGATGCGTTTGAAAAGGAGTAGTTAAAATTTAAATGATAAGTCATTTAGAAGTGGTTTTGTTGATAGGCTAAGAGGAGATTTTTGTACTAGTCTCATTTTTTTGGTATTTTTACTAGTTTTTTTTTGAAATTTTTTGAATCCTAATTATTATTGTTAACCTCTTTACTGTGGGTGACGTGTATACACGTCATGGACTAGGTGGGCCTAAACTAAGGATGACGTGAATACGCGTCATGAAGGAAAATTCTTGATGAATTGACGGCTTTCATTGAAAATGGTACTAAGGGGTTTATTTAGGTCGCTGATTATGAATTGTGACCATAAATTTCAAAAATCCAATGAGTTGGCGTATTTGGATGAAAATTGGTACTAGGGGATTATCTGGGTCGCTGAATACGAATTTGAGATGAGAAATGAAGGTCCAATATGGCGCCCAGAAAAGCATTGTTTCACCTCCATATTTAGCTAGTGAATGTTCCATACGTCTCTTCACCAATTGCCCAATTGACAGTCAGATTCTATTTGTAAAATTCCTATTCCTTGAAGAGTAATTAGGTGTTTGGAATTTTTGGAGCAAGATGAAAAGATTTGTTCAGGAAGAATAGTTGAATAAAGCCATCCATGGTGTGACAACAATTATGTTAAAAAAGGATATTTATTTAAACTGATAAATGTTTTACATTTATACGGTTGATATCTTATAAACATTTATGTTTCGCAAATAGGATTATTTTGAGTATATTTTGAGAATAAATGGTGCCATAAATTTGAAGCGGCATGGGTCATGCCAGTCTTTGTACATCGTAACATTGTCAAGATTGGATGAAAGGTTTTAGGTTGTTCAGAAAATGGATTTGGTAGAAGGAATAAATTTTCTTTAGGCCAATAAAGAGAAGTTTCTTGTCTTATTTTTTACTGTAGAAGAACTTTCTGAATTTGGTGTGAAAATGGATCACTATTTTTGGGAATATTAATGATATTACGAGATTGTCTGGACATAAATGATATTTCTCCGAGAAAGTAATTTATATATTTTTTCAAAAAATTCAAGTTGAGTGTGGTGATTATATATTGGATCTACCAGGGGTGTTGAAATTTTCCGGTTTTACTCATAGATGTCGCTAGAGATATGTATACATTTCTATGATTTGGCATCTATGTCATATTTTTCTCTGGACAATAACCTTCGAAAATACACAATTGTATTCTGCCAAAATAATAGCATCATAGTTGTTTACCTCAGCGAATATGTCGAGTTTCGTTCCAAGTAAATCGCATTTGCGGCATTCGTTGCTTTTCTTATTTTATCAAAAGAAAAAAGCAGTTGAAGCTCATCGATTGCAGGTAGAAACTTATGGTGAACATGCTCCAGGGATTAGAACATGTGAGACATGGTTTGGTCAATTCAAAAGTGGAGATTTCGATTTAACAGACAATGAACATCCTGGTGCAGCGAAAAAGTTCGAAGACGAGGAATTGCAGGCGTTATTGGATGAAGACCTAACCCAATCGCAAGAACGATTTGCACAAACACTAAATGTGACCCGAGGAGCAATTTTCCAACGTTTAAAAGCCATGGGAAAAATCCAAAAGTATGGAAAATGGTTACCACACCAACTGAACGATAGACAAATGGAAAATAGAAAAATCATTTGTGAAATGCTGCTTCAACGGTTCGAAAGGAAATCTTTTCTGCATCGAATTGCCACGGGGGACGAAAAACGGATTTATTTCGAGAACCCGAAGCGGAAAAAATCATGGCTTTCACGTGATGAGGTCGGCCCATCGACTCTAAGACCAAATCGCGTTGGCCGCAAGACAATTCTCTGTGTTTGGTGGGACCAGTGTGGTGTGGTGTACTTAGAGTTATTAAAACCTGGTGAGACGGTTAATACGGATCGCTACCAACAACAAATTATCAATTTGAATCATGCGTCGATCGAAAAACGGCCGGAATGGGCCCGAAGACATGGCCAAGTTATCTTACAACATGACAACGCACCGTCTCATACCATAGAGATATTATAGATAGAGGAGACAAGCCATAGGCCGCTCTGTAAGTGGCAACGTCAGTCTGCAAACGCGGTGAGAGCGAAAGAGAGAGACGATGGGAGGTTATTATGTCTTTGTCTACGCGTACCGCGTTATCTTCGGCGTTAGCGAGAGACAGCCTAAGCCACAATTCACTCTTTTTCTCGCCCGAGCTGACAGGTTTCAGGCTGGCTTGTCTCCTCTATCTATAATATCTCTATGTCTCATACCGCTAAAGTGGTGAAGAACACACTAAAAGCATTGAATAGGGAAATATTATCACACCCGCCGTACTCTACAGACCTCGCCCCGTCCGACTATCACTTTTTCGCATCGATGGGACACTCACTCGCAGAGCAGCTGTTCGCCAATTTTGAAGAAGTCGAAAAATGGCTCGTCGAATGGTTTGCCTTGAAAGAGAAAAAGTTTTTTTGGAATGGCAACCATGATTTGCCTGAAAGATGGGCAAAATGTCTAGAATCCAATGGTCAATACTTTGAATAAAATTTTTTTGAGATTCCCTTGAGAATTAAGTGTTTCCTTTATTGAAAAAACCGACAAACTTCAACTAACACCCCTGGTATAACTTAATTGGTGCGGTTTGCTAAGAGATGGCGTAACTTGATTATTATTCCATCGTTCCAATATTCCGAACATGCGTTGGAAAGCTACTATCATTGTGTGTCTTTTTCAGTATGTGTCATTCATTTGAAGCGTAAACAACAATAATTTGTTTTTACTCAAATATGTCGAACTTTGTGCCTCAGAACGTGTTTTTGCGGGGAGTTCTTCTTCATTACATTGATATGAAGAAAACTGCTGCCGAAAGTCATCGTATTTTGGTGGCAGATTATGGTAAACATGCTCTAGCTGAGCGAACGTGCCAAAAGTGGTTTGCACGATGTAAAAGTGGTGATTTTGACTTGAAAGACGAAGAAAGTCCTGGGCAGCCAAAAAAGTTTTAAGATGAAAAACTGAAAGCATTACTCGAGGAAGACTGTTTTCAAACACAAGAAGAGCTCGCAGAATCTTTGGGATTCACCTTAGCAGCCATTTCAAAACGTTTAAAAGCAGCCGGGTACATTCAAAAGCAAGGGAATTGGGTTCTACATGAACTCAAGCCGAGAGACATTGAAAGGCGGTTCTGCATGTCCGAAATGCTGCTGGAACGCCACAAAAAGAAGTCATTTTTGCATCGGATTGTTACTGGTGATGAAAAATGGATCCATTACGACAACCCCAAGCGCAAAAATCATATGTGAAACCCGGCCAACAAGCCAAATCAACGGCAAAGCCGAATATCCATAGCACGAAGGTAATGCTCTGTATTTGGTGGGATCAGAAGGGTGTGCTGTATTATGAGCTGCTAAAACCGGGTGAAACCATCAATGGAGAACGCTAACGAACACAATTAATCCGTTTGAAGAGAGAAATAGCCGAAAAGCGCCTGGAAAATGTGACCAGACACGAGGCAATAATTTTCCATCATGACAACGCTCGGCCCCATGCTGTTATTCCGGTTAAGAACTATTTGGAAAATAGTGGATGGGAAGTTTTACCCCACCCGCCTTATAGCCCAGACCTTGCCCCTTCTGACTACCATTTGTTTCGGACGATGCAAAACGCCCTCACTGAAATACGGTTCACATCAGAATAAAATTGGCTTGATTCATTCTTGGCTGCCAAGCCGGCGTAGTTCTATTGGGGTGGAATCCACAAATTGCCAGAAGGATGGGAAAAAGTCATAGCTTCAGATGGCCAATACGTTGAATAATATTATTGTACATGTTTTTCTTAAATAAACGTTCAAATTTTGAAAAACAACCGCACTAATCAAGTTATAGGTCCAATATATTACAGTTATTTCCAATATTTGTAAGTACACAATGTTTATATAGTTTGTGAGAAATATCTACTATTTTATATTATAAGTTTTCTGGTTGCAATGTTACGTCCCGAGCAAAAGGCGAGGGTAGGTTGGATTTTTGGATGTAAGGGAGGAGGATAGCTGATTATATCAGGTAGGTAAGGCCTGATCATTTATTTTTGTTTGTGGGTACGTTGTCACTTGTCAGGTCTATGGGCCCTGAGTTGTTCACAATGATAATAAAACACTAAATTTACGAATATATAAGGTAATTTATTATAAATAAATAAGTTGTTGCACAAGTTTTCATAAAATGATACATAGTTGGTAACTTATACTACTTACCAAGATGAGAAGGCGATGTTGTGAGTTTTATGCGGTTATGAGCCAAATATACAGGTTTTGAGATGCCTATATATGTAACTTCCGCAGTTGATTGTGGACGTTTTACGCTAATATACTAGGTTTTGAGATGCCTAGGTATACAACTCACGCTCCACATAAATATAATAAGTTTTGAGATGCTTATTTATATTTATGTTATGAGTTTCATGTGGTTATGAACCAAATATACAGGTTTTGAGATGCCTATATATGTGACTTCCGCAGTTGATTGTGGACGTTTTACGCTAATATACTAGGTTTTGAGATGCCTAGGTATACAACTCACGCTCCACATAAATATAATAAGTTTTGAGATGCTTATTTATATTTATGTTATGAGTTTCATGTGGTTATGAGCCAAATATACAGGTTTTGAGATGCCTATATATGTGACTTTCGCAGTTGATTGTGGACGTTTTACGCTAATATACTAGGTTTTGAGATGCCTAGGTATACAACTCACGCTCCACATAAATATAATAAGTTTTGAGATGCTTATTTATATTTATGTTATGAGTTTTATGCGGTTATGAGCCGAATATACAGGTTTTGAGATGCCTATATATGTAACTTCCGCACTTGATTGTGGACGTTTTACGCTAATATACTAGGTTTTGAGATGCCTAGGTATACAACTCACGCTCCACATTCAGCGTTATAGTTAATATAATAAGTTTTGAGATGCTTATTTATATTTGTATAACTTACTTGTCTACCTCTTAAATTAGAGGGCAAAAGAGAGAATTGTCGTTTATTACTCCTGTTATTGCAAGTCAACGCGCACAAATCCTTGCAGGATAGTTGAGTTTCGTTTGAGTCTCCGTGAGGTAGCGAAACAACGATAAATTTTGCAGGAGGTATGGTGTAAGGGATGCAAGTCCACCAGCAACTGATGTGATCAATTATCCGCTTACGTATCTTGTTGAGTACACGAGAAATGAATCAAACATGCACTTATTAACAAGATAGGTTAGTTCGTCCCGATTTCAGAAATAAATCACTATTAACCGACACGACTAAATACGACGATACACGTAATCCAAAGGAACTATCTAGCACTACGGTTTCCGGACTTGCACCACTTAAGGACCAAGGATTTTATTTACCAAGTACCGAATGTTGAGTTGCTCATAGAAATCCAATGAGACTTACGTTTATCGAAGGGTCTGCTCGCGACGTTGAATTACCGGTCCAGACCTAACAACCCTACAACTGTTCGGAACTTAATGACAAACCACCAGGGGTGAACCTGGGGTATATATACTATTGATCTTCCAATAGTGACTGCAGTGGGAGTAGACTCGCGCAAAAGTGATGGAAGTCACGTCCGTTGCAAAAGTGATGGAAGTCACGTTCGTTGCAAAAGTGATGGAAGTCACGTTCGATCAGAGATCTATGATCCTCTCCCACCACGGTCTATTACTATTGGTCGATGTTGATCTGTAATTTGGATTTTTATATCCCCTCTATTCTCTCTCTTACCTATTCTTATTTCTAATCAACAAGTAGAGCCAGGTATGACTAAAAATACCTGCATCTACTTAGTTGTAGCTTATATTTTATGTGTTACAGCCTATAATTGATTGATTGATTGATTTTCTATAATCAATCAATCAATATTTATGATAACATGTTTTCTTATTTGTGGCTGGTTTATGATTAATTGATAAATTATTTTTATCAATATACGTAATAATTGTATGCTTAAATACTAACAGGGATGGTATATTAATTATTAATTAAAGTAGTAATTAGTCAATGTTAATGGTGCCACGCCAGTAACCCGTTACCATCTCGTCAGGTCACTAGCGCTGCATCACTATAAGATCGACGCGTGGCATAATTCACTAACCAATTACCGCGCGGGTAATTACCATATGGACCGACCGATGCTCTTCTTTATCACTTGTTACCAAGTGTCGAGCCGATTTATCGATGTGAGGTAGCGCATTAGTTTACCTCCGTAGAACAGTTACCCGGTCCAGGTAGTAATTACCATAAGACTAAATTTTAAGATGATTCAGTACTTATTTACGCTTGCGTATTACGTATTGCTCATATGCAGGGGCAATAATTAAAATTATAAAAATTTAATGTTAACGGGATGTAACAGTCCTCCCTCCTTAGAATAATCATCGTCCTCGATGAAAATTATAGAGGTGTTTGGGTTAATTGAACTACATGTTTGATTAGTGATTGCGTCTGGTGTCGATGCCTTGTTATGCATATGATGCGTAGAGGCTCCAGGTATCCCAGGTAAGTGCAGCAGATCTTCTTATTTCCGGTTGTCATAAGAGCATTATATATATATTTTTTTTTTTGTATTTCTTTTAGTATATTATACTGCAGCTGCTTATTGATGGTTTCATTGGATGACATAATTTTCGTCCTAATCAGACGCGGCGTTTTTGCTGTTTTGTTCTTTTGCTTAGGCTTTGTGCATCCTGAGAATTTTGTTACCCGAGGATTCAGCTGACGTGATTTTCCAGAGATGCTGGATAGTGATGCCTTGCTGTGGCTGCCGTGAGTCAATTTTCTGTAGAATTTGACATGGCGATTTTGGTCATCGGCTGCACGTGTCCCTTAAGTTTGTCGTTGTAGTGGGGAATAAAGTTGCGGTTGCAAAATTTTTGAGAGGATGTCATCTAATGCACACTGGTAGTTATAGTAGCCACCTATAGTCTTACTGCAGTCATGGAAGGAGAGAACAGCAATTCTAGTTCCGACACCATGACGTACGAAGATTTTTGCTGCCTTAACAACATCCCTCTTTGTCTGAAGAAGGGGGCTACTGCGGTACCCGAACGTACTGGTGAGTATTCATTTGTGTTTTTGGTGTTGCTGAGAGTGCCCGGGATGTTGAGCCCTGTGGAAGGGCGCACTTCGAACGACTCTGTGTTGGATGAAACTCTCCATGCTTTGGTCGGGACTGTTGAGTCTAGTAATTCCATAGTTGCGGATAGTTTCGATAGTGCCGTGCGGGACTTTGACTTATCCCTGTTGAACCAATTGTCCGAAACTCCCTCAGGTGATGCGCTAGATTCGGGTGTTCCAGCTTCCGCGGGAGTGCGTGACAGCTTGAAGCTTCGGATATCCGAAATTGAAGACCAGTTAGGTAATTTTTATTTGGCGGTGTGGAGAGTTTCACCTCGTCGTGCCGTGAGGGAGATGACTCTTCTCTGCCAAGAATTGTTTGTTCCCGGGCCATCCATAAATGACTTTTCGGTCGTGCGGGAATTAGATGTGCGTCGGGGCGGGGTTTTGTTGAAGGTTTCTTCTTTAAATTTGAAACGGGCGATTCTAGAGAACAAGGCCTTTTTTAGACTTCGAGGGCTTTCGGTGGACGTAGCTTAGGTGTACGATCATGTTACTAGATTTCTTAGGGTCGAAATGATCGTTCACTAATTTCTCCTGTTCTTTTTTTTTTTTTACAGGTGTCACTGGCCGGCCAAAATTGCTCAAAAGATGCTCCCCGCCGCAATTAATGCGGAAAGTTTTGGACTTGGCTGCAGGAGCAGCCCACTTTTCGGGCATTGGATATTTTAGGAGTTTGGAGGCCCATTCGCCCCCGCGAGGTGTCCTGACCCCTAAAAGAGGTCGTGGGAGACCACGCCAGCAATTTGAAGATCCGTCTGTTGTTACGAGGGAACAGGAGTCCATACAAGCGCTGGAGTTGGCTTACCTGCGCACTCTGGAACTTCAGGCGTTAGTAGCTGCGCATTGTGACCTGCCTCCACGTCGTTCCTGCTCCCATCTGTCGTCAGGGCAATCAATCTGTTTGGGGTAGGTTTATTTTGGCTTTTGCTCTCTTCCATCCCATGCTCCTTACTATTGTTTTAGGGCTGATGCCTAATTTCTTGTTTTAGGGCTCCTGGAACTGGGGGCGGTTTCTGTCCGTGTGGGCGATTCTTAGCTTCTGCATCTTATTGTGGGTGCGGTTCCGTTGCTGCCGATCCCCAGAGTGAGTGATCAATTCTTTAGAATTTGGATTGCTTTGCTATGATTGTTCTAGTATTAACGAATTTTGTTGTTGCAGTTCCGTCTCCAGAGTGCATCTGGATTACCGAAGATCCGCTGGGCGTCTCCTTGGATGGATCGTCGGGTGATTCTTTGCAGTTTTAATTTTACACGAGCAGTCTATTTGTAGCCTTATTCTAATCATTGTTATTAAAGATATATCTAAGCCTCTCTCTTTTTTTTTTTATCTATAGTTATGTTACGATTATCCTATGTAATAAAGTTAAGTAGGTAAAATAAACAGTTTTATGTTATATTGTGGTTAAGAGATCGTCAGGCGGGCTTATCCTCATTCCTTTTACACATTTTTACTGTTTGTGTACCCCGCTTGCCGGTCTCTTTTATTTTGCATATTTTTTGTTTCCTTTCCCCCTTATCTGTTATGCCTTTTTGACTGGCCAATCGATAATGGCCTCTAAATTTTACACTATCAGTAAATTTAGGTTAGGATATTAGATAGGGCGCTCGCAGATGCCTAGGCCTATTTATTCGTTCTGTGTATGGGTTCATTGATCAATATCCGATGTCCCCATACCTAGCTATAGTCGTGGATTGATTGGTAATATCAATCGATTCACCTGAGGTTCGCTCGCTAGCTAAATCTGAGCCTTTGTCCCGGGAAAACCGAATATTTCTGAGGTAAAGGTATTTTATAGTCATTGGTTGTATTATTATTGTTCCCTATTTTGATATGGTAGAAGGGGGGGGGGGGGGGTCAGATTCCGCCATTGCGCGTTCCTACCTTTGTAGTTTTTCGCCTTCGCAATACTTTTACACCTGGTGAGTAATTAACCTCACCGTAAAGATACTGGAGCTGCCATGCTGGAATTTAGAATCGATTACTATTCCGGGAAACCTCAAATTATGTAACTCAATTTCGATGGATTTACACATTTTGGGGTTTGTAGGCTTTTGATTAGTAATTATTTTCAGGTTGCCGGGTAGATTGTGTCAATTTTTGCCACAGGACCACCCGAATTCGGCTGCTGGGTTAGTAAGTAGTTAGTAGGGTAGCATGCTGCTAGAGGAGCACTCGTGCTGTTATATATCATTGAAGCGTTCATGGTAGTGGTTTAAATAACCATGCCTTGTCTAATTGTGTGCTTGTTAGGTAGCCATTATTGCGGGGCAGTCATGAGATTTTCCCCTTTTACTTTTGTCTGCCGAAATTGTATAAAATTATACGTGATTTTATACAATTTCAGCATTATTTCTTAATTATGATTGAAGTTTCATCTATGTTTATTTCTTATTATTTATTTATTATGTTGTTAGGAACTCTTGAAATTGCTCAATTTTCTATGTAAAATTTGACGGTATTCTCAAGGCATTTGAGTGTAGGTATCTTAAAATTGCGGAACATGCATCGACTTTTGAATTTTTAGTCAGTATTATGAAACCGTAACAGGATTTTTATAAAAGTTATTATAAAATTATAATTATGTGACAAAATTTCCTTTTACATGCAACTGTACGAAACCTGAGATGCTCAAAATGTTAAAATGATTCCGTGTGATTCGAAACCAGAATACTTCCTTTAATGTGTTAGAAGTATCGATATTTTACAAAGTTCTACCCTAATTTTTAATTTATAATCTGATTATAATCCAAATTCTGGGAATCCATTTCATAGTTATTTTATTCGTTCCATCTATTGCTTATTTCTAGGTTAATTTGGCTGGCACGAGTTCATTTATTGGCCAAATCGGGTAATTTATAATTGAAAATTCATGGTGAAGTTTTGCGTTACCCGATTTTACCAATAATTCCATTAAATAGTTAGTTAATCAATTACTTGAAATATCTCTGTGGTTATTTCCAGTATTGTGTTAACAATGGAGATATGTGCCCTTATAGTTCGGAGAAACCCTTAATTATGTGGCTCAATTGTGATTGATTTACATAATTAATGGTTTATGGATATATGGCAATGCACATCTTTTATTCTTCGCGGATATTATTCAATTAATGTTAATGGAATCGCCCGAATTTGATTGTTCGTTTAAAATTTTCTGACCGGATAACATACTGTATGTGGAGTTCGCTGTTCTGCATACCTATATGTATCACTTGTACCTCTATGATGGTGGCATGTCCAACAACACTTGTATATTAGGTTGCCATTGTTGCGGGGCTGCCATTGAGTTTTTGATAATGATAACCATCTTGTCGGTGCCTCCATTGGTATAAGGCCCGCTGCATGTGGGTTTTTGGCAAGTCTAATAAAGAACTTGTAATAGGCATTCATATAGGTACAGGAGAACTGCTTAGTATATATGATTCACTGCAGGCGGTCGCGAGTCTTCTTATCGGTGGGTGGTTCAAGTTACGCTCTGGCCATGTTGTCGGGAGTCTCGACTGCTAGTGATTCGCTGCGTCCAGTAAGGTGTCACATTGCATTTCTTTATGTGATTGGATTATAATTCATTATGGTTGCTCTCGGTGGGTGTGATTAATTTCTTTCTCAAGTGGGAGTGGTTTGTTAGCTTGCTACGGCTAAACTCTTCGTACTTTCTATGATCCTTATTCCTTTTCCTCTGTTGCTTTGATTTTTATTTTATTATAGCTGCCATTATGTTTCATGATTATTTATTGTATTTTCCTGGTGGTATCCGTAATGATGTATCGTAATTCAGGGTGATTTTTGGCAAAAATTTTGTCTACCTGGGTACTTGTCCTCCCTCCTTAAAAGTGCCGTTGTCCTCAACGACTTGCATTTGTTTATGCAATTCTAACATTTGTTGTTGGGATTGTTAATACTCTTGGGAGGGGGTGAATTTCTTCTGTGTTTGTTTGGTTGTCTACCGAAAGGGGTTGTAGTTCTACTTCCTCTAGGTTTTCTTTTATGTTTATATTTTTATTATTACAGATTTTACAGTTTTTACGGATTATTTCTTGTGTGAGGTATATTACTGTTGTTATTGTTAATAAGGTTAGGATACTGGACCCTCCTAACCAATATTTTTGGGTTAGTTTATATCTATAATTATTGTTTTCCATGTTGAGAAGTTGTTCTTCTATGGTAGAGAGTGATTCTTCCGTATGCAGATTTTTTAATTTATTATCCTTTTCTGTTTCCCAAAACAATGATGTTATCGTAGGAATATGCATCGTTTTATAGATTATTGGGGAAATTTCTGATATGTTCAATGAAAATCCTGGGTTGTAGATGAATTCTTCTGAGTTTACATTTATTTGAGTTCCAATTAAAGTTGTCTGTTCCGTTCTGGCAATACACCCTGCACTTAATCTTAATATTCCTGAATTTGTAATATGTCCTTTTTCTGTTTTTCCCTTTTTACAGGTGATGCTGATTGGCTCTGGTTTTTTAGTTGAAAATATCCATGCGTTTAAGGATGGAATATGCTTCCAAAAAACTGAATTTTTTGTGTTTATTTTTAAATCACATTGCTTTAAAATTTTCATTGAAGGGCGCGTCAGCATTAGACATTCGCAGGACGTAGTTGTAACTGTTTCGTGTATTGGTTGGGTGTTTTCGCAAATTGTGTGATAGATTTTTTTCTCGCAGGTGTCATAGTACTCTTTATTTGCCAAAAAGAATTTTCTTTCGTCTTTTGTCAGGGCAATATATTGTTTTCTTGGTAAAATGTAGATGGCTCTTGTGTAATTTCCTGAAATGTCTTGGAACACCGGAAATGGGTAAATTTTATATAATTGTAGTGCTTTTCTATCTAGCAATGGGATGTCTACTGATATTAGTAATTTTCCAGATTTAATTTTAAGGTCTGTCTTGCCAATTTGTGAAAGTAATTCCACTCTAACGTGTGAAGTAGGAATCGGAAATTCGTAATCTTCCATTTTAGTGTGTATTTCAGTGATTACTTCTTGTAGTTGGGCTTTGGAAATTGTCGAAGGGTGTAATTTGCCTTCTCGTGCGTATTCTGTTATTTTAATGAATTGTTTTATTATTTCATATAAATTTTCCAATTTTAGTTCCAAATGTGTTGACCATTGCATCATTTTTTCATAATACATGTAGTCATTCCAATATTGTTCTTGCGATTCTATTTTGTGAATAGTTTCATTTAATTCTTTCTGAATGATTTGAATTTGTTGAGTTTTCTTTTTTAAGTCCTGATGAATATTATTTGCTTCTGCTTTTACTATGTCTGACGTGCACGTTTTTGCTACTGTGAATGCTTGTTACTCTAGGCATTTCACAAGCTGTAGGGAATGCTGAAGGGATGCCAGTAGTTGACGGTCGCGAATGGTCAGACGGCAAACTAGTGAAATCCGTAGTGAGTTCGTCTGGGTGTTTTATATTTATTTCCATTCTTCGCGTCCGTTGATTTTCTGGGGCTTGGGTCATCATCCAGGTTGTCTGGAAATAGGGTGGAAATAGCCTTGGGTTTTCTGAATGCTGAGAAGGTTGCTTCTTATTCAATGTAGTTTATTTATATTGGCATTGGGTCATAATTTTTCATTAAAAACGTTTCGGCCACAAATGGGGGCCCTCTTCAGTGCCAAATTTAATGTACTTAGTGTCTAAGCTGTAAACGTGCAAGAAAAGTTATTAGCAATAACATTAGATTTTTTTGTTTTTGTTTTTTTGGTATTTTTTAATGATATTTTATAAACATGCAAAACTTATGTGAGAAAGGAAGATGGTAAGCTCCAAGGCATCTAGGAACGAGACCGCTCCAAAACACAGCCTTAAAAAAGTGTGAGAACTCCTATCTTGCAGATCCGCGAAGAGTGAATCCGCAAACTGCCCCTCCTCAAAGGTACACACGAGAACCACCTATGGACACTGATATCTCCTACAAAATAAGCACAGATCCTGCAGAAAAAACATCACCATCCACAAGGGGGCTCACAACACCCACAAGAAGTAAGCACTTCACAAAATCACAAAACACGAACCCGGACGGAAACAGATTTTTCGTTGAAGGGCAAAATCAAAAATTGATAGTTTTTATTTCAATTTTTAATCTTCTATTATCCTTTAAGACACAGAGGCGGCAGATAGAAAATTTGAAAACTAGCATAAAATTTTAATATATACAGTGAAAATTTGTTGTGGAGGGTCAAGTTACAAACGCATAAACAAACCCCATACACGGTCTATGTCCTGGAAACTCGGGACCCGAGTACGCTTAAGTGTTCGGAGAGCGGAGAGAGAGAAAGAAGGGTTTCAGACCACATGTTGAGAGAGACCCTCGGAGGAAGTAATTTTGGAATAAAATAAAATGTGATGATAAAAAAACATATTCTTAGAAAGAGAGTTGCAAAACAATGAAAAGGGCTATGTCTTATTCAGTTAGTTTATTTAAAAATGCATTATTTTATATTTATAAAAATCTTATATTCATAAAAATTTTATATTTATAAAAATTTATACTTATAAAAATTTTATGTTCGGATTAAAACAAAAATATCATATTTAAGATGGTAAGAATACGTATAAAAATCGCATTTCTTTTAAAGGTACCACTCGCGTATGTACGTTATTATGTAGCGTTAATTAAGTAAAGAATGTATTCATAATTTTAAACCGGCGTTGAATCAAAATAATTCTCAATTGCTTTAAATCAGCGAGAAGTATTAGCGTATGTAATATAGTGAACGCTTCGCGGCTTGTTAATGCGATTTAATATTCGCATCGAACTAACGTTGAGCAATCTCACATAAGATACGTTAACTGTTAATAAAAGTCGTATTTATTTCATAAGTAAAACTCGCGTGTATAAATTTTATGTAGCGTTGAGAATGTGTTTAAAGAATCCATCATTTGATAATCGACACGGGGCGCGAAATTCAAAATTCTCAGAGATTATATTCCGCGAGAAATATTCGCGTATGTAATATATTGAACGCTTCGCGGCTTGTTAATGCGATTTAATATTCGCATCGAACCAACGTTGAGCAATCTCACATAAGATACGTTAACTGTTAATAAAAGTCGTATTTATTTCATAAGTAAAACTCGCGTGTATAAATTTTATGTAGCGTTGAAAATGTGTTTAAAGAATCCATCATTTGATAAACGACACGGGGCGCGAAATTCAAAATTCTCAGAGATTATATTCCGCGAGAAATATTCGCGTATGTAATATATTGAACGCTTCACGGCTTGTTTATGCAAAAATATGTTCACATAGGACTAATCCTGACGAATCTCATATATGAGACGTTAAATATACATAAAAATCGTATTTATTTCCCAAAAGTAAACTCGCGTGTAAAAATTTTAATGTAGCGTTGAGTACCTGTTGAAAGAATCCATCATTCGGTAAACGGCACGGGGAGCGAAACTCAAAAATCTCGGAGATTATATTCCGCGAAAAGTATTCGCGTATTTAATATATAGAAAGCTTTGCGGCTTGTTTATGCAAATTGATGTTCACATAGGACCAATCCTAATGAATCTCATATGTAAGACGTTAAATATAGTTAAAAATCGTATTTATTTCCGAAAGTAAACTCGCGTGTATAAATTTTATGTAGCGTTGAGAATGTGTTTAAAGAATCCATCATTTGATAAACGACACGGGGCGCGAAATTCAAAATTCTCAGAGATTATATTCCGCGAGAAATATTCGCGTATGTAATATATTGAACGCTTCGCGGCTTGTTTATGCAAAAATATGTTCACATAGGACTAATCCTGACGAATCTCATATATGAGACGTTAAATATACATAAAAATCGTATTTATTTCCCAAAAGTAAACTCGCGTGTAAAAATTTTAATGTAGCGTTGAGTACCTGTTGAAAGAATCCATCATTCGGTAAACGGCACGGGGAGCGAAACTCAAAAATCTCGGAGATTATATTCCGCGAAAAGTATTCGCGTATTTAATATATAGAAAGCTTTGCGGCTTGTTTATGCAAATTGATGTTCACATAGGACCAATCCTGATGAATCTCATATGTAAGACGTTAAATATAGTTAAAAATCGTATTTATTTCCGAAAGTAAACTCGCGTGTATAAATTTTATGTAGCGTTGAGGAACGTGTTTAGAGAATCCATCATTTGATAAACGACACAGGGCGCGAAATTCAAAATTCTCAGAGATTATATTCCGCGAGAAATATTCGCGTATGTAATATATTGAACGCTTCGCGGCTTGTTTATGCAAAAATATGTTCACATAGGACTAATCCTGACGAATCTCATATATGAGACGTTAAATATACATAAAAATCGTATTTATTTCCCAAAAGTAAACTCGCGTGTAAAAATTTTAATGTAGCGTTGAGTACCTGTTGAAAGAATCCATCATTCGGTAAACGGCACGGGGCGCGAAACTCAAAAATCTCGGAGATTATATTCCGCGAAAAGTATTCGCGTATTTAATATATAGAAAGCTTTGCGGCTTGTTTATGCAAATTGATGTTCACATAGGACCAATCCTGATGAATCTCATATGTAAGACGTTAAATATAGTTAAAAATCGTATTTATTTCCGAAAGTAAACTCGCGTGTGAAAATTTTAATGTAGCGTTGAGTACCTGTTGAAAGAATCCATCATTCGGTAAACGGCACGGGGCGCGAAACTCAAAAATCTCGAAGATTATATTCCGCGAAAAGTATTCGCGTATTTAATATGTAGAATGCTTTGCGGCTTGTTTATGCAAATTGATGTTCATATAGGACCAATTCTGATGAATCTCATATGTAAGACGTTAAATATAGATAAAAATCGTATTAATTTCGAAAGTAAACTCGCGTGTATAAATTTTATGTAGCGTTGAGGAACGTGTTTAGAGAATCCATCATTTGATAAACGACACAGGGCGAGAAATTCAAAATTCTCAGAGATTATATTCTGCGAGAAATATTCGCGTATGTAATATATTGAACGCTTCGCGGCTTGTTTATGCGAATATATGTTCACATAGGACTAATCCTGACGAATCTCATATATGAGACGTTAAATATACATTAAAATCGTATTTATTTCCCAAAAGTAAACTCGCGTGTAAAAATTTTAATGTAGCGTTGAGTACCTGTTGAAAGAATCCATCATTCGGTAAACGGCACGGGGCGCGAAACTCAAAAATCTCGGAGATTATATTCCGCGAAAAGTATTCGCGTATTTAATATATAGAATGCTTTGCGGCTTGTTTATGCAAATTGATGTTCACATAGGACCAATCCTGATGAATCTCATATGTAAGACGTTAAATATAGTTAAAAATCGTATTTATTTCCGAAAGTAAACTCGCGTGAATAAATGTTATTAAGCGCTGAGTACCTGTTGAAAGAATCCATCATTTGATAAACGACACGGGGCGCGAAATTCAAAATTCTCCGAGATTATATTCTGCGAGAAATATTCGCGTATGTAATATATTGAACGCTTCGCGGCTTGTTTATGCAAAAATATGTTCACATAGGACTAATCCTGACGAATCTCATATATGAGACGTTAAATATACATAAAAATCGTATTTATTTCCCAAAAGTAAACTCGCGTGTAAAAATTTTAATGTAGCGTTGAGTACCTGTTGAAAGAATCCATCATTCGGTAAACGGCACGGGGCGCGAAACTCAAAAATCTCGGAGATTATATTCCGCGAAAAGTATTCGCGTATTTAATATATAGAAAGCTTTGCGGCTTGTTTATGCAAATTGATGTTCACATAGGACCAATCCTGATGAATCTCATATGTAAGACGTTAAATATAGTTAAAAATCGTATTTATTTCCGAAAGTAAACTCGCGTGTATAAATTTTATGTAGCGTTGAGGAACGTGTTTAGAGAATCCATCATTTGATAAACGACACAGGGCGCGAAATTCAAAATTCTCAGAGATTATATTCCGCGAGAAATATTCGCGTATGTAATATATTGAACGCTTCGCGGCTTGTTTATGCAAAAATATGTTCACATAGGACTAATCCTGACGAATCTCATATATGAGACGTTAAATATACATAAAAATCGTATTTATTTCCCAAAAGTAAACTCGCGTGTAAAAATTTTAATGTAGCGTTGAGTACCTGTTGAAAGAATCCATCATTCGGTAAACGGCACGGGGCGCGAAACTCAAAAATCTCGAAGATTATATTCCGCGAAAAGTATTCGCGTATTTAATATGTAGAATGCTTTGCGGCTTGTTTATGCAAATTGATGTTCATATAGGACCAATTCTGATGAATCTCATATGTAAGACGTTAAATATAGATAAAAATCGTATTAATTTCGAAAGTAAACTTGCGTGTATAAATTTTATGTAGCGTTGAGGAACGTGTTTAGAGAATCCATCATTTGATAAACGACACAGGGCGCGAAATTCAAAATTCTCAGAGATTATATTCTGCGAGAAATATTCGCGTATGTAATATATTGAACGCTTCGCGGCTTGTTTATGCGAATATATGTTCACATTGGACTAATCCTGACGAATCTCATATATGAGACGTTAAATATACATAAAAATCGTATTTATTTCCCAAAAGTAAACTCGCGTGTAAAAATTTTAATGTAGCGTTGAGTACCTGTTGAAAGAATCCATCATTCGGTAAACGGCACGGGGCGCGAAACTCATAAATCTCGGAGATTATATTCCGCGAAAAGCATTCGCGTATTTAATATATAGAATGCTTTGCGGCTTGTTTATGCAAATTGATGTTCACATAGGACCAATTCTGATGAATCTCATATGTAAGACGTTAAAAATAGATAAAAATCGTATTTATTTCCCAAAAGTAAACTCGCGTGTATAAATTTTATGTAGCGTTGAGAACGTGTTTAGAGAATCCATCATTTGATAAACGACACGGGGCGCGAAATTCAAAATTCTCCGAGATTATATTCTGCGAGAAATATTCGCGTATGTAATATATTGAACGCGTCGCGGCTTGTTTATGTGAATTGATGTTCCCATTGGACTAGTCCTGATGAATCTCATATATGAGACGTTAATTATACATAAAAATCGTATTTATTTCCCAAAAGTAAACTCGCGTGTAAAAATTTTAATGTAGCGTTGAGTACCTGTTGAAAGAATCCATCATTCGGTAAACGGCACGGGGCGCGAAACTCAAAAATCTCGGAGATTATATTCCGCGAAAAGTATTCGCGTATTTAATATATAGAAAGCTTTGCGGCTTGTTTATGCAAATTGATGTTCACATAGGACCAATCCTGATGAATCTCATATGTAAGACGTTAAATATAGTTAAAAATCGTATTTATTTCCGAAAGTAAACTCGCGTGTGAAAATTTTAATGTAGCGTTGAGTACCTGTTGAAAGAATCCATCATTCGGTAAACGGCACGGGGCGCGAAACTCAAAAATCTCGAAGATTATATTCCGCGAAAAGTATTCGCGTATTTAATATGTAGAATGCTTTGCGGCTTGTTTATGCAAATTGATGTTCATATAGGACCAATTCTGATGAATCTCATATGTAAGACGTTAAATATAGATAAAAATCGTATTAATTTCGAAAGTAAACTCGCGTGTATAAATTTTATGTAGCGTTGAGAATGTGTTTAAAGAATCCATCATTTGATAAACGACACGGGGCGCGAAATTCAAAATTCTCAGAGATTATATTCCGCGAGAAATATTCGCGTATGTAATATATTGAACGCTTCGCGGCTTGTTTATGCGAAAATATGTTCACATAGGACTAATCCTGACGAATCTCATATATGAGACGTTAAATATACATAAAAATCGTATTTATTTCCCAAAAGTAAACTCGCGTGTAAAAATTTTAATGTAGCGTTGAGTACCTGTTGAAAGAATCCATCATTCGGTAAACGGCACGGGGCGCGAAACTCAAAAATCTCGGAGATTATATTCCGCGAAAAGTATTCGCGTATTTAATATATAGAAAGCTTTGCGGCTTGTTTATGCAAATTGATGTTCACATAGGACCAATCCTGATGAATCTCATATGTAAGACGTTAAATATAGATAAAAATCGTATTTATTTCCGAAAGTAAACTCGCGTGTGAAAATTTTAATGTAGCGTTGAGTACCTGTTGAAAGAATCCATCATTCGGTAAACGGCACGGGGCGCGAAACTCAAAAATCTCGAAGATTATATTCCGCGAAAAGTATTCGCGTATTTAATATGTAGAATGCTTTGCGGCTTGTTTATGCAAATTGATGTTCATATAGGACCAATTCTGATGAATCTCATATGTAAGACGTTAAATATAGATAAAAATCGTATTAATTTCGAAAGTAAACTTGCGTGTATAAATTTTATGTAGCGTTGAGGAACGTGTTTAGAGAATCCATCATTTGATAAACGACACAGGGCGCGAAATTCAAAATTCTCAGAGATTATATTCTGCGAGAAATATTCGCGTATGTAATATATTGAACGCTTCGCGGCTTGTTTATGCGAATATATGTTCACATAGGACTAATCCTGACGAATCTCATATATGAGACGTTAAATATACATTAAAATCGTATTTATTTCCCAAAAGTAAACTCGCGTGTAAAAATTTTAATGTAGCGTTGAGTACCTGTTGAAAGAATCCATCATTCGGTAAACGGCACGGGGCGCGAAACTCAAAAATCTCGGAGATTATATTCCGCGAAAAGTATTCGCGTATTTAATATATAGAATGCTTTGCGGCTTGTTTATGCAAATTGATGTTCACATAGGACCAATCCTGATGAATCTCATATGTAAGACGTTAAATATAGTTAAAAATCGTATTTATTTCCGAAAGTAAACTCGCGTGAATAAATGTTATTAAGCGCTGAGTACCTGTTGAAAGAATCCATCATTTGATAAACGACACGGGGCGCGAAATTCAAAATTCTCCGAGATTATATTCTGCGAGAAATATTCGCGTATGTAATATATTGAACGCTTCGCGGCTTGTTTATGCAAAAATATGTTCACATAGGACTAATCCTGACGAATCTCATATATGAGACGTTAAATATACATAAAAATCGTATTTATTTCCCAAAAGTAAACTCGCGTGTAAAAATTTTAATGTAGCGTTGAGTACCTGTTGAAAGAATCCATCATTCGGTAAACGGCACGGGGCGCGAAACTCAAAAATCTCGGAGATTATATTCCGCGAAAAGTATTCGCGTATTTAATATATAGAAAGCTTTGCGGCTTGTTTATGCAAATTGATGTTCACATAGGACCAATCCTGATGAATCTCATATGTAAGACGTTAAATATAGTTAAAAATCGTATTTATTTCCGAAAGTAAACTCGCGTGTATAAATTTTATGTAGCGTTGAGGAACGTGTTTAGAGAATCCATCATTTGATAAACGACACAGGGCGCGAAATTCAAAATTCTCAGAGATTATATTCCGCGAGAAATATTCGCGTATGTAATATATTGAACGCTTCGCGGCTTGTTTATGCAAAAATATGTTCACATAGGACTAATCCTGACGAATCTCATATATGAGACGTTAAATATACATAAAAATCGTATTTATTTCCCAAAAGTAAACTCGCGTGTAAAAATTTTAATGTAGCGTTGAGTACCTGTTGAAAGAATCCATCATTCGGTAAACGGCACGGGGCGCGAAACTCAAAAATCTCGAAGATTATATTCCGCGAAAAGTATTCGCGTATTTAATATGTAGAATGCTTTGCGGCTTGTTTATGCAAATTGATGTTCATATAGGACCAATTCTGATGAATCTCATATGTAAGACGTTAAATATAGATAAAAATCGTATTAATTTCGAAAGTAAACTTGCGTGTATAAATTTTATGTAGCGTTGAGGAACGTGTTTAGAGAATCCATCATTTGATAAACGACACAGGGCGCGAAATTCAAAATTCTCAGAGATTATATTCTGCGAGAAATATTCGCGTATGTAATATATTGAACGCTTCGCGGCTTGTTTATGCGAATATATGTTCACATTGGACTAATCCTGACGAATCTCATATATGAGACGTTAAATATACATAAAAATCGTATTTATTTCCCAAAAGTAAACTCGCGTGTAAAAATTTTAATGTAGCGTTGAGTACCTGTTGAAAGAATCCATCATTCGGTAAACGGCACGGGGCGCGAAACTCATAAATCTCGGAGATTATATTCCGCGAAAAGCATTCGCGTATTTAATATATAGAATGCTTTGCGGCTTGTTTATGCAAATTGATGTTCACATAGGACCAATTCTGATGAATCTCATATGTAAGACGTTAAAAATAGATAAAAATCGTATTTATTTCCCAAAAGTAAACTCGCGTGTATAAATTTTATGTAGCGTTGAGAACGTGTTTAGAGAATCCATCATTTGATAAACGACACAGGGCGCGAAATTCAAAATTCTCCGAGATTATATTCTGCGAGAAATATTCGCGTATGTAATATATTGAACGCGTCGCGGCTTGTTTATGTGAATTGATGTTCCCATTGGACTAGTCCTGATGAATCTCATATATGAGACGTTAAATATACATAAAAATCGTATTTATTTCCCAAAAGTAAACTCGCGTGTAAAAATTTTAATGTAGCGTTGAGTACCTGTTGAAAGAATCCATCATTCGGTAAACGGCACGGGGCGCGAAACTCAAAAATCTCGGAGATTATATTCCGCGAAAAGTATTCGCGTATTTAATATATAGAAAGCTTTGCGGCTTGTTTATGCAAATTGATGTTCACATAGGACCAATTCTGATGAATCTCATATGTAAGACGTTAAATATAGATAAAAATCGTATTTATTTCCGAAAGTAAACTCGCGTGTGAAAATTTTAATGTAGCGTTGAGTACCTGTTGAAAGAATCCATCATTCGGTAAACGGCACGGGGCGCGAAACTCAAAAATCTCGGAGATTATATTCCGCGAAAAGTATTCGCGTATTTAATATATAGAAAGCTTTGCGGCTTGTTTATGCAAATTGATGTTCACATAGGACCAATCCTGATGAATCTCATATGTAAGACGTTAAATATAGTTAAAAATCGTATTTATTTCCGAAAGTAAACTCGCGTGTGAAAATTTTAATGTAGCGTTGAGTACCTGTTGAAAGAATCCATCATTCGGTAAACGGCACGGGGCGCGAAACTCAAAAATCTCGAAGATTATATTCCGCGAAAAGTATTCGCGTATTTAATATGTAGAATGCTTTGCGGCTTGTTTATGCAAATTGATGTTCATATAGGACCAATTCTGATGAATCTCATATGTAAGACGTTAAATATAGATAAAAATCGTATTAATTTCGAAAGTAAACTCGCGTGTATAAATTTTATGTAGCGTTGAGGAACGTGTTTAGAGAATCCATCATTTGATAAACGACACAGGGCGCGAAATTCAAAATTCTCAGAGATTATATTCTGCGAGAAATATTCGCGTATGTAATATATTGAACGCTTCGCGGCTTGTTTATGCGAATATATGTTCACATAGGACTAATCCTGACGAATCTCATATATGAGACGTTAAATATACATTAAAATCGTATTTATTTCCCAAAAGTAAACTCGCGTGTAAAAATTTTAATGTAGCGTTGAGTACCTGTTGAAAGAATCCATCATTCGGTAAACGGCACGGGGCGCGAAACTCAAAAATCTCGAAGATTATATTCCGCGAAAAGTATTCGCGTATTTAATATGTAGAATGCTTTGCGGCTTGTTTATGCAAATTGATGTTCATATAGGACCAATTCTGATGAATCTCATATGTAAGACGTTAAATATAGATAAAAATCGTATTAATTTCGAAAGTAAACTCGCGTGTATAAATTTTATGTAGCGTTGAGGAACGTGTTTAGAGAATCCATCATTTGATAAACGACACAGGGCGCGAAATTCAAAATTCTCAGAGATTATATTCTGCGAGAAATATTCGCGTATGTAATATATTGAACGCTTCGCGGCTTGTTTATGCGAATATATGTTCACATTGGACTAATCCTGACGAATCTCATATATGAGACGTTAAATATACATAAAAATCGTATTTATTTCCCAAAAGTAAACTCGCGTGTAAAAATTTTAATGTAGCGTTGAGTACCTGTTGAAAGAATCCATCATTCGGTAAACGGCACGGGGCGCGAAACTCATAAATCTCGGAGATTATATTCCGCGAAAAGCATTCGCGTATTTAATATATAGAATGCTTTGCGGCTTGTTTATGCAAATTGATGTTCACATAGGACCAATTCTGATGAATCTCATATGTAAGACGTTAAAAATAGATAAAAATCGTATTTATTTCCCAAAAGTAAACTCGCGTGTATAAATTTTATGTAGCGTTGAGAACGTGTTTAGAGAATCCATCATTTGATAAACTACACGGGGCGCGAAATTCAAAATTCTCCGAGATTATATTCTGCGAGAAATATTCGCGTATGTAATATATTGAACGCGTCGCGGCTTGTTTATGTGAATTGATGTTCCCATTGGACTAGTCCTGATGAATCTCATATATGAGACGTTAATTATACCTAAAATCGTATTTATTTCCAAAAGTAAACTCACGTGTATTAATTTTATGTAGCGTTGAGAACCCTAAGAATTCATCATTTTTTAAAAACGATACGGCGCGCGAAATTCAAAATTCTCCGAGATTATATTCTGCGAGAAATATTCGCGTATGTAATATATGGAACGCTTCGCGGCTGGTTCATGCAATTTAATATTCCCAACGGACTATCGTTGACCAATCTTATATATGAGACGTTAATTGATTTTATATTAAAAGAAATATTAACAGGTATAAGTCGAGCGTTTAGTGGCCTATACATAATATTTATAATTATTTATTTATAATATTGTTTATTTATATATATTATCATTTATTCCTCATATAAACGATGTCCGATATAATATTTAATTGAAAATTGCCAGGAATAAATGAATTGATAAAAAAGTTTACTAAAGGTTGATATAATTAATAAAACCTTTCATTCGAAATTGATATATATTTTTAAAAATTAGGACTATGAGCCCAATGAGCCTAATGAGCCCTTTTCATTGTTTGAACGTGACTTCTTTCTCATTCTGGGTCGCCATGTGGTTAGATGTTGTGGAACATCTAGACCGAGAGACCTTATTTTTTTATGATCGGGTTGTAAATCTTAGAAAGGTTCTCAATATCTGTTTTGAGATTTACGGCTTCTTTCGTACCTGCAATGTGACACATTTCCAACAGCAATCTCTTTTTGTAATTACATTCCATGGATAATATCTTGGTGCCATCGAAATCGAAAAAATGGTCCTTTTCTATGGTGTGTTTTGTTAACGCGTTTTGTTTAGTAGGGCATTCTCTAATATTATTTTTATGTTCGTTTATTCGATTTTTTAGAAAACGTTTAGTTTGCCCTATGTAAACAGCTTTACAGTTATTGTCTTTACATGGGATGCTATACACGATATTAGAGAGCTGTTCTTTTTTTAACCGGTCTTTTGTAGATTTAAATATCATTTTTAAACTTTTATGGTTTTTGAAGGCAGTATTAATATTGTAGTTACCTAAGATTCTTGAAATTTTTTCAGATAGGCCTTCAACGTAAGGTATGCTAATAAAGGGTTTAATTTCTGTGTCTGCAACTATCTGGTTTCTACCTAGTCGTGGTTTACGTTCTATCGTTTGAAGTCTAAATTCAATGATCTCTTTTACAAAGGTTGAGGGATAGCAATTTTCTTGTAGAACGTTTTTTATTAGGTCAAGGTTTTCCGTGTGGAATTCCTTGTCTGATAGAAGAATGGCTCTGTCCACTAAGTTATTGACTACACTTTTTTTGTATCTCAGTGGGTGGTGAGAAAAAAAGTTCAAGTATCTACCTGACCAAGTAGGTTTTCTATACCAATTAAGCAAGAGTTTTTGGTCCTGTTTTCTAGTAATAGAAATGTCTAAGAAGTTAATAGTCCGTTCTTTCTCTTTTTCTAGGGTAAATTTGATGTTGAATTGGTTTGTATTGAATCATTGTAAAATATTTTCAATCTCTGTATGAGGAGCCACAATTAAAATATCGTCAACGTACCGAAGGTATAGCGGTAGTTGAAAACCAAGGCTTGATAACCTTTCTTTTTCTAAACCGTCCATGACTATATCAGCCAGGATAGGGGAAAAGGGAGAGCCCATGGGTAACCCTCGTTTTTGGAAGAAAGTTTTACCATTGAAATTGAAGTCCGTGCTATCCAAACACAGACGTAGACCTTCTTCAAAATCTTTCCATGGCATTTTTACTTTCGGCTGAATTTCATGCCATCTACTTTTTACTGCAGATACAGCTGCCTCTTTTGGAACGTTTGTAAAGAGGGATACAACGTCCAAGGAGGCGAAAACTGCATTGTTAGGAATTGTAACATTTTTTAGTTTTTTTACCAGTTCGAAACTGTTAATAACTTTGGACCGTGGAGGTGTAACGTTTTTCGTGATGACGTTACTAAAATAGGATGCTAGGTTATACGTAGGACTACCCACATAGGAGACGATAGGTCTAAGAGGGTGACCCACTTTGTGAATCTTGGGCAGACCATAAAATCTGGAAGGAACTGCGATAGAAGTTCTGAGTTCCTTCGCCAAGAGATTGTTTATTAGTTTTTTGTTTTCCCATTTTTTAACGTGTTTGTTGACCTTATTCTGTATTTTGGTGGTCGTATCATTCGTCCTAACTTCGTAAGTACTGACGTCATCAAGGAGGTTTTTTACCTTAGCATTATAGTCAGTTCGCGTTAAGGCAACAGTAACGTTTCCTTTGTCAGCCTTGGTAAAAACTATATCAGGGTTGTTTTTAATGAAATTCTTTGTCTCTTTAATTTCTTTAAGGGGTTGCAAAAGTTTTGATTTAGGTTTACTACCATTCTTAGAGAAGTTGTTAACGCAATTTACTATTTTCAGGCGGGCCTCGTCTTGTGATTCAACCGGAATTTTATTAATGTTCGACTCAATATCCGCGATGATGTTAAAGGTAGGGGTATCACGATTGTCCACAGTCAAACCGAAATTGATGCCTAAACTAGTAACTTTCGCGACATTTTCAGGGATATGAGTTCCAGATAGGTTTTTGAACCATTTCTGGTTAAGAACGCTGTTGGAGATGGTACACGTACTGCGTTCGAGTGAGCCAAGCAACCTGTCAATTTTGTTTTTACACTTTAATTTGCAATCATGAAAAATCCTATTTATTTTAATTGTTTCTAACCGGAAAAAATTGTGCGAAACGTGGTCTGGAAAAAAGTGGTAAATTTGATCTTCTAACTGTGAAATATGATTCTTCAGCCTCACAATAGAAGCGCAGAGGTCTCGAATTTCCAAGTTCAAGATAGATTTTTGGAAGTTGTGACGTATATTGGAGAGTCTGTTCTCCATATTTGGACAGTAAAAAACCATGGATTGCAACCCTTGCGTTTGTAGATGTCTTGGAAAGATTTCAAGTTTCCTACAACGTAGGAGGAAAACTCTTTGATTAAACTGCTTAACATAATCGATTTCTAAGTGAGACCAGTCTTTAAGCAGTCTGACCCCGCTAAACCCATATGTACATTGTATTTGATAATAAAAACCTTTCCCTCTTTTGCCGCGGTTTGTATTGCCATTATTAAAATAATTTAGAGACATGTTTGTATTAATGTCTTCAGTTTTTATCTTTACCCAAAAATAAAATCAATGTAGTTTATTTATATTGGCATTGGGTCATAATTTTTCATTAAAGAACAATGTTCAAGCAAACATATCAAAAAATTTTTTAAAGGGGCAGAAAATATATTGTAGGGGTGAAAAAGGCAAACGTTTCGGCCACAAATGGGGGCCCTCTTCAGTGCCAATTTTTTTTTAACACACAGGGCGCGAAATTCAAAATTCTCAGAGATTATATTCCGCGAGAAATATTCGCGTATGTAATATATTGAACGCTTCGCGGCTTGTTTCTGCGAATATATGTTCACATAGGACTAATCCTTGACGAATCTCATATATGAGACGTTAAATATACATAAAAATCGTATTTATTTCCCAAAAGTAAACTCGCGTGTAAAAATTTTAATGTAGCGTTGAGTACCTGTTGAAAGAATCCATCATTCGGTAAACGGCACGGGGCGCGAAACTCAAAAATCTCGGAGATTATATTCCGCGAAAAGTATTCGCGTATGTAATATATTGAACGCTTCATGTCTCCTGAAAATGTTATTCCGCACCTGCACATTCAGAAAATTATATAAATATTTTGATGTCATGGAAAGGATTTGTGTTAGATTGTCGTTGGAAAATTCAGCTACCAACAATCAATTTAGTCAATGTTTATTGTCGCACAAAATTGATATATTATGTAACTGAAACATTTTCAAAAAACTTACCTAATAATCAATTCTCATGTTTTATTTGTATGAACTATTGGTCGTACAGTTTTAATAACAGTATGAAATTGTTAGAGTTATATCATATTATATATATAATACATATAATACAAATAATATACATCATTATTCTATTTAATAATTATATAATTGAGATACAATTTTTCAATGAAAACGCTTTTTTCTTATTTTTTTAATTTACTAATTTTAAGAATTGCTTATTACGTTTCTATAATATATAATATTTTAGATAGTACAATATGCAATGTGGATACACAATCTGAATTTACTCATTTTCCGTCAAAATTTGCTATGCGAAATTTAGAAGGTAATGCATTGAACCACTTTGTTTTTTTTTTTTTAGGATCCTTGTATTTTATAAGTGAATTTTGACACAGTTATTCTCATTAAAAGAAAACATGATAAGAAAATTGTGGATTCGAATATTATTAGAATTGAGGATATTACCTTGAACACTAATAGAATTTCGCAGAAAAACTATTTTATGATGATCTTGTTCAACGGAATGCCAGGAATATCAGCCAAATCAGTACTCCATAGAATTGTTATATTATTACACATTATTGCCACCTTACTGATTATTCAATAAGCTTAATTTTGAAACGCGGAAATTTTAAAATTGAAATTGATATGCATATCATATTACTAACATCTTAAATGACTATTAAAGAAATTAACAGTTGAGAGCTGAAAAGTTTCTAGTTAGTAATTTGAATAAATAATTTATAGATATGTTAGTTATAATTATTAGATCTTATAATTAATTAAGTCTAAAATTTTAATATTATATAATCTGGAGATAACTGTTTAAGTTGGAAGTTTAGTTTAAGCGAACGTTACTTTGAAAGGCTGTATTCATCAAGACAAAGAAGTATAGTTTTATTACTAGAATTTGTTTTTTTTTTTTAAATAACTTCTGTATAACAAATAAATTTTTGGTTCCGTTTACTACCATGAAGTATTTAGTGTATTAAAGGTCCAAAAATTATTTGAAAAAATTCTTTAACTTAACTCAAGATTTAAGTCTTGCCAAATGAAAGCTGTACCCGCTTAAAATGCTCTTTTGGAATTGAGAATTCACTGTTAATTAAATCAATAATTGAATTTTTAGTTTTACCTTGAATAAAGCATGATCAACAATTAATAATAGTAAAAATTTCACTGTGTGAGGCAGATGCTCCAATTAGCAGTGAAAGGATTATAAAATTATTGTGAACGTTACCTTTCAAATATACGTTAGGAAAATCTTAAAATAGGTAAGAATTATCATACATATACACTTTATGAATTATTTATGTCACATTATTGCCTGGGAGTCATCATAATATCCGGAAATTGATCATATGTCACTTAACCAATACCACATGGCTCCCTTTCCAGTGTGCGCTGGAGTGGCGACTGTGTCCAGAACAACCCGTTGATTTCAGAATTAAGTTGTTGGTTGTATCCTTTTTTCAGTTCCATAGGCATGTCAATAATCAGTGCTTTAGCGAGGTCAGGCGTAGACCAGGCCGTTTGAATGCCAAGTTCAGGTGACGAGGTAGGATAGAAGCTTGATTGATGCGTGTGAATACTTTGCGATTTATAATGCTTATGTGATTCTACTAACGCATCTTGCGATTCTTCTGTAACTTTTGCAGTATTTTCATAACCAGTAAGTGATGTCCTGGGAATAGTAGTATTTAATAGGGTTGATGCTTTTACTATTTTCAGAGCCAAAGGGACTTCACTTTGAGGATCCGAAGTACTTCTTTTTCGTTTTCTGCATTCTTTTATAACTTTTTCTTCTCTTATAAAGTCTTCCTTTTTAGTTTTTACTCTGACTTTATTCGATCTTGCGGATTTCCCTAAAAGATTTTTCGTGATGGAGTTTGCAGAAACTGCAGAATCTAATTCTTCACGTTGCAGATAGTCTATTCTATAATCGGGGCTATGGTTAGATTGGCGATGGTTATAATTTTGATGCGTTGAGGAATTTTGATAGGGGTTGAATTTTACATTTTGTGTATACTGTTGTTGCTGGTCGAGGTTACTTTCAAACATCGGATTTTCGAAATCGCTGAGCCTTTCATCTGGGTCTTGCGCGGGGTTCGTAGACTTTAGTCCATTTGGAGTAGAACGTCCTTCAGGGCTAAAATTTTTCTCCTCCGGATCGCGATAGCTCGGCTGCTGATACCGCGACAAGTGTTGAAAGAAAAGCCTATCTGTTTGGTGTCTTGCTTCGTAGTTGATAGCATATTCGAAAGCTTCTTGCAGGGTCACTGGATTTCGCGCTTCTATCTTTGCCGACATCCAGTCAGGTGAACCCCGAATGAATGCTTCTAAGACACAGTCGTCGAGGGGAAGTATCATCTGATTGGCATTTTCATATCTATTTTTAAGAAATGCCTGAGCTCTTGACTTTAAAAGCGTTAATCGGTCGTAGAATTCATAAATACCTTCATTTTGAAGCATTTGAATGGTAGTTATTTCGTGTACGTACCACAAGTAAGTTTTATGGGGGGCAAATCGCTGTTCGAGATGTTGAATTAGGTCACTATGGTTAGAAAATGTCTTTCCATAAGTGCTTTCTCGTGCAGCACCTTTTAAGCGCGCTAACACTGCTATAACGTATCGTTTTTCACAAGTTGCAGGCACGAATGACTGTCCAGTTATAATATCTTCGATAAAATCGCTAACAGGCATGTTTTTGCCATCAAATATAGGAATGTTCATAATCCCTTGTTGTATGGCAAAACATTCTGCCATTAACCTTATCATAGCGTCTTTTGGGTCGCACGAACTGTCATCTATGAATTTTCTACCCTGAGTTTCCTTTAATATGGTTTTTTCCTGGAAATGAGACATTTTGTCTGATAGTTTTTATTGAACGTTATATATATAATTTAGATTTTGAATTTAAAGACGATTAGTTGAGAATGTAAGAAATGCACCACGGTCCTCTATATGAAGATTCATGGCTTGGCACGCATATTTTGATATCACGAATTATTTATTCATTAATTTTTTATTTTTGTTCAATCCAAATTTTTTTACCAACTTTCTGATGTGATTTTGCGTTGAATCTTCTGATTTTAAAATTTCTTGCCTTACACTATGTTTCTGAGCAATAAATTTGGCAATTATGAGAATTAATATATTTACAAATTATTCAAACTATTTCTGTAGTTAATCTATATTTTGAACGAAATTTTGTTTATAATTATGGATAATACGAAGAGCTGCCGACTTTATTTTTTAGTCCAGATTATATGAATAAAATATAGTTTGAGGCATAATGTCAATGACCTTACATTTTGTCTTTTTTGTATGCAAAACTGAAAATTTAAAATTTTGAAAAGTCTATTCCGGAGCCTTTAATTTCTTCTTCCTTTATTGCCTTGACCGTATGGTCGCGAATTTTGATTGCTGCTAGCAAATCAGCTGTTATGGTATTGAAATCGATTTTTTATTGTTTTTGTATGAGAATCTGTTCAGTGTTGTATTTATATTTAAAAAAACTATTATAATTCAATTATTATTGTGTACTATAATCCTTGAATTTTATTTTTAATTGTTAATTTAGAAAATTTTATTTATTGCTAAATGTGATTACTTATTCGTCTGTAATTGTTTATTGTTAAATGGGTGCGGTAATACTAATTTTTGAACTATTATTGTCAATGATTTGTTCTAGCTATTACTGCACTGCAAATTATTGCTGTGGCGCGCGCAGTTGCTGCAGCGTTTAACCTTGGATTATATGTTTTCAGTGATATAAGGCGGGTCAGGCCAGCCGCGACCACGAATTCCTGAGCAAATTTTTGCAATATTTGAATTTATAATTTGATTATGTGTATTAACAACTTGCGTTTTCGGTGATACAAAATTAATTAAGCCAGACTCAAGCACAAACCCTTAATTAATCTTTAAAATCACAGAAAATGTTTATTGTTAATAAACAAAAAAAAATTTGTTTAATGTCACAGAATTTAAGAGATGCGAGATTGGACAAGCTAGACTCAAGCGCAGACTCTTGGACAATCTTTGCAATCAAAAATATTCTGTTAGTTAACAAAGTTAAAATGAAAGTTATAAACAATTACAATGCTAGCACTTCGAACTTTGCCTTACCCAGTCGATCGTCATCGATGGTGATCGTTCAACGAATCTAAAAAGGACTTATACTCTCGTGTGCTGTTCTTGTTTTGTTTTAAACTTAAATTCAAACTTAGTTAACAATTTGGAAATTTCAGTAGTACGAAATTAAACAAGCCAGGCTCAAGCTCAAAACCTTGTATAATTTTAGTACTTTCAGAAATTCGTATAATTATAAAATTTTGAATTTAAATAATCAATGCTTTGATACTATAAGTTTATTCAGGTAATGGTTGAGACACAATTGCCTGCGTAAACTCTAGGTAGAAAAACTTCTGAACTTTAAATTAATTTTAAATCAAAATAATGATGTCTTACTTTTTCTTATACTTTTTAAACCCTTCACTTGCACAATCTTGCTACAAAGAATGCATGCAAGGTTTATTCGGGGTGATTCGATGATGTTATTGACGATGGCAGAGCTTGTGATCACACGAAGTATACCAACGCTTAAAATAAAATAATTTATTTTAAGATTTAGTCCTAAATATTTAAATTTTGACAAGTAGAAATATGTTATCCAATTATTTCTACTACACTTATAATTTTGTAATTTAGAAAATTCCTAAATTTCGAAGCTTTTATTTATGTACAATTTTTAATCGAAATAATTGCACATATAATTTTGATTAGCTTCAATTAAATAATTTTTTAAATTATTATCAATTGTGACAACAAAAGTGACAATCCCACCGCTGCCACCAAATCAGCTGTTACGTCCCGAGCAAAAGGCGAGGGTAGGTTGGATTTTTGGATGTAAGGGAGGAGGATAGCTGATTATATCAGGTTGGTAAGGCCTGATAATTTATTTTTGTTTGTGGGTACGTTGTCACTTGTCAGGTCTATGGGCTCTGAGTTGTTCACAATGATAATAAAACACTGAATTTACGAATATATAAGGTAATTTATTATAAATAAATAAGTTGTTGCACAAGTTTTCATAAAATGATACTTAGTTGGTAACTTATACTACTTCCCAAGATGAGAAGGCGATGTTGTGAGTTTTATGCGGTTATGAGCCAAATATACAGGTTTTGAGATGCCTATATATGTGACTTCCGCAGTTGATTGTGGACGTTTTACGCTAATATACTAGGTTTTGAGATGCCTAGGTATACAACTCGCGCTCCACATAAATATAATAAGTTTTGAGATGCCTATTTAAATTTATGTTATGAGTTTTATGCGGTTATGAGCCAAATATACAGGTTTTGAGATGCCTATATATGTAACTTCCGCAGTTGATTGTGGATGTTTTACGCTAATATACTAGGTTTTGAGATGCCTAGGTATACAACTCACGCTCCACATTCAGCGTTATAGTTAAATATAATAAGTTTTGAGATGCCTATTTATATTTATGTTATGAGTTTTATGCGGTTATGAGCCAAATATACAGGTTTTGAGATGCCTATATATGTAACTTCCGCAGTTGATTGTGGATGTTTTACGCTAATATACTAGGTTTTGAGATGCCTAGGTATACAACTCACGCTCCACATTCAGCGTTATAGTTAAATATAATAAATTTTGAGATGCCTATTTATATTTATGTTATGAGTTTTATGCGGTTATGAGCCAAATATGCAGGTTTTGAGATGCCTATATATGTAACTTCTGCAGTTGATTGTGGACGTTTTACGCTAATATACTAGGTTTTGAGATGCCTAGGTATACAACTCACGCTCCACATTCAGCGTTATAGTTAATATAATAAGTTTTGAGATGCTTATTTATATTTATGTTATGAGTTTTATGCGGTTATGAGCCAAATATGCAGGTTTTGAGATGCCTATATATGTGACTTCCGCAGTTGATTGTGGACGTTTTACGCTAATATACTAGGTTTTGAGATGCCTAGGTATACAACTCACGCTCCACATTCAGCGTTATAGTTAAATATAATAAGTTTTGAGATGCCTATTTATATTTATGTTATGAGTTTTATGCGGTTATGAGCTAAATATGCAGGTTTTGAGATGCCTATATATGTAACTTCCGCAGTTGATTGTGGACGTTTTACGCTAATATACTAGGTTTTGAGATGCCTAGGTATACAACTCACGCTCCACATTCAGCGTTATAGTTAATATAATAAGTTTTGAGATGCTTATTTATATTTGTATAACTTACTGACTGATGCGATCAATTATCCGCTTACGTATCTTGTTGAGTACACGAGAAATGAATCAAACATGCACTTGTTAACAAGATAGGTTAGTTCGTCCCGATTTCAGAAATAAATCACTATTAACCGACACGACTAAATACGACGATACACGTAATCCAAAGGAACTATCTAGCACTACGGTTTCCGGACTTGCACCACTTAAGGACCAAGGATTTTATTTACCAAGTACCGAATGTTGAGTTGCTCATAGAAATCCAATGAGACTTACGTTTATCGAAGGGTCTGCTCACGACGTTGAATTACCGGTCCAGACCTAACAACCCTACAACTGTTCGGAACTTAATGACAAACCACCAGGGGTGAACCTGGGGTATATATACTATTGATCTTCCAATAGTGACTGCAGTGGGAGTAGACTCGCGCAAAAGTGATGGAAGTCACGTCCGTTGCAAAAGTGATGGAAGTCACGTTCGCTGCAAAAGTGATGGAAGTCACGTTCGATCAGAGATCTATGATCCTCTCCCACCACGGTCTATTACTATTGGTCGATGTTGATCTGTAATTTGGATTTTTATATCCCCTCTATTCTCTCTCTTACCTATTCTTATTTCTAATCAACAAGTAGAGCCAGGTATGACTAAAAATACCTGCATCTACTTAGTTGTAGCTTATATTTTATGTGTTACAGCCTATAATTGATTGATTGATTGATTTTCTATAATCAATCAATCAATATTTATGATAACATGTTTTCTTATTTGTGGCTGGTTTATGATTAATTGATAAATTATTTTTATCAATATACGTAATAATTGTATGCTTAAATACTAACAGGGATGGTATATTAATTATTAATTAAATTAGTAATTAGTCAATGTTAATGGTGCCACGCCAGTAACCCGTTACCATCTCGTCAGGTCACTAGCGCTGCATCACTATATTATCGACGCGTGGCATGATTCACTGACCAATTACCGCGCGGGTAATTACCATATGGACCGACCGATGCTCTTCTTTATCACTTGTTACCAAGTGTCGAGCCGATTTATCGATGTGAGGTAGCGCATTAGTTTACCTCCGTAGAACAGTTACCCGGTCCAGGTAGTAATTACCATAAGACTAAATTTAAAGAGTATTCAGTACTTATTTACGCTTGCGTATTACGTATTGCTCATATGCAGGGGCAATAATTAAAATTATAAAAATTTAATGTTACCGGGATGTAACAGCAAGATGTCAAAATTAGAAATAAAATTATCATTTTCGGAAAATAGACGTATTTTTGATAATGGTTCAAAATAAATACCAGATGAGTGAGAAAATTGTGAATTGATATAAAAGCGTTCTGCTTTAGAAGTAAAAAACATAATTAACATTAAGTATACGCCAGAAGGTAGTTTATATAGGAATTTCATCATGCTTCTCGAATGGCTGAAAAAGAAAAAAGAATCGGTATTGGATAAAATTGTATTATTACATATGGTTGAATTTAGGTCTACAAGTTTTTTCGAGAATATGGGAAAATAGTCCACTAAACTTTGAGGAGTTTCAAGGTGGAAGTGGAGGGGGACATTGTGTTGATTTATCAGCTTTAAAAATATTCCGTCTACAGCACTCTTTTGTAGCATACATTTGAGTGTTACAGTATCTACATGAATTTTTCCATGATACTAATTTCGGTCTTGGATCAGTTTGAACACTGTGAAGCTTTGATTCTCTTGTTCCATTACAAGTATTATTATGAAAATCTTTATCGCAAAGATCAATAGATCTTATCAATAGTTGTAGTAATTTCAAAGCAGCTCTATTTTCGGCTAACTCGCTGGTAGGACCCGCATGTACAACAAAATGATCGTTTGTGTTAACTTGGGCAAGAAAAAATAATTTTTTTTTTTTGAATTTGGTTCAGGATAAACTATTTATTGTGGAAACGGTAATCTATATTTTATCGCAAAATTTCTCGAAATTTCCACGTGGTTTAAAAGTCCCATAGAGTCTGTTATACATATCTCCTTTTGTAACTTCGCACGTGGGTAGGCTCATCATAGTAATGTTCATTGCAGATGATTTCCTGAAACGGTATGGAATATTTATATTAAAATTTATTGTACTGATGGTGGGGGGTGGGGGGTCTATATCCGCATTTGAAACATTTTTTAAAGCTTTTTCCAGAAAAAGGCGATGCAGTAGAAATATTATTTCTTTTTATTTTATGAGAATTTGTATTTTTGAAATGACTGTTATTGGATGTACTAGCTTTTATTATCTAACCACTTGTTGAAGGTTTCGGATCATTTATAGGTGATTCTCGGATTGTTGCATGCAAATGTTCTAGTGAGTTTATTAAATTTAATTCACATTTTTTATCTTTATGCAAAAGAGAATTTATCATTTTTATTGCAGCGAAATCCTTCGCTGCATATTTATTTCTGGTAATTCATCTTCATATATTTGTTTTCTTGGTCTACCTCTCTTTCTTTTTGTTTGAGAGGGAATGTTCTTTAAATTTATAAGTAGATTTTTTCTTGGCCTACCTCGAGGTTTTTTTCACAAGAGGTTCAGAAGAAAAATTTTCGTCTAATTTTTCTTGAATTTCATTTTGATTTAAATGTTTTGCTTTTTCTTGTTGTATTTTATTTTGAGCTCTTGTAGTAATAAAGTATAGTATAGTATAGTATAGTATAGTCAATAAAAATATTGTCATAAAAATCAGTCTTGAAGCCAGATTTTTTAATAGATTTGTGTATTTTAAAATATTCTTACCAATCTCATTAAATTATTCTTCACTAAGAAAGTCTCGAAGGAATTCTGGAATTTTTGAGTCAATATTCAATAATTGGCCTTCCGAAAATTCGCTTAAATGATCTACGTCGTCTGGTACGATTCCTGAATTCAAGTTTCTTCGTTTTAAAGGTTTTACCTCATTTTTAGAGTTTCTTTGTTTATTTCTTGTAAAAATTTTCTTGGTGGTCATTTTTTCTTGAGAAGCCATTAAAGTATCTTTCTCATCAACTTGTGAATGTTTTGATTTCTCCTTGTTATCATCAATAAGGTTTCTTGAGAGAGCGTCTGCATTTACATTCATTTTTCTTGCCTTGTGAACTACATCAAAATCATATTCTGTGAGTTTCAATCTCCAACGTGAAACTCGTGAAGAAGGGTCCTTAGAATTTTGAAACCAAACAAGAGGTTTGTGATCAGTTACTAAAGTAAATTTTCTTCCGTACAAATAAGGACGAAAATGAGTTACATAAAATATTATGGCAAGAGCTTCTTTCTCATATGTATCATATTTCGTCTTAGTATTACTAAGATTACGTGAAGCATATGCTATTGGCTTATCTTTACCTATTTTATCTTGTGATAAAATACCTTCTATTGCAAATCCTGAGGCATCTTTTATGAGTACAAAAAGTTGAGAAAAATCACGTCGTTGTAAAAGTGGTTCATCACATAATTTTGCTTTTAAAATATCGAAAGCTGCTTGTTGTTTTTCTGTCCAATTAAAAGGTATATCTCTTTTTAGAAGTTGATTTAAAGGACTTGCAATTTTTGAAAATCCATCAATAAATCGTCTATAATATCCTGCTAAGCCTAAAAATTGTTTAATATTATTCTGTGTTTTTGGGATTTGAAAGTCTTTTAGAGCTATTATTTTTTTGGATCTGGATGTACTCCATTTTTATCAATTATATGACCTAAATATCCTACTTTAGGTCGTAAAAATTTGCATTTGTCTAGTTGTAAATGAAGATTTGCTTTCCCAAGTCTTTCTGCTAAATTTTAAAATTTAATTTTTTGTTCTTCTAGAGTATTTGCATATATAACTATGTCATCAAGATATACAAATAGTTCCGTTCCGATAGATCCAGTTAATGTTAAATCCATTAATCTTTGAAACGTGGCTGGTGCTTTTTTCAAACCGAAGGGCATTTTATCCAATTCGTAATGACCGTGAGGTGTAGAAAATGCGGTAGTATCAGAGTCTTTTGGGTCTATTTTTATATGGTGAAAACCAATAGCTATTGGATCTATAACTTAATTAGTGCGCTTTTTTTTCAAAATTTGAACGTTTATTTAAGAAAAACATTTACAATAGTATTATTCAACGTGTTGCCCATCTGAAGCTATGCCTTTTTCCTATCCTTCTGGCAATTTGTGGATTCCATCCCAAAAGAACTGCACCGGCTTGGCGACCAAGAATTAGTCAAGCCAATTTTTGATACCCTGTTCTGATGTGAACCATATTCCAGTGAGAGCGTTCTGCATCGATCGGAACAAATGGTAGTCAGAAGGGGCAAAGTCTGGGCGTTCTCCATTGATGGTTTCACCCGGTTTTAGCAGCTCATAATATAGCACACCCTTCTGATCCCACCAAATACAGAGCATTACCTTCGCGCCATGGATATTCGGTTTTGCCGTTGATTTGGCTTGTTGGCCGGGTTTCACATATGATTTTTTGCGCTTGGGGTTGTCGTAGTGGAGCCATTTTTCATCACCAGTAACAATCCGATGCAAAAATGACTTCTTTTTGTGGCGTTCCAGCAGCATTTCGGACATGCAAAACCGCCTTTCAACGTCTCTCGGCTTGAGTTCATGTATAACCTTGCCCTTGCTTTTGAATGTATCCGGCTGTTTTCAAACGTTTTGAAATGGCTGCTTGAGTGACTCTCAAAGATTCTAAGAGCATATGTAGGTGAAAAAAAATTATTGTTGTTTACGCTTCAAATGAATGACATGTACTGAAAAAGACCCACACTGACAGTAGCTTTCCAACGCATGTTCGGAATATTGGAACGATGCAATAATAATCAAGTTACGCCATATTTTAGCAAACCGCACGAATTAAGTTATAGATCCAATAAATCAAACACCGAGAAATATTTCGCTGATCCTGGAAAAATAAGTATATCGTTAATATTAGGTAGAGGATACGAATCGACAATTGATTTTTCATTTAATTTACGAAAATCAAGAACCATTCTCTATTTTATTTTCCCTTGCGAATTGGGTTTTTCAGGAACTATCCATACTTGAGTTCTATAGGGTGATTGTGAGGATTTAATTATTTTATTTTTTAATAATTCATCGACTTGTCTTGTAATTTCTTTTTTTTGAACAGGTGGAAATCTATATTGTATTGAAAAATTCGGAGAGTCTACAGTAGGAATTGAATGTTGTGATATATTAGTAGCTTCAAGTGGTTCTCCTGGGATTTGAAATCTGTCTGCATTATTTTTGATTAATTTTTCTTTATGTTCATATTCATCTTGATGCAAATGGTCTAATCGAAGAAGCTTTTTAATACATTCTACTTTGTCTTCGTTTGTTACATTATAAAATTTTTATGAGTTAATTAGAGAAATGTCAGTTCTTAAAAAGTTATTTAATACTGGAATCGATAAATCTTGGTTATTTGTTTGTTTAAAATTATTTAAATTTTCATTGGATTTTTAACATTCTTGTTCTTCAAAGTCTTCTAAATTAACTATTGGGACTGATAATGTTATTATTATTATATATTATTATATATTGGGCTCAAGCTCAGATCCTTGGACAATATTTGCAAATAAAAATATTCTCTTCCTTAACAGAGTTAAATTAAAAGTTATAAACAATCAAATCACAAGCACTTCGAACTTTGTCTTACTCAAATGATCGTAATCAATGGCGACCGTTCAACATATGTGACACGATTCGAGAAAAGGGACCTACTAGGCAAAAATTGATTTTCGGATTATGAGTGATTCTATAAGTTCTTTAACTGTTCTTTCAAGAGGTGCAATTAGAAATGTTTTCTTTCAATTATTTTACGAGATATGAGGTATTTAAAAAGAGTCTCCAAAAGCGTTCGGTCGCGGCAGCGCGACCCCTTCGCTCTTTCTCGTCTCCCACCGCCTTCCTCCACCTGCCTAACAGGTCTTTCATGAGGTGCAATTAGAAATGTTTTTTTTTCAATTATTTTACGAAATATGAGGTGGCGCGACCCCTTCACTCTTTCTCGTCTCCCACCACCTCCCTCCACCTGCCTAACTAGTCTGTCATGAGGTGCAATTAGAAATGTTTTTTTTTTTCAATTATTTTGCGAAATATGAGGTATTTAAAAAGAGTCTCCAAAAGCGTTCGGCCGCGGCAGCGCGACCCCTTCGCTCTTTCTCGTCTCCCACCGCCTGCCTACTCTCTGATCCCCCCTGCGAGGGGCTCTACGCAATACGGGTCGCGGTTGGGTCCACGTGCTTGTTGCAACGTGCTTTCAACTAGAGAGGACAGAAATTCGGCGTTTTTCAGAAGGAAGTGAAAAAGCGTAACCAATAAATCCTGACGAGGAGTTCCAAAATATCGTTGGAAGCTCAGTGTACGACTGGATTTCAGATGATGAAACGGATCAGGTACAACAAATTAAATGTCATTGTTATAAAACTTATCTGTGTTTTGTTTCGCGTAATATTATGAGGCTTTTATTTGAGCCTCTTATGATAAATGCATTTATTACAATGTCTCGATGAGTAATGAAAGACGACGATGCAATATTAAAACATAAAATCGAGCATGATTCAAAACCTTGTCAAAAAATGTGCAAAAGGAATTCTGAAATTTTAATTTTTTCAATGAAAAATTGGGCAGCGCAATCGGCCACCTATGGTATTGAAAATTTTATTCCTTATTGAAATATGAACTGTTGAACAGCCATTTCAAATGTCGAATTCTTAAAAGTAAACGTAAATTAAAGTCATATTTTATTCGAATTGAGTAAAATTAAATTAAAAAGGAATCTACAAATAAATGCTGCAATTTTATTTGGGAAATTGAATGTTGTAAATAAAATTCCAAGACTCGAATACGGATAAGAGATATTTCCAAACGAATCTGTATAAAATAATTTCATTAATTAATTAAACTCCATACATGTACAAATGCTAACATTTCCCATATATTCGAAGTGAGATGAGAAACAGAATTTCTAAGCATCTCAATGTTATTGTTTTATGTAGGATTCGCACACTATAGAAAAAAGCAAAGAAGACGAGTATGATTTAAGTGACATCAAAAAAATGTACGATGTGGTGAAAGACGACTACTGCGGGAATAGATGTAACAGTCTTATTCCTAAAGATCTAGCTTTGCAACACAGGTAATTTACGTAGAATTTTTTTAATTCAGATCCTTTCGCGAGTAATGATATATTTTTTTCTAAAAAATATATCTTAGTCATTAAAGAGAAAATTCAGTCATTTTTGAGAATACAAGAAATTGCTTAAAATTTATGCGAATATTCAGTTTCAATGTAGAAACTGTCGTGCAAAATCTCAAATATTTATTATATATAAATTAAAAATTTGTGCCTTTTTATTATGTCAGATAAAATATGACAAGTTTGAAATCTATAATCTATAAAAAATTCTATTAATTAAAAACTTCTACACTGCAATATTAAAACGCTTCATGAAAAGTGGAACTTACAATTGACTCTGATTGTCCCTGGAATTCCTGTTAAAAGTTGAAATTTTTTTCTCAGAATAAAAATAAAAATTGAATAACAATATCATTGGCCTTCAAATGTAACGACCTATGAATTGCTGCAGGATTATCAGAATTTTTTTTTAGGATAAATGAGCGGGTGAAAGCAAAAGCTGGATAATTATTTGTAGTTTGAAAAAATGAGAGAACGTACTCTTCCATAAAAAACGGGATAACACCGTTCTTTACAAAAATGAGATGGCCAGGAACTCAGTGTGAAAAGGGGCTAAAGCGCACCAGTAGAAAATTGGGATGTGATTCCGCAGCGCAAAAACGGGATACGAGTTATGACTGATTCAAAACGATTAAGTAACCGACATAGTGAATAGCGACTAAGTCCTAAATGCACTTAAAATTTCGAAAAAAAAGTATATCCTATCATGGTGTAAAAGTCCCGATTTTTCCAGAAATAATGTCAAAAAATGATCGCAATTTAATGAATAATTAATTAATTGACAATAAATAAATTGTTCATTTTCAAAATGAGGGATTCAAAATCGACAAAGTAAATGCGTATATTATTATCGGACATTTAAATACTTGCAAGACAGTCGAATGTAGTGGTATCAAGGTACCTATAACTAAAGGGTTTCCCAATAAGGGTGATATGTTTTGAAATTGAAAAAAAACACTGAATATTCATTCGGAATTGATCGAAATCTTTTTTATTATATTGGATATTCTATGCCATTTATGATTTAAACAATATATCGGCCAAATGTCCCCCGAGACTTGAGCCAAAAATGCGCCTCATCAGAAAAGATGATTTTTTGATGAAAATTGGGATCATTTTCAATTGATTCCAGAGCCCAATCCGCGAACTCCCGACGCAAACGATGGTCATTAGGCTTCAGTTCTTGGGCCAGAATCATTTTATAGGGATGCAGGCCAAGATCCAATCGCAAAATACGCCAGGTAGTCATCCTGGACAGGCCCAATTCCTGAGATCGGCGTGGCACGGACAATTCACGGTTTTCCTCGATACTGGCCTGTACGGCGGCTATATTCTGTGTAGAACGTGCGGTACGCATACGATTTTTAGGCTTAGTATCCAATAGAGTAAATTCACTCTCCAACTTATCGATTATTCGACGAATTGAGAGCGCAGATGGAGCAGAATGACGACCATATTTTGCACGATTTGCTCTTTGAACACCGACAAAACTTCTCGAATTTTGATAAAATAATTGGACAATTTCCAAACGTTGTGGAAGCGTGAAACTACTCATGATTAAATGGCAAACCTTACTGATGACAACTGACAGCAGACGTCAAAAATTTCAGTTCAAATGAGCCCGATAGGGACATTCAAAATCATATCACCCCTATTGGGAAACCCTTTAATTTAAAACGATTAATTAGTCTACGAAGTAACCAAGTACAAATTTCCAAGACTCAAAATTTAAAAAAAAGGATAGTCTATCATGGTTATAAAGAAGTTTTTTTTTCGAAATTACTTTTTTATAGCCATGATAGGCTATACATATTTTTTGAAATTTTGAGTATTGGAAATTTCGGACTTGGCTGCTTCGTAGACTAATTAATCGTTTCACATTATTTATAGGTACCTTGATGTCATTACATTCAACTGTTTTGTATGTATTTAGATGTCCGATAATTATTTACGCGCCTACTTTATCGATTTCGAATCACCCATTTCAAAAATGAACAATTTATTGATCGTCAATTAATTCATAATTAATCAAATTGAGACCACTTTTCAACATCATTTCTGAACGAATCGGGACTTTTGCACCATGACAGAATATACTCCTTTTTTTCAACATTTTAAGTGCATTTTGGACTCAGTCGCTTTTTTGGTCAATTAATTTCACATCCGAATTTTCTACTGCGGCGGGTTTTAGCCCCTTTTCACACTAAGTTACTGGGCATCCCATTCTTGCAATGAACGGCGTTATCCCGCTTTCATATGATAAAGTACGTTCTCCCATTTTTCCAAACTACAAATAATTATTCAGCTTTTGCTCTCACCCGCTCAAATTTAGGTCGGTGAATGAAAAAATAACAGTGGTTTTCGCACATCAGACCTAGTTAAAGGTGGCACACAAACTGATGATTCTAGTAATTTCTTGAAAACGGAATGACAATTGCTCAAGTAACAAGGTATTTAATTCCACTAAACGAGCACTTACGGCTGATGATTCCTTTTTTTTTACATTAACTTAATGGAAATCTGCTTACTGCGTATTTTTTGATAAGTTTTTAGAAGCCCACAGCTTCTAACACAATTTTTAAACATTAGCTTTTACAAGAGTAATTGGAGATGTGAATTTTTTAATTTTTTCATTATCTTTAGAATGGTTTTTGCGAAATATTTCGCAAACTAGGTCTAATGGCCATAACTACTATCTTTTTTGTGAAATTCATCCTGGAAAACATATCGACAATCTAGCACCAAATAGGTCATCAAATTTTGCTAGAAAATTGTTCATTTTTTTATTATACTACCATTTTTTTACAGATACGATTTCGTGGAGCTGGACAAAAAAGAACAAGACCTTGGAATTCTATCCCATTTCCAAGCTCATCGACGTATCTACTGGTCGAATATGGAAAATTCACAAAAAAGGGAATATCAAGAATCAACCTAGATGCAAGATTAAATCATTTGCACGTCACGCACTACTTCGCAGATCTTCCAATCTGTCGCGATATGTATTTCTTTCTTTATAATTTGGGGATAAAGCGTTACAAAAATTTGTTGCGTCACTTTGTTTCATTTCGAAAAATTTGGAGAGATTACTGCCCGTACGTGACAACAATGAAGCCAGCTGATGACCTGTGCGATGTTTGCCTCCAAAATAATCTGGATATCATGCAAGCATCTAATCTTGATGATAAATCCAAAGAAGCCCAATTGACCAAGGCTTTAGATCATTTAAAAGCAGTCCATGCTGAACAAGAATACTATAATTCAATGCCCGGATCGAATAAGGGGACGCGACGCTTGAACTGGACATTACTTTCCCGATAATCAATAAAAAGTCGAAATTCATAAAAATCCGAAATAAAAAATTCACCATTTTATTGCGCTGACTCTAGCTGAGCCGTCGAGTCTTATAAAACAATAAAATCACTATTGTTTATAAAATATTTAATAACATACTCAGGGACTCTGGAACTTGTGCGCTGCGAAGTTCTGGTGAAGAAAGAGTCGAGGAAATTTCAGGGCTCAGAAAACTTCCAGCGAGGCGATTGTACCATAGGGCTCAAGGAAGTTTTTTGTAAAATTTCACGCAAATATATTCATAAACAAAGAAACAGTGCCGAGTTAAAAAAACTGTCGCGCGATCACCTGGAGCGCTTTGAGCACGAGCGCTAGCAAGTTTCAACCTGCTGAGTATTCTCGAAGGTTTTTTTTCACCTACTTTTTCGGAGATTCTTTTAAATTTTATTGTTAAAATATAAAAATGAATTTATTCACACAAATCTGACTTGTACTTCGTATAATAATCTATACATAATTTACATGAATGCAGCATAGTATTAGCTATCTTTTTCTATTTTAATACTTAGTAATGAAACTTCTGTTTTATTATTTCCAGTAATAACGACGACACTTAATTAAATTAAATAATTGTTTAATGTAATTATGTATCTTCGTTATGCCAAAAATTCGTAAGTTTAGGATTAAGAAAGATATCGATGCTACGAAATTCATGTTCAATATAATGTGAAGTGAATAAAACTCTTATATGAATAATATAAATGTTATTACTGGAAATAATAAAACAAAAGTATCATTACTAAGTATTAAAATACAAAAACATGGCTAATAATATGCTGCATTCATGTAAATTATGTATAGGGTAAGTGTGGGTATTACTGTGGATGCCCCAGTTACTGCGCTTTCAAATAAAACTAATGATATACAATGTTTTAAAGATATATAACGCTACAGAACAATTAAAAACAATAAATTTCTAATCCAAGCATAATAAGTATCAACGAATTATCAATAGTTACGATATTTGTAGCTAATTAATTGCAATTTAAAACTCTCATGTTCCCGATTCCCATAGTTTTAATGCTTAGATTTGTTGAAAAGTCATGAACACGTTCTGACAAACTTGTTATAATTCCGTTTCTGAAAATAAAATATTTCTTGTGATATTACTTTCTGCAAAGTAAATATTTTATTTTTCTAAATATTTATGCAAAATAACAAAAAATACGTTTTTTAATCATTTTTTTACCAAAACAGTATTTGGTACATGATTTTCATAGGTGGATGAATTACTGTGATCTGTCAGGTGGCACTGGATAACCTTTCAATCTATTACAAATGCTTCGTTATGCTTACTTTTTATAATTGAGATTAAACAAAATGTTGAAAATTCCAAAATCGTTGCTAATGAGGCAAGAGAAAGTCAAGTAATATAATTTTAAGGTAAATTAAATAAGAGTTATAATATTATTTAATCTTAATTTGTTAAAAATTCTTCATGTTCACTTTTTATAATTTAGTTTAAATAAAATGTTCAACACTCCTTAATCGTTGCTAAAGATGCAAGAGGAACTCAAGTGATATAATTTTAAGTTAAATTAAATAAAATTAATAAAATTATTAATCTTAATTTGTTACGAATGCTTCGTCGTGTTTACTTTTTATAATTGAGATTAAATACAATTTTCAACACTCCTAAATTAATTGTAAGTTCACTCAAAATAATATCGCAGTATTACGCGCGCAGAAATTGGGGTTTCCGCAGTAATTGGTGCGCAGTAATTCATGCAAACCCGCAGTAATACCTACATGGAACATTTTTTTTAGATTCGCATTTTCTAAGTAAATCTGGTTTCTTTTCAGGGTTTAAGGACTGCATGCTACTTACTTAATACCAAATACTGCTTTAAAAATTAATTCGTGACGACTTTTTTATCTCAAAATCTTTTTATTTAAATTTAAAAGCCGTCTTGATTTTCGATCCGCAGTAATTGGCACACTTACCCTAGGTTATTATACGACGTACAAGTTAGATTTGTGTGAATAAATTCATTTTTATATTTTAACAATAAAATTTAAAACAATCTCCGAAAAAGTAGGTGAAAACAGAAAAAAACCTTCGAGAATATTCAGCAAGGTTGAAACTTGCTAGCGCTCGTGCTCAAAGCACTCCACGTGATCGCGCGACAGTTTTTTTTAACTCGGCACTGTTTCTTTGTTTATGAATATAATTGCGTGAAATTTTACAAAAAACTTCCTTGAGCCCTATGGTACAATCGCCTCGCTGGAAGTTTTCTGAGCCCTGAAATTTCCTCTACTCTTTCTTCACGAGAACGTCGCAGCGCACAAGTTTCAGAGTTCCTGAGTTTGTTATTAAATATTTTATAAACAATAGTGATTTTTATTGTTTTTTAAGACTCGACGGCTCCGTTAGAGTCAGCGAAATAAAATGGTGAATGTTTCGAATCACTTCATTGTGAACTGAGCGAGTAATCGCGAGTTATATTTTAAAAAACATTGATTTTTGATCTATGTAAAATCGACGTTTTTTTATTTTTATCTCGAAAACTATTTGCCGGATAAAAAAATTTAAAATAAAAAAAAGATGCACCTCGACGCGAAGAGCAAACGCATATTTTTTATTTCGGATTTTTATGCATTTCGACTTTTTATTGATTATTGGGAAAGTAATGTCCAGTTCAAGCGTCGCGTCCCCTTATTCGATCCGGGCATTGAATTTATGGAGACAAAAAGCCAAATCTTCCGAGTCGGAAATATTAGTCGTTGCATCATTGGATTTTGCGCAAAATGTTTCATTCCCAAGCAGTCCACAACAAGTTGGGACATCATACTTCAAAGCACTACGAAAATGCAGCATTTTTCGAGTACAAAATGAGGAAACGCAAGCTCAAACTAACTTTTTAATCGATGAGGAAGATGTCACAGGAAAGGGTGCTAATTCGGTAATTAACATGCTGCACTGTTATCTGGAAAAGATGCAACGGACTGAACACTTGGTTTTGTTTGCCGATAACTGCGTAGGTCAAAACAAAAATAATGCCATGATTCATTACCTTATATGGCGCATTTTGAGCGGACATAAAAAAAGAATCTCACTCAATTTTCTACTAACCGGTCATACCAAGTTCAGCCCCGACAGAAATTTCGGGATTCCGAAGTCAAAATATTCCCGCGCCAATGTTGACTGCACCCAGGATTTCGTTGATGTCGTGAATGCGTCATCTCCCAATGGATACAACATTGCACTTCCTAGTATCGATCCAAATACAAAAACTCGTAATGTTCAATGGTTCGAGTGGGATTCTTCGCTACGTTCTCATTTCAAACCGATCCAAGGCGTCACGAAATATCACCACTTCGATATGGAGTTTGACTCGCACGTTGTTAAGGCCCGAATTTTCGCAGATTATGAAGAAGTTATTATTTACGAATTCGAGCCATCCTTGGACGTACAAAGCATCGCTATCAAGGAGATCACCCCAACAGGACTGACTAATGAAAGAGCATGGTACCTTTATGAACAAATCCGCAATTTTTGTAACAAAGAAGAATGTAAGTATTTAGTTGCTCCTAAATCGAAGATTGCGAAAAACAAAAGAAAAAATTCAGTTGTTCCTGAACCAAAAATCGCAAAAAACAAAATGAAAGATGCAGGTGATCCTGAACCAAAAATCGCGAAAAACAAAAAGAAAGAATCAGTTGCTCCTGAACCAAAGATCGTGAAAAACAAAAGGGGAGATTCAGTTATTCCCGAACCGGAGACAGCAAAAACGAAAAGAGAAGATTCAGTAGCTCCTGAACCTGAAGCTGCAAAAATCAGAAGGAAAAATTCCGTTGCTCCCGTACTGAAGACTGCGAAAAACAGAAGTAAGCAAAAACCGTTTGAGTAACGTACTGAGAATTCATTAATTTGGTCATGATCCGTAAACTGGTAGGAACAAATATTATGGTTTTCCTTATCTTCATTTTTTTGATGAGGTATAATTGTAACGCTTTCTAAATTCACTTGTAAAATAATATATCTACAAACTGCTTGAAATTTGTGTCAATTTTGTGATTAAAACTGTACAATTCGTTCGATAAATGATACATGTTTTGAGAAAATACAGAATTGTAAGTCACCAACAATTGTTGCATAATTCACATTATTATCTCATTTTAATTCTACATCAATTAATTGTATACTACTCACGCACATAATACTGAAAGTATTTAATAATTCAATATTGAGAGTTCTATTCATGGAGTGTGTCATTTCCAACGTTTCGCGTTTGAAACAATTTTTTTGAAGATTCATATAAAAAAATTGTTCCCTAAATTTTATTTTTATACTCGAAATTTTAATCCAGATAAAATCAAATTCTTGTTGCCCTATTTCCGTACTAAAGTTTCATCATAAAACTCCATAATTTTATGTGTATAATTTAATTTAGATAAAATTTATATTTATTCGACGTTGAAATCGAAACGTGTGCATTTACAGTGTTATTTTCTGTATGCAATTGTCTTTCATGAATTCTATAAATTAATTCATAAATACTTTAAAAACTTTATTTTAACTTTATTTGAATAGTTCTATTCGGATACAAATTATTGAACGTTTCGTTATTGCAAACTTATGTTCAAGCTTTTATTTCCACGTTGTAGTGCTTTCAAAACTGTTAATTTGAATACTTTCATTTTTACATTGTTCTTTCAAAAGTTGGATGTCTAACTATCTAATGACAACATTAAAGTTAAAATTTCAATTTTTAATTTAATTTTCAAAGTGATTAATCACAATTTGATTCTATAATTTTTGTTCGATTCCAGTTTACTTCATTAACTTACTTAAATTGAAATAGTTTAATTTTGAGTATTATTGTGATGTTAATGGAAGTTTTATTTCAAATTGTAACAAGATTTAAACACTTCGAACAAAAAATTTAATGTAAAATTTGATATCGATAAATATTTACATGTTTATTTGAAGATATCAATGAACACATATTTTAGCTTTTAATTTATCCATTTCTATTAGAAAATTTTTCCTTTTTGTAGAGCATTTCATTTTTTGAATGAAAAGTCTTTGCTCGAAAATTTGAAAAAATGAAAATATTTCTAACATAAAACTGAGAATGTAAATTTTAAACTTGAATTTTATGTTTATCTCTTTTTAATAGAAAATATCTCTCTGACTGAAATTTTTTTTTAATTTACAAAATTGATAAGAAGTATGGAAATTCGAATATAAAAATATATATTGATTATAATTTTGAACATTTATTGGCGTCAAATTCTAGTGAAAATTTACTTTTAAAGTGTTCAAATGCTTTTAAAAGTTTACATGATCTTTTAGATGTTTATTTCAGGCAGATTTTTTACAAAATATCGGGAAAAACGTCTCGTATCTTAAATAACATATTTCGTAAATTTGAAATTGTCGTCTGCTTCGCGCCTCTTTTGTGCGGAATCCAGAGAAATACAATTCTCAATTTCGACTCGATATCCGAAATACCGAAAGCGTGAAATCTAAAAATAGCATTGCAAGGAGGAAGCGAGGAGAAAAAGGAGAAGTAGGACGAGTCGTTCTCGCGTGCAAGAGCGACGAGGAAGAAAGAGAGGCAGCGCGCGCCACCGCCTTTCCCTACTCCCTTCTCACTGACAGGAGGTGCTTCTGTAGTACTGACTGCGTCGGCATCAGATCTGTGCACACTAATTCGATTGCCGGCGCGCGAACGAAAGGAGAAAATTGTTAGGGGGGAAATGCAGGGGAACTGCGAGAAAGTGGGGGTCCTAATTCCCCTCCAAGGCCTCTCCACCACTCCGTCAACGCAAGCTCGTGTTTTCTTCAATCTTCCGCCCTGTGAACTTTCACTCTTACCTAGTAGGTCCCTTTTCTCGGATCGCGTCACATATCTAGAAAGGACTTATACTCTCGTGTGCTCTTTTTTATGTTTGCTTTAAACTTAAATCAAAACTTAGTTAACAAATTAGAATAATTTTTTAAATAAAATAGATTACTTAATCACTTAGGTTAGCCTCAAGGTCAGATCCCTGCGTGGTTTTTGAAAACTTATTTTATTTTATACAATTTATAAAAATTATAAAATTTCAAAGAAATGATTTGATTATTAAATCATCAAGGTTAGCCTCAAGGCCAAATCCGTTTGTGATCTAAAAAATCTATTTTATGGAAATTTTAAGTTTAAAAGTTGAAATCATATTTTTTATTAATTTATTCATTCACTATTAATAACCAATGTGTTAAATTTCAATTCACTTGTGTTTCCTGGCCGATGCACTAGAAAAAAGGGAGTATGTTACGTCACAATTGAGTAAATACTTACTTTCATCAAAGGTTCCTCGTTTTGAGTTAGGATTGAATGATCCTCGCTTAGAGATGAGGATAAGTGAATAAAAGACACAATGATTATCAAAATAATACAAATTGAATTTATTAAAATAATTGAAAGTTGTAATTGACAAAATTGTTAATACAATTTATGTATGAATGTAGGCATAGGCTGGTTGCTATATAAGTTGAAAAGAGACAGAAAATTGAGGCTGGAGGATGTCCCGTAAAGGCGGCGATCCTTATTTATGACAGAGTTCAAAGATCTTTACAAAGATCTATATATTTCCACGATGACTTTTATGGCTCCCAAACTTCGATTTTAAATTGTCCCGGGCGAATTTTATTGGTCTCAAACTAAGAGGTTTTCGGAGTTAGATTAAAGATACAGCAACGCACTATTAGCGCGAGACCGGTGATAATTTCGAAAGAAAATTCTAGAGACGAACTAGATGAAGAATTAATTAACTAATTGCATCGCTTGTATTAAATTGTTTATACTGAAATACGGAGTATTGAGAGTAAAATTTCATTAGGTATATAGTGAAGTCAGCAATGTCTGCTTTGAAAATTTACAATGGACAATGGTAAAATATTACAATAAATGAACGTTGAATTTCATTATAAACCGTAGAAACTTTTTGTAGGGACAAGGCTAGATTTTAGTATGTTTTATAGCATTTTCCTTAACGTTTCATATCGTCCCCATCATCCCGTAAATTACTATGTACCCTACTGAAATTGGGTGTAATGTCAATATGGTCCATTGTTCAAATGGAACATAGTAGAAAATCATATTTTCCGACGGTAGGAATTAATATAAAAATCTCTCCATGTAACGACTATTTATTTTTTATTAATCTAAGCGTGCGTAGCCGATAGGCTTAATCAGTAGCTCAGTATGCGTTACACTGAGAAAAAAGAATATTTGAATCAAAGAATATTTCTTTGATTCAAATAAATGGTTGAGCTGGATGGTGACGAATAAATATTTTTTTAGATCAAAGAAAAATTTTTATTGTCTTTAAAAAATGAATAATTAAAGCAAAAAAAATGTTTTTCTAGTACTATTAAATATTCATTAGATTGAATAAATATGTTATTAACATTGTGTAGCAATTATTTGATAAGAGAAGTAAATTTTTTGATGTAAAATGATGTGATGCATGTTCAAAGAAGCAATGGATTAATTAAAAAAAAATTTGCATTGGTTCAAGTGAATTTGTTTTCCATTCCGAAATAGATTCCTTGTTTTTAATGAGCGTATTGTAAATTGAGAGAAATATTTATTTAAAATAAGGAGATAATTTTTGGTAGGATCAAATAATTATTTGCTTCGAAGATGTGATTTACTGAAGAAAACTTCATAGAAGAAAATTATAAATGAGAACAAACAAGAAAGTAGTCGGTTTGACTAAATTTTTTCCCAACTGTCCGTCCAATTCTTCCTTAACCCTTAGAGAGTACACCTCTGCCCCATAACACTCGGAGTACAGGGGTCCAGTGGACCCCACGTCAAAAAGTGGTGGATTCTGAAGCCCCCTCGCAAAGTTTTGACTCCGCAGCGTCTACTGACAGATGGCAAACCAACTTCCAATTGAAAATTTTAGTATGAAAAAAATTAGATCAAACTTGGGGTGGGGTCCACTGGACCCCCGGTACTCTCTAAGGGTTAAAATAAATCAGGAAAAAATTGATCAACTTCATTTTTGTGGATAGTATGCATTTTTGAATCACTGGGACATATATGTCCCACTAGGTACGAAAAGGTTAAGTTGATTTCGTAAATTTGTGGAAAACCAAAAATTTTGATTAAATGTTGAGTCTTTTATTGACTGCGATTAGGATTGCTTTATTTTCATTAGAATCTGGTGAAAACATTACTTACGTTTAAGCTGGTACTCCTGAAGCTTCAGGTCGTGAAGCTCCTGAATCTATATGCCACATCGAGACTGCGTGGCGTTTGCCGCGCAGGGTCGCAGAGAGGCTTGGTTATAAAAGGGATCGCGAAGCGCGACGACCTGCCAGTTAGATACTGGAAGTGGCGTCGGGTCGTTAGAAAGTCTGTGCAACAATTGACTCTGATAAAAGCCCGAGGTGAGTAAACGGGAGTGACAATGGCGACGCGAATGAACGACTACCCCGAATCGGGCTATCGACCCAATTCCAAAAGCATATTTTTACGAAGTCGCGAGGATCTATGGGATCTTACAAGTTCATTAAATTATCAAAATCCCTCCCATAGCGTTTATTTTCAGTCCCTTCTCAACCTCTGTTCTTTTACCAACAAGAGGAAAGTAAAACAATGCATTTACAACTTTCGATTGAACACCAATTAAAGCATTACATTATTTTGCAATTTCATCGAAATTCACTAGAAACATTACAGTATAATAAAATTAACTGCTACTTTTACTGGAATAGAATCAAAATATTGTGGCCAAAACAGCAATATTTATATGTGCTATAAATATTTATGAATTATTATGAAATGTAACTTATTCATAGTTTTTTGTTTACCAAAACTTAGTTTCCTAGTGCGATGATAAACTGTTTTAAATGATTGAAAGATATCTATTTTCATATCTATTACAGTAGTTCTCGTTCATTGTATTTACTTGTCTAAAGGGTATTGTTTGTTCCAAGACATTTGTGCCAAAGTGTAGCGACTCACGCCATTCATTTCACAGATCAATATTATTGATGAAGAATGAATTTAGTATGGATAAAAAACAGAAGACACTGAATATGTTCCTCTTATTTTAGTAAATAGAGCGTTGAAATCACCTCTTTTTACACAACTTAATCCATTTTTTCAGTCATCTACTTCTTTTTAGTTCGCAGAGACTATTTCAAACTTATTGAAAATTTTATTAATTTCTTAACTCTTCACATATGGTAATTATAATATTGATTAATGCAATCATATTAATAATTTCAATAATAATATACCGTAAACATTCTGTTCAAGATTTTTAGCACAATTTACATACGGCCTTGTAGTAGGGTCTGACGTCAACAATTACATACGACCACTTTATTAATGAAATAATAATTTTAACCAATTTTCTGGAGAAGACAGTAATGCATTACATTTTTCTGCATTGCTGTCTTCTTCGCTTTTATTAATAAAATTATTATTTCATTAATAAAATAGTCATATTTAATTGGTGACATCAGACCCTACCACACGGCCTTAAAAGCGGTAAAAAACTTTTTATATTCAATAGAAAAATACATCGTCATCATTTATTCTTGATTTTGCAAATTCGAATTTCAAACCAACACAATAAATATTATTAATAGCAATAAAGTTATTTTTTATGGCTTTGAGTGAAAAATTGGGCGTTTCCTATACTCACCAGATTTTTTAAGTCGGAACCAAAACAAAAATATTTGGCAGTTTTAAATTTCGAAGGAATATTACTATTTCCGGTCGTATAATTGTAAAATCTTTTTTTCAAAAGTATCCTTATAGATTTTTTGACCAACAAACGTGTCTGTGATGGTTATAAGCTAGTAGTAGGTAAAAAGTTATATTAAGGAGAAGTAATTATGTAAGTTTTTGATAATGTTAGGAAAAAAAACTGAATTAAGTTTGATGTTTTGAAGGGAACATGTTATTATTGCTAGTTGCATGATCGGAAAAGCTATTTTAGATGTATTTGAACAAGTTTCTGACCGCAAGGCAACATTTTCTACTGTCTTGAAGCAAATAATGCTTAAAATTTTGCGCAAAATGTTTCATGGAAGAGCGAAAATAGTCAATTATCATTGAATTTTTTTGATACTTAATATTTTACAAGCTACTGATTATACAACATTTTGCCGTCCAACTTTTTTGTTTGCATTTTTGTAAGGAATCTATATATGTAAGATATATTATGAGTTTAGAATCACCCTGTATATATACATATATAAAATTCGCTTTGCAATTCAAATTTGATTTAAAATTTTTGCAAGCTGGTTCAATCTAAAGTTGCTCGTGAAAAATTGCGTATTTCGTGCACAAGTGTTGGAGTGTGCTTTGTATTTTTATAAAACTGGTTTATACAAATATAGATATAAACAACATCTCGAAACGTATATATTTTTTATCAAAGAAATATCCTTCATTATAACAGGTGAATTTCTTTTGCAGTCGAATGAAATAACAGCAACAGATCGATAAAACGAAAAAGAAATTAAATTGGTTTATAATTATTTACGAGCGTCCAAATTGATTGAGTTCTAATTACAGATTATTATGTATCGATAAAATATAATGATCGAGTTCTATTGGCGCATCATTATTTAGTTCTAACTAATTTGTTGCCAGTTCTTATTTGATAAACATTTTATACTAATTGTAATATACTATTATAAGATACATATTGAAACATAATAGTATTTGAAAGAAGAAACCCGACTATTCACATACTTTTGTGAGGTGAAAAAAAATAATAGCATCCATTGTTTATTTTTATTCTATGAAAACAATTCTCTTTAAAATGAAATTTTTCTATTGAACGTATTTGCATAGTTATTGATGACAAAGAATGTCTCCAAATGCGTAAGCACAATTCAATGTAGCCAACTGTAACTACGAACCAGTGACAGTCTCTATAAGTAGTCTGAAGAAGTCTTAGAAGTATTAGAATCAACTGAAACGATTTAAGACCGCGATAGGGTTGTGCGATCTAAACGTCAGGTGTAAAATTCATTGATTACGCATTTGAAGCACGTTTAAGAGAACTTGAAGTAAACGAATAAACACTAGCGCACAACGTCGAATTTTGTTTCAAAATGGTGAAAAAAAAGGAGTTATATGCTTATTTTATTTTCACTTCCAAAATTTTTAGGTATACATTAAATTTATTTATATACCTGAAATATACTTATATTTGAATATTCCTATTTTGAATAATTTTTTGGAATGAATAATCATGCTCGGAGGATCGAGAGACTAATTTTATTTGGAAAGCGCAGCAACTAGAGTCACCAAGGAACAAAACCACATGGTAGAGAACAAAGAGTGTCCGAGTTCATCCCTTTATCGCGGTTGGCAAACAAGCTCAGAACAATAAGTGAGTTTAAGTTTAGCGAAAGATCTGTGGCATAGAACGTAGAATCACGTGAAATTAATAAATACGTCCATGTAACTGTTAAAGTTAACGAATCCATCTACAGTTGATTTGATCCATTTCATTTCTTTCCCCAAAACCAGACAAAGATAAAACAATTATCTAATTATAATATATATAATTATATATTTTATTTTTACCAATGTAACAGTCGAGAGATACCAGTATAAAATTGATCTGAATTTCAGTCGAATAATTTTGTATATCATTTATTGTGAGTAAAAATTTTGATGAAGTGACACTTGATTTACGTCTTTACGGATAATATAAACGTTTTTACAAATTTATACAAGTTCACAGAAAATAAATTGCAAAATAAACCAATAATTGTCAATCACAATCTGTAAATGTGACGTCACACAAATAAAAAAATACTGATTTTCTAAATCAATTAAAAAATTATTCTTAACATCTATGGTGGGGGCCGTTTACGTCCACGTTCTGCGAACACTGGTGCACATCTGGTACCTCAAATTAGGGGCTCATTTAGTACGCCTGATCAACAGAAGCGTTCTTATCCATATCTGGCCAGGGCCGTACGTTTACTCTAAATTAGTATAATCCAGACCGGCGATGCCGCTGAGCGAGAAATACCGTACCGAGAAACGAGACGAGAATGAGACATACTTGTACCTACTATCTCGGTATTTCTCGTCTCATTTTGTCTTTTCTCGTTCTCGTTCTCGTTCCGTTTATTCGAAAATTCATTGCCGGATGTTGATCAAACTTTCTATGTCCTGCAGGCAGATTGTAGAGATACATTTTAACAAAATACCGAACATCTGTGACTTTATTCTGAAACAATACACTAAGATGAAAATATTTCTGTCAAAAAACCACGAAACTTTAGAGAACAATAGATATACAATCGTATTATTCGTCAAGTTTATTTCCGGTAATTTTTGGGGAAAATCCAAACATTGTCGTGTTTGGTATGAAATTAAATACTGAGATATGTTATAATATTCTTTCTCTAAAAATATATTGAACAACGCCAATGTTTCAAACAGAACACTTACGTAGGACATCTGCTTTGTTATTGTACATCCGGCAAGTGAGACTTAAAAAATCGAGACGAGAATGTAGAAGGACAAAACGAGACGAGGCAGGATGAGATGATACAAAACGATGAGAAGGAGTTAAAGAACGAGAAATAATTGAGACGGAAATAAGACTTTTTCGTTTTGTCTTGTCTCGAACGGCATCACTAATTCAAACTGCTTTACTTCATATAATAAGGGGAGGCTATGCGGGCCTTATATAGACCTGTTCCGGGTCATTAGATGAATTTGTTGATCAGCTAGCCTGATTCGCATCTGGTCCAAGCCTTTTTTAAAAAAATCAAAAAAGCGATTCCTACATAGGTAGGTGGATTTCATGAAAAAAGATAGAAGTTATAAAAAATATCGAATTTCTCATTTTTTAAATAAATTAAACCGGTTCAAATTGAATACATTTTGGTTGACTTCATATCGTTTTATTAATTTTGAATGTCATTTAATCAATCGTGGTTCTTATTTTTCCAGTTTTCATAAAAAAGTTTAATTAATATGTTGGATTAAAATGACTCCTGCAGGAATTGGTTCCAGTATCTGGTCAGGTATTAATTTTAAGTACTTCCGGATACTGGCGAGTCCCAAACCCAAACCTGTGACGAATTGTGAGACGAAATATTAGAAACAATTCTTTTACGAGACGGAAATTTATCCCTAGATCAGGTAACGAAAGAAGATAATGGAACCAATAAACAGTATCTCTATAAACCAAAGGACTTTTATACCTCAGTTCATGCTATGAAAAACTTTCAGCGACAAAGCTGTTCCTTAATAAATGAGGCAACTTTTCACAGGTTTGGGAATCAATCAACATAAAATCAAGTAGTTAAAAGGCGATGTAAAACTGTGAACGCTCGGTACGCGCATGACCGAATCGCACTCAGATTCAACAGTCTTATGTGCCATCGTCGATAAAATATTCTTTTTATTAGTGAACAATGACTAATAATTTTGAAGAAATATTATTTATATTTCAGATTCAATTAACATTAGGTTAGATACATATTTTGAATACGTTTTTAATATTTACAGTAAAACGACTAAAAAACTTTATATACCTACATACGTAAAGTTTTATATCATTTTCGTTGCCCGTTTTTTTAACACAATAGGGTTGAAGTTTCAGACGTATATTCTGACGAAAATTTCTTTTATTCTCTATCGACTTATCATGTCTAAACTTTAATAACAATAGGTTTAAGATCCGTCCTACGTTTCTAAATGCAATTTCGGGTCAGTATTTGACCGTTTTGACTGTCTTAGGACAAGTGAATTTTTTTAAAAGAAATTTTTTTGAGTAGCTTTTGTTATCACCTCTCGGGTGGGACATGTGCAAAATGTCAGCAGGTTTTAGTTTTTATTGTGGTTAAAAAAACAGGCAACGAAAATGATATAAAACTTTACGTACACTGAGAAAAAAGTATATTTGAATCAAAGAATATTCCTTCGATTCAAATAAATGGTTGAGCTGGATGGTAACGAATACATATTTTTTTACGTCAAAGAAATATTTTTATTGTCTTTAAAAAATGAATAAATAAATCAAAAAAATGTTTTTCTAGTACTATTAAATATTCATTAGATTGAATAAATATTTTATTAACATTGTGTAGCAATTATTTGATAACAGAAGTAAATTCTCTGATGTAAAATGATGTGATGCATGTTCAAAGAAACAATGGATTAATTAAAAAAAAATTTGCATTGGTTCAAGTGAATTTGTTTTCCATTCCAAAATAGATTCCTTGTTTTTAATGAGCGTATTGTAAATTGAGAGAAATATTTCTTTGAAATGAGGAGATAATTTTTGGTAAAATTAAATAATTATTTTCTCCAAAGATGTGATTTACTGATTAAAATGGTCAAGTAGTAAAGTATATTGAGTAATAATGGGTGCAACGAACGATAATATTACCTATGGTAAGTTAGATATTTATGCCAAAAAGATGTTATTGATATGGATAAACGTTTTTTAAAATTTAAGAAATATTTCTTAAATTTAAAGTAATGTAAACTTCATGAATTGAGCACACCGATCAAATAAGGGCCTCTCCGCTCGAAAACGGGTAGAAGTATTGTCCACTTTCCAAACCGAGGCGAAAATTTTTTATTTTAAAAAAACGTTAAACAAAAAATACTGTGATGTTCACTTCAATAAAGCGCATATTTTTTGTTATATCAATTTTCTTCGCTGATAATTTGTTTATTCACTGTAAAATAAACAATAGGTTTTTTCATACCTTCGAAAATCAATGCCGTTTGGAACTAAAATTGCTGAAACTCAACTAATATTCAACTGATTTTGTTGAAATTTGGTTTGTAAATTCCCATGACGCTATACTCGGCACCGAAATCATAGAATTTTCGAAAAATATGATATTATTATTATTATTATTTATTAATTTATCAGCAGCGGTTGGAAATCAATCAATTTTTTTCGACATGCGAGAAAGTTTTTTCCTATTGAAGCTAGGAAAAACTTCCAGCGGAGGAGTTGGTGAGGATCGTTTGAAAAAGTTTTTGGGAAAAAGTGATGTTGCTTGGAGCAATACTTGATGAGATAGAAACGTTTTACTGAGAGCGCGGAACGCGCTTCGACACGCGCGTTTAACAAAGTCGCTCATGCGCCCGTTGTTATCGTGCACGTATTAAAAAAAATACATTTACTTTGCATTGAGATGTAACCAACAAGTTGAACGGTTTGTTGACTAATATTTTTAGACATATGTACGAACATATTTATTTGAAGAAACAAAAGAATATCGCTTTTTACGTATAATATCACGCGCGGAATGAGGAGAAAATTTAAATTTTCTAATTTTCTGTATACAATACACATAAAATGAAATTGTAGAGATTATTTAAGTACGATTTTATGAAATAAATAATATCAAAAACTCATCTAGTGCAATTTTCGGAATAAATTAATTATCCCATCGCTGAGCTTGTATTTCCAACGAATACAAATATATAATAAAAAAAGATGTAATTACAAAATGTAGAAGCGCGTAATAAAAAATTGTATGAATACATTAATCCAGTCATTTTCTATTATTTTGCATGAAAGACATAATTTTAAATTATATTGCATAATTTGCGACGCGCTTTGAATTTCGCTATGTCACAAGTTGTAATATGTCTAAGATTATAAGTTGAAAAAGATAAGTGTCAGTGGTTTTGTAACTGATGAAACTTATCAACAATTCCATTGTAAATGTTCAGAATAAATTTTCTAACAACCATCGTTCAATTGCATGCAAAGTAAATGTATTTTTTTTAATACGGGCACGAGGACAACGGGCGCACGAGCGACTTTGTTAAGCGCGAAGTTTTTCCTAGCTTCAATAGGAAAAAACTTCCTCGCATGTCGAAAAAAAATTGATTGATTTCCAACCGCTGCTGATAAATTAATAAATAATAATAATAATATCATATTTTTCGAAAATTCTATGATTTCGGTGCCGAGTGCAGCGTCATGGGGATTCACAAACCAAATTTCAACAAAATCGGTTGAATATTAGTTGAGTTTCAGCAATTTTAGTTCCAAACGGCATTGATTTTCGAAGGTATGAAAAAACCTGTTGTTTATTTTACAGTGAATAAACAAATTATCAGCGAAGAAAATTAATATAACAAAAAAGATGCGCTTTATTGAGCTGAACATCACTTACTTCTACCCGTTTTTGAGCAGAGAGGCCCTTATTTGATCGGTGTGCTCAATTGTAAGGAGTTAAGTAAAACGTTGTCATGGTTCTCTTAAGGTAGTTTTCATCCACAAAAATTAGACCTCAGGCAAAAATAGATAATTTTGCTTTCAAGAATAGCAATATTATTATTGAAGGGCTATTTTGAAAGAGAAAAGATTATTTTACATGAACAAAATTTGAAACACAGAAAAACAATTTTATTAATAAATTTTATTTTTGACACAACTTTTTTTCTTATCGCTTCATACCAAATTCTAAAAAATTATGCGATTCTAATAAATCTAATTCAATAAAATTGATGAATTTGATAATAATTTATTCATTTTCATAAATTGTAAATGGTTAAGTTGTAGGGAATCTTTTTCTTGAAAAAGTTATTTGTAATTCATCAAAATCGCATAATTTTTTAAAATTCGGTAAGAAGCGAAAAGAAAAAAAGTTGGGGCAGATATATAATTTATTAATGAAATTATTTTTCTGTATTTCAAATTTTTTTCATGAAATTAATCTTTTTTCTTCCAAAATAGCCCTTCAATAATAATATTACTATTCTCCAAAGAAAAATGATCTATTCTTGCCTGTCTAATTTTCGTGGATCAACTACCTTGAATAACAAAAAAATTCTTACCTCGAACCTGCCATTAGTTATCCGATATACACATATATAAACATCATATAATTACAGTCACACCATTCAGTCGCAGCCAATCATATTTTCTATCACAAATACACTTAAATATACAACTTCGCAAATATAAACCGTATAACTAAAACTTATATATAAGACGATACGCTTTCGTCGAATGACGCACACGCTCGATTACAATCCTGAGATAAATATATGTGACGCGATCTGAAGAAAGACCCCTAAGCGGCCAAAAATCGATTCTCTGATTTTTAATTTTTTACGTAGATTCGAACTTGCTCTTTAAGATGGTATTCGCTGTGTGATTACCTCGTGTCGCCCTCTCGTGACTCAAAACTTGCTCTTCGGCAGGACGCATTTACACGCTTTTATACAGGTTAAAAATAAACATTAATTATTTAAGAGAATTAATAGTTGGTTTTCTCATATGTTTGAAAGTACAGGTGCATGGATACTCAACATTTTATATTTCACTACTACTAAGGTAAGTAAGCATGTAAGAAAAATGATACTGTTGTTTTTATTATCGGTTTGGAGGGTAAGGCTTTCAAAAGTAAACACTGATGTCTGAATGCTTGTCAAAAAGAAAAAGTTAATATGCAACCATAATTTTGTTGGAAAAGTATGAATAGTTTGAAGAAATATGCAATAGAATCTTTGTGTGAATAAATGTACATGTGTGCTGGGTATAAAAGTAGTTTAAAATATTTCTATAATTTTCAGTTTTCATAATGAGAATCATTCTAACTACTGGTTTTGAGAAAGTAACACACAGCATAGAATTTCATCCCCAAGCAGAACCAAAAGGTCAAGATTTAGTTGAATCTGGTCATGTGAAAGAAGTGAAGGAATTTAGAGATGATGGGAGAAGCACTTTGATTGAGTCAAGAATAGTGAGGCAAGCTGCAGTGTATTCGCCAATGTATTTCACCAAATTATATGTACATCCCAAAATTCACTATCTCAATAAAATTCAATTGATTTTTTGTCACCGTATAAAACCTAATCGATGATTATTTACTTGCAGCTAAATGAACTTCGACAAATAATAGATGTTTCCTGCAGTTGCTGTTACAATCAAAGCAAAGCTGGCAAGCATATTGCAGCATTGATTTATTTTGTAAATAATGAAGAAAGTTTGTCGAAAACCGATGAGGAACAAAAGTGGGGCGGTCCAACTGCACAGCAGTTTGCTAAAAAAAAATATTCTAAGGGAAAATACTTTTGTGAGATGTTTCCACCAAAAGAAGAATTGTTGAATGTTGAACCTTATGGAGTGGATCTAGCAGAGTTGGAAGCTCCATCAGCATTAAAAACTATGCTTTCTGCAATGGCTGAGAGGAGAAATAGTAATAATAAAGAAAATCATTTAGATAATGGCGCGAGTTCAGTGTTGACACAGGCTGAACAAATACAAAAGAAAAATTTTGAAAAACGTTTGCAATTGTTGATGTCACTGTGGAATGACGATGCAACTCAATTTACTCCTCAACTAGTACAAAAAGAAAATCAAGCGTTTTATGAAAAATGTATTGTTTTGAATGTGCAGCAAATTCTTAACTTGTGTTACGCGACAATGAAACAATCTGATAGCAGTGAATGGTACAGAGCACGTCGGTTACGTATTTCAGCAAGTAAAAATGCGCATAGCATAAAATCTAGAAAAACCAAACCAATTGGTAAACTGATCGAGGAAATGCTTTTTTCAAAACATGTAAGTAACAATGCAATTGACTATGGCAAGGAAATGGAATCGGTAGCTCGCCAGCAATATGAACGGGAACACGGTGTAAGTGTTGAGAGAGTTGGAGTAATTGTTTGTCATAAGAAGCCTTGGCTTTGCGCAAGCTTAGATGGTATTGTGTATATTGAATCTCATGCAAACAAAATAGTGGAAATTAAGTGTCCGTTTTCATGTAAAAATCTACCCATTGTAGACAATGTGTTAAAAAAATGCAATGTTAGTTATCTCCAGTTCGAAAATAATAATATAACGTTGAAAAGTAGTGCCATAATTTATACCCAGTGTCAAATACAAATGTACGTTTCTGGGATGGCTTTATGTGATGTATATGTTTATTCTCCAATTGAAAGTTGTACTGTTAGAGTTTATCGTGATAATGCTTTTTTTAAAAAAGTATTGTTTCAATGCGAAGAATTTTATTTTCAACATTATTTGCCGGCCTTAAATGAAACTATTGAAAAGGAGTCTGCCAGGTCTATGAAAATTAAAGCTCGAACTTTCACTGGCCAAGACATAAGCAATACGATTAAAAAATAATTTTAATGTAAATCGTTCAGTATTGTGAATATTGTGTTATTTATCTAAAAACACAATTGGCCATATATTTAAAAAAAATAGTTTCTTGTTTGAGTCAAGTGATTAGACACTCAACAAGTGTCATTTTATTTGCACAGATTTGTTTTAGACAACTTGAGTATTTTTACAATTTAGAAATATTTCAATTATAAATTGAAATTCTTAACATTGGACATAAAAAAAATTACCGAATAAACTTGTTCTATGACTTAGTTATTAATGAAAACATTAACAGTAACAATTTATTTTAGTCTATGCGCTTGAATATTCATATTTATCGTAATTTGGAAGTTGTGATGATAATGTAAGTATATGTGATGTCGATATGCAATCTATTCGTAAACCAAAATTAGTTAATTCAATTTACTTTTAATAGTCAGAGTTAGTAAAATACATATTTTGAAATATTATAATTAGCTCGTTACCAAAAATAGTATTGCATACAAGAACTGTAAAATATTAATAAAAAATTATCAAATTATAATAAACGCATTTATTCACTTAAAAATCTTCAATGTCAAAAAATATGTACAATTTATCATCATTTGTAACCAAGTATCATTGATAATCAAGATTTTTCTTTAAAAATAGGTGGTTGCAGATTCACTAAAACACAAATGATGTGCACTATATCATCAATGTACCTGAAGAACTCATGTGTTATTTTGCTTAAAATTAGATAAGTTCTTAGTCTCTGCATAATTCTTTCAACGTGAATACGGCACTTGGCTACACTGTAAGTCTTCTTGGTTTCTTCTGCAGTGAATTCTGACTTATTTTCTAAAAATGGTGGCATGATAAGTAAAACTTTCGATACTTTTTCATCTAGGGTAGTTTGAATATGTGGAAAACCTTTATCAGCCAATACGACGTCATCATCTTCAAGTAAATCAAGTAGCCCTGATTCTACAGTTATTTGCGAATCACTCTTTCTGCCTCCAGCTACTTTAGACTTGTAGCTTATGAATCCGCTGGGAGTAATTCCAACAAGCAATTTGGCTGTGAAACCTTTTTTGTAATGTGAATAAGTAAAAACTCGATCATCAACACGAGCAGGACTTTCAACGCGAAACTCAGTACAATCTAAAATAACTCTGGTGTTACTGTACTCTGGATGAAAACATGCAGGCATTGTGCGTTGAACATCTAGTTTATGTGGCCAGAATACAAGATCTGCTGTTGATCGAGCCAAGTACGCCAAAGTAGAATAAAAAGTTTTTGAAATTGTTGTCCTATGCTTACAAAAAATGACACTCATAGCTGAAAAAGTTAATCCTGTTTTAATTTTTACTAAAAACATGAAAAGTCGATTTTCTTTCGAAATTTGACGATTTTCTGCTTCTGCTACTTCTAATCTTTTCAATAAGAAATTGAAATTGGCAAAAGTCACACCAGTAAGATCTAAAAGTTGCTCATAATTTTTAACAGATTTAATACCAGAAAAAAACTGCGAGACGTTCTCTTCTGTGATTGAAATATTAGGTCCAACCAATTTATCTTCAAAAGTTTTTAGTGGAGTATTGCACTCAACATCTCTGTACTGTTTTCTGTTAGGAATTTTGACAGGACCATCACAACCATCAATTATATCTGTTTGGATTCCCACTTCACACGTCGTTTTGGATGAATCCAAGTACGAGTATCTATTACAAATAAATGTCTCCGATAATATATTCGATACAATCATCGTACGGGCCAAGCACGTTTTATCGCAATATTTTTTTGCATAGCTTGTTGACTCCATTTGGACATCAAAACTTATTACTTCTTCTTGAGCAAGACTTTTTTGTTTTTGTACATTTATTTTTTCTCTTTTCAATGTTCTCTTGTTAATAATTCGTTTGACGTAGCGCTTATGCCTGTAAAAAAATAAGCTTTAATTTTGTTCTTGATTGGACAAATAGTTAATCAGGACTATAGTACTTTTTGATTGAAAATTAAATGGTTAAAAATTTACCTGTTGATTGCAGATACTGTATTAACAATGCTTGGTTTCTGGGTAAAAGAAAATATTGTTGGAATATAGCTTGGGCTTAATTCTTCATCGGATTTAGCATTATCGATAAAATGAGAACTGCATATTGTATTTGCTGGTTTTGGTATCCAAGATGCTCCACTACAAACACATAATGATATGAAACTTAACTTTACTAAATAATAACAACGCGACACCAACTTGCCTTACGAACTGATGAAAGGTTATGTTACTTACTTTATTTTTCTCACTGCACTGATCCATTTATCTCTTTGAATCAGTTTAAAACTTTGAGTAGGGAACTTATAAAACTTTACGTTATTATTTCTGTAAGTATTTTTGCAACTAGACACACAGCAAGTATAGTGGCTCATTTTAATTAATTTTTACAATACAATTCAATGTAAAGCGTCCTGCGAAGTTTCGTTTTTTGGCCACCCCACGCGCTTCGATAGTTTCGCCTAACCCCTTCAACCGTCGTCACATAGCTAATAGTTAAAAAAATTCCATCATTAATAATTTACTCAGTCCAAGCGCTTAAACATTGTCGTTCGGGAGAGCACCAGAGACTTCTCTCTCGATACGTACATACACATGCGCGAATGCTGCGAGTGTGGGTACTCTGTCTTTCTTTTCGCACACGGCCGAACCGATCGAACTCACACACACAATAAACCTCTACAAGTATGTGCGATGGAAAGAGAGAGAAATATCGGAAGAGTCCTAACGGCCCGTCGCCACTTCTCCTACTTTCCCTCTAAAATTTACGTTTGGCCGCTTAGGGATCTTTCTTCAGATCGCGTCATATATAATATAATTATTTATTAATATTTAGTATACATTCAAAAGAAAAATCTTTTATTTTCTGTGTTGTATATTTTCAAAATATATATTATACAATTGTGAATTCCAAATTATTGTTACGTCAGAAACGTAACATTTCTCTTCTTAAAAGATCTCCTCGTTTTATGTAAGGATCGGAAGGATCCTCTCTAAGGGGTGAGGAATAGTCAGTGATTAAGAATGGTTAATGATATAAAATATATTTATTGACAATTAAAATTATATCGAGTAAGCACCATGGAAATGGAAATTGAATTGAAATTGGAAATACCCTCGTAATTACCCTGAGTTGTGAATTGGTTGATGATCAATTGAGTCCACTAAAGCGAATGTGGTCAGTTGAGTCTTCGTTGTTATCTTGAGATAGTTGCTGCTATATAGTAAATTCGTAGTCCAGACGGTTGATCTAGTTGATTCTTAGATCCCAGATTCAAAGAAAATTTGGAAGGCGATTCCCCTTCATTTTTAAAAGTCGTTGAACTCAGCGTCGAGTTAGAATTTGGGTTGAGTAGCGGTAGAAATCTGGTGAAGCTGGACTAGACTGACTGGATTACACTCGCGGTATAGATTCGATGGCACTGGACTCGCGTTGGTTACATTGTAGAAATCGGACGTTGACTAACTAACTGAACTCGCGGTGTAAATATGATCGTACTGGACTGACTTCTCTTGGAACTTTCGCTTTTTATAGAACTTTGAAAGGTCAAGTATGACGAGTAAGATGCTATGACCAGTCGCATGTTATTACAAGTCGCATGTTGTGACGGTAGTGTTTTGGTATTGTAGGGCTTCATTCACTTTCTCTCTGGGTCAGTCGATTTGTTATCATGTGTGGGTATTATAACGACACATGGTAATTTCATATTGATCATCCTATTGATCTGTAGATTTGTCTATAACATGCGTCGATAAAATCACACTCGCTGTAATGCTGTCTTGATCCCTTTATTGGTTTCTTAATCTACTTGTTAGTTGCGGCGGTAGAGTCGCGGGACGTGACATTATTATTGTACCTAAGAAATTTATGTAAAATCTAAATCCTGTGTAGATGTTCTATATTTTATGTTATAAATTTATCGAGACCATTTAATTAAATAAACAAATTTTTTAAACGAAAAATACCTACAGTTTTTTCAAAAAAATATTTCTTTCGTTTAAAAAATTGGTTTTTTTGGTTTGAATTATTTTATATTGATAATGTAGGCGGATATTTCCAAGGAGAAATCTAATAAATATTTAATGGTACAAAATATGTTGCAAGTTCAAAAATATTTACAATTGTAACAATGATGCCAAAGAATACACAATACTTTATTCATATAAAGAAACGTTACATTGATATACATGTATTAACTCTTTGAACCGAATAAATATCTTCCTAAATTAATTAATGAATGCCTCAATTAAATTAATATTTCCTTGATTCAAGTAAACCTAAAGCTTGATTCATCCATGGATATATTATTTAATTCAAGTGCGTATTGTTGAATTCAAAAAATGGGACTTATTGAATCAAATAAATATTTCTTTGAGTGCGAAAACAACATTCAAATAAACTAGGTACTTAGTTTCGAAGACATGATTCGGTTGAGTTAATTCGGTCACATTCAGAAGCAAAGAAATATTCCTTTGTATTGAAGAAATGGCCATTAAATAAATTATTTTTTTGAATCAAAGCACGCGTTACATGCTTCTAAAAAATATTTAATTGAATTGGGTCAGGAATTGTTTGATACAAAGAAATGGAATCAATTAAATACATTTCTTTGGATCTAAGAATCTTTTTTCTCAGTGTATGTAGTAAGTATAAGTTTTTTAGTCGTTTTACTGTAAATTTTAAAAACGTATACAAAATATGTATCTAGCCTAATGTTAATTGAGTCTGAAATATAAATATTATTTCTTCAAGATTATTAGTCATTGTTCACAAATAAAAAGAATATTTTATCGACGATGGCACATAAGACTGTTGAATCTGAATGCGATTCGGTCATGCGCGTGCCGAGCGTTCACAGTTTTACATAGCCTTTTAACTACTTGATTTTTTGTTGATCAATTCCCAAACCTGTAAAAAGTTGCCTCATTTATTAAAGAACAACTTTTTCGCTGAAAGTTTTTCATAGCACTAACAGTCCGAAAGGTTTTCCTCTTGGGAGAGGGAAAAACATGGTTTTAACTTTCAATTAAAATATTATTGATAAATTATGAATTTTTCACCGCTTTAATTGGCGTATAGGCATCGCTGAAGCATCACGAGTCGACTGACACCAATAACTATTCATTCCACTAATACTTTATCTAATTTCCGTCGAGTTATGCATTGAAAAGCATGGTTTTTCTAGTGTGAAAAGTCTGTTGATTTTATTTTTTATGGTCAAAAGTATGAACTTTACAAAAAAATTTCAATACAACCTCGGTTTGATTTTAAAAGTTCTATAATACTATATTTTTCATCTATGTGATTTCGGACTATTAGTTTTTAGTCGTGACGTCACAATGTGCCCAAAGGTTTTTACGGGTTTTCGAGCGCTCGAACAATTCTTGCAATTGGCCGCTCAATTTTAAAGCACTTCTAGTGAAAAGGCAATAATTATTTTTAAATCACGATGTTTCTTTATAATATTTATTTATATTTATAATATAACAAAAAAACTTCAAAAAAGTAAAAAAGGGTGTCGGTCCTTCTTTGACACATCTACTGTAACCTAACAAGAGTGCTTGTCGGATTCGCCTAGATATTTTTTGTGGAAAACGCTCGTTTTCGCTTCGCTCGACAGGAACGAAACCAAGCGATTTTATGAACTCAGGCAGCTTAATTTGGCTCACAATAATGACAGATGATATATAGCAACCAAGAGATCATCAGTTATTTGAATCCCACTTTGTATATTTTAAAGCTCGAAAACTCGCTTTCGCTCCGCTGCCGGACAAAATAGTATGTGAACCTTCCTTTCCTTCCTTTCTTTTATGCCCTGACTGTACGTTCGAAGGGCTACGGCGCAAACACCGACTCGTTTCAGCCTTCTTCGACGTGTCAGATATTACACAACATTAAGCTATGAGTGCTATCGGCGCTAAACGTTACGAAGCGGTTTTTTCGTGCACCCATGCACGTGGACCATGTCTTTCATACTCAGCTGCTGCCAAAGTGCTTAAAAAGTTTAAGCACTTCGTGCAAATGTGGGTAGAGCGGTATAGGGACACAAAAACCGTCGATGACCTGCCAGGGAAAGGAGAGACGCAAGCAACGTCCAGTAAGAAGGTTAAGATGATCGTTGCACTGTTCAAGCGCAATCCAACTCTCCGGCTGCATGAGACCAACGCTAAGCTAGCAGAGAAGGGACTACACGTTAGTATAAACACTATAAGATGCAGATTAGCTGAGGCGAAAGTGCAGTACCGTCCCAGGAGGCAGAAACCCCTGCTCTCAGAGGTTCACATGGAAAAACGCTTGGCATGGGCTACGGAAAATGTTGATCGCGATTAGTCCAATGTACTTTCTTCGGATGAAGCATCCATTTGGGCATGGGTTCCCATAAAACGTGCCTGGTAAGCGGCTGGTGAGCGTTTCCTCCAGCCCATAAAGATCCATGTTTGGGGATGCTTCTCACAGCGCGGTTTTGGCGGTTTAGAGCTTTTTACTAAGAACCTCAACGCTCATAAAATGCTTCAAATCTACGAACATGGCCTTCTAACATCTGCAGAGAAGATGTTTGGAGCCAACAATAAGGATTGGATCCTTCAAGAGCACAACGACCTCAAACATCGCAGTCACCTCTGCACGTTCTGGAAAGCGGAAAATTGCATCACGACCTTGGACTGGCCTTTACAATCTCCTGATGCGAATCCAATAGAAAATGTGTGGAGTGTCGTGAAGAGGCAACTTGCAGGAAGGCGTGTATTCGCCCTGAAGCAGCTCTCTCGACGAATTAAGGAGGTATGGCGCTCTCTACCAACGGAATATGCCAAAAAACTAGTCGAGAGCATGCACAGAAGGTGCCAGGCCATGATCCAGAACAACGATGATTGGACGGTTTATAAGGCGAGTGCGCCCTAGTGCTTTATGTGCACTGTTGTGCCAAAAAAGAAAAATGAGGCTTTATTCAAAACTTTTCGAGTAAACGCGTACCTTTTCTTGTGGAACAGACTGTATAATTGTAACGACAATGTCCAAGAAAGGAAAAGTATTCAAATGCACCCGACCAGCCGATATCATTTATTTCTCTTATAATAATTTATCACGATAATCGTTGTGTCAACGAAGGCCCGACACCCTTTTTTACTTTTTTGAAGTTTTTTCGGGGTGATATCATTCATTTTCGTTGTACAAGGCACTACAACATTTGTCGTGTTAACAAAGGCCCAAAACTCCTTATAATTCATCGAAGAATGTCCCTTCTTTTTGTCCAATGCATAAATTTATATAAAAAAACTTATCATCGATATTAGATAATTCACTGAAGTCTCAGATGAACAACTTTGGTTATGTTTTAATTGGGTTTTTTTTTCAATAATATATCTTGGAGTAAATAAAGCTCAGTGACGCTTGTGGGTCATACGAAGGCCCGACAACATCATTCAACTCAACTTTATGACAGGAATCAGCATAATTTTAATTAAAATAAATATCTACCTGACGGGAAATAAATTGAGGGATCTGTCCAGTTCCCAACTAGGAGAAACTAGAATTCGGTGGGGAGTACCATTAAAATGTCACGAGGATTTGGTCAGGAGCCGGTCAGTTTGTATTGGCTATTATTTATATCTTGACTAACAATAGATATTAGTTGAAAATTTACAAAATAGAAGCATGATCAATTAAATAAGCGACATTTGTATGGAAGGGCCCAAGAAACATCGGTGAAACCCATAGCCTAGTGAAATTCGAAAATTACGTGATGAATGTGTCAAAACACGCTGGTTTTGTTTTTACCGCACGTTTTCGCTTTGCCATTATTCATGTTGTGATCGTTAAAAAAGTAATTATTGAAAGTAGTTTAAAGTGTTAGAGCAAAAAAAAATTTTGTATTATTTTCACTAAAAATATACTTTTGTCAATTGATTTCCTACAACATAAGATTCTAGTAATATTAGATATTTTAATTTATTTAAAAAATAATTTATTTCATTTTTCATTGGAAGAAATTATATCTTAGAAGTTAATTTTTATAAATATCTTATAATTTTTTGATCCATTACTGGCAACTTACGGGGCCCTACAATATTTAACCTGGCACTTTTCTCACAGACGGTGATATATTTTCCCACTTAGTATATGAGGATAGTTCAAATCTTTAGTCAGCGAGAAGCAAACGATATTTAAACATATAGTCAAGACTCGTCTATTGCAAGACTCGTTTATTGGAAGGCCCGAGCGTTCCCCTAAACCCAACCTTTGCCATATATTCAACACTGTTGTTGGAGCAACAACCAATCGACTGCTTACTCCGAAAACCAACTTTACCAGTATTTGTAGTGGTGGGAGCGCCTCTCGCCTTGCAATAAACCTAGCCATAACATAGTCTTGGGTTTGCAAAATTTCGTTCTGGGGATTTCAGTCTTGAAAATGAACCACAACCGTAGTAAATAATGATGAACTAAAAGTTATTGTAGAGAGTGACACATCCAAAACTACTCGTGAGTTAGTATCGAAGTTTGGTGTTTCTATCCCAACCATATTGGATCATTTGCGCCAAATCAACAAAGAAAAAAAGTCTGACAGATGGGTCTGCATGTATCGTTACTCATGATGAAAAATTGATCCTCTATGATAATCGTAAGCGGTCAGCAAGCTGATTAGATAAGGATGAAGCACCAAAAGACAACCCAAAACCAAAAATTCATCAAAAGAAGCTCATGATTTCTGATGTGTGAAGCAACCACGGTTTAATGCTGGAATTGGATTTGGAAATTAACAATTATTCCCCATATTTACCAGACCCTTCACTAACTTATTACCATTCGTTTTGGAACTTCGATAACTTTTTACAATAGGAAATATCCAATTCCCAATAGGTTATCGAAAATGCCTTTCACGCTTCCATCGGTTCTCGTTCTCTAGGCTTCTATGAAAAAGGCATAAATGAATTACTATTGAAATTGGCAAAAGTATATCATACCTCAGGTGCACAGTTCGAATACAGTTCAACTACGTTGAACATAGTCTATCCAGAACAAATTTCTACTCGATGATGTGAGTCGCGTGAAATTTTAATGATAAGCATTTGTTATTGCTGTTCTTATCATTCAAAAGAACAGAAATAAGAAATGGCTAAATTTGATTGCTAGTGACTATCCCAATAGATATTTCTGGAAATTTTATATTTTTCATGATGTAAAAAATGATTGAGTGCTAAATATACGTTTGAGAACATATATTAAATGTGCTAGTTGAATGACAGTTTTCGACCTTCGGATTCAAAATATTGCAAATATTGAACAATTTTAATTGATCGAGTCTTCGAAGTAAATAATAATGAAAGTAAAAAAGATTATGAAAATCGAATTTGAATAATAAAGGCTAAGATAGGATTTAATCAAAATAGAGCTGGATTGAAGCCACGGTTCTGATATTAAGTTTTAATTTAAAAGTAATTCCTCATAATAAAAAAAAGCTCAATTTGCAGTTTCGCACTCTATGAAAATAGTTGTAACTTTAATTGAATTAAAAGTATTGATTGAATTTTATCTGCATTCAAATTTTTACCTACTCGCAGAGCTGAAGTTTTGAGATAAGACTTGATTTAATAAAAGTCGTCAAGTTAATACTCTTGTTAATGAAACGGAGATTTAACTTCCATAGTGTCAGTAGTTCTCAGGAAAATTTAATTCAAGAGACCCCGTCGTGTATTACGATCCTGATCCTGATTAAGTATTCGGTTCATTACACTTCTAAAGTAAGTATTATTTAATGCTCACTCATGTAACTGAACCCTCTTATAATCGTTTATCTAAAATTGTTTACCTATCGTTTTTCGAATACACCACTGCTTTTACCGCTAGCTCTATATACGATTGATTGATGGTTGTAATAAAATCTAAGTTTCAACGTAATTCATTGTATACTATCTTATTAATATTTAAAAAATTATTTTAATTTTTACATTCACATCACATATGAGAAGTTGGAAAGCTTATGAAATTCCACGTCTAGTGATTCTCAACAAATATTTTTTTGACCTTCTGAAAATAATACAGCACGTGAGGAGTTAAAAAAAAAATTCTAGATTTTCTCAAATTCGGGTCTGCCTCAACGAAGGAGGCGAGCAACAAACCGGCCGAGAACCGTGATCGTTGATTAAAATTCAACTCAGATACGATTGAACATTTTTAATCGTATCTCGGGTAACTATGAATATTTTTGAAGTTTTCTTGGCTTAAATTAAAAATAAGATTCTAGACTCTATGTCGTATAATTTTCAGATTGTGGAAAAATTTTCCCTAGGTCAGGCTAAAAGTTGAAGTTGAGGTAGAGAATTTGAGAAAATCTAGAATTTTTTTTAACTCCTCACGTGCTGTATTATTTTCAGAAGGTCAAAAAAATATTTGTTGAGCATCACTAGACGTGGAATTTCATCAGCTTTCCGACTGCTTTTTTCAAAAATGGCCCATCTCTTTTTTTTCACCCAGATATCGTGATTCAAAGTCAGCAGTGATTTTTAATAGCGCTCACAAGCACCGTGCGCACAATTTCCGACGGTAGTGTATATCGAACCAAAATTTCGAAAATTAAAGCATTTTTTGTATTTTTGAAGACTACTCGAAAAAGATGTACAAACTTCATCTTTTGCGAATTTTTCATTTTTAGAAAAACGTTTTTGATGGGTGAAACCAGAAACATTGGTCAAAATGGCTGTTTGACGAACTCGTACTTTTTTTGAGCTCTCAAGAAGTGTTCTAAAGTGCAATCTAATCCGATAATTCTTTTAAAAATTATCGTGATTACAGATGATGACAAAGCCGACGATTACAACAGACAGACACTGTCGTAAAAACCATTTCTTCTCACTCAAGGGGTCTTAAAACGTCAATATTTTATGAAAATTTGAGAAGTTATTTTTCACATGAAACCAATTCCTTTTTCTTGAAGATAAAATTGTAAAAATACTATTCAAAATAGAAAACTCCATTTTTTATCCAGAATATGTTAAATAAGTAAAACACATCAGAATGCAAAATTTTTTGTTTAAGGTTGAATGCAAGTCCCATCACCGTACAAATAGTACACGCAGAAAAAAGTTCCGCATAACATACTGAAAATCCGGTAAATTTTACTTGATTTCCAAGTACTTATATGGACAACTGGCCAGTTAACTGAATGTTACTAGGCTGAACAAGTAACTGTAATCAGATTTGGTAGTTACAAATACGAATACATAAGTGGTACTGACTTGCGGATCAGTAAATTTCACCGAGCCAATTGCTATCCTACACTGTTTCTAAATGCTACAAATGCTTATTATTCTGTTACATTTCCATAGCGTGTAAGAGAATGTAACTTACTGCAACGGTATAGTTTACCAAAATGTTAGTGCTCTTTACGTTTGTCGAATGTCATAATTACTTATAAGACAGTAGCTTTACCGATTTTTCTTAGTGAAAGTAGCATATTCGTTTCGGATAACACAGTTCTTTTGTTTTGGCTACTTTCTTTGCACACTGAGAAAAATGGATTGTAAACGGTAATGAAAAATATGTTACCGGGTTTAATCTTGGACTATTAACTATGGGACAGCGATCTAGATTATTAAAACCATAATCTGTAGATGTTTTGAAAAAAAGATAGTGTCGGATAATATCTTGGATTACAAACTGAAAAATGCCAGATTTAACGCGTGCAAAACAAAAGAAAGATAGATGGGAGAGCTTTGGCACTCAGAAGAGGGGAGGTTTCAGTGGGAACACATACACAAATATTATTATCATACCTCTTTTATGTTCACATATTTTAGTACACAATGCTATACTATTTATAATCACATACGCTTGAAATTAAATTTCAGAATCGCTTTTGGGTTCGAACCCTCTAACTCTACCTATATCTACATTAACTAAACGCATTCCTAACGCCTAAAGCCTCTCGGCTATTCTCGCTTGCCATATTCCGAAATAAATGTCGTTTATAAGCCACTACTGAGTTGGCCAGACTTGGATTCGAGTCTATGAAGCTATTCGGATAACGTCGGAAGCACTCGGACGACATTTTGAAACGAATTATATGAAAAACCGAGAATGAATGTTTTGATTTTACCGAATACTATCCTTACTTTTAACATCCAGGTTTTATGATCCGTTTATCTCACTGCAGTTGGAAATTCCTTTGTTTACACCCAGCGTTGCCGGCACATGTGATTTACACATGAAGGTTATGTTTTCGTTACATGTGCGCGAGTTGAGCGAAAATCCAGATCGGTCAAATCTACTGATCTTTCGTTAATGTGTACTATACTAGTATTGTAATTCAGTTCCAGTGAATGGTACTTATCATCCTGTATTTAATACATATGATAAAGGTATTTTTAACTCACAAGTGACCGAGTTAGATTTACTTTGATATTACTATGAGATTTACGAAACGCTTAGTAATTCCGACATTTCTTTTCAGCTATGTTAACAGTTTTTACTGTTACATTTACTTAAAATCTTTTACTGTTCCCGGTTAGTAAATTTTACCTTTTTTTTTCTGCGTGTAGTATTAGTAGTTGCAATTTAAGGTAAGTTATTAAATTATTTCTGACATACACACATAATGCGAATTCTAAGCCTGTAGCGCACTAAAATTTTCACCATGCGAGCCCATGAAATTTTTTCAAAACAGCATAGCTCGACAGCGCCCCACGGGACTCTACTATTTGTACGGGGATGCGACTTACATTCAACTTTAAAAAATTGCACGTGTGACAGATAAAAATTGCGGTAAAAACGATATAAATGAATTGTATATGTGAAACTATAAAATTTGTCTAAATAACTAAATTTACAAGAGAATAAAAACGGTGCAAAAATTTTTTCAGTAAAATTACTAAGGGGAGTGTAGCGACCTACGATTTTAATACCATATTTTATATATATCGAAAAGGTAATATCACTCAGTGTTCGAAGCCGATTTCAAATTCAGTATTTTTATTCTTACGATTGTAAATTTATTCATAGCAGACTTGAAACTTTCTCTTGTAGTATTTTTTATGCATCTAGCAGTTTCACTGCATACCTTACTCTCCTAGTAAGAGCTGCAGCTAGCAGGGCGGCACGTCCACACCGTAAAACAATAAATTTGCCGGCCTGACCCAGGTCAAGATTCGACGTTGTCAAATTTTGTAGTCAGTATTATAATAGTCTTAACTTTCATCTTTTTTTTCATTGACAACAATGTCGAATACTCTCCAAGGGTTCAGCCCTTTAGCTGTATTTTGGCAGCGACAGGCTCTATGTAACCTCGGTTCGAGCAAAAGGTACACACTATCCTCTCATCGCGGATCGACGCTCTTCCCTTTGTATAACTTAATTAACAAAGTGTGTTTTCTATTTTTTGCGTTGAAACCGCCAGTCTCATCATTCCAAAGAACATTAAGTCTTTCCGACAAGCATCCTGAGAACCATACTGTGGTGACCCTGACGTGATTAAAACACGCAACGCATTTTTATGAACTGTGGTAGAACTTTGTAGTGTTTTTTTGTTGTTGTTGGTGTTGAAAAGTGAAGTGATTTTTTTCCTTATGGTCTCTGCGAGTGATTGTGCACATTACATCTCAGCTGTGCTCCTGTGTTTTTTTTTTATTGTGTTCAGAAATAAAAAATAAAATTCCCAGTAAATAATGGCGTGTGATAACCAAAGTGCAAGCAGTTTACTTACATCGACCACAAGTGTTGACGGTGCTTCAATTAATCGTGTCGCCGTTAGAATTCCAACGTTTTGGGCGCAGGATCCCGAGATGTAGTTCGCGCAAGTAGAGACTCCATTCGCGCTCGCCGGCATCACCACCGAGGACACAAAGTTTAATTATGTTGCCAGCAATCTCGACTCAAAATATGCGATCGAGATACGCGATATTTTAACGTCCCCTCCAGATAACGGAAAATATACCAAGTTAAAGTCGGAACTCATTGGGCAGTTGAGTGGTTCACAAGACCAAAAGACTCGTCGACTCTTGGAACGCAAGGAAATCGGGGACATTCCAAAAAAAGAAAGACTCCTATACCTTGGACTGACATGTACAATTCATTTACATCATTTTTACCACAATGTTTATCCGCCAGACGTCCTATTTGTACAGAAAAAAAATTTTTATACAGTTTTCATTTTTTTGCAAATTTAGTTATTTAGACCAATTTTATTGTTTTACACTTGCAATTCTTTTATATCATTTTTTACCACAATGTTTATCGGTCACACGTAAAATTTTTTAAAGTTTTTTCCTTTGTATTTTTTATAGAAATAAATTCTCACTGATAAGGACTCCAATCTGAGTAGAAACGTTTGAAAATATAAAACTTTGAGTTAAATTTTTTCTGGACCCTAAAGCCAACTAAGAACATCAACAATATTTGAATATTAATACTAAGGGTTGATATTAGTCCTGTTCATTATTAAGGTAAGTTAACTGCAAAAAAATACATTTTTTTCAATTTTTTTTTTTTTTTACAAAATATTGTTATTTGTGTATTTTTAAATGCTTTAGTAAAAAAAGTATAACGATTCGAGGTCTAGGTTAGTCGCTGAGATAATGGGGCTCAAACTTTGACTCTTTAACATGCGCGAGATAGGAGCGTTTAACTTACCTTACACCTAACCATCATTAAGCAACAATAACATTTTTAATAAATAACATTCAGGGTTTTATACAGCCGACTTGATTTCACGTACGCTTCCAATCTGGTTGCGTGTGTGTCGATACCTACAACAGCAAGCTGGAAAAAGGGAACAGTGTTGCCAGATCGCAATACTGTTACGTTTATCTGTTTGAAAGTGACTGAAATTTAAATGTTCTAAATAAGATTATCTATAAATCTGCATGGTGGAGAGATTTGTTTTTTTTTTTAATTTATATTTTCAAGCAGCACAAATACCGACCTTTTTTAAATTTCTCTACCAGAGCGTTTAATTACTACAAATTATAATGTGGAGAGTGCCTATGCATTGCCCATGAATTACGTGTTAAAATAGTCAACTTTAACATTAATTATCTCAGCATCGATACGGTTGAAAAATTTGAAATTTATTTAGCATATAAATAATCATTTTATTTAAATTTAAGCTCCTTTTTTAATAAATTCTATCAGAGATCGATTTTTTTAAATACAACCTTAAATAAGGTCTGCGAATTTTCTATCGACACATTTTTAGATAAGATTTATATTTTCCGCTTTAATTTAAACATAGTATAATACATTGTGTAACTAGGGAAAATGAATGTTTTTTTTCAAAGGGAAAACGTTTCTATCGTCACGGTTACGACTCGTACTGACAAAATCGTCCTCGCTCGATAACGGCATACACAATATTCTACACAACGCAACAAATAAGTTTCGAGACTGGCCGTGGAAAACATCATTGAAACAAGATATCTGAATATTTTTCGATTTTTTTATCCAAAATATTCTCCCCCAGTTTCAATACACATGTCACAGCGATTCAACAGTGATTCAAATGCGTGTTCTAGCTCATTTTTTTGGAATTGCCTCTAGTGCTCGTGTTGTAGCTGTTTTGATGTTCGAAATGTCATTAAGAAAACATCCGTTTAACTTTAATTTCAATATTGGGAATGAGAGAAATCACACGAGGCCAAACCAGGTGAATACGGTGGATGATTCAATACACAGACTTGATTTCGAGCCAAAAATTGACGAACAATGAGTGAGGTGAGACTTGGTGCATTATCGTGCAACAGGGACGAGGTCTCTGGATCACGATATTCGGCTCGAATACGACGGATTCTGGGCATCAGACGCTTCAAAACTTCCAGATAATATGCGCCAGTAATTGTTTGGACAGTTGGAATGAATTCCGTGTGGATGATTCCTTTGCTTTTCGATCATTTCAGGTGTCTGAGCTGAAATTGGCCTTCCTTCACGATTATCATCTTCTAACCACTCTCTGCCTTCCAAAAAACGTTTATGCCAGAGAAAAACATTTTCTGTTTTCAAATAATCATCGCCGTATACGTGCTGTGTCAACCAGAATGTTTCTGATACATTTTTACCAAGTTTTGCGGGAAATTTAATAACCTCTTTATTCCATGTTAGTATTTCAACATCGAGAAAAAAATTGTTTTGGTAGATCTGTCATAACTGTACTATTTATCAATGGATTGGAGCAAAGCTGGTATTACCGGAAAGAGAAATGTCACAGCTTTCAAACACCGGTCTGATCTCATAAATGGTGCTACTAGTTACTCAAATATGTTTCGAGTCTCGGAAATCATTTGTCGAACTGTGTATTCCCGTGTTGCACACGATTTTTTTCTACTGGGGGGTTAAAAAATGGATTTTAACGCCCTGGATGTAGCAATAAAATCCACTTTATAACCCTCTAGTAGAAAAGAATAGCATTGAAAATAAAAAATTCAATTTTTCAACCAAAATATGCGAGATACGAAAAAAATATTTAAATACAAAATTGTTTACTTGGAAGAGGTCTATAAACTTTCATTGAAGCATTTTTTGATAAGATATATACTTTTCTGAATCAGAAAAACAGGTTTGTTTTCAATCCTGTCTGTCCGTCTGTTTCTTGTTACTATAGTGACTGAGAATAAGTTCATAAACTTATAAATTTAATTATAATTTATGTATAAGGAGGTTAGAGAATCAGTCAGACCTTCTAGACATTCAGATGGTCCTTTTATCATTTTTATGATATGGTCAGAATGACTCTCATTTTGATTTTAGCTTGATCATCCGAAGAGGGCCAGACTCACTATTGATATAATCGAATTACTCCTGCAGGATGGTCAAATCAAACACCTTGCTTTGACTTATTTATTCTTTTTCACCACCTAGAGATAGTCTGTCCTATAGTTGACTCTCAAATACAGTCAGCCTGACATTCTAGATATTCACATCAGGCCCTCCAAACTGCAATGTATTTCCGTGTTCCTAATGTTTCGGGAAATTTGGCTAAGAAGTATCGGTAAACATCCGGCGATGGCGCCACATCGACATCAACATAAACGAACTTCGTGTCAATTATAAGACTCATACAAACGCTAACAAACGTGTGGGTAATTCGCGGGACGCCATGTCGATGGCAGTGAAGTTTTGTTTTAAAAATCGAAAAAAGGCACGAAAAATTATTTGGAGGAAATAGCGAAAGGTGTGAAAGAAGAAAAATAAAAAGTAGGTATTTATATGTTTGTAAATATAAGTTTATATGCCGTTTTAAAAGTGTATAGTAGTGCGAGTAAATATTCATAACCTCACTTTCTGCAATATAGAATTGTAATTAATCATTTTCTAAATGTAAAAAATTAAATTTCAGATAAATATGGATAGAACCTGTATAATTATTGGCTGCCGATCCAAAGAAGGCCCGTTTTACCATTTTCCGAATCCAGATTTGCAGAAGGACCGATTTTTAATGTGGCTTTCGGCGTGCGGGAATCCTACTCTTTTCAAAATGCTGTTGAAAAAATTGAAAAAGAAGAGTGTTTGCAAAGAACATTTTGAATTGAATTGCTTTATTGTAAAGAGATTATCTAAATCAGCTGTGCCCATATTAAGATTGCCACGTGCGTACAATATTGAATAGAAGATTAATATTAATAAAAGGGTTACTAACCCTTCGGTAAGCTTAAACCTAGCTTTATATGCCTTTTTATAAAAATGTAAGTAATGTTTAATATACTTCTAATGTGTAAAACATTTTATCTTTTCTATAGGTCCACTGAATGTTCCACATGAGATATCTGTATGGGCTGAAAGTGAACGTATGGATTTAGTTGTTAAGGAAACGGAGATAGACGTGAAAGCAGTAATTCAAGAATCTGTGCTGCTCCTGTGTAAGAGCTGGAGATGTGCAAAATTTTTGAAAGCCCGAGCCCGACGGGCCAAGTCGGGTGAACCTCGGGCTTGTTAAAAAAATGATTTAAAGTAAATATTAATAGACATTCGTTTTGTTTTAGATGAACCTATGAAGGAGAATTTGGATGGTTCTCTGGTAAACTTACTGCCGGCACAAATATAGGATCGAATTTTTAATAGAACTATCGGCCTAAAATTCGCATATAAATTTTTATGGAAATAAATTTTTTTTTAAATGAACATTTTAAGGTTTTTTTATTTTATCCTGCTAAAGTGAGACACATTTTTATTTTACCATATTAATTTTGAAATTTTAAATCGAATATGATAACTTTTGTAATGTATAACTTCTTGGGTAGTCTATAAGAATAAATGAGACATTTTACGTGGAATAAAAGGAATATACTAAAAGCAATATTTCTTTTAATTATATATTAGGTTTTTTTTCAGGTACAAGAGCTTTCACAATGAAGCCTCCTCGTTTTAAACGACCTTGAAGCTTCGATACATCACACTTTATCACAGATTCATCTTGTGCAGTATGTACATTCAAAGAATCATTTTTTATCATTGGTTAAACTTTTATACATCTGCCGTCTGGCAGTTTTACGTAACTTATTTTAGGTAAGTCAGTTTTCAATGACTCATTTTTCTGTCGATACCGCCGTACCTCTTTAAGCAGTGTCACAATTAAGGTGTGCAAACGTTGTTGCGAATTATTTAAATGACTCTTTTGGCTCACGTTGAATAAACTCTAGAGAGATCCTGCACAATGTAAGAAAAAACTGTGTAATTTTGTTACGTAATTGAGTAAGGAGCATGTCATTTAAAAAAGACTTACGTTTCTTCTTCCCTTTTCTACTTCCTGCAGACACTCTTACTTTCTTCTTTGAACTCAAGTTGTTTCTCCCAGGTACTTCATTTTTTGAATCTTGTTTAATAATACGTTTATCCTTTTTAATATTTTTTCGATTTACGTGTGTATTCTTAGATTTAACATCCTGTTTAGATTCCTGTGACTTATTTTTTAGTTGGACAACGTTAAGCGCTGATTGCTCTATAAATAAAATAAAAAGATAAATTTCAAATGTATATTGCTCCGCATTTAGATACGTTTGAATTATCGTCGAAATTTATTTTTTCTGTGTACATAAATTGTAAATCTTAAATATAAATTATTCCGCATTTAAATATAATTTATTGAAAAGAATTTGGGATTAAAATCAAACGTACCATCGTCAATTTCAGCGTTAGGTTTGAAAAATGATGTCGCATGCGATAAATCCACTTTGTCACTAACATTGTGGTATTCGGAAATCAGGGTTTCGTTCAATAATTGACCAGAATAGTCACAATTATCATCGCATTGTGTAGAAACTGGCTTCTCGTTTAACATTTTATAGGAAACGTTTAAATTATCGTTGAGACCTGTATTATTCCGTATTCAAATATAATTTATTGAAAATAATTTGAGAGTGGAATCAAACGTGCCCTCGGCAATTTCAGCGTTAGGTTTCAAAAGTGAGGTTTCGTGTGATAATTCCATTTCTTTATTAATGTTGCGGTTTTTGTCCAATAATTGACGAAAACTCTTTGCATTTTCGTCCCGGTGTACCGGAACCAGGTTTTCGTTTAGTAATTGACAGTAATAATCCTTTCCATTGTTTTTGCGAGATGTCTCTGTACAATGAAAATATAAATGTACGATATCATCTTAAATAAAACAGAATAAATTTATATAAATTTTTAAGCTACACGAAAAACTAAACATATTTCTTTATACTCGATGTACTTGGGAAAATGAAACATATATTTACTAACTTGCAACTTCATTTTTGAGACTGTTGTTTAACGAAGTTTCCGTTACTTGAACCAGTGGTAAGTCAAAGATTCGCCAATTTAGATTAGTCAAAGGTTTCCGATTTGAAACAGGCACCGGTACTTCCTTCTCTTCTTTGTTTTTATTGCCAATATGAATCTTGGTATTTGTATATTTTCTTATAATATGAACATTATATACATAGTAAAAATAATCAGTTTAAAAAATATGAATTTTTCAAAAAACTTGAAAGTGTTCATATAATTCTTTATAATAACTACCTAAAGGAGTTGGTAAATTCAATGTTGGAATTGCGAACTTTGATAATCTCTTATAAATAAAACAGATTTTATCAAAATGGTTGAAACAAATACTTTTTTTAGCAATTTTCTCTAACGAAAGAGATAAATACGAGTCATTGCCGCTCGCTTGAACCCACTCAAAAAGCCGGCCACGTTCCTTCTCGTTAAGAGGACGGGGAAAATGAAAAAAAGGTCCTACATTTAACCTGCAAGAGATCACGGCACATGTTCTGCCCATTTTTTCTCTGAAACATATGTTATTATTTTAATTTGAACATTAAAGTGAATGGCCTTTCCGGTTTTGTAAAGTTGTTTTATTTTGAAAGTACGTCAACGTTTCGACCGATTTTTCGGTCCTTATCAAGACTATAAAAAGGAAATACAAAATGAATATATATAAAAAATTTTTAAAAAATTATGAATATAATAAAAAGATAATATTTATATAATAAAAAGATTTTGTTTTTTCAATATAAAATATAAAATTAAGAGAAGATAAAAGAGAGAAAGAATAATAATAATAATAAACATACCGTGGATGACAAATTTGGTATTTTACTTCCATTCATATTGTTTGATGATAGGTTTAATTTTTATAAAAAATTAAATTTCAAAAAATCTAAGTTTAAAAGCATAAAGTTATATTGTAAAATTATCATCATAGCATATTAGTTGCTATGAGAGTTCGTTAAAATTTTTTTAAATTTTTGTTAGGATAACTGGTGTCAACCTTTTTAGGTTATATTGATCGATAGCGACACCCATAAAATAAATATATAAGAGATAAATTTTGAATGAAATTGTGTAAAGAAATTTTTTGAAATATTAGTTACTTACAAGCAGTTTCCATCATTTATACGTTATTGTTACATTTTTTTAAAATTTTTTTTTTTTTACTACACAAAACTTTGGAAGTAAAATGTCTCCACAATTGTTCATTTGGCTATCGTAGCGTTGTTGATGTTATGGTGCGTTCTCAAGAAAATTAATATGTAATATATCGGTTATTGGTAACATTCAATGGTAATTTTTGAAATTTATGAAATTATACAATTAAAAAGATTAGAAAAGATAAGAGAAAGTAGAAAAGTTATTTTATGGATTTTATTATATTATTATAAATGGCACTTAAATTTTCAATATCTGTTTTGTAATTAATAGAAAAATTTTCTTTTTGAATATAAATCATTTCTAAAATTAATCGTTTTTTTAAAATATTTTCTGTATCTAAAATTTTAGTATTTTTAAAATCAAAGGAATGTTTGTAAGAAGTAGCATGTTCTGCAAGTGCAGTTTTGTTATCTTTATTTTCAACAGATCTAGCATATTCTAGTAATCTATTGTGTAAGAATCTGCAAGTTTGTCCAATATATTTTTTGTTGCATTGTATACAGTTAATTTCATAAATGACATTATATTAAAATTTTTTTTGTGTTCTATCTTTAATTGTTGGAAATAATTTTTTTTGTAAAGAGTTTTCTATTGTAAAGACAATTTGAAGTTTAGTTTTTTTAAAAATTCTGCATAGCTGTTCTTGAAAAGTTTGAATATATGGAAAAGTTATGACTTTTCTACTTTCTCTGTGATGTATATTATAAATTTCACATACTTGATTTGTTTTATGTTGAAATGTTATTAATTTTTTATAACGTTCGAAAATTTTTTCATTTAAAAGATCTAGTGGATAGCCATTTTTTAGTAATGTAGATCGCACACAATTTAAATTATTTATATGAAATTCTTTATCTGATAAGAGTATTGCTCTATCAGTAAGTGAGTAGATAACGCCAATTTTATATGTTAAACAGTGGTTAGAGAAAAAATTGATATATCGACCTGACCAAATTGGTTTTTTGTACCAATTAGTTTTAATTTTATTATCAATAACTTGGATATTTACATCCAAAAAATTGATACTATTATTTATAGATTTTTCTAAAGTGAATTTTAGTTTTTTATCTATGGAATTAAATCTGCATAAAATATCTTCTACTTTGTTTTCTGGTAGACAAATTAAAGTGTCATCTACATATCTGTAATAAAATATAATATTATAAGGTAATTTTTTTATAATTTTTTTCTCTAACTCTTCCATGACAACGTTTGCAGCAGTGGCTGATAGAAGCGATCCTATTGGTAAACCAAAAATTTGTTTATAAAATTCATTGTTATAAGTACAGTATGATGATTCTAAACAAAATTGTAAAATATTATCGAAATGTGTTTGTTTGAGAAAAGTATTGGTTTTTATTTGATTCCATCTTAATTTAACTGATTTTCTAATAAGATTCTAAGAAATATTAGTGTACATGGACACTGCATCAAGTGAGATAATAGTGAAGTTATTTGGTATATAGATATTGGAAATTTTCTTTTTGAATTCAAAACTATCTTTAATATGATATTCAGTATGTCCAACTGTTTTTTGCATAGATTTAGAAAGTAATTTAGATAGGTTGTATAAAGGTGAACCAATGAAGGAAGTGATAGGTCTTAGTGGACAGTTGGTTTTATGGATTTTTGGTAAACCATAGAATTTGGGTGCAATATTGGTGCTACAATGAAGAAATTTAAGTGCCATTTATAATAATATAATAAAATCCATAAAATAACTTTTCTACTTTCTCTTATCTTTTCTAATCTTTTTAATTGTATAATTTCATAAATTTCAAAAATTACCATTGAATGTTACCAATAACCGATATATTACATATTAATTTTCTTGAGAACGCACCATAACATCAACAACGGTACGATAGCCAAATGAACAATTGTGGAGACATTTTACTTCCAAAGTTTTTAGTAGAAAAAAAAAATTTTTTTTAAATTTAACAATAACGTATAAATGATGGAAGCTGCTTGTAAGTAACTAATATTTCAAAAAATTTCTTTACACAATTTCATTCAAAATTTATCTCTTATATATTTATTTTATAGGTGTCGTTATCGATCAATATAACCTAAAAAGGTTGACACCAGTTATCCTAACAAAAATTTTAAAAAAATTTTAACGAACTCTCATAGCAACTAATATGCTATGATGATAATTTTACAATATAACTTTATGCTTTTAAACTTAGATTTTTTGAAATTTAATTTTTTATAAAAATTTAACCTATCATCAAACAATATGAATGGAAGTAAAATACCAAATTTGTCATCCACGGTATGTTTATTATTATTATTATTCTTTCTCTCTTTTATCTTCTCTTAATTTTATATTTTATATTGAAAAAACAAAATCTTTTTATTATATAAATATTATCTTTTTATTATATTCATAATTTTTTAAAAATTTTTTATATATATTCATTTTGTATTTCCTTTTTATAGTCTTGATAAGGACCGAAAAAATCGGTCGAAACGTTGACGTACTTTCAAAATAAAACAACTTTACAAAACCGGAAAGGCCATTCACTTTAATGTTCAAATTATAATACCGGTAACAACATATCTACAAGTTATTATTTTAATACCTCATTGTTTACTATAATATTAAACATTAAAGAATGGGAAATTTCGGTTAGATTTTTATTATGTATATTTTTTATCTTTTACACTGAGAATATTATAAAATACATACCTTCATGAAGTGCTTTTTAAACTTACTAATTGAACACTGCTACACAGCATGTCATTGCATATTAAACATTTGAATAAATTGTAAACAAAGTTTTCATCACAAACACTAAAAGACTCTCTATCATTGATAAGAAGCTCACTTGTGTTGAGGTGGACGTGGCGCCATCGCCGGACTTTTACCGGTACTACCATTAGGTACGCGAGAATACATTGCAGTTTGGAGGGCCTGATTCACATTGATCTTCCATTTTTCTTCATATACGTATAATATTTTGCAATTAAAATTCATTCACATACATATTTTTTTATCTTAACAAATTTATAGTTGTATAGTTAATATATTTTCAAAAGATTATTGTACAATAGTTGCTTCTGTACAAAGCAATGACAGTTGAATATCAAAATTTTATAAAATTAATAAAATTATAAAATCGAGCCTGCGAGAGAGGGGAGAGAGAGACTTTTGACTTCTCGTTTTTGCCAAAAGTGGCGGCTAAATATTTCTTCGTATTTTTTTCAATGAAACATGGTACGAATTTCAGCAAGATTCCGTGTATAGCTCGTTAAAAAAGAATCGCAAAGAAACCATGATTTTTCAGCCTACACGGAGAAAATTCATTTGCGAAAATGTAATCAAAACTTGAGCAAAGTTGGGACATAGTGGCTTTTAGTTGAAGTTAAAATTTTTTTTGCGTATTTATTCAATACCGAATAATCTGATCTAATTTGACCCAGACTGGTTACAAAAAAACCATTTTTATGTACTTTAATACAAATCTTTACTATCGCCTTCAAAATAGGCTTCTTTTGAGCCAATACAAGCATGCCAACTGTTAATCCTATTTTCCATAAACTTCTCCCGCTCAAACTTCACACGACTGTCGAAGACGGTGTTACCAACCTAGAAAAAAAACTTTTTACCGTTTCAGTTTACGCGCGCGGTTTAACTGGACCAGTCCGGGTCAAATTTGATCAGATGGTATTGCAATATTGTAGCAGATCCAGGTTTCCAAGTCATGTTCTGATTGATAGTTGTTTCAAATATCTGAAACACCAATAAGTGTTTTTTAAGTAATCGCTATAAGATTTAAGAGTAATGATATATGCGTTGAAGAAAAGTAGTTCTACGATTTCTACCGAATCCCGATGGCTAATCAAATTAAAATCCAGATAAGACAGGGGAGCTTATGAATAAGAAAATAGAACTCGCTCTCACATATATTTTCAATACGTACGAAAAAATTTTGTTTAGATATAGATAGATACATAACACATCACTCAATAAGTTTTCGGTCTGACACATAGATGGCACCACTCTTGTCAAATCCATATGATTTCTGGATAGTACCAACCTTCAAACGTTATGTGTCAAAATTTCATGAAAATCTGACATTTAGTTCAGAAGTAACAGAGGTTTTGGTGAAGCAACTTTTGTCATTTTCAAAACAATGGATAAAAAAGAGTTTCGAGTGTTAACCAAACATTGCTTTTTAATGGGAAAAAATACTGTTAAAGCAAAGAAGTGGCTTGATAAGCGTTATGGGCAATCTGCACCAGGGAAATCAACAATCATCGACTGGTATGCCGAAATTAAACGCGGGCGTACAAACACAGATGACGCTGAACGCTCTGGTTGCCCAAAATCAGCAGTTGTTTCGGAAAACATAACGAAAGTCCATAAAATAGTTTTGGGTGATCGTAAATTAAAGTTGCGTCAGATAGCTGCAACCTTAAGGATATCAGAAGGTAGTGTGTTTATAATTTAACACGTATCTTTGGGGATGCGTAAGTTGTTTTCGAAGTGGGTGCCGCGTTTGCTCACATCCGACCAAAAACAACAACGCATCGAGGATTCAGAGCGCTGTTTGGAGCTCTTCAAGCGAGGTAAAAAGGATTTTCTGCGTTCGTATGTGAAACTGAGGCCTATTTTGAGAGCAAAGACGAATCATTCTACGAAAAAGACATCGAAAAGTTAGAGAAGCGTTGGAATGAATGTATTACGCTTGAAGGAAACTATGTTGATGAACAAAGTCGAATTTATCAAAAAAACTGTGTTTTTCTTAGTTAGACTAGAAACTTATTGAGTGATGTGTTACTTTATTAATCCTGGAAATCACCAAAGGACCGTAGCAGAAAATACAATGTACTGCATCAGCATGCAATAATAGCAGAAAATATAATACACAGCAGCAAGAACAAGGGACAAAGTATCGGGAAAAAATATAGATATGATTTTTAAGAATATTTTACAGAAAACTTTATGTAGAGCTTTAGTATATATCTTTGGTCATTAAAGGCAACATGGGTTTACAATCAACATGCGAAATTGACTTGCTTTTTATAATACTCTTACCATAGAGGATTCATTTGAGCGTATCCGAGTTCAAACTGTTTCTCAATTTTATTTTATTCAGGTTGAATTGGCTAAATATTCTCTCACAGTTAGCTGATGAGCATGGAAGCACGTTAACTCTGTCAATTATTTGCAGAATCAATGGGAATTCAGCAGAACCATCAGCGAATTCGGCTGCCCTCACTTTTTGCCAAAAAATTGTGTCGTATTTATCTATGTCACGCATGAACATTTTCTTCGTTTTTTTTCAACTCTACGTGGACTTTTTAAGGTCAAATCCGAAAAAGTAAGCAAATTTGGATATGTTTCGTGTTTCCTTTAAAATTTCGGGCTCAATAAAACCGAGCTGCTTCAACATTTTGACGCTTCGTTCTATGAAAGGAAAGCGTTTATATATCTCGTTGGCAAGAGTATTCAAGAGCTGACGGCATTTGCTATGGAATATATTAATTTCAGCAACGGAAATGCTTGGAAGCAGGCAAGCGAGATCTGCAGCCACTAAAGGACCAAGGTCAACTTTGTATAGTGACATTCAGTTTCTTTCATTGTCCTTCGTAATTCCTGCAAACTCAATGAACTTGGGATCGGTTCTATCTACATAGTCCTCATTTAAGTAGCAGGAGACTATAGTTTTGAAGAGAGTTTCCATTTCCTTATGCAGCAGATGAATTTTGGGCTTTTCTGTCTGGAATTCCTCGTTCCTTTTATAAACTATAGGAAGCACAAAATTCAAGAAATGCAAGTAAATAATTGTCCACCGCAGCCTGAGGCGATCTAATATTCTTTTCGCATCAACGTTTTTTTCTTTACTTTCTACCTCGAAACATTTGAGCAACGTATCGTATTGTTCGATGAATCTACTCACTGCAGAGATAGTCCAAGCAACAGGGAATTTGTTATGAATAATTTAGGACATTATTTATGTCAGAAAACGGACTGCGCCATCGGAAGAAAGGTTGATCTAGAATAACTGTGTCATGTTCTAGACAACGAAATATGATTTAAAAATTTTTTATTAACATTCAAGACCAAAAAATCGCACTTTTTTTAGTTTTTTGTTTATAACATTAAAGGTAATTATTCAATCTTAATGATATCAATTGGAAAGTTGTAGACAGTCGAATTGCGAATAAAATGAGCTATCGTGTGATCTGATTGGATAATTAGAAGCGGAGAAAATTTGGAAAAACCGGGAAATTCAGCTTTTGTTAAACAAATAAATATCTCAGTTAATTTTCAACTTTTTAGGTTGACGTTTGGTGGAAAAGTAGCAGACTTTATGCTCTTCAAATGTGTAAAAAAAGGACACTTTAAGATAATACGTTTCCGCGCTATTGACACTTTAATTTATTTAATTCGTTAATTGTAATATGTCTGCTTGCCGCAAAGGTGGTCCGATTTTCATTTTGAAAACGGCTTTTAAAAATATAAATCAAGTACAACAGAACTTCAATCTTGGTTTTTCGCTAAAATGTTGCAAAGTTTATTTAAAAAAGCCCCAAACATAGCTTCAAACGCCTGAACGCAGCAAAGTGACTCAGTGAGCCTACTCGCCTTCTCCCCCCACCATTGTCACTTTGTTGCGTTCAGGCGTTTGAAGCCACGTTTGGAATGTTTTTTAATAAAGTTTGCAACATTTTAGCGAAAAATCAAGATTTACGTTCTGTTGTGCTTGATTTATATTTTTAAAAGCCGTTTTCAAAATAAAAATCGGACCACCTCTGCGGCAAGCAGACATTTTACAATTAACCCATTAAATAAATTAAAGTGTCAATAGCGCGGAAACGTATTATCTTAAAGTGTCCGTTTTCTTATACATTTGAAGAGCATAAAATCTGCTACTTTTACACCAAACCTCAACCTAAAAAGTTGAAAATTAACTGAGATATTTATTTGTTTAACAAAAGCTGAATTTCCCGGTTTTTCCAAATTTTCTCCGCTTCTAGTTATCCAATCAGATCAAGCGACAGCTAATTTTGTTCGAAATTCAATTATTTACAACTTTACATTTGACACATTAAGATTGGATAATTACCTTTAATGTTATAAACAAAAAACTAAAAACAGTGCGATTTTTTGGTCTTAAATGTTAATAAAAAATTTATAAATCATATTTCGTTTTCCAAAACATGACACAATTACTCCATGACCAACCTTTCTTCTGATGCCGCAGTCTGTTTTCTGAAATAAATAATGCCCTAACAAATTCCCTGTTGCTTGGACTAAGCTTAAAGAGAGCTATCTTACTTTTATAGAGTTTTTGAGTTGTCTTTCAGGGATCTTGTTTATGACTTGAATTTTGCTCAATGCTATTCTCGTATTGCTTCTGTGTTCTAAATAACAAAATGTATAATTCTCGCCAACGAATGAAAAATGCATTTTATAGTAAAAAAATGTGGGATGTCCTTAAATTTGGCAGCGACTAAATTGTTTACACCAAACATCACGCTGGCTCCATCCGGCGCAAAGCCCACCATATTTCTTTTGTACGGAATATTATTTTCCTCAACGAATTCCACTATAGATTTCTATAAAGCGTCGTGTATTCCGTCTTCAACCTGCAACAAGGATAGCTTTTTAAATAAAACTTCAAATGTGTAGAAAAACAGATACACTCATTTTATTTCTTAGAGTTAGAGCAAAAAATCACAATTTATTACCTGTAGAAGGCGTACAAATTCATCTCAAACACCATCGTCATCTACTACACGGGCACAGAACCAGATGCTTTTTCGTTTGAATATCGGTAGATTCATCGATTATCAACGAGAAGAGCTTCCCAGAAAACAAAAAGCGATAGGCTGAAATCGCTGTGAATTGCGTATTTTAAAATTGCAAATTCAAAATATTTTCGTTTAATTGTGTTGTGGGCATTTGAATCGGTAAGCTTTTTTAATCGGTAATTTCACCCCAGACCGATTAAATCTTTACTTTGTTAAATTGTTTTCAAGCTTCTTCCATTCGTAAAAATTTGTTTTACTGATGTTAATCGTCATTTCACAATTGAGACGAACAATTCATGAAACGTATCTTGACGATTAAAATTGTATGTACTGTGTCACTTAATCGTAAAACTACGATTCAACGTCATTGAAACAAATTTTTACGATTGAAAAGTCCTGAATGCAATTCAACAATGTTTCGATGCAATAGTTTTCAAACAAAAAAGTAGAGTCAGAAACCTTCAATCGTAAATTTTAAGATACGCAATTCACAGAAATGTCAATCAATCGTTTCTTTTTTCCTGGGTTTCCCTGCAGAGCTGATACGATTTTTCCAAAACTGTATTTTCGGATGACATTTTGAATGAGAGCTGTGCACTTAGTTCGATCACATGTTACTTTTGTCTGCGTGTCCTTATGGAAATCTGTATTTTTTATAAAATTCATTAAGTTCTCAGCGATAGCGATAGGGAGATTTTTTTGTATGGTGAACATCGCAATTTGAAGCTCTAATTCTTGGACCCGATTTTTGAGGTTACCCGCCTTTTTGCACGAGGAAGAAAAAAATATTACTCGACTAAGTTGCATGGTCGAACCCTAAAAATAAAACTTGCTTTCAATAAAGGTAAAAAATATAGTCTAACAAAATTTTTTATAAGTTCACATAAGTTAGCGCCCTTTAATTACGAGAGCCAACAATTTTTGCCAGATTTCCAAATTTCCATAAGGCATCAAGATATTATTGATAAAAATGAAAACAAATTCATTAACATTATGATATGAAAAAAAATATTTCTAGATAAAATTTCAAAAATCTTGTAGGCTAATTTTTACATGATATCTTGTATTAGCCTCCTCTCTCCAGCCCCTCCTCCTCGTCGAAGTAATCTAACGTAATATTTTCACTACCACTCCCTGCCTCTCGCACTGCACGTGCACACATGGTTAATGTATAATACATTGCCTCAAATAGTATACGGGAAATTATAATAATATTTTATTATAATATAAATATAATTTATTATAATAATATATAAAAAAACAATCCTGATATTTTTTTACTAATGCTGACAAAGGTAACCTTACTGTTTGTCTCAAAAAATCGACTTATAATACAAAAATGACTGACCTTCTCTCAAATACTTCCACCTACATACATCCCAATAACAAGAAATCCTTTGAAAAAATTACAAAGCAGTACTTCTAACATTTTAAAGAGACTCAATGATAATGAATTTTTGAAATATAAATTCCACAATAATCAACTTACTCTAAACAACACTGTATTAGCTAAATGCTATGGCTTACCTAAAATCAACAAACAAGATACACCTCTTCGTCCCATAATTTCTTTGATCAATAGTCCCACGCATTTTTTAGCAAAAATACTATATGATGAATTAAAAGACAGTATAAAAGTCTCACAATCACATTTAAATGACAGTTTAGATCTTAAAAGAAAATTGGAAGATCTCGTTGTAGATGATCATCTTCTGCTTTCACTAGATGTCAGTTCATTATTCACAAATGTACCCTGTGATTTGGTCCTAACGAGTTTAGACCGAAAATGTCAGCTTATTCATATTAACTGTAGAATTTCATTTGATGAAATTATAAATTGTACTAAATTTCTTTTCGAAAACACATACTTTACCTTTAATAATAATATTTATTTGCAAATTTTTGGCACTCCAATGGGTTCACCAATTTCACCTCTATTCGCAGACATTGTCATGGATGATTTGGAAAATGATTGCCTACGAATTTTAAAAGACAAACATAATTGCTCTCCTTTATTTTATTACAGATTTGCAGATGACCCTGTTCTGTGTGGTTACAAAACCACTGACACTTATCTTTTTCGACTTATAATCTTAGACATATTACAACTTCTGATATAGCGAAATTCAAAGAGCGTCGAAAATTATGCAATATAATTTAAAATTAATGATTTAATTAATTTAATTTAAAAATTTTTAAAAAATTTAATTTAAAAATGACTGGATCAATGTATTCATAGAATTTTTTATTAAGCGCTTCTACATTTTGTAATTACATCTTTTTTTTATTCTATATTTGTATTCGTTGGAAATACATGCTCAGCTATGGGATAATTAATTTATTCCGAAAATTGCACTAGATGAGTTTTTGATATTATTTATTTCATAAAATCGTGCTTAAATAATCTCTACAGTTTCATTTTATGTGTAGTGTATACAGAATATTAGAAAATTTAAATTTTCTCCTCATTCCGCACGTGATATTATCATAGAGATATTATAGATAGAGGAGACATGCCATAGGCCGCTCTGTAAGTGGCAACGTCAGTCTGCAAACTCGGTGAGAGCGAAAGAGAGAGACGATAAGTGGTTTTTTCTGTCTTTGTCTACGCGTACCGCGCTAGCTTCGGCGTTAGCGAGAGACAGCCTAACCCGAAATTCACTCTCTCTCTCGCCCGAGCTGACAGGCTTCAGGCTGGCATGTCTCCTCTATCTATAATATCTCTATGGATATTATACGTAAAAAGCGATATTCTTTTGTTTCTTCAAATAAATATGTTCGTACATATGTCTAAAAATATTAGTCAACAAACCGTTCAACTTGTTGATTACATCTCAATGCAAAGTAAATGTATTTTTTTTTAATACGTGCACGAGAACAACGGGCGCGTGAGCGACTTTGTTAAGCACGCGTGTCGAAGCGCGTTCCGCGCTCTCAGTAAAACGTTTCTATCTCATCAAGTATTGCTCCAAGCAACATCACTTTTTCCCAAAAACTTTTTCAAACAATCCTCACCAACTCTTCCGCTGGAAGTTTTTCCTAGCGTCAATAGGAAAAAACTTTCTCGCATGTCGAAAAAAAATTGATTGATTTCCAACCGCTGATGATAAATTAATAAATAATAATAATAATATCATATTTTTCGAAAATCCTATGACTTCGGTGCCGAGTATAGCGTCATGGCAATTTACAAACCAAATTTCAACAAAATCGATTGAATATTAGTTGAGTTTCAGCAATTTTAGTTCCAAACGGCATTGATTTTAGAAGGTATGAAAAAACCTATTGTTTATTTTACAGTGAATAAACAAATTATCAGCGAAGAAAATTGATATAACAAAAAAGATGCGCTTTATTGAGCTGAACATCACAGTATTTTTTGTTTAACGTTTTTTTGAAAAAAAAAATTTTCGCCTCGGTTTGGAAAGTGGACAATACTTCTACCCATTTTCGAGCGGAGAGGCCCTTATTTGATCGGTGTGCTCAATTTTACTATTTGGTGTTTTTTTAATTTAATAAAGCCTGATGAGGTTGGCAAACCCATATCCAACGAAACGTCGCAACAATTTTGACATTATGAAGAGTTTTCTTCCTTATATTTGATCCTCATTGATCGCAAACCAGCATCCTTTATAATATAATAATATACTTAATAACTGCTTACTTTTTAGATTTTTTGCCTCCGCCGGTTGTTTTTTTGCTACTCTAGGATATTTTTCTTCTATAGAGGACAGAATAAATGAAATTAATATACAATATTATCAAAATTAAAGAGGTTAGAAGAAGAAATTCTAGGAAAACTCTTATTTCGTCGAAGTCTTGTTGGAGGTACTTGGCCTCTCCTTAGATGCTCTGCAATCATAATCAGATTCCATTTCTAGTAAATACGATTATATATATTAAATTCTAAAAAAGGCACTTAAATTCGCAGGTGTTCAGAAGGCAAACGAATGCGCGACATTCATTGATCAATTGCAATGCGATTCCAAACTCCAATTCGTAAGTATAGCGGGATCCCGGGCGAGCTTGTTAAAGACTAGTAAGGGCACTTCAATACTGATTAGCTGATTTCATGCGGAAACGAAGAATTTTGTGTGGGATTAAACGCGGTGCATAGCAAAGTGTATCCCCTCTCTTGCCTACTAGGAAATGCCAGTCCGCTGGCTCAGGAGGTTCCGCTTTCCAAGGGCTCAATTGCAAATTCCAAATTATTATTGTGCCTAAGAAATTTATGTGAAATCTAAATCCTGTGTAGAGTTTTCAAATTTTATATAATACACTTTTCAAGACTTCTGTTATTTAAATTTTGATGGAATCAATTTAATTTTAAAAAATTATAAGTGAAAAAGAAAGAAGTAATTAAATACACAGGTCAACGTTTTATCTACTATGTAACACCAGAAACGGATTGGCTCTACAAAGATTTTATAGGTCGCTGATTACGATGAGAGGGTCAGTTAAACTCCATCACGTCAGGTTCAAGGTCATTTGAAGGTCAAGTGTACAATTAAATAAGTTCCCAATGAACGGTGCGTCGTGATTTTCGCAACGTGAGAGTTAATTCAGCATAAAAATATCATTATCGAGAATAGGAGGTGAATTATCGTTGATCACTGAAGCATCTTCAATTGTTGGATTAGTATGAGAATACAAAGAGGATAGCAATGCAAGTTGAGAAATTTCTTTTCTGCAATTTACACACAGTTTCGCATCGATGGGTATACTGGGATACTTGTTTTGAAGAGTTGCAGAAAGTGTTCTTAAACTGCACGGATTACGCTTGTGATTTTCTTTAGAAAAAGGATTGTAACAACGACGACCCAAGCTGGATCTTCTTGGCATAATTGAAAATTAAGCAGAAGAAAAAGCTAAGTTGAGGCACTGAATAACAATGCGAGTCCAACAACGGAAGGTGGGTAAGTGTTCGCAATATAGTATTCAAGTAATACTATGTCCATTTTGAATAATGAGAAAAGTAAATGAGAATAAATAATATACGGGAAAGTACTAACCTGCAGTATTATGACGCCGAAATATGCCGAAGCTAAATCGCATAAAAGCAATTTCTGATCGATAAATAATTGGCAATTATAGCAACTGACAATGTATTTTGTTGCGAGAAAGGTATCAAAGACATCCATCTAGTGGTCAAATATGTGTACTAATTTTTTCGGCGGGTTTTTCAAATTCTCTCTAAAGTCTTAAAAATGAAGTATGGACATAAAAGTGGATTTTACTTGTCCAATAAAAAATAAAAATTATTATCCGTGAAATAATTTATAACGATAATAATTATTTGGTCAAAAAATGCAGTCTGTAGTCGATTATTTGTAGTCGACTAGAAACCGTACATTCTGAATTTGAAGCACGGGCGCTCGCGAGGCAGAAGCCGCGTGCAAGGAGTGTTATATATCTCCACCAATTTCTTTCGCCCCACTTTCGACCATCGCTCATTTTAAGGAAAAAAAATCAAGCTTTTTTTAAACCTAATTTTGGAGTGAAAATTAACGGCCGCACTTGGAGAAAAACTCAAAAATATCTAAAATTAAAAAATGAAGCTCAAATACTTTTTTTTATTTAAAACCATTGGCTTCAGCGTAAAGCTGATGAAAAAACGTTTCTAAGACCTCCATAAAAAAATTAATTTGGATAACTTTTGTAGAAGTTGTGGTTAATTGAGTATCAGCGTGTGCGGTAAAAGTTTGAAAATTCGATCCCCTGTATACTGACAACCCTTCGTACTAGAGACTTTCTCTTAGGGGAATTAAAAGTGGTTCATGAGGACAATAATTTTGGGGACTTTCAAGGAAATCGGGGACAAAAAGTTTTTAGCCGGGTACACTTGACGAATTTTGCCCCATAACTAGATTATGTGAACACATTCTCATCATGACACTCGCGCTTCGCGCTCGATTTTCTGTATACATTTCAGTAACTTTTTAATAAACATATCACATATTTAGGCTGTGAAATAGAATTTTTTCAATAGTGTGTCTTATAATCAGATCATAAAATATACACGGAAAAAAAGTGTAGTTGTGACAGCAAAGTTATTCTTTGCGACAGTTAAACGTTTAGCTGGTAACGAACGAGCGAATGAAGGAATATCTCGGAATCAGCCATAGTGAATATCCGTAACCACTTTAGCTATTCTAGCGATATTCTATAGTCGAGAAAGGCACTGTTTATAGCTAGAACTGAGATTTTACAATTATAAATGAAGGCTAATTGAAAAGTATAGCCACCGCAGTTATAACCTTAAGAATATAGCAATAACAAAATAATGTTGAGTCATTTGTAGGTTATGCGACACGATAAATATTTATGGAGTATAAGCAAATAAAAATATGACATAATTTTTCCGTTCATCAATTGTATATCAGCGTGAATTAGTTTTTCTTTATTTCTCTCTTCATGAAAATGATTTACAATAAAAAATTGCAAGCAGTTTGTAAACATACATATTTTAATTGCAGTAAGTAAAAAGACATGAAAATGGAAAAATATGCAAAACTAACCTTCAAATACGGGAATGTACTTATCCAACTTCCACTGTTGGAGAATGTTGCGTACATAAGAATCGGCTATCGTTTAACAGTTTGCTTAGTAATAAATATGATAATAATTAACTCAAAAGTACATTAAAATAAGAGAAGGCCTTAATGTACATAGGAGATTGCACCGGTCAACGAAAAAAGCAAAAAAAAAGCACTATAGATAACCTTACTATAGTTTCCGTAAAATGTCGTGACGTAACTAAATTAGAGCATGAACGGTTCAAGAAATAAGTGGGCCAGCTTTTGAATTTGAGTTTCATTTCGAAAAATCATAAGTTTACTTACCTTTAATACTTTAAAATTACAGTAATTTACACTTTAAACACTGCACTTGAACTTTAGTTGTCATTTTAAATACATCACCACATAAACTTGTAGGGATTTACAATACTTTTATAGCTAGCATAGAGATATTGAAATTGACAATAGCTGATAAACAAGTTGCTGCTATGGGAATATATATTTCATTTATACTTTTTACCTAATTCTACCATATTGGAAGCATATGCAATTTGTAGAAAATAATAATTTCTGTTATTCAGCAACTGTGTGAAATGTGCTTCTTCACCTAAACAGTTTATACAATTTGACGAAAGTTTTATATGATTTGTACACATTAATTCTTTGAAATTGGGATCATTCTTCATTCGCTCGGTCGCCTAGTTAAATTTTCTTCCGTGTACATTCTGTCGAGAAGTGTCTTAATAAGAATTTGTAGACCTTATTTGGGCAAATCATTTTCCATCTAAACGTTTTTCTTGTATCACATATTTTGTCTAAAAACTGGAATTTTTGGAATTGAAAAAAAAAATATATGTTTTATTAGAAACTATGTGTGAGCAAAATTGTAGATCTTTTTAAAACGAACAACTTTGCATTCTTACGTTTTTTCGTATTTCACATATTATTGTTTGAAAAAATTGAATTTTGGATTTTCAATCGTATTTTTTTAAATTAAAAAGAAAAATATACAAAAAAATATATAATATAGATATAAATATATCTTATGAGAAAATGTTGCAATTCAAATTTGTGAATCCTAATGAAGAAAATAATTTTGTATGATAACTTTTTTTCATATCTCGTATAATTTAACTGGAAAATGGAATTTTGATATTGACTTTTTTCAAGTTTTAACATGCTGTAACATTTCTAATTTTGGTTCAATCAAAGAATGTTATAGAGAAAATTTGTAGAGACTTATGAGCACTATCAAAAACCAGTATTAGAATTTTTAATTTTTTCAAGAACACTGTCCTGTCGAGGATCCCTCTCGTTACCAAGGGTGAAATGTGACTAAATCCCCCCCCCCCCCATTTTAAACAAAAACCCAAAGGGAAGTCCCTAAACTAAAGATCCCAACCGAACGTCGTGGGAGAGGGTAATTATTTTGATACCTGCTCGACGTTAACCTTAAAGGTCAGCGCAGAGCCTACTGAGATAAGTAAACGAACACAAAAGAAAACAACCGACAAAGACCGCGCTTTCGCTAAATGGTTCAAAGCACCCGAACACATGCCCTTAAGGGGGTCTCCTCATCAGTGGCTCATAAAAAAGGTGGTTTTTTAGGATTTTTTTTAAACATGAAAACAGCAAGAGAAACAAATGATCTTTTGCGTATCTTTAAGCATATATTTATTCAACAATAAAACGTTTTTTCAATGTCAAAATAAATAAAAATGGCGGATTTATCAACAATCTCGCGTAGCAGCTCGCCGCGGACAACTCAAACTCCGTGAAAAATTCAGCCCGTAATTTTTACCTGAAACAAAAAATTAAAATACTTCCTTATTCGGAAGGCTTTTCTGCACAGTATAGTCTACTATGGTGATTGAAAGTTGAAATTTGAATATTTTAGTCATTTTTTAATAAAGTACTCGATTTTTCGGCCTTTTTTTAGCAGTAAGTGCGTTAATAACATTGTAAAAAGAGATTTTTTAATACATTTTTTAACTTAGTCTGTGCACAATTAAATTATCTAAAAAACAGTGTTTTACTTGTATACATAGCTTTTATAGTTTTTTTCTAATCGTGCACGGAATTTCAAAAAACATGGTTTTCATAAAATAGGCTTTAAAGTTTTTCGAAGGAAAAAAATCAAATTAAAGGTACTGTAACTCATAAACTAATTTGAGTTGGACTTTGAAACTTTGCAAGAATATTCTCAGATAATAATTCTAACGGTTGAAGCAACAACAAAAAAATCGATTTTTTTATGCTGACTGATGAGGAGACCCCCTTAATGATAAAAGTACTGATTTCATTGTTATAAATTTTTAAGTAAGCAAACCTAGAGCTAATCTGCTATTCCAGGCCCACACAATTCACCTTCCTCTTCTTCGAAGAGTGCCTGCTGAGCCGTTAAAAAATGTAAAGAAAAAAAATCGAAATTTTCAAAATTCCAAACTAGTTGTGTCCCTTAAAAAATGATGCAAAGAAAATTTGCATTCTTTGATTTTTAGCATTTTTATTTGTATTCCAAAAAGTCAAGGTTACTTGTGTGTATCTTGAAATAGATTTGTACTACTGTTTTTTATCGATAGAAAACTAGTCGGTCGTCCGTAAATAAGTAGTATGAGTATAAGTTGTGTCGTCCAAGGAGATAAGGCAAACAAATGCACATTTAGGTGTCAAGGTACGTGTCACTTGAGATACTACGGTAATGATTGAGCTTCTCTTTGTTGTATCTCAAAATGTACTTCAGCCTTTTCAGCATTTTCCTCGAATGACTTCTCACAGTTGCTACAGAATCATGTATACGTACTACCATTTCCTTGCGGGTTGCGTTCATGTTGATGCTTCGCGAGACCTAATTATTCTCCTAAAATAACTTTCGCTTTTTCTTATCGTCTTTTACTTTCGAAAGATAAGCATAGAGATTTTCTAAACTAATCAGTTTTTAATTATATACCACCCACCAAAAAATGGAGAAGAAAGCAGAAAGGGTATTGAGGTGAAATAAAGTATGTGTATAAAGTGATAGATCCATATTTTTGATAGTGAGAAGGAAATTGAGATTTATATAATAAACTTAACACTCAAAAACTTGAGAGAAAAATTTCTGATGAATAATGAAATTATTAAGGTCTAAAAATATACATAATCAGTCTTGAAATCTCTACACAGAAAAACTTGTTTGAATCGAATATATTTTTGTAATGTTATGCGCTTGATGGAAGAAAAATATATGCATTTTCTATATACAACTTCTTCATAGTTTCATGCAACTATTGAGACTACTTCGAAGTGTGCAAGTCAGAGAAGGGATCAAATAATTTTTATAATCTATAAAAACATTCGAACTTTAAATTTTTTGGGAACTTTGAATCCTACACGGAGAGATTTTTATATTAATTCCTACCGTCGGAAAATATGATTTTTTACTATGTTCCATTTGAACAGTGGACCATACTGACATTACACCAAATTTCAGTAGGGTACATAGCAATTCACGGGATGATGAGAATGATATGAAAAGTTAAAGTGAATGATATATAACATAGTAAAATATAGCCTTGTCCCTACAAAAAGTTTCTACGGTTTACAATGAAATTCAACATTCATTTATTGTCATATTTTACTATGGTCCATTGTAAACTTCCAAAGCAGACATTGCTGGCTCCACTATACACCTAATGAAATTTTACTCTTAATACTCCGTATTTCATTATAAACAGTTTTAAAACAAGCAATGCGATTTTGTTAAATTTTTTTTGAGAATTTCAAAAAAGATCTCAAATAGAAAATTTATTTTCTACTTGATAGATCAAATTTGAAATTTAATAATGTTTCCATTTATTCAATATTTTGATACCCACGTTCTAATATGTCGTATCCCACAATTGGAAAATTTTTCAGGAAACGATAAAAACGTCTTGCTAGCACAAATAAATAAATGTAAACAAATTTTTGTTTTATACGTTCATAAAAATGCATAAATAATAATAATTAAAGCAAAAAAAATTATTTAAATAAATTTTATGATATTTATGTGGGTTACGCAAGAAGAAAAAATTAAAATGTATTTTAGAAAGAAAATTAATTTAATCGTTTTATAATTAAATATTGTTTCATCCCATACGTAACATTTTTTTCTCTTATTTTGTATTGTTTAATTCATAATTATTATAATATAACATTATTGATACATTTTATTTTTACTATCTTTAATATTGCTTAAAACATTATGTTTTTCATTTTAAGTACTCTTAATTTTTTTTTTTTTTACTTTAGGTACATTTTCTTGCTGAGATTGTTGAAAATTTCTTGTCCTCTTTCGTCTGGTATTATCACAATTTTTTTTATAATTAATATCATTATCTTCAGGTTTTTAAAATCTATTATTAGTACGCAGTACTTTGCTTTTAACACCAAGATTAACTTGATTAGCTTTTCGTTTCTTACTCTTAGTCAGTATCACCAATATATTTTATATTATCATAGAAGCAGTGCAGCAACACTTTTTTTAATGCCTGTAATTGTTGCCATTTACTTTTAGTTATTTTTAATCGATCTACAAACAGAGGTTTCAGCGGATGCTGTAGATTTGATTGGAGTTCTAAAAATTTTATTTGTAATTACCTTCTTACTCATTTTATTAAATAATTTCTCAAAATAAACTTAAGACTAATCACAAAATAAAAATTGACTGTCACATCGATGGCGCTGACTTAACCAATGGATGTGGGATACGACATATTAGAATATTTATTTAAAAATATTAAATAAACAATTTGACTCACAAGATTTTAATATAAGCTGTAAAACATTATTATTAATCCATTTTTCAAAAAAAGTCAATTTCTCAAATTTTGTGGGATACGACATATTAGAACGTGGGCACCGATTTAAAGAATTTGAAAATCTTACTGTGGAAAAAAAGACGCTTTCGACTGCGCTGGGCATTTATTGAGATATTTATAGAATTATCGCGAGAGATTCATTAGTTAATCGTAACAGTGTTTTGATCAATGAATTTATTTAAATTTTCATGGTATATTAAATAATAAGTATAAATGGAAACAAATTAACATATAATAAATTGAGGATCAGAAATTTCATATTTTATTTCAAAAAAATCAAAAATGTACACTTACCTTTTCATTCAAAAACATTTGAAAATCGCATGTAAAAATAAAAAATGTCCCATCGCGTGACCTGCTGCTACAACTCAAAATTCAACACGATTGAAACAAAAGACACGAGATAAATGCATGCAAAGCATCAAGCATTCGCGATGACGCCGTGTGCTTTTTAAATTTCACTATGGTCGCACTCTAAAATTCAGTTTAGTGAAAAGTATTTTGTACATAGCTGCAATGTACATTTTGTGCAGTGGCTATGTACAACGCATACATTCTTAAATTTACTTGGAGTCTTTCAATATACAATATTCTTTGCTACAAAATATTTCTTTTTGAAAGGGACTTATAAATTTTACTATGGTTTCTATCAAAACACTTGACACTTTACTGTGTTCTACAGCATGCTCGGTAGCAAAAATTTTAAATAATAAAGTAGGAGTGACAAGGAAGGAAAAATTACAATGGAACGTTACAAAAGCGGACATCGTACATGGTGATTTTACACATGTCCAATTTAATTTTTCTGATAATTTCGGTCTGGTCCATTGCTATGTTGTGAGCATTATAATATTTAGTATAAAATTTTCTCCCTGTATGGTCGAGAATTTTAACATATATTAGAATTGATATAAAGCTTATTTATTTGCACTTTGAAGTAACTCAAGTGGGTGAAATGTACAAATGCATGCCGAGGAATTGAGACAAACTCAAAATTCGGTATTTTCTTTGTTATAAACGGGAACTTTTACAACTTTGAAACCTTTGAAACATTCATCAAACTTCAATTTTTGTATTTGTTTTCATACAGAAAATAAAGACGTGAAACGAAACTTGTATAATATGATAGAAACAAAATTACTAGAATTTAACTAGTAATCCCAAATCTTTTCAGTGTAATTTACTATTTGTCACAAGAATATCTAACAATCCTCGACAATAAAATTGGTGTAGCCTTTGTCATTTGTACACCTTTACCTTATAATGCAAATAATAATTTAAGAAAAAAAATTGAGATAAACTCGGAAAAAGCGTCAAATATGTAACAAAAAGTATTTTTTATGATGTAGTATAAATTACTGACGTAGGATTTTTTTGTTAATTCAGATATCCCAAAGACAACTGAGAGCGATACAGCTGACGTGTCTTCAAAAGAAAGTAGACAGACGGAACAAAAGGAAGAAGATAAGAGTACAAACAGGGAAGAGCAAGCTGCAACGAGAATACAAGCAGCTTTTCGGAGTCATCACGTCAGAAAGAGCATGAAACAAACGAAGACCTCGACGAAGCAGACGGAGTCGAAATCAGATCCCGAGCCCACCAGGGAACAACTACAGGAAGAGTTCCGAGCAGACGATAAGGGTAAGTTTCCCTAAGGAACACTCTGTGTTACTTTAAATAATCCTGATTAGAAGTAAACGAACAATAGACACAATTTTTTTTACTCGACCTACTTCATTATTTTGTTGTCACGTCGACAGAAGTCTTCTTCCTATTCTTTTCTTATAAATGAAAAAACGTTATATCTTTTCTATTTTTAAAATTTAATTTTTACCTTGAATTTGATATTGACCCAGTAAATATAGGTACATAAGTTTAATATAATTGCTATGCAAAATATGGCAACATGTTTTTATCCTATAAAGCTCTAAAACACTTCTATAAGTAAGTTTAAAAGGGTTCCGTATTAACGCTATAACAGAGTTACAAAGTTTTTAATTTCCTCAGAATAGTTTAATAACAATTCATTAACAGAGTTAAAATGTTACTATGTTTTTTATATTGAAGTATGTTACAAGAAATATTCACGACATGATAACGTTCACAAATGCCTGAGAGGCGTTCACTGGAAGAATCAATGATTTTCGATACTTATAATTGATTCAGAATCAGTGACTCGTCGAAAGATTTTTCAGAATCATATGGGCAATCAGCTTGATTCAGTAAAATCTTATAGATTGATTCTGAAAGTTTGAAAACCGCATTCATTAGTAAGATTCAGAAGAATCACCGGGAATCATTCAAAATCGCCAAGAATCACTCGGAATCGCTACGATTCCGTGCACGCTCGAGCGAGTTCAATATCGTACTATTAGCCTAACGACACATGCGTCTAAAATACAAACTACAATAATTTATGGAGAAATAGAACAAACAATAGGAGGCTCACTCAATGAAGATCAGTTCGGTTTTAGAAAAGAAAGGGGGACTGGAGAAGCATTACTCTTATTACGATTGATTCAGAGCGGCAGACTACAACTAGAGAAACAAACTTTTATTGCGTTTGTTGACTTAGAAAAGGCATTCGGCAATGTTAGCTGGCCTAAACTCTTCGACACATTAACGAACAAAGGGTTAAAGTACAAGGACAGGAGAATTATTAGCTCTCTATACCGAGACCAAAAGCCAGTGGTAGAAATGTAGGGGGAACCGGGAGAAGGAAGCACCAGGAAAGGAGTTTCAACAATTATAGTATGAAAATAAAAATAGGAAAAATTAAATCAATTGCCTGTAGAACCAAATCAGGAAAGAAGCGATTGGACGTTCAAATCGGCAATGAAAAGATAGAGAAAATAAGCGAATTTTGTTACTTAGAGAGTAAAATGACAAATGATGTCTGTTGTAATGGAGATACTAGGGAGTTTAATAAGACCATATAGACCAAGCAACAGGGAATTTGTTATGAATGATTTATGACATTATTTATTTTAGAAAACGGACTGCGCCATCAGAAGGGAGGTTGGTCATAGAGTAATTGTGTCATGTTCTGGACAACGAAATATGATTTATAAATTTGTTATTAACATTTAAGACCAAAAAATCGCACTTTTTTTAGTTTTTTGTTTATAACATTAAAGGTGATTATCCAATCTTAATGATATCAATTGGAAAGTTGTAGAAAAATTAATTTAGAACAATATGAGTCGTCGCTTGATGTGATTGGATAATTAGAAGCGGAGAAAATTCGGAAAAACCTGGAAATTGAGCTTTTGTTAAACAAATTAATATCTTAGTTAATTTTTAACTTTTCAGGTTGAGGTTCGGTGGAAAAGTAACCATCTTTATGCTCTCCAAGTGTATAAGAAAACGGACACTTTAAGATAATACGTTTCCGCGCTATTGACACTTTAATTTATTTAATGGGTTAGTTGTAAAATGTCTGCTTGCCGCAGAGGTGGTCCGATTTATATTTTGAAAACGGGTTTTAAAAATATAAATCAAGCACAACAAAACGTCAATCTTGGTGTTTCGCTAAAATATTGCAAAGTTTATTAAAAAAAGGTCCAAATATGGCTCTAAACGCTTGAACGCAGCAAAGTGACACAGTGAGCCTACTCGCCGTCTCCCCCCACCACTGTCACTTTGCTGCGTTCAAGCGTTTAGAGCCATGTTTGGACCTTTTTTTAATAAACTTTGCAATATTTTAGCGAAACACCAAGATTGACGTTTTGTTGTGCTTGATTTATATTTTTAAAACCCGTTTTCAAAATATAAATCGGACCACCTCTGCGGCAAGCAGACATTTTACAATTAACCCATTAAATAAATTAAAGTGTCAATAGCGCGGAAACGTATTATCTTAAAGTGTTCTTTTTTTTATACACTTGGAGAGCATAAAGATGGTTACTTTTCCACCGAACCTCAACCTGAAAAGTTAAAAATTAACTAAGATATTAATTTGTTTAACAAAAGCTCAATTTCCAGGTTTTTCCGAATTTTCTCCGCTTCTAATTATCCAATCACATCAAGCGACGACTCATATTGTTCAAAATTAATTTTTCTACAACTTTTCAATTAATGTCATCAAGATTGGATAATTACCTTTAATGTTATAAACAAAAAACGAAAAAAAGCGATTTTTTTGTCTTAAATGTTAATAACAAATTTATAAATCATATTTCGTTGTCCAAAACATGACACAATTACTCTATGAACAACCTCTCTTCTGATGGCGCAGTCCGTTTTCTGAAATAAATAATGTCATAACAAATTCCCTGTTGCTTGGTCTAATAGGAAGACACAGAGATGGCACCGCAAATTACATTTTTATATTTTTCTCATGAAGTACAATCTTTCAGACGACATCTATCTAAATTTTAACCAACTTCATTCTTTACTTTCAAAGTTACTGACGATAGAAGCGAACTTCTTCATCGAGGCAAGTGTTTGATAAGTGAATTGGTAAATTTTAACGAGGTCGTACGTGCACAAATGATGCTGAACGATTGGGTAGGCCAAAAAACGTTACCGCTCGAGAAATCATTGAAAAAATCCATGGCATCGTATTAGATGATCCAAAAGTGAAAGTGCGTAAGCTAGCTGATGCCGAAGGCATATCAGATGGATGAGTGGTTAAAATTTTGCATAAGAATTTGGGTATGAGAAAGCTAACCGCAAAATGGGTACTGTGCGTTTGCTAAAAATCGATCAAAAACGCCAATGAATTCGTAATTCAACAAGTTTTTTGGGCCTTTCTAACCGTAATCTATGCGATTTTTCTCTCCGAATAGTAACCATTAATGAAACATGAATGCAGAACTAGACACCAGAATCAAAACAATAAGCAAAACAGTGGGTAGGGCCCAGTGGAATTGCACCAAAGTGAGCTAAGACAGAACAATCGGCTGTAAAGGTTATGGCTTCTGTTTTTGGGATCCCAGTGTCATATTATTCATCAACTATTTGCAAAAGGAAAAACAATCAACAGTTATTATTGCTGCGCATTATTGGACCGATTAAAAGAAGACATCACAAGAAAATGACCTTATTTATCAATGAGAAAATGCATCTTCTTGCAAGACAATGCACCAGATCACAAATCGATGAAAACGATGACAAAAATCAATGAATTACTTTTCGAATTGAATTCCTATCCACCTTATTCTACAGATCTAGCTCCCAGAGACTTTTATCTGTTCCCAATCTTAAAGAGAGATTTTGAAGAATAAATATGATTTTTGCCAAAAAAGTTGTTTTTTTTTTGTCATCCTACAGACTCATTGAACTCTATAGTATTCGTTCTAGAACAGGGCGAGCTAAGATAGCCTTTGCCAAAGTACCACAATTATTGGTTTCGAATATAGATCTAGAAATCAGAAAGAAAATGCTTAAAACGTACGTATGGCGCGTGGAACTCTATGGTTGCGAAGCATGAACTATAGGTCAAGGAGAAAGTTCTCAACTTAGTAAGAAGAAAGAGAAGCTTATATGCTAGTATAAAGAGTTCCGTGACAAATTGATAGGACACACATTTAGACATGAGGGACTGGCAGGAACAATTCTAGAAGAACAGTAGAGGGTCTCAGCACTGCTGACTACAACAACAACAACAACAATGACCTTCGTAGTAAGGCATTCGAAAGTCTCCTTGTTCACCTCATTTGATGCAATATTATAGTTCAAGTTTTAATTATATGTCACGTGGAATGAGAAGACTCGTAAGTGGCAGTTTTTTCATTTGGAGGAAAACGCTTTTGAAAGAAAAAGGCCTCGAGAAGTAATCCGAGTAGGTATCGAAAAGACCCCGTAAAGTTTCCTCCCCTCTCCACTATCCACATAGAGCAGGCCCACATGCTTGTAATATCCGTCTCATTCCTTCCGCAAAGAGAAAAAGATAAAGCATCATAATACAAACAAAGCAAGAAGTCATTCCGGTAAATAGTGTTACATCCCGTTAACATTAAATTTTTAACTTTTTATTATAGCCCCTGCAAGTGAGCAATATGTCATACACTAGCGTAACTAAGTAGTAAATATTCTTTAAATTCAGTCTTATGGTAATTACTATCTGGACCGGGTAACTGTTCTACAGAGGTAAACTAATGCGCTACCTCACATCGATAAATCGGCTCGACACTTGGTAACAAGTGATGAAGAAGAGCATCGCTCGGTCTAAATGGTAATTGCCCGCTCGGTAATTAGTCAGTGAATCATGCCGCGCGTCGATAAAATAGTGATGCACCGCTAGTAACCTAGTGAGACGGTAACAGGTTGCTGGCATGGCGCCATTAGCATTGAATTATTATTGCTTTAATTAATAATTATTATACCATCCCTGTTAGTATTTAAGCATACAATTATTATGAATATTGGTAAAAATCAATAATAATTTAGCAGTTAATCATAAACAATCTACAAGTAAGAAAGCATGCTATCATAAATATAAGGATTGATTGATTATAGAAAATCACTCAATCAATCAATCATAGGCTGTAACACATAAAATATAAGCTACAACTAAGTAGATGCAGGTATTCTTAGTCATACCTGGATCTACTTGTTGATTAGAAATAAAAATAGGTGAGAGAGAGAGTAGAAAGGATATAAAATCCAATTGCAGATCAACATTGACTAATAGTAATAGACCGTGGTGGGAGAAAGCATAGATCTTTGATCAAACGTGACTTTATACAGAATTGCACCACAGTGCGGCCACTACCATGTATTTTAGGAGGGTACTTAAAAAGTGAAAATGACCATCAGCGCCGCCAAGTTTTGATATCAAGAACTAATATCAATGCAAACGAAACACCCCCCCCCCCCCCATCGCGATGTATTCTAAAGAGCGGAAATGTATAAATATATCACCGACGCTTGAGGTGCTTCGAACAGTAGTTGAGCATCGGCTGTATTATTTCAACTGGCAATGATATGGTTACTATGGTTACAACAGTTTAAAAGTAACATCGGCAGCGACAATAGCGCCACCACTTGTTGATAGCAAACATTATAATTCGTTCCCCTTTTATCCTATATGAGTGGACCCACTGTGAATTGCACCGCGCGTGACTTTATACAAATTTGCACGGCGCGTGTCTTTATGCAATTTTGCGCGATCCACTCCCACTGCAGTCACTATTTGAAGATCCAATAATATATATACCCCAGATTCACCTATGGAGGTTTATCATTAAGTTCCGAACAGTTGTACGGTTATTAGGTTCGGACCGGTAATTCAACGTCGTGAGCAGATCCTTCGATAAACGTAAGTCTCAGTGGATTTCTATGAGCAATTCTACATTCGATACTTGGTAAATAAAATCCTTGGTCCTTAAGTGGTACAAGTCCGGAAACCGTAGTGCTAGATAGTTTCTTTGGATTACGTGTATCGTCGTATTTAGTCATGTACTTAGCAAGATACGCAAGCGGATAATTGATCACATTATTTGCTGGTGAACTTGCGTGCCTTACACCATACCTCCTGCAAGATTTATCGTTGTTTTGCTACTTCACGGAGTCTCAAACGAAACTCAACTATTCTGCAAGGGTTTGTGCCGTTGACTTGCAATTATAGGAGTAAAAAAATACAATTCTCGCTTTTGCCCTCTAATTTAAGAGGTAGACAAGTAAGTTACCACCTAAGTATCATCCTGTGTGAAAACTTGTGCAACATCTTATTTATTTATAATAAATTGTTTCATTTATTTATATATTCAGTGTTTTATTATCATTGTGAATAACTCAGGGCTCATAGACCTGACAAATGACAACGTAACCACAAACAAAAATAAATTATCAGGCCTTACCAACCTGATATAATCAGCCAACCGCCTCCCTTACATCCAAAAATCCAAACTACCCTCGCCTTTTGCTCGGGACGTAACAGTTGATTTTGTGGCAGCGGTCGGATTGTCACTTTTGTTGTCACAATTGATAATACTTTAAAAATTATTTAATTGAAGCTATTCAAAATTATATGTGCAATTTATTTCGAATAAAAATTGTGCATAAATAAAAGCTTCGAAATTTAGGAATTTTTAAAATTACAAAATTATAAGTTTAGTAGAAATAATTAGATAACATATTTCTACTTGTCAAAATTTAAATATTTGGAATTAAATCTTAGAATAAATCATTTTATTTTAAGCGTTGGTATACTTCGCGTGTTCGCAAGCTCTGACATCGTTAATAACATCATCAAATTACCCAGAATAAACCTTGCATGTATTCTTTGTAGCAAGATTGTCTAACTGAAGGGTCTAAAAAATATATAAAAATAAAAAACAGCATTTACTGTCTTAAATTCATTCAGAGATTTTTTTTACTTCAAGTTTACGCAGGAATTGTGTTTAAACATTACCTGAATAAACTTACGGTATTAAAGCATTGAATATTTAAATGTAAAATATTAAAATTATCCGAATTTCTGAAAATACTAAAATTACACAAGGTTTTGAGCTTGAGCCTGGCTTGTTTAATTTCGTACTACTGAAATTTCCAAATTGTTAACTAAGTTTGAATTCAAGTTTAAAACAAAACAAGCACAGCACACGAGAATATAAGTCCTTTTTAGATTCGTTGAACGGTCACCATCGATTATGATCGACTGGGTAAGGCAAAGTTCGAAGTGTTTGCATTGTAATTGTTTATAACTTCCATTTTATCTTTGTTAACTAACAGAATATTTTTGATTGCAAAGATCGTCCAAGAGTCTGTGCTTGAGTCTAGCTTGTCCAATCTTGCATCTCTAGAATTCTGTGCCATTAAACAAGTTTTTTGTTTGTTTACTGACAATAAACATTTTCTGTGATTTTAAAGATTAATTAACTTCGCTCAGGAATTCGCAGTCGCGTCTGGCACTGAAAACATACAGTTCAAGGTTAAACGCAACGGCGACTGCACGCATCACAGCAAGAATTTACAGTGCAGTAATAGCTAGCATAAATAATTAACAACAGTAATTTAAAAATTAAAATTATCACATTCAATCATCAATAAACAAATATGGACAAATAAATAAACCTAGCAATAAATACATTTTTATAAATTAACATCTTAAAACAAATTTGAAGTAAAAACAAGTATATAGTGACAATTGAATTATAATAATTTTAAAAGTCAACACTTTAAAGGGATAGCACCGTGTGACGCGCCTTTTTTTAACGTTTATTTATGAATTTTTTTTGGGTATAAAATAAAATGCGATCTTTCTCAAATTTTTATATGTTTTTACTGATGTTTGAAACTACACAAAAAATTTTTTTTCACATAATATTTATGAGATTTTATTTTCGTTTTGTCCACCTGAAGTAGACTCCTCGTTTTGGCGGCGATGGTGCGGGGGGGGGGGGGGGGGCACTCAGGCTTCTGTGGTCATCTGAAATAAAAAAAACACATAGATTATTGTTTGTTAGATGTCTCGCTATTACGCTAACCTTTAATATGCATATATTTTGCATAAAAAAAGAAAATGGCGGACTTTTGAGCAACAAATTTTTATTTGGGTTTTTTTTTTGGCTGAAATAGTTTAAAAAAATTAATTTATTGTTAAAAATTTGAATGTTTCAGATGTTAGCATAATAGTCTTGTATGTTAAGAATAACTGGTAAAAATTTCAGCACGATCGGTTAAATCGTTTTTTGTGAGTGCTTCCCCCGCGACCAAAAAAAGAGGTTTCGAGAAAAACGCGTTTAAAGTTTTGGTAACAGATTTCTCGTAAAAAAATCAAACTTACCCTAATCGGCTATGCCTGGTCCATAGAGTAGTCCTTCGGTTTCATCAAAGTTTTCATCTGCAGCAGCCCTGAAAGCCCTCCGTAGAGTTCTAGCCTCTTTCGAGTTGATTTCAGCGTTTTTGTTCGCTTTTAAAATGCGTGCATTGTCGACAACGTCGGAGTAATTTCTTGCTGTTTGGCCAATTGTTACTCCCATTGTCTCCATTATTTTTAGCACAGGTAGAAAACCTGTATTGACGATACAGGCAGCTGTCAGTGTAGCGATTTCCAAAACTTTTTTCCCAGTAAAATGATGTTTTGGAGCAAAATTCGACACGAGGCTGTTGAACGATTCATTATTATTCTGTGTGTTACCTCCTAAGCATCTTTTCAATAAATCTTCGGACGAAAGTTCTTCATAGACTTTTATTACCAGCTCTGTAGTAACTTCGTCGAAGGTCACTGGGTGCACATAAGGCTCTTCCGGCTTTTCTGCCTTGTGTTTTGAATACTTGCACCATGAATCAGAGCAATTAGAATGCTGCGGCTTAGCGTCCGTAGATGTATAATGAAAAAAAGTTGCCCAAACAGCTTTTCGCATGTCTTCGAGAGAATTAGAATTTCTCGTGATTGCCAATCCATAATAAGTTGACAGTTTCAACATTAATTTGTATGTTAGTTGCAGAGGTTTAGGCTGTTTAGGTTCACTGCTTTTCCTAGCCACGGTCTTGCGCTTTTTCAGAGCAGGTTTACCTTCTTCCATGGCTTTCTTTTTTCCTTCTTCGTCGATTTTTTTTTGCTCGGCATCCTCGATCTGCTTTTTGACTTTTGCATGTTCCGTGGTAGTTTGTTTGGTTGCTTGCAAATGCCGGTAAATGCGCTTTTTGACATGTAAGACACATTCTTGTTTTTCAACATCTGGTTCGCCATCGTACGGTTTTCCATTGACCAACTTTTTGTGCGTTTTCGAGTCACCGTCTCCAATATACTTCACGAATTTCACGCCAAAATATTCCAAAAAACGCTTGAACATTTCACGAACGCCGTCCACTTCCATCTTACCGGCGCTGCCTTCGTGATTTTCCATGCACTCGGCTTTGTGATCTTCATACAAACTTTCCGCTTATAACAAGTGATAAAGAAGAGCATCGCTCGGTCTATATGGTAATTGTCCGCGCGGTAATTAGTCAGTGAATCATGCCGCGCGTCGATAAAATAGTGATGCAGCGCTAGTAACCTAGTGAGACGGTAACAGGTTGCTGGCATGGCGCCATTAACATTGACTTATTATTGCTTTAATTAATAATTATTATACCATCCCTGTTAGTATTTAAGCATACAATTATTATTAATATTGGTAAAAATCAATAATAATTTAGCAGTTAATCATAAACAATCTACAAGTAAGAAAACATGCTATCATAAATATAAGGATTGATTGATTATAGAAAATCACTCAATCAATCAATCATAGACTGTAACACATAAAATATAAGCTACAACTAAGTACATGCAGGTATTCTTAGTCATACCTGGATCTACTTGTTGATTAGAAATAAAAATAGGCAAGAGAGAGAATATAAGGGATATAAAATCCAATTGCAGATCAACATTGACCAATAGTAATAGACCGTGGTGGGAGAAAACATAGATCTTTGATCAAACGTGACTTAATACAGAATTGCACCGCGCGGGACTTTATACAAATTTGCAATGCGCGTGACTTTATACAATTTTGCGCGATCCACTCCCACTGCAGTCACTATTGTAAGATCCAATAATACATATACCCCAGACTCACCTCTGGAGGTTTGTCATTAAGTTCCGAACAGTTGTACGGTTATTAGGATTGGACCGGTAATTCAACGTCGTGAGCAGACCCTTTGATAAACGTAGGTCTCAGTGAATTTCTATGAGCAATTCGACATTCGGTACTTGGTAAATAAAATCCTTGGTCCTTAAGTGGTGCAAGTCCGGAAACCGTAGTCCTAGATAGTTCCTTTGGATTACGGGTATCGTCGTATTTAGTCGTGTCGGTTAATAGTGATTCATTTCTGAAATCGGGACAAACTAACCGAGTGTTCGCAGAACGTGGACGTAAACGGGCCCCACCATAGATGCTTCGAGCTCATTGTGTCTTCCTCATTCAACCAACCTATGGCAATGGAGCGAGGAAGAAGTCATGAGCTGGTAGAGTCCATGGTGGGGGCCGTTTACGTCCACGTTCTGAGAACACTGAACTAACCTACCTTGTTAACAAGTGCATATTTGATTCATTTCTCGTGTACTTAGCAAGATACGCAAGCGGATAATTGATCACATCAGTTGCTGGTGGACTTGCATCCCTTACACCATACCTCCTGCACGATTTATCGTTGTTTTCGATAAAATATTTTTGAGAAGTTTTGGGGTTTGCGAGATTTCAGCAAACAAAATATATTGCTTTACGAAGCTGTTGAGCGAAAAATTGTGGAACGAAGACGTCCAACAAACGGAAAAGGTTCGCCAAGAAATTGGAGTTTCAGATATTTGTTAAATTTTGAAATCGGAAAAGTTCCCGTCTGTAAAAAATACTTTTTGGATACTTTTAAAGTAAGTGAAGGATGCTTAAAATGAATATTAAACTCTCCAAATGTAGACAATGATTTACGTGGGATGATGGTTGGATCATCAACAAAATTATCTGAGGAAGGGAAAAAGCACGTTCAAATCCATATTAGAAGTTTTTCTAAATTTGAATCCCATTATACCAGATCCCATAATTCTAATAGAAGATATCTACATCTTGATCTAACTGTTAGGAAAATGTTTAATTTATACGAGGTATATTGCGAGGAAAATAATATAAAAGCCGTTAATGAGTGAACTTACAGAAAAATATTTAAAAAAGATTTTGATCTACATTTCCACCAACCGCGCAAAGATACATGTCAAAAATGCGACTTATTAAACATAAAAATTAAAGCATCGAATGATGATGAAGAAAAGAAAAAACTTATGGAAGAACACGATGTCCATTTAAGACTAGCAGAATCAACTAGGAATTCACTAAAAGAAGATCAAGACCAAGTATCACGTAATTCAGATTATTATTTTTCTTTCGCGTTCGACTTGCAAAAAGCATTACCGTATCCCAAGTTGACTACCTCAGTAGCATATTACAAACGCAATATGTATGTTCTAAATTTGGGTATTCACAATTTTCATAATGATGATGTTTACATGTACGTTTGGGATGAAACTATTATGAAAATGAAAAATATTATGAAAATAATGTGGAAATCATAGATCACAAATTTTTAATATCAGGACGTTCGTTTTTACCAAATGATAGAGATTTTGGCGTGGTAGAAATGTCATTAAAAAAAAAGAATTTACTGTTCGTTCCCCAAGATTATTACAAGATTATTAAAAAGTGTCGGAAAGGTAATAATTCTATTTTAAATAAAATGAGACAAGAAGATTTTGTATCAACAAAATTATTAGAAGACGCAATTTTTAAACGGGTAAAGAATTCTGATGGAGAATCGATAAACTGGTTAAAAATATGTTGGATGCGTTTTGTCAGAAATAAACCGTATAAAATTTTTTATAAGACATCAATGAATAAGAATGAAAATTTTAAAATCCTGAATTTATTACCACGTCGGGATAGACCAAAAAAATTCGAAAATATTGTATTGACACCAATGTATAAAAATATCAGACAAATTACAACAGTAAAATTTAAGGACATAATTGACCTATTACGATACATACCACCGGAACATCATGATTACTTCAAATCGCTTACACGCGCACAAAATGTAGATGAGTAATAAATTGTTTTGTAATAAATTTATGTATGTAATTTTGTAAAAATAATAAACCTTTCCATGAAATTGCAATCTATTGTTCATTTATCATAGTAGAAATATTAGGGATATTATTTTCTTCACAAAAATATACTTGATAATGGTTCTGAGTCATCAATTTTGATATATATAATATAATATATAATATATATATATATACAATATATAACACGTTTATTTTTGTTTTTAACGAACTTTTTAATACAATCAATCAATATTTGTGTTCAACAAAAATTATTTCATTATTGAATTTCAACGCATACGAGCGCTAGAAATCGTTAATATCTTCGTCGATTGCTTTGGCCTTTTCTGTCTTCTTCCTCTTGGTCAGTGTTTGATTCTCAACTGCTTCTGCTTTTCGATTTTCTTGTCTTCGATTTTCCTTCTCAGCTTTTTCCTCTCTTTTGATCCTTGCTTTCGTTTCGCTTTTTCAATCTGCTTTTCTTTCTTAATCCTCTCAAACTCAGCACGCTCCTCCGTATTTTTCTTCGCTTATTCTATTGCTTTCTCCTTCTTAATTTTTGCCAACACTGATTTTCCTTCTTGTTGCTGTTTTCTCAGCTTTACCCTTTCTTCTTTTTCAAGCTGAATTGCGAGTTTCTTTTTCTCATGATCTCTATACCATTCCATCCAACCGTCTCCCGTTGCAGTGTACGGTTGAGAGTGTTTGTCAACTTTTTTCTTCTTATTTGTTGCTTGCGATAGTGAAGAGCAAACAATAGTATATTACGTGCCTAGGCGCACAATGAGGGTAATTACGAGACTCGCTTAAAATGCTCGCAGGACTGATCGCGCCTGGGCTTTGATCTCCTGCGAGCATTGTCCCTCGTCGCGTAATAACCCTCATTATGCACCTAGGCACATAATATACTATTTTTAAACTATTGCTCAAGAAAACAAAATGTTTCATGTCATCTTTACTTCTTAGCTACAGCTTACTTAAAAAAAAATTTTAGTAAAATTTATTAATTATTCATTTAACAAAAGTCGGAAACGATTGACTTTGTCCGGACTCTGGCACATGTCCGAGGACTGGTACATTTACCTTAGTTAGAAAATGTTTTGAATCGCATAAATTATGTTTCTGAAGTGTTTTAAAGATATATAAAATAAATTCAGTATTGTTTTTTTTTTTCAATTTGCAGCATCTTAAATTATGTTGAATGGACTTGGGCACCTACAAATTTTATAATGAATCTGGTTGCTAATTGTGAAAGTGGCCTAACTCCACTCTTGATAAGAAAACGCATATTATTCACTTAACAATTGCCACTATTTTGATAGGAACAATAAATTCAACACCCTTGGATACACTCAAGCAGTATGACTCATTAGTATCCTATACGTATATTTTTAAATTCATTGAAACGCAAACTCTTAAATATCTCGATTTGAAGACAAATGGTGTTAGGCCACTTTCAAAATAAACGGCTCACATACAAGAATTCGAAAACTATTTCTTTACCATAATTCTGAATAAACATGTTCACAACTATTCAAATGAAAAAATACTGAAATAAGAATTTACAGATAGAAATCAATGTCTTAAACACACGCAAAGTAAGGCTATTTTTGAAATATCAGCGTTAAGCGTGACTGGAACTTCACTTAAATAAAATATACATTGCAAATCACAACAATTGACACTTACCTTCAAACACTCGTACCTTTTGACCAGGTTCTATTGTCATAGCTTCAGTTCAATGCATTTGTCCATAAATTGCTTCTAATTAATTTATCAATCAATCAATTTTCGTAGAAATCCTACTCTATTGAGTCATTTCAAAGTGAAGAAGTTGAAAAATATATAATTTTTTACCGTAAAATGTTAATGCAATACTAAAAACAGATTTTTGTCTTTTTTATATATGTTTATAAAAGTAAAGGATTCAAATTCCGAAAGTGAAAATGTGCTATTTTATATAATATTTGTTCATAACCATGGCAACTGCTATTAATTAACAATTTTCTGTAGTTAGACCTCGCATGTAACACATTTGCAGGCTGACTTGTATAAAAAAACCTGCTTGGACCAGGCGGGGGAAGTGAAACTTCTTAGGCGAAATGATGAGAATAAAAGCTTATGAAAAAATGACAAGAAAAAAAACCTAACAAGAAAGAAATCCAAAGATTAAAAACCAAAGAAGGAAATTTAATACAGACAACACGTTTCACTTCTCTCGCTGAAAAATAAACCTGCTTGGACCAGGCGGGGGAAGTGCAACATGATGTCTGTATTAAATTTCCTTCATTGTTTTTTAATCTTTGGTTTTCTTTTTTGTTAGGTTTTTTTCTGGTCATTCTTTTATAAGCTTTATTTTTCATCATTTCAACCATGAAGTTTCACTTCCCTCGCCTGGTACAAGCAGGTTTAGTTTTTTTTTTTTACGCGAACTGAGCGATTTGCGTCTTTAGTTTTTTATTCACGCTCTGGGAGGTTCGAGAAATAAGAACGGCTACTACCAGCAATAAGGAATAACGAACCAGTGTCTCCAGAACGTGGGATTTTTCGGCCCCCACCACGTTCCCATCTGGGAGAAACACATGCAAACGTGGCGTTTTAGTGTGTCGGCTCTGCTACACGCTGCGGTCACCAGCTTCGTGTAAAGCCGAAGGTGCACGAAGACGGACTTCGTTACAATGCTTGAGTTTTCAAGTTATTTTTAGATTTCACGCTTTCGTTTATCGAGTCGAAATTAAGAATTGTATTTTTCTCGAGTACGTGCAAAAGAGGCGCGAAGCAGACGACGAATTTGAATTTACGAAGTATATAGTTCAAGAAATAACACTTTTCTTCAATTTCTTGAAGAAAGTCTGCATGAAATAAACATCAGTATGATCTTGGAAAATTTCATGAGGATTTCAACACTTCAAAAATAAACTTTCCGTGAAATTTAGTGACAATAAATGTATAAAATTTGAATCAATATATAATTTTCCATTCAAATTTATATACTTCTTACTAATTTTGTACATTTAACAATTTTTCAATTAGAACAATATTTTCTATCAAGATAAAATGAACATAAAATTCAAGTTCATAATTTATATTTTCAGTTATATGTTAGAAATATTTTCATCTAACATTTTTGTAGCCTAAGCACAAACTTTTCATTCCAAAACTTAAAATCTCTACGGAAATGGAAAATTGTCTAATAGCGATAGATAAATTAAAAATCTAAAATATGTGTTTATTGGTATTTCCATATTAATATATAAATATCAATCAACTTTAAATTTTACATAAAAATGTTCGTTCGAAGTGTTCAAATCTTGTTACAATTTGACAAGATTTTATGGAGGAGTGCAATCTTTTGGATGAAATATTTTGTAGTTCTTAATTTGTCTGTCCGTCTGAAATCGTAGTAAGATTTGAACAGTAAACAACAAATTTTCCAATAGAATTCAGGATCAATAATAATTGATTCAGGAAATACTTCAACTCTGTAGAGCATTTTTGTATTTCGAATTCAAAATGTGTGCTTAAGCCACAAAAAAGTATGCTGAAAATGTAGATATAAAACTAATTATGTCATGTTTATGTCTTCTTAATGGAAAATACTTTGCATATAATTCTCTAATTCGATATTTTTTTAATGTATGAACATTCAAGAAACTGATAAATATTCCATCTTTTTATAGGAACTAAAAATTTCCGGATAATGCTTTGATTGAGAAAGCTAAAAATTTGTCAAATATTGATATAAATTGCAATTTTACAATGGCATTATTTTTAAAATATTTTAACATCTCTTAATCTTGATAATTCTTACAGAAGTTTATTTCATGTGAGTGACTTTTTCTTTTTCTAATGAAAGATTTCGTAATTCTAAATTCGGCCCAATTCGTAACATTGTAAAAAGATTTTAAAACTTCATACAAATTTTTTTTCTGTTTTATTCAAAGTCAATAAATATTCAATGTTTGGAATCGAAATATTAAGTAAATGATTTTTAATTTCTGGGAATAAACTGCTTTAATAAGACAATCTTTCTTCTTTGTGAAAAATCTCAATTTTAAAATTAAAATTCTACGCATAGGATACAAAAACATAATATGAAAATACTTTTATTACAGAATTTTGAAATATACAAGTTGACCAATTTTTATTCGAGTAAATCGGCTACTTTAAGCAAAAAATTATGTTAAAAATATTTTATCAAGAAAAAATAAGACACATTAAATTACGGTTTAAAATCCACATTCATAGATTGATGGTAAAAGCAGTTTAAAGTTTTTTTAATCTTACGTTTTAGTGACGCATGCACAGACTTTTAATCAGATAAATGAAATGCTTTATAGAAAGTCAAAATTTTCTTATTACTGCACTTAATCAAATTTATAAAGTAAAAATATTTTTTAATTGATGCTTTCACTCAATTCTTTAAACATTCATTAATTGAAAATTGTACTCAAAATTTAATCTTGCAGCGTTCCAATATTCCCACAATGTTACAAAATCTTATTAATCATTATTTTAGTTGAATTATTTTCAAAATATTTAAAAAATAAATGTAAATATTTTGATTAAATACTCTGTCAAATTTTGCATTTGACTGATCTTGCAAAATTGTTGAAAGTTTTGAATACCGATAGAAGAAACTTTAAATGAAATTTTATGTCCATAAATGCTTAAAGTTCTATATAGAAATATCAACTACAACATTCTCAAATTTTATAAATAAACTACTAAATTCAAAAAGTTTCGGATATTTTTAAAAACTGTACAAATTTCAAATATGAATCAGTCAAAATCTACTGATTATCAGTGAAATTTGACTGATTTAAATAACTAAAAACAGGTTACTGTGAATCAGTCAAATTTCACTGATTACTTCAGTGAAAAGTAACTGATTTAACAGTGAAAAATATTGTTTCCACTGATGATTCAGTGAAAAGGCAAATCACTGATTCAATCAGTGAAAATTTGACTGATTCAGATTTAGAGTGTATACAAATTTCAAATATAAAGTGTACTCTGTACATTAATCAAACAAATTTAGAAGATGAATATTTTAATAAATATTCCTAAATATTATTGGAATATGATACATATCGATTTAGAAAAACTTCTTCAAAGTACTCAGACATTTTTCTTATTTTACGACATTTTTGCACCATGTTTGACCTTTGGGTAGGATTCAAGAAAACAATTGTAGACATACTTTCATTACTTAGTAAAATACTATGAAGACTTGCTTTTTAAATTAAAGCGAAAACTTTTAAAACCTTTAACAATCGTTTGCATAGATTCTGCTCTAATCTTGGACGCAATTAGAGAAATAGGTTTTTTTTGCTTTTTTTAGATCTAGTTTTTGCCTTAAACATAAAAGAAAGAAAACACATTTGAAATATTAAAATAAAAAAGCTGGTTCATTCTTAGAGAATCCCAAATATTCTGAAATAAAACTCCTTTCCACACCACCACGGAGGTAGAGTTTAAGGCTCGTTTTTTTACGTGGTATCCCCTGTAGGCCTAGTCCACGTCCTACGAAACGAAAAGGGTTTTTGCTTTCAAGCAGAAAGAAAAAAGGAAAAAAATGAAGCAAAGTGGTAAAAAACGCTAAAAATGTAGCCCGTACTTCAGGCTTGCCTCTATCAAATGCCAGTATACGTCGAACAAAAATGTTTTGTTTTAAATCAAATAATGAAGAAGTTTGATTAATTCGGGATGATTTGGGGTGCTTGATTATTGTGAGTCCCCTTGCCTCTCACTTATGCCCAAAGCGTGATATTACTCAATTTCAGTATGTTTTCTTACTCACAAAATAATAATTAAAACTAAACAATTTCCATACCCGAGGCACGCGAAGAAAGGAATAAAGAACGTATCTCTGATATAAGAAATAAAATGTCATTGTTTGTGAGTAAGAAAGGGGTTTGAAATTGATTAACGCCATGCCTTGGCCATTAGAATTAATCCTCTCCTTCGTGAGCGAAGAGCGACAAACCACGTTCCCTATCACTTTCTGCCATCTCATATAGATTTTCGGTCATTAATTGCAAATGCTTCGAAGTGATGCTCGTTGTTCTGGCTGTTTTAGCTCTCGCCTTTAGGGCTGATCGAGTAACACATATTGAGTTGACCGTCCTGTTTCCTAAGCGATTTCTTTTGGGAGTTTTAGCGTCCGTGAGCATGGAGAAACCTCGCTCCGCCTCAGCAATGGAATGAGGAAGACTCCGAACATGATTCAATACTGAGGTCAAATTTGGAAAAAGTTTTTCTCCTGTACTCGTCGAAGATACACCGATACTAGACCACATTTCGTCAAAAGATAAATTCTTCCACTTTTCTTTGAGTTCCTGTCCGATTTTGAGTAAAGAATCCCACTCTTTTTGTACACCTATTCTATCAAACGACCCTAAATCTTGACAAGCTTTCCAGACCCTAGGAAAAGTTTCGCTTCGATCAGCATAGAAAGCTACTTGAGGCCGGAAAACAGCAACGCAAGACAAAAAGATGTCATCAAAAGGAAGTCGATTGTGAATTTCTTCGCTTGCTGTGACATAAAATTTCAAGCAATTACGAAGAAATAGATCAACTTCTACTATTTGCAATTTCTTGTTTGTAAGTTGCTGCTGGAAATATTCTCGAGTTTCCTTACCAACGTCAATGTCTTGAAGCGGCTTTTGATTACTAGGATCGGCAAAGTTAACATTTGTAATGATTTGAAAGAATAAATTCGGTTGAAGAAGACCCTCTTTCAAATAACTGCTAAGAATCCATACGAAGAATTTAGCCGAGTTTGGCTGGAGTTCCTGAACCATTGTTTCGCGACTTTGAAATTTCGCATTGTATACGTTGAACCTATTCAAAGTAAATTTCAAGAATAGGAAATATGCGAGTGTCAAAGGATTCTGCATTTTTCCTAACAAGTCTTTGGCCTTCTCTACCTTCTCAGATACGAGGACCATAAGATACTGAAGAATAACTTCCCAATTCTTTATTATAATATCGATGCATCGATAGCGGACAAGCCAGCGAGTTTCAGAATGACTAGGAATTTTTTGATAGTCATTTCCTAATTCCAAAACAATCGATCGAAAAATAGCCGTTCGCTTGGAGCTAGCATTAAGAAAAGCTGGCAAATCTTTGATTAAATCCTCTACATCTGGGATTGTGGCACAAGTATATTTTTCTACAATTGCTGACGAATGCGAGACACACGGGAAAACAATTAAACGGGGACTTTTTTCCTTCAATTTTGTTTTAAATGAGGACCTATTGCCGACCATCACCTGTGCATTATCACAAGCTAAATCACAGATATTAGATAAAGGGATTTTCTGCCCGGACAATGCTTTTTCGAACGCATCAAAAATTTTAGAGGCAGAACAATCCGAAGCATTTACATTAATAAGCTGGAGTAATTCCACCCTGACAGAAAATGTCGTTGGCTCCACATATCGAACCATTAATGACAGCCACTTTTCTAGAGTCCTGTCGGTCGTTTCGTCTTCGTACACTGAAAATGATTGCTTACGCAAAATATTTGCCATGCGATCAGTTTCAGCAGCACATACGACGTTATTTACAACTAGGACCATTTTAGTGTGGCTCAATCTAACGTCTTTTAAAACTGAAGGTTCCATATCTTGGAAAAGTCCTATCAATTCTGATGAAATCGCGAATGGTAAATTATGCTCTACGAAAAATGTACTAATCCTAATCTCTGCTTCTTGTACTTTCTGTTTGAAAGTAACACTTTCCGGAATCGTGGAATTTGTGAATTCTGAAGCAGAAGAACTTGCTACACAAGGTTCAACACGTTAAGAATTGGCAGTTACATTAGAAGAATTTCCACTTACTACTCCATAACATTCTAATTTATTTGAAAACTCTTGCTTCTTTCTGTGTGATAAAGATGCTTCATGCTTTTCAATTTCCGATTTGCCACATAGCAACGTTTTATTTCAAATTTTTCAATGAAATCTTGTTTCATCTGCTAATGTAACCACCCACTCTCTCTACGACGGAAATTCCTCAAACCATCCCAACTGAAAGTTTTTTGCATTTTTTATGACTTTTCTAGCGGGTTGACATTCGTTTGAACCAGAGTTCAAACGGTGGTCAACCTTCGTTTGAACCTGGCTGTCCTTCAAAACACTCGAATTTGGGTCAACCGGATTACTCATTGTGAACAATAAATTATACGACGAAGGAAAACAGAATTATTTGAAAAGAATTAATAAGATGAAAAGTCGATAAAATTGAGCGAATGTGAATAATTTGTAATTTGCACACAAATTAAGTTTCACAAAATAAACTTACCCACAAGCATCAAACAATAACGTACGTAAGAGCACTCACGTATCACCAAATAATAATATAATATTCTTACTTTTGCCGTTTTCAATAAGGAATTACGATAAAAATATGAAGAATCCACACTCTTGCCTTCTCAAATAACGCATAAAGCGAGAATCAAGTATATCTTACAAGAAAACAAAAGAAGGTTGCTATTATTATTTGTTTTCGTCTCCAATTTGACCTCTGTACCGTTCGTTTGCGATTTAAAACATTGGTAACTTTTTGGCTATTAATCTGATTGAGCTACAACTTTTCAGAAAACTTTCTTTACTAAAGTATTAAAATTTTTCTCGTGTAGGTAGTTTTAGAAAATGTAGACACTTAATACAATATTAATAAAATCGTAAAATTCTGAAAATTTGTTAAGCTAGCGCGAGTGGAAGTAGAGAAAACAATTTTTTTTTTAAAATGTACTTCTCCCAATTACTTGAAAAATTAGAAGTTTTAAAAAATTTTGCAAAAGGAAAAACGATGTGCCTTGAAAGTGTGTACAAGTCCTTGAAATTCAAATTCGAACGATTCTTATAATTAATTTTCCTGTACATTTAAAGATACAATTTTTGTATTTGGAATAAGTTTTCTGCAATTACGAAATAATTTATTTAGAGTACATAACATTTATTGAACCATTACTAGTAAACTCTACCTCCGTGGTGGTGTGGAAAGGAGTTTTATTTCAGAATATTTGGGATTCTCTAAGAATGAACCAGCTTTTTTATTTTAATATTTCAAATGTGTTTTCTTTCTTTTATGTTTAAGGCAAAAACTAGATCTAAAAAAAGCAAAAAAACCTATTTCTCTAATTGCGTCCAAGATTAGAGCAGAATCTATGCAACCGATTGTTAAAGGTTTTAAAAGTTTTCGCTTTAATTTAAAAAGCAAGTCTTCATAGTATTTTACTAAGTAATGAAAATATGTCTACAATTGTTTTCTTGAATCCTACCCAAAGGTCAAACATGGTGCAAAAATGTCGTAAAATAAGAAAAATGTCTGAGTACTTTGAAGAAGTTTTTCTAAATCGATATGTATCATATTCCAATAATATTTAGGAATATTTATTAAAATATTCATCTTCTAAATTTGTTTGATTAATGTACAGAGTACACTTTATATTTGAAATTTGTATACACTCTAAATCTGAATCAGTCAAATTTTCACTGATTGAATCAGTGATTTGCCTTTTCACTGAATCATCAGTGGAAACAATATTTTTCACTGTTAAATCAGTTACTTTTCACTGAAGTAATCAGTGAAATTTGACTGATTCACAGTAACCTGTTTTTAGTTATTTAAATCAGTCAAATTTCACTGATAATCAGTAGATTTTGACTGATTCATATTTGAAATTTGTACAGTTTTTAAAAAAATCCAAAACTTTTTGAATTTAGTAGTTTATTTATAAAATTTGAGAATGTTGTAGCTGATATTTCTATATAGAACTTTAAGCATTTATGGATAACTACGATTTCAGACAAATTAAGAACTACAAAATATTTCATCCAAAAGATTGCACTCCTCCATAAAATCTTGTCAAATTGTAACAAGATTTGAACACTTCGAACGAACATTTTTATGTAAAATTTAAAGTTGATTGATATTTATATATTAATATGGAAATACCAATAAACACATATTTTAGATTTTTAATTTATCTATCGCTATTAGACAATTTTCCATTTCCGTAGAGATTTTAAGTTTTGGAATGAAAAGTTTGTGCTTAGGCTACAAAAATGTGAGATGAAAATATTTCTAACATATAACTGAAAATATAAATTATGAACTTGAATTTTATGTTCATTTTATCTTGATAGAAAATATTGTTCTAATTGAAAAATTGTTAAATGTACAAAATTAGTAAGAAGTATATAAATTTGAATGGAAAATTATATATTGATTCAAATTTTATACATTTATTGTCACTAAATTTCACGGAAAGTTTATTTTTGAAGTGTTGAAATCCTCATGAAATTTTCCAAGATCATACTGATGTTTATTTCATGCAGACTTTCTTCAAGAAATTGAAGAAAAGTGTTATTTCTTGAACTATATACTTCGTAAATTCAAATTCGTCGTCTGGTTCGCGCCTCTTTTGCACGTACTCGAGAAAAATACAATTCTTAATTTCGACTCGATAAACGAAAGCGTGAAATCTAAAAATAACTTGAAAACTCAAGCATTGTAACGAAGTCCGTCTTCGTGCACCTTCGGCTTTACACGAAGCTGGTGACCGCAGCGTGTAGCAGAGCCGACACACTAAAACGCCACGTTTGCATGTGTTTCTCCCAGATGGGAACGTGGTGGGGGCCGAAAAATCCCACGTTCTGGAGACACTGTAACGAACGCGGTATACCGTCTTTATAGAGAGTTAGAGAGCGTCGTCTGCTCCAGCGGTATCTTCTCTCCCTTCCCTTCGTTTTGACTCTTGCACACACACACTATGACGCGTAATTGAATACGGGCCCACTGCCCAGAGCTCCTCTTTCCACTTGCACCGTGCACGATACCGAACGTTCCCGAGTTAATGAGAAAAGAAACCATGCACTTGGTGATTTGTTTTCATGGCTAAAGTCGTGAATGAAAATCACGGAATCTAAGAAAATATTTCTCGAACTCCGTGTCATTATTACACGGAAAAGTTCGAGAACTAAATTCAAGCGCTCCCGTGATCTAATATCTCAGGAGTTCTCTCAGTATATGAGTATAGCAAGCGAAGAAACTGAAAAAAGGTTAGATATGCAGAAAACTGAGAATTCTGACATGTTGTGCCATTGTAAGATTTGGCCACGTCCTAGTTATTATAGAAATCAGATAGGTGACGCTAGCGTCAACGCGCTTCAGAAAAACCTACGCGATGTTTGTAAAAGCAAGGTTTTTCAATGCATTCTTATGGGGTATAGCCCCTATAGCCTTTCACTGAAAAATTGATATTAGCCCCTATAGACATTTACCCCTCAATTGTTGATGACAAAAATAATTTTAAATATTCCACCCATATTTACCATTCAATGTTGCGCTAGAAATAAAATATAGCAATTATTGTCCATAAAATTTTTTTTTGTTCATCAAATACATAAATATAAACAAAGCCAAATTTTAAAATTGCATTACATATATCTTTTAAAAATGTATTCAACTATGATTTGAAAAAAATTGTAGATCGGATGAAATTTGAAGGCTGTAATCTATTTTGTACAGCAAATTTCTGTTCTAGGCCACTGTGCACACACTCGCTAATGAATTCTACACTAAGACCTACGGTACGCATGCCAGTATGGAGTCTTTTACAAACCGATCGGTGTAGCTGAATCGAACAACAACCAGATGGTTGGCCAATGCAATATTTCTAATGCAGTGCTGCTTCAGACAGGTAGCACAGGCCCAAAAAAAAAAATTTCTGCGCGAAGAATGACACTATGATATGCCCATATATTTTTACCCGCTGAAATCGAATCCGTAACCCGTTTGACTCCAGAACTTCAGGATTTCGTCTTAACCTCAAAAAACACTTCAAAAAATCACTAAATTCAATATACCTACAGCCCCATAACCAAATAAGCCCTGAAACATGTAATGCCTTAACCCCATAACCCCTCATGACTATGACCCCATAATCACTCAATCTAATAACTCCATAACGCTGTACATCGAAAAGGTCATCTACTGTAAAACCGAAAATCTCGTATATGTTTCTTTTGTAACTTACAGTGATGAGTGAACTTCATATAATAAACTCTAACACTCATCAACCTGTAACCCCTTAACCCTATACATCCATGTCCTCATGACTAACAAATACTTCACGATCGTTGACCCCGTTGGACTATTTTTTGTGGGAAACCGTTAAGGATAAGTGTGATCAACTGAAAAAGTTCTTCAGAATAATTAAAATAATTATTGATAAATTTATTTTCTTCCAAATATCTCAAAAAGGAAAAATAATCGTAGACTTTATTTAAGGGAACGATTTTGCAAAACAACGCTTATTTCGTATCTCACATATTTTGGTGAAAAAAATCGAATTTTTTCAATATTAAAAATAAAAAAATTTAAATATACATCCTGTCGAGAAATTTCTCGATAAGAATGTGTAGACCTTATTTAGCCAAACAATTTTTCATCTCAAAGTTTTTTTTGTATCTCACATATTTTGTCTAAAAAATGGAATTTTTGAATTTTAATCGTATTTTTTGGAATTGAAACGAAAAAAATATGTTTTATCAGAAACTGTGTGATACAAAACTTGTAGATCTTTTTGAAACTAACAACTTTGTATTCTTACGTATTTTTCTTATTTTACATATTATTGTTAAAAAATTGAATTTTGGATTTTCAATAGTTTTTTTTTTAATTAAAAAGAAAAATATGCATCTTATGAAAAAATGTTACAATTCAAATTTGTAGGTCTTTATTAATTCAATAATATTGTATCATAACGTTTTTTTGTATCTCGTATAATTTAACTTGAAAATGGAATTTTGATATTGACTTTTTTCGAATTTGAATATGCTGTAACATTTCTAATTTTGATTTAATCAAAAAACGTTATCAGGATAATTTTTAGAGATTTATGAGCACTATCAAAAACCAGTATTGAAATTTTTGATTTTTTCAAAAAATTATTTTCAAAAACACAAAAGTAGTGCTCAACCCCTCAATTTTGATTGGATGTGGCTGGTTAACGAACTTGTCCTTACTTTTTCGGCTCCGATAAAGTGTACCAAAGCTCAATTCAATCTGATAATTCTATCGAGAGTTATGCCGCACACGACCTACAGACCGACAGACAGACAGACAGACACTTTCGTAAAAACCCTTTTTTCTGACTCAGGGGGTCTCAAAACGTAAAGATTTTATGAAAATTTCGAAAGTCATTTTTCACATGAAACCAATACCTTCTCATCCATGATGAGAATGTAAAAAGTTAGGACTATATTTTCGCATACGAAAATTAGTTATTTAACCAAATTGAAAAAAGCATTTACTGATAAAGTTGTTTTGAATATTCATTTACGGTTTTTGTTTTTTTATGGATTATAAGAACGTTTTCTTTTTGGCGTATTCAAAAAATCAATTTGTTTAAAACAAACTTTTTTCTGTTATTATCTGTAGGATTTAGAGTGTCAATGCAATCAATAAAAAGTAAACGGCACATTTGCATACAAGATGATTTATTCTGGTGCTCAATAGCAATCGAACCTTACAGCTAGAGTAGTGTACGGACAAGTAGGAATGAAAAGAAAAAAGTTTGTCTGCGAATCGCCACACGCAACTGCCGATGCTGCGTATCAGGGTCGTAGCTTGTAACTTTCAGGACCTAGACCAACATTAACTTTGGAGTAAAAATTTTTCCGAAAAATGTTACTACTTTGGCCATCTAATAATAAGTTTGTGTAATTTTTTTCAGAATTTTTCCTAATAGTTTCAGTTTTATTAAATATATGTCCAGCGAGGCTTGCGAGAATGTGTTTTTTACATACGCGCTGTAAGTTTATTATTATATTTATTCATAAAAAAACCTCGACTTTCCGTATAAATAAAAGTGATACGGAAGTTGATTAAATTATGTTAACCCCGAATTTATCACATTTTGATCTTCTATAGTGTTCGCCATCTCAATCTGGTTAATGGAAATATCAAAGAACTTTGAAAATTCTCAATAGAATTCAAAAAGTTTTTTATTTTTTACTAAACTTACCCTTTTACAATTTATCTCAACTAGTTTCCGAAAACAATATCGATTAAGTGACCGCCGTTATTGGTGAGACAAAAGCGAGTTCTTTTTTTGGCTTTTTCCATCACATTGGCCAGCGTCTCGGTCGATATCTCTGCCATTTTGGCTCGAATGTGGTTTTTGAACTATTATATGGTATTCTCGACAAAAAGAATTTCGGTGGAATCAAATCCGGAAATCTTGGTGGCCAGTGAATATCGTTTTTTTTAGCACCACACGTCCCGGGATATTGATTGTCCACCAAGATCCCCGGATTTGACTCCATCGGACTTCTTTTTGTGGAGATTTTTGAAGAGTGAAATTTATGCCAATAAGCCAAAGACTATAGGAGAGCTCAAAAACAACATTCGAGCCGAAATGGCAGAGATATCGACCGAGACCCTGTCCAATGTGATGGAAAATGCCAAAAAATAGCTCGCCTTTGTCTCACCAATAACGGCGGTCACTTAATCGATATTGTTTTCGGAAACTAGTTGAGATAAATTGTAAAAGGGTAAGCTTAATAAAAAATAAAAAACTTTCCGAAACATATTGATATTCTACATTTTGCATCCTCTCGTTTCTTGCATCCTCCTTCTCAGTCTCTTGCTCCAATCAAGGCAATTCCAATGGCATCACAGACATTTTTTCCTACCAAATGTCTTTTTTTCTTCCGGTAATTGTATAGCGAAATGTTCTGTAAACAGTTTTTTTAGAAACTTGAAGAAAGTGTAAGATGTTCCTCTTCTGGTAAATTATAAATGCTTTAACTCAAAAATTCTTTTCGAAACATATCAGTTTTTATATTGTTTATCCCACTTTTGTTGCTATTGCTCGTAACAACGCTTCTTGTACATCATATTTGTTTATCAGTTCTTGTAATTGCACACTCAAATCTTTCAGTGCAGCTAATATTAGAATTGTATCTATAAAAAATCAATTGAAATAATTATTTTGACTAATGCATTTGAGGACTTGATACTAAGAAATTACTGTTAGTTGAAACAAAAACAATAGGTGTGATAATTGATTACGACTTAAAATGGGAAATCTTTCACTCTTTTCTTGTTGAGAAATTAATAAATTGTCTTTTGCTTGTGTTACGTCTCAATGGACTCAACGGACTCAATTCGACTAGATTAACACTATCCTATTTTATTTATAAAGCACAAGGCTTCAAGATAATAGAACAGGAACAAAAGATCACTTAATGAAGTAATATATTTAAGAAATACATTTGAAAACACATGTTTTCGCATAATGAAATACAGTAAGGGCGTTTTCAAAAGAGTCATAGAGAAAGCACAAGTGCAAGTAAGCGATCACACAGTGACATAAGAGTGTCTTTCTCTCACGATTTCTGTAGTCATGCATAAGAGTGTCTTTTTCGCACACGCATATGCAAAAAGATCGTGTGGGAGATGCACATTTGTGCCACTCCATGTTCGCCTACTTGCACTTATACTTTTCTTCGCAAAAGTTATAACTGTATGCGAATAAATTATCAATGATAAAGAAGAGGTACGACAAACATTTTATGAGAAGCTTCCTTGCAGATTTACAGACAAATGTACCATTTTGCAATCTACAGATGGGGCAAAATTCGTCAAGTGTACCCGCCTGAAAACTTTTTGTCTCTGATTTCCTTGAAAGTACGCGAAATTATTGTCCTAGTAAACCTCTTTTAATTCCCCTAAGAGAACGTCTCTAGTACGATGAGTTGTCAGTATACAGGGGCTCTAATTTTCAACCTTTTACCGCGCACGCTGATACACAATTAACCATAACTTCTACAAAAGTTATCCAAATTAATTTTTTATGAAGGTCTTGGAAACGTTTTTTCATCAGCTTTACGCTGAAAGCAATGGTTTTAGATAAAAAAAATTATTTGAACTTCATTTTTTTAATTTTAAACATATTTTTGAGTTTTTCTCCAAGTGCGGCCGTTAATTTTCTTTGCAAAATTATATTTAAAACAAAGCTTGACTTTTTCCCTTTAAAATGAGCCATGGTCGAAAGTGGGGAAAAAGAAATTGGTGGAGATATATAACACTTCTTGCTTATTGCAGTGTATGTGCACTTCTCTTTCTTCTTTCCCTCACAGTTTTTTCGGGAAAACATCACATTCTAATGATGACGAATATTTTCGCAACATGAGAGTTAATTCAGCAGAGGGAAGGAAAGAGTGATATTTTTGTGTATCAGGCACTGTGTTTGCTGATGCAAATCTACTCTTAAGTTCTTGAGCTGTGGTGGCGTGATTTTCTTTGGGAGTCAAGAATACTAAAGTTTCAACTAAATTTTTCTTTGCCCATTGATACAAGGCATAAGCAATCAAAATCGGATATTTAGATGACGCTTGTAGGCTAGCACGCGCTGCAGGTCTTTTTAAAATTTCCCCAATACCATCACAAAGGCCTAAAACATTTCGACTCTTGTAATTTTAATTTTATTAATATTTCATTTTTTTTTAACACGAATTTTTGCCTATCTGAGCCGAAAGTTTCGCTCTCTGAGTTAGAGGTTAAATTTTATATCTGCGTTTTTTATTAAATTGACTTTCCAAATTTTTGCATGGCAATTTTTCCCTATTTTGGGGCAAAATTGTCCGTTTATAATCTACGTGTGGGTGGCACGAAGGGTGAAAATTTCGCGAAATGGAATTCTTAATTTTAAGAGCGAGAATACCGAAGAAACTCACGATGTTTGATTTTGGAAAGAACGAACGTCCATTCCACGATTCCTCGTTTACGCAAGGCGTGATTTGAAGTATCGAATCTAAAATACGAGAAGAAGAACTACATTAATATTTTGGAGTAGATTCGCGCAGTTGCGCCACAAAAATGACGATAACACGTTCTATTTTGGGGGTTGGTCCCTACTCCTGAAAATAATGTTGTTGGACCTATTGGATCATGGAATGGCTTGCTCTGCCAGATAAATTACCCAAAAAATACCTCAGTTATTGGATTTCGCGCCTTACCGTTTCTTTTAAAATTCAGTTAGTTAAGAAAGCATCAGTAAAGTCGGTTCCAAATTTTGGAAATTATGAGCATAAGCTCCCGACGAGGTCATCATTTGCCTTTTCCCTCCCACAAAAATAAATAACAACTATACTGGACCTTGGTTGACCCTATTGGAAGTTTATAAGGAAAATAAAAGGAAAAACCGTGACAGTGAAGCGCCCTCAGGGCTCCGACACTGCTCGGCACCAAAAAAAGGTTATATGGATGGGAGCTTTCTCCGAGTCTCACTTTTTGTGAGTGCACGGATACTCACTTCCCGGGTTGACCACTATCCAGTATTTTTTCTCGAGCTTATTGCTCGCTATTTTCGATTCAAAAAAAAAAGGAAAACCCCACGTAAATAATAAAAAACTTTAACCTACGAATATTTTTCAAAAATGAGAATTAATCCAAAAGATCCCTAATTGGCAAAGGGGGAACTGGGAAGCATATACGACCTAGTTCTCAAAAGATTAGGTACGGTGATGCTAAAATGCACCACACCCAATCTCGAGCCTCGAGTCTTGTGTAGATATTACATAAATGCCGTGGTATCGAGCTGTGCTCTCACCTTTTAGGGCAGCGCGCCTAGAATAATATTCGAGGATCAGCAACCAAGTACGTTACCTCGGTTTTCCACCTCTTTAATAATTTCCCCCCTTAATTAATATGCGCGCGCTTCAATTAGCGACCGCGATCGAGTCTAATCAAATCAATAAATTAAGAACTTTATACATGGTCTTTTCCCCCTTTTCGCGACCGTTTTAAGGTTGGAAATCGGTATCGGAAGAAAGATAATATTCTCGCGATTATGACGATGTCTTTCAAATTTCAAAAAATCGCATATTTCGTCCCGTGGGAGTGTTTAAAAATTGATGTGCACTCAAAAGCGAAAGCGCACCGCGCGACGATGACGAGAAAGCCTTTCCCCCATTTCACCTCCCGCTGGCGCGTGCTACCTGCGTAGGCGCGGGCTCACATTGGACAGCGGCATAGGAAGGTCTAAACCTTGTGCAACGATAAAAAAAATTCCAAGAAGGATTGAAAACCTTATTAATGAGTAATAATTTGTTCAAAAAAGAATGAAAAAATAAAGAAAAGCGACAAATAAAATAAAAGATAAAAATGACCAAAAGGTCGCATATTGTTATATTATTTACAGATTTGACATTTTGCTTATTATCGAGAAAACCCTTTTATCTTCGATTAGTAAATATTAATTCATTATTATTTGTGATTTATATCCATCCATGGCCTGGGACGCCCACCCATCCAGCGAACCATACCACACGCTGCTTGACCTGAGCGATTGGTCGTGTGGCAGCAAGCACAGGTTAGTGTGGTGCTCGGTGAGAATGCGAACGAAAATGTCCGTGAAAAGTGGACTGCCTCGTTCTCGCCACACTCACTTCCGGTTTGGAAGTAAATCGTTAATTACTGGGCGAATACTTAACGAGACATCGCAATTCTTTCGTGCGAGTCTCGTGAGAACCTACTTGTTCTAAAAGTAATCCTAATTTTGTGTATTCCTTCCTCTTTTCGTCGCAAAAAGGCGGATACTGAAGGCTGGGCCGTCTCAACGCCCCACCAAACGAAGTGATCCATTGCTCGCAAAGGATCAGTTCGTTTTTCTGACTTGTATCGTAAGCATGCACTTGTTATTCTTTATATAATAATTATTAATTAATGCTTAAATTCTAGATCTAATAAAAGGACAAAATTAACATATATAAAAAAATGTATATTTATTTTTGTGTTTTCCATAATTTTTTTGTATTTTAGTGTTTATTGAATTTTAAATAAAAATAAGAATAAAATATAAAGATGAGAATGATTATTCGCTAATTTTTTTCTTATCATTCTATTTTGATCATGCTTTTACTATTGTCACGTCCCGCGACGTATTTGAATGTATATAATACACACAGGCTGGATTGAGTTAAGAAATCTATGAGAAAATCGATAAAGGAGAATAGGGAGTAGGGGAAGTAGGGAGCAGTATAGGGCCCCTTCTCCTCTAAGAAGATATGACTACGTCACGATTTTCGCTGACCGTCAATTTGTATAAAAAAATATAAAAGAGGCCCACACCAAGAGCAAGCAGTCAGTAAATTCTTCGTCTAGTTCGACACTTAAATTTTCCTTCGGATTTATAATCGGTCTCGCGACAATAGTCCAGTGCGGCATTTCAATTTAACTTCGAAAATCTCCGATTTTGAGATTAATAAAATTCGACCGGGACAATTTAAAATCAAAGTTCGGGAGTCGTAAAAGTCATCGTGGACTTGTATAGATCTTTGTAAAGATCTTCGAACAGTGTCATAAATTTGGATCACCGCCCTTTACGGAATATACCTGTGCGGCCTATAACTCCGTCTCTCTCACACACTTGGACTACACCTGTGGGGATCCAGTACTTACTACTCACTGCCGTGTGGATTAACCCTCAACATAAAGGTACCGAACCTCTCTCTCTCTACCTTTATTCTTTGTCTCTTTCTCACCCACGTACCAACCAGCCTGTGCCTACATTATATAAGAATTGTCTTAACGAATGTGTATTCTGACCTTTTAACCAATAAAATAAATTCAATTTGTATTATTTTCATAATCATTGTGTCTTTCATTGACTTATCCTCATCCCTAAGTGAGGATCATTCGATCCTAACTTAAAACGAGGAATCTTCGATCAAAGTAAGTATATTTGCGTACTTGAGACGTAACATACTTCCTTTTTTTCTGGTGCATCGGCCGGGAAACACAAGTCAATTGAAAATTAACACATTGATTATTTCTAGTGAATAAATAAATGATTATGAAATATTATTTCAACTTGTAACTTGAAATTTCAATGAAATAGATTTGTTAGATCACAAAGGGATTTGACCTTGAGGCTAACCTTAATGATTTAATAATCAAATCATTTCTTTGAAATTTTATAATTTATATAAATTGTATAAAATAAAATAAGTTTGAAAAATCACGCAGGGATCTGACCTTGAGGCTAACCTAAGTGATTAAGTAACTTATCTTATTTAAAAAATTATTCTAATTTGTTAACTAAGCTTTGATTTAAGTTAAAACAAACAAAAAAAACAGCACACGAGAGTATAAGTCCCTTTTGGGTACGTTGAACGGTCACCATTGATTGCGATCATTGGGTAGGGCAAAGTTCGAAGTGCTTGTGATTGTATTGTTTATAACTTTAATTTTAACTCTGTTAAGGAACAGAATATTTTTATTTGCAAAGATTGTCCAAGGATCTGAGCTTGAGCCTAACTTGTCCAGTCTAGAGAAAAATAAATTGTGCATAACTCGAATCTTATCTGATCCTTGTTATAAACAATTTTATTTATTTAAAAAACAATTTATAATTCAATAAATTAATAAAATAGATCATTATAATTTATAAGACACACGTGGTTGGTACAAAATATATATATATATATATATTGTTATAATTTTAAGAAATGTATTATTTAACATTATAATTTTACGAAAATTGAGCGATTATTTATTTATTTGAATATTTTATAGAATTATATTTTTATTTTATTATCTTATTCCCGAATAAAAGAATAAAATAATAATTGTTGTTATAAACAAATAAAAATAATTAAATTATATTTTGAAATTATTATTATAATTTTTTTTTTTGAATTTTTATAAATTAAAATTATATTTTTACTAATTTCACTTTATTTACAAACAAAATTTTACATGTAGTTTTTTAAACTGTTATAAACAATGGATAATTAACAATAAATAATCTAAGATAACGCTCAACAAAAAGAAACTGTAAATTTATAATTACTCAATGTCAAATTCAAATACCCCTGTAGAATCCGACCAAAAAGTTATTACGCGTAGTAAAGCAAAACAAGACAATCAACTCGCAAAAATTGTCGATCAGAATCAAATAGATTCCTTGAAACTAAAAAGATCAGGTAAAATCAAAGAATCAGGAATCAGGATAATCCCGTAATAGTAAGCAACGAAGAGATGGCCGTAGCCATACCTAACAGCCAGCAGGTATCCTTACGCAACGCGCTAGAGGTGGTCCCTTTGTTCGACGGAAGTAACCTCCCATTGTCCCATTTTATTGAGGGTTGCATGGAAGCAAAGGCAATGCTGCCGACACCTGCTGCCCAAGAAAATCTTGCACGTCTATTGAGAGGTAAATTGTCTGGTGAGGCACGAAAATGTATTTTTGGGTCAACGTATGCAACAATAGAGGAATTAATAGAAAAATTGAAAAGAGTATATGCCCCTGCGAAAAGCGTATATCAATTGCAGGGAGAATTAGGTAATACATTTATGTGGGAAATAGAAAATGCCCTTTCCTATGCTGCTAGAATTAAAGAAATTGCTGATAGAATAGAAGATGCTCACAGACTTAATAATGACGGTCAGGTAGGTAATGCTTTTAAACAAAATTTAGAGAGATGTAATTCAATGTTTTATACGCGGTTTGCGTCCTGAGTTAGAAATTCGTGTGGAAGAAAAGGACACATTTAAGGAAGTAATTAATGATACAATAGACATAGAACGAAGATTGGCTGCAAGTTCTGCACTGCGAAGAAATAAAAATACTGATTATTTAAAAAGTGACGAATCAACCAATAATAAAAATAATAAAACAACCCGATTTAACGTAGCACTTGATAACAAAACTATTTGTTTAATTTGTAAGAAACCAGGTCACACAACTGAAAAATGATTTCATTTAAGTAAAGCTCAAGATGCAGTTCTTAATAATAAACAAAAAAAATTTTTGCATCCTAACCAACAAGGATATAGTAATTTCAATGGTCAAAGAAGTAACAATAATAATAATTTTGCAAAAAACAATTACAATAATTTTCCAAATAACAATTTTTTAAGAAATAAAAATTATAATTTTAATAATAACATCAATCATTTTTTACAAAATAGAAATAACAATTATAGGAACAATAATAATAATTTTTTACAACAAAGATACAACAATAATAATAATTTTCCTAGAAATGTTTACAATAATAACAATAATGTTAATAATACTAATAGACAATTGAATCCAGGACAGTATAAAAACTTTAACTCAGGACAGTTTCAAAATCGAAATAAACCATATGAAAATAGATTTTTACAAAATAATAACACTCAACAAAATTCAAATTATACTGAAATAATTTGCAATTACTGTAAACAACCCGGTCATTTAGTACGAGACTGCAAGATACGACCAAGTAACCAATCACAAACAGCTAATCAGGAAAACTCCAAAGCTCTCCCCAGCACGGGTGCACTGAGGAAAGCATAAATCGAGAACCACTGGCATCCACTTCTAACGATCATACAACAACAACAATAAATATTTCAAAGTCCACTTCAATTCCATCAATTATAATATTTTTCAGTGTTTGATTTAGCTACCGGTTTTCACCATATAAAAATGGACCCAAAAGACTCTCATAAAACCGCATTTTCCACACCTCACGGTCATTACGAATTCGATAGAATGCCTTTTGGTTTAAAAACTGCACCAGCCACATTTCAAAGATTAATGGATTTAACATTAACTGGATTAATCGGAACGGAACTTTTTGTATATCTTGATGACATAGTTATATATGCAAATACTCTAGAAGAGCACGAAATTAAATTCAACAATATAGCAGAAAGACTTAGAAAAGCAAATCTTCACTTACAACCATATGAATGCGAATTTTTACGACCTGAAGTAGGATATTTAGGTCATATAATTGATAAAAATGGAGTACGGCCAGATCCAAAAAAGATATTAGCTGTAAAAAACTTTCCAATTCCAAAAACACAGAAAAATGTTAAACAATTTTTAGGCTTAGCAGGATATTATAGACGATTTATTGATGGATTTTCAAAAATTGCAAGTCCTTTAAATCGACTTCTGAAAAAAGATATACCTTTTAATTGGACAGAAAAACAACAAGCAGCTTTCGATATTTTAAAAGCAAAGTTATGTGAAGAACCACTTTTACAACGACCTGATTGTTCTCAACCCTTTATACTCACAACAGATGCCTCAGGATTTGCAATAGGAGGTATTTTATCACAAGGTAAAATAGGTAAAGATAAACCAATAGCATATGCTTCACGTAGTCTAAGTGATACTGAGAAAAAATATGATACATATGAAAAAGAAGCCCTTGCTATAATATTTTGTGTAACTCATTTTCGTCCTTATTTGTATGGAAGAAAATTTACTTTAGTGACTGATCACAAACCTCTAGTTTGGTTTCAAAATTCTAAAGACCCTTGTTCACGAGTTTCACGTTGGAGATTAAAACTCGCAGAATATGATTTTGATGTAATTTACAAAGCAGGAAATATGAATGTAATTGCAGACGCTCTCTCAAGAAACCCTATTGATGATAGCCAGGAGAAATCAAAATATTTACAAGTTGATGACAATGATACTTTCACGACTTCTCAAGAAAAAACGTTTTCCAAGAAAACTTTTACAAGAAATGAACAAGAAAACTCTAAAGATGAGATAAGACCTTTAAAACGAAAAAACTTGAATCCAGGAATGGTACCAAACGACGTAGATCATTTTAGCGAAATTCCAGAAGCCCAAATATTAAATATTGACACAAAAATTCCAGAATTTTTACAAGAATTCCTTAGTGAAGAATCATTTAGTGAGATTGGTAAGAATATTTTAAAATACACAAATTTATTCAAAAATATGGCTTCAAGACTTATTTTTATGACAATATTTTTAATAAGTCCAATGTCTTCCAAAAAATACGAAAATTTATCATGTAAAACTATTACTACAAGAGCTGAAAAGACAATAGAGCAAGATAAAGCAAAAAATATGAATCGAAATGAAACTCAAGAAACATTAGACAAAAATTTTTGTTCTAAACCTCTTGTGAAAAAATCACGAGGTAGGCCAAGAAAAAATCTACTTACCAATTTAAAAAATATTCCCTCTCAAACAAAAAGAAAGAGAGGTAGACCAATAAAACAAATATTTGAAAACAAATTACCAGAAATAAATATGCAAAAGGGAAGCCGAACAAAAGTAGAATCAGATTCCGACTCTGATCCTGATTATTTAGATTATTTGAAACAAACTCAAGCAAAAAACATAAAGAAGAAGAAGAATGCCAAAAAGCAAAAAATATTAATGAATTCGAAAGTGATGACAGTGAAAATTATTTCTCAACCTCAGAAGATGAAATCAACGACATTGAAACCTCACACGAAGGAAATGATGGAGAAAATTATGAAGAAAATTGGGAAGAGAATTTTGAAGATGATCTTGAAGACGATTTTGAAAAGAATTTCGAACAGAATTCTGAAGAAAATTTTGAAGACAATCTTGAGGAAAATTTTGAAGAGCAGTTTGAAGAAAACCAAGAAGAAAATTTGGAAGAAGAATTTGAAGAGCCTTATTTTAAAGAAAATTTGAAAATAAACCGAAAACCTCAAATAAGTTCTGGAAAAAACGAAAATGATTATGATGATTATAATCGTCCACCCCCAGAACCTCCTCCTATAAACGCTCAAACAAAAAAATTATAACGAGGAAAAATTTAGTTGAATGTCGCGATCAATTAACTATGCGAAAAGATAATTATGCATATTTTGTTACAACAAATGGAACTCCTCGCGACAACGGATCAAAAACTTTAGAAAAACGTGAAATTTTACCAAAATTTAAAAATTTACAAAAAGGGATAGCAAAAGAAACTAAAAAAGGAAACTACTACCATTTTGCACTTCCAATTGAAGAAGAAACTAAAGACAATTTATCCGAAACTTTAAATAATATAAAATTATCAATTCACTCATTACACGAATTATCTCAAAAATTTAAATTACGATCAATTAGTATTTCAAAAACTTCCAGAATTAATCATATACTTTGGGAAGAAGTGAAATCAATTTTTGACTCAATTTTTTCAAATTCAACTACAAAAATTATAGTTTGCAATGGAATAACGCAATATCCAACAAAAGAACAACGAACTCATTTAATTGAAGAAGCTCATTCTTCAGAATTAGGAGGCCATAAAGGCGTCACAAAAACTTATAGTCGAATTCGCCAAAAATTTTTTTGGGAAAATATGAAAGTAGACATTCAAAAATATATTCAAGGCTGTTTACCTCTTCCTAATCACCAAGCTAGTACAATAGCAGATGCTTTTGTGAAAAAATTTATTTGCATATTTGGATCACCAAAAGGAGTACTTACTGACCAAGGCAGAGATTTTTTAAGTAATTTATTAAAAAGATTGGCAAAACGTTTTAGAATTAAACAATTTCGTACCACAGCTTTTCATCCTCAATCAAACGGATCATTAGAACGTTCACATCATGTTTTAGGAGAATATCTCAAACAATTTGTTGCAAAAAATTCAGAATGGGATGATTGTCTTGAACTAGCAATGTTCTCGTATAATACTAGTGTACATGAAGGCAAAAAATGCACACCATATGAATTGGTTTTTGGTAAACTAGCTCATGAACCTTCCAGTGAACCTTTATCACAACAAGAAAAATTACAAACGTATGATGATTATTTAATTAATTTCGTAACACAACTACACGAAATGCGAACACAAGCAAGAGAGAATCTTATTTCAGCAAAAGAAAAATCGAAAATATATTATGATAAAAAAATAAATCCTTTAGAAGTAAAAATTGGAGACAACGATTTTTATTAAAAGGAGGAAAAATTAAAAAGCTGGATAATCAATACACAGGACCTCACGAAATTTTAGATGTACTAGGAAAAGGAAATGTAAAAATCAACGTAAAAGGAAAACCGACAGTAGTTCACATCAATCGAATAAAAAGATCGCACATGAATATACAAAATTGATTAACTGAATTTGGATCCAAACCTAAAATAATATAAACTTTGCATACAACCAAAGCGTTTAGAATAACTAAACCAGGAAATGTTTTAAACAAAAGATCTTTTGAAATTTTATTCTAATCTTATTTTTTCTATTTCAGAGATTCGAGAAGCTCACTGTACCTTCAAATACCAATCAAAAAATTTCAATATATTTCGTGTCTTTTTTTTCAGAGTAAATTAAACTTCTCAAACTAGCAAGTATCTATCAAATTAATCAAAAATGTTTAACTTTTCTCTTCTGTTCAGCAAAAACTAATAATCTAATATCATCACAAAGAAATTATATTTCATTAAAATTCTTATGTGTAATTTCTTTGCATTTAATTTAATCAATTTTATTTTTGTTCACCAACCTCTCAAAAAACAAACTAATAACCTTTTTAGAAAGACAAATGCTAGTTTTCATTCGATTCAACATTATATTTTATCACTTGGAGAAGGGTATAGAAATATTTATATTTTTCTTCTTTTTTGGATGAAAAAAAATACTTTTTCTGACAAGAATAAATAAGCACTTCATAATCGGTGCCATCATAAATATAATTTCAATTTTGTTTTTTCTTCCATCAAGGGAACTTTTCTTGATTCCCATCCGATTGGAAGAACAGTTTCTACAAATATCGAGTCTGTAAATGTATACTATGCGATGGCGTTACAAAATTGTTAATGTAAAAATTGCTTTTCCAATAGAAATTAATGTGCAACAATAACAAATTGAATAATTACTATTCTTCATATGTTTCATGCACAAATAACTATTAATTTTACAAGAAAGAGTAGAAAAACAATTAAAAGTACAAGAATTGTAGGAAAATCTATTACCCTGTGGTTATGTAAAATTGTTTTTCTTATGATTATTTTATTCATTTAATAATACACCAATGAAATTGAAGTTCATGAAATTAATTTTTAGAAACACGTAAAAGTAATAATAAGCAATATCTATGCCATGTTTTGAAGAAATCAATTTTAGACTTAACCAAGTTTTTTCTCTTCAATGTACCAAGTTACAACGTCTATTAATTAATATATGTTATCAACGATCTAAATATTATTTTTAATCTGTATTATTAATATTATATATGTCATTTTCTCTTTTTACTAATGTATACATCAACCATCGTAATACTTGTAAATTGCTCTTTACTATTTTATATCTAATCGATGAAATTTTACAATTATTAATCTTCTTTTTATCAACAATCATCATGTTGTAAGTTTAAATAGTTATTATCAATCAAAGAAAAAATTGTTAAATTACCTAATCACCACTATAACATATGTAATCAATGATTGTAATATTTCCAGACTTGTATCCTCCGTTATTACTATGCATTTATGTAAAACTTGATATAAATTTTTAATTCGCAACAATAATTAAAAATGTCAATTCCTATAATTATGTATAAACAAAATTTTTATGTTATAAATTGGCAAATTAAATTGAAAATATGTACTTGATTGAGTAAGCACCTTGGATTAAAAATGTATTCTTCTACCGAAGTTTCGATCGCGGATCGTTAACTCCACGCGCTCGAACTGAGGGGGGAGGTGTCACGTCCCGCGACGTATTTGAATGTATATAATACAAACAGGCTGGTTTGAGTTAAGAAATCTATGAGAAAATCGATAAAGGGGAATAGGGAGTAGGGGAAGTAGGGAGCAGTATAGGCCCCTTCTCCTCTAAGAAGATATTACTACGTCACGATTTTCGCTGACCGTCAATTTGTATGAAAAAATATAAAAGAGGCCCACACCAAGAGCAAGCAGTCAGTAAATTCTTCGTCTAGTTCGACACTTAAATTTTCCTTCGGATTTATAACCGGTCTCGCGACAATAGTCCAGTGCGGCATTTCAATTTAACTTCGAAAATCTCCGAGTTTGAGATTAATAAAATTCGACCGGGACAATTTAAAATCAAAGTTCGGGAGTCGTAAAAGTCATCGTGGACTTGTATAGATCTTTGTAAAGATCTTCGAACAGTGTCATAAATTTGGATCACCGCCCTTTACGGAATATACCTGTGCGGCCTATAACTCCGTCTCTCTCTCTCACACACTTGAACTACACCTGCGGGGATCCAGTATTTACTACTCACCGCCGTGTGGATTAACCCTCAACATAAAGATACCGAACCTCTCTCTCTCTATCTTTATTCTTTGTCTCTTTCTCACCCACGTACCAACCAGCCTGTGCCTACATTATATAAGAATTGTCTTAACGAATGTGTATTCTGACCTTTTAACCAATAAAATAAATTCAATTTGTATTATTTTCATAATCATTGTGTCTTTCATTGACTTATCCTCATCCCTAAGCGAGGATCATTCGATCCTAACTTAAAACGAGGAATCTTCGATCAAAGTAAGTATATTTGCGTACTTGAGACGTAACACAATTTATGAATAAACAAAATAAATTGTTTAATTTACATAAAAGGCACATGTAGTTGGTAAAGAAAAATATTTTATTATTTTAAGAAATTTATTATTAAAAATTATAAATTTACATTCAATTGAGCGATTATTTATTTAATATAAATATTTGAAATAATTATATTTTTATATCATTATTTTATTTCCAAGTGAAGAAATACAAATTTCATTTCAAATTATATTGTTATTAAATATAAATAAGCAAATTAAAAATAAATTTTACTAATTTCATTTTATTTTTCTTAAAAAAACAAATTTTATATACAGTTTTTTTATTGTCTTAAACAATTATACGCGGTTTGCGTCCTGAGTTAGAAATTCGTGTTGAAGAAAATGATACTTTTAAAGATTTTATTAGCGACAGTATTGATATAGAACGAAGATTAGCTGCAAATTCCGCACTACGAAGAAATAAAAACATGGATTATTTAAAAAGTGACGAATCAACCAATAATAAAAATAATAAAACAACCCGATTTAACGTAGCACTTGATAACAAAACTATTTGTTTAATTTGTAAGAAACCAGGTCACACAACTGAAAAATGTTTTCATTTAAGTAAAGCCTAAGAGGCAGTTCTTAATAATAAACAAAAAAATTTTTTGCATTCTAACCATCAAGGATATAGTAATTTAAATGGTCAAAGAAGTAGTAATAATAATTTTTCAAGAAACAATTACAATAATTATCCAAATAAAAATTTTTTAAGAAATAAAAGTTATAATCTTAATAACAATAGCAATAATAATTTGGAAAATAGAAATAATAATTATAGAAACAATAATAATAATTTTTTACAACAAAGATACAACAATAATAATAATTTTCCTAGAAATTTTTACAATAATAACAATAGTGTTAATAATAATAATAGACAATGAACTCCAGGACAGTATAAAAACTTTAACTCCGGACAGTTCCAAAATAGAAATAAATCATATGAAAATAGATTTTTACAGAATAATAACACTCAACAAAATTCAAATTATACTGAAATAATATGCAATTAATGTGAAAAACCCTGTCATTTAGTACGAGACTGCAAGATACGACCAAATAGCCAATCACAAACAGCTCATCAGGAAAACTCCAAAGCTCTCCCCAGCACGGGTGCACTGAGGAAACATAAATCGAGAACCACTGGCATCCACTTCTAACGATCATACAACAACAACAATAAATATTTCAAAGTCCACTTCAATTCCATCAATTATAATATCAACGGAAGGTTTAAAAAATCCAACACGCATGATGATTGATACTGGTGCTGCTCGAAATGTTATAAACAAATTGAAAATTTAATTAATTTCAAACAAACAAATAACGAAGATTTATCAAGTAAAATATTAAATAACTTTTTAAAAACTGACAATTCTCTAATTAACTCATGCAAATTTTATAATGTAACAGACGAAGACAGAGTAGAATGTATTAAAAAACTTCTTTGATTAGACCATTTAAATCAAGATAAATATGAACATGTAGAAAAATTAATTAAAAATAATGCAGACAGATTTCAAATCCCAGGAGAACCACTTGAAGCTACTAATGTATTACAACATTCAATCCCTACTGTAGATGACGCTCCAATATTTCAAGACAATATAGATTTCCCCCAGTTCACAAGGAAGAAATAACAAGACAAGTCGATGGATTATTAATAAATAAAATAATAAAGCCCTCACAATCACCATATAACACTCCAGTGTGGATAGTTCCTAAAACACCTGATTCTCAAGGAAAAATAAAATGGAGAATGATTCTTGATTTTCGTAAATTAAATGAAAAAACAATTGGCGATTCGTATCCTCTACCTAATATAAACGATATACTTGATTCTCTAGGATCAGCAAAATATTTTTCAGTGTTTGATTTAGCTACCGGTTTTCACCATATAAAAATGAATCCAAAAGACTCGCATAAAACCGTATTTTCTACACCTCACGGTCATTGCGAATTCGATAGAATGCCTTTCGGTTTAGAAACTGCACCAGCCACATTTCAGAGATTAATGGATTTAACATTAACTGGATTAATCGGAACGGAACTTTTTGTATATCTCGATGACATAGTTATATATGCAAATACTCTAGAAGAGCACGAAATTAAATTTAACAATTTAGCAGAAAGACTTAGAAAAGCAAATCTTCACTTGCAACCAGATAAATGCTATTTTTTACGACCCGAAGAAGGATATTTAGGTCATATAATTGATAAAAATGTAGTATGTCCAGATCCAAAAAAGATAATAGCTGTAAAAAACTTTCCAGTCCCAAAAACACAGAAACATGTTAAACAATTTTTAGGCTTAGCAGGATATTATAGGCGATTTATTGATGGATTTTCAAAAACTGCAAGTCCTTTAAATCAACTTCAGAAAATAGATATACCTTTTAATTGGACAGAAAAACAACAAGCAGCTTTTGATATTTTAAAAGCAAAATTATGTGAAGAACCACTTTTACAACGACCTGATTTTTCTCAACCTTTTATACTCACAACAGATGCCTCAGGATTTGCAGTAGGAGGTATTTTATCACAAGGTAAAATAGGTAAACATAAGCCAATAGCATATGCTTCACGTAGTCTAATTAATACTGAGAAAAAAATATGATACATATGAGAACGAAGCTCTTGCTATAATATTTTGTGTAACTCATTTTCGTCCTTATTTGTATGGGAGAAAATTTACTTTAGTAACTGATCACAAACCTCTAGTTTGGTTTCAAAATTCTAAAGACCCTTTTTCACGAGTTTCACGTTGGAGATTGAAACTCGCAGAATATGATTTTGATGTAATTTACAAAGCAGGAAAAATGAATGTAAATGCAGACGCTCTCTCAAGAAACCCCATTGATGATAACAAAGATAAATCAAGATATTTACAAGTTGATGACAATGATACTTTTATGACTTCTCCAGAAAAAATGTTTCCCAAGAAAACCTTTACAAGAAATAAACAAGAAAACTGAAAATGAGGTAAAACCTTCAAAACGAAGAAATTTGAATCCAGGAATGGTACCAGACGACGTAGATCATTTTAGCGAAATTCCAGAAGCCCAAATATTAAATATTGACACAAAAATTCCAGAATTTTTACAAGAATTTCTTAGTGAAGAATCATTTAGTGAGATTGGTGAAAATATTTTAAAATACACAAATTTATTCAAAAATATGGCTTCAAGACTTATTTTTATGACAATATTTTTATTAAGTCCAATGTTTTCCAAAAAATACGAAAATTTATCATGGAAAACTATTACTACAAGAGCTCAAAAGAGAATATAGCAAGAAAAAGAGAAAAATTTGAATCGAAATGAAACTCAAGAAAAATTAGACGAAAATTTTGCTTCTAAAGCTCTTTTGAAAAAACCACGAGGTAGGCCAAGAAAAAATCTAGTAACAAATTTAAAAAATATTCCCTCTCAAACAAAAAAAAAAGAGAGGTAGACCAAGAAAACAAATATATGAAGATGAACTACCAGAAATAAATATGTAAAAAGGAAGCCGAACAAAAGCAGAATCAGATTCCGACTCTGATCCTGATTATTTAGATTATTTGAAACAATCTCAAGCAAAAAACAAAAAGAAGAAGAATGCCAAGAAGCCAAAAAATATTAATGGATTTAAAAGCGAAGAAAGTGAAAATTATTTCTCAACCTCAGAAAATGAAATCAACTACACTGAAACCTCACACGAAGGAAATGATGGAGAAAATTATGAAGAAAATTTGGAAGAAAATTTTGAAGATGATCTTGAAGAAAATTTCGAGAAGAATTTCGAACAGAATTTTGAAGGAAATTTTAATGATAATCTTGAGGAAAATTTTGAAGTAAAGTTTGAAGAAAACCAAGAAGGAAACTTGAAAGAAAAATTTGAAGTGCCTTACTTTAATGTAAATTTGAAACTAAACCGAAGATCTCAAATAAATTCTGGAAAAAAAAATAATGATCATGATAATTATAATCGTCCACCCCCAGAACCTCCTCCTATAAACTCTCAAATAGAAAAAATTATAACGACCCTAGCGGACGCGTGTGAGAGAACGGTCATAGAATACTCTGACCGTTCTATGACCATTCTATGACCGTTCTATGGCCTCGCATTATTACGGCTAAGAACGGTAAAAAAGACATTAAAAGCATTGGAATTATGATTCTGTAGCGAAATTTGGATTAGAAGGTGTAGCAATAAATACAATTATCTTATTTTTAAGTGATAAAAACTGGAAGAACATAATACCTGTCACTGAAGGCGGCTTCACCTGCTCTCGGTAGCATTTAGCGCGCTAAATTTTAAAACAGAATTAAAGATTGAGGAATGCAAATGTGTAAGGTAAATGAATTTACTAATGAACTTTACGGAATAACAGTTGCGGAAATTAATTAAAGTTGCATGAATAATGTAAACAGTATTTTTAAAGCCTCTGATGTCATCCAATTGTAATTTTTTTTTGTGCATGATGCCACTTTACCGCCTGCTGTAACTAATCAAACAAATCATTTGGATTGAGAAATGCAAATGTGTAAAATGAATGAATTTAATAGTGAACTTTAAGTAATAAAAGTTTCTGATATTAATTAGAGTTGCACGAATAATGTATAGTCTCTTATGTCATTCAATTGTCATTTTTTACTTTTGTACATGATGCGACTTTACCGACCGCCGTAACAAATCAAACAAATCATTTGGATTAAGAAATGCAACTGTGTAAAATAAATTAATTTAATAATGACATTTACGTAATAAAACTTGCTGATATTAATTAAATTTGCATGAATAATGTAAAGTCTCTGATGTCATTCAATTGTCATTTTTTACTTTTATGCATGATGCGAATTCATGGACCACAGTCACAAATCCTAAAAAGTATTTTCTAGAAAGTATTGATAAATGATTTGGGGTAATTCAAAATACGCAAAATATAGGATATTTTTATTTATAATTTGACAGTATTTGTATGTACATTTTATTCAAAATTAAATTTCACATTGATTTAATAAAATTAAGTTTTCACATCAAATTGATTCAGAATCTAATTCCAAATAAGATCTATATTACAAATAAATTATATAAATCCACAATAAACATCTAAGAAATATAACATAATATTACGCTTATAGCTAACACAAAAATGAATTCCATGACTGATTCAGAAAAACTTTTTACAACAATTGCAAGAACTTTTATGATATAAGTACGCACGTGTATTAATTTTAATTGTATTCCGTGCTCTTTTGTAAATTCGACATAATTCTGTATGGAAAAACTTTTTTTTTGCTATTGACTCAATAATATCAATTCCCCAAGATTTTTCAAAAATAATGAATTTTGTTATCTGAAAATTTAGAACATAATAAAGGTCACATTAGCGGATGGTTGTAGACTTTAATAAGTTTTGAACAATTAAATAAGTTTTAGTGTCGGTAAAACAGGAATTATTATTTTTTATTGTTTAAAACTGATTAAAGTCTACAGCCATCCGCAAATGTGACCTTTATTATGTTCTAAATTTTCAGATAACAAAAATCATTATTGTTGAAAAATCTTGGGAAATTGATATTATTGAGTCAATAGCAAAAAAAAAGTTTTGCTATTGGCAATTCAAACTTGCAATGCGAGACCTGGTGGTCGACAAGCGAACTAATCAATATGGCTACCGTTGGGCTTCGCGCAGCATTGTGTATACTATACTAAAGCCAGATGCTCACAGTGTAACGCAATAATTCATCAATTGTTTGCCAAATAAATATATAGTTAACATAAAAAGTAAGTGACAAGTGCATAAATAAATATAAGCGTGAAAATGGAGTTCTCGCCGAAGCACAGGAAAGGAAAGGACTTTACTCGTAAAGGCAGTGCTTGTACATACTCGCATAACGTATTTAACGACAACAAAAGCATTTTTAGGAATTACAGATAAACGTAATTTGAAAAGTCCTATTCAGATCAACAGTACATACGAGAACGCCGAAGCCCTGCGGCAGCCATGATTGTTTTCATGCAGCAGCGCCCCTAAGCCCGCGGTGGACGTTTGTTTTGCCAATACAGAATTATCTCGAATTTACAAAAGAGCACGGTATACAATTGAAATTAATACACGTGCGTACTTATATCATAAAATTTCTTGCAATTGTCGTAAAAAGTTTTTCTGAATTAGTCATGGAATTCATTTTTGTGTTAGCTATAAGCGTAATATTATATTATATTTTTTAGAAGTTTATTGTGTAGTTATATAATTTATTTGTAATATAGATCTTATTTGGAATTAGATTCTGAATCAATTTGATGTGAAAACTTAATTTTATTAAATCAATGTGAAATTTAATTTTGAATGAAATGTACATACAAATACTGTCAAATTACAAAAAAAATTTCCTATATTTTGCGTATTTTGAATTACCACAAATCATCTATCAATACTTTTTTGAAAATACTTTTTAAGATTTGTGACTGTGGTCCATGAATTCGCATCATGCATAAAAGTAAAAAATGACAATTGAATGACATCAGAGACTTTACAATATTCATACAACTTTAATTAATATCAGCAACTTTTATTACGTAAATGTCATTATTAAATTAATTTATTTTACACAGTCGCATTTCTTAATCCAAATGATTTGTTTGATTTGTTACGGCGGTCGGTAAAGTCGCATCATGTACAAAAGTAAAAAATGCCAATTGAATGACATAAGAGACTATACATTATTCGTGCAACTCTAATTAATATCAGAAACTTTTATTACTCAATGTTCACTATTAAATTCATTAATTTTACACATTTGCATTTCTCAATCCAAATGGTTTGTTTGATTAGTTTTTTTTTTTTTTGGTGAGGAGGAAAAATGGAAAAATCTTTTATAGACGTTGTACAGGACTCTCCTAGGACGGGTCTAGGCATACCGGTTAAAACCAAAAAACCCCCTCTCTCGAACCAATGCACCACCCGCGGAACCGCCTTTCGGCTTTAAACTTCACGGGTGGTTGGTTCCATTAAGGTCGCGTACGACTCTTCCGTCATCCGTTCGCTCGGAACTTCCACCCGCGGCCACATGCCCACTTGGATAACGAACTAGCCGCGCCACCCAGGGGAGAAACAAACAGATTTCTCCCCCGAACGACGCGGACAGTCAAGTCTACCCGAGACGCAGGACCGCGGGTGCAGGCCCCGATGCGATTTCTACTGGCCCTCCCCGTTGTTTCGCTCTCGACGCCCATCAAGTTCTCTCGTCTTCATCACAAGTGTGACGAATGACTCGATGAGCGTACAGAACCGTTCAGACTGGAGCATGAGGGGGACCATCGTGCAGAAGTAAGTTCGGAACCCACCGCCTGACCGAGGACCTCCCTAGCCACACGCCATTTTGCGCAGACGAAGAGTACGTGCTCTGCGTTATCCGTGCTTTCTGTTCAGCCAGGTGGTGAGCTCCGGGATCAGGCCGTAGGTCCATCTCCCTGTCTGCTCACCATGCCATCTCAACTGCCATTTCTCGACGAGTCTGCGCCTTCCACCCTTGCGGATGGCCTTCTTCGCGCGAGCGAATTCCTGCAGGTCGGCGCAGGTAAGCTCCTTGCGAAGCTGAAAGGTTTCCTGCCTTTCCTCCGCCAATAAATGTATTGGCGGGACACTCGCCAGGACCAGCACAGCGCTCGTCGAGACAGTTCTATATGCCGAAACTATTCTCAGCGCGACAAGTCTCTGCGCCGAGAACAGCTTCTTCAATGCAAGGCATTGGCCCAGACCGGAGCTGCATAAAGCAGCTTTGAATGGACCACGCTTGCCACCAATCTTCTTTTCGCTTCCCTGGGTCCACCAATGTTTGGTATAAGCCGGGCCAAGATCGCACCACATTGGATGGCTTTGGCAGCTGCGATCTTTAGGTGTTCGCCAAAGCTAAGCCTACGATCCAGCTGCACCCCCAGGTACTTAATGCTTGTTTTCCACTCGACTTCATGATCTCCGAGAACGATCCTCGGATATTGGAAGGATCTCCTGTCCGTAACGAGCAAAGCCTCGGTTTTCTGAGGGGCCATTTTAAGGCCTCTGCCACCCAACCAGCGCTTTGCTCGCCACAAACTTTCATTGATCCTCAGGTTTAGGATTCTGACGTCGTCAGCGGCGAACACGACAAGTGCGTCATCCGCGAAGCCGACGATACTCGTTCCAGCAGGCAGGTCCATGCGCAGAAAGTTATCGTACATGATGTTCCAAACGAGTGGACCCACCCGCGACCCTTGAGGAGCGCCACATGTCATCTCTTCTTTGAGAGACCATTTGTCGCCCTCGTATATCACCCACCTGTCGCTCAGATAGTCATCCATCATTCGCAACATGTAGTCTGGAACCTTTTTCCGCATCATCGCCTCGATGCAGATGTCCCATCTCGCGGTATTGAACGCATTGCGTATGTCAATGCTAATCAACGCATAGAATCCCTTACGCTTACCAGTTCCTTTTCTTGCATTTGTGGCGATCTTAACCACAGTTTGGATGGCATGCACAGTGGACCTGCCTTTCCTGAATCCGAACTGGTTTTCCGAGAGCCCGTTCTCCCCGACCAAGAGAGCCTGAAGCCGTTGTAGAATCAACTCCTCCAGAAGTTTCCCCATCGTATCCAATAAGCATATTGGTCTATACGACGAGGCAAACCCTAGAGGTTTGTTGCCCTTCCTCAGCAGGACCAACCTCTGCTCCTTCCAATTTGCGAAGAACCTCCCATCCCGAAGGCAGGAGTTAAATGCTTCTAGGAGGATCTCCGGGTATGCCCCGATCACCTCTTTGAGGATCTCGTTCGGCACCCCGTCGATACCCGGCGCTGTAAATACAGCTTAAGGCAAATGCCTTAAGCCTTCCACCCGCTCTCTTTAGTTCTTCGAGAGTGAAGAGTTCTTCGCGCCGGGCACGCAGGAACTTTGGTCCTGTCTTTGGAACGGCTCCACGTGTGGAAACAAGCTTCGCACAATGTACTTGACTCGATCGGGATTATCCAGGCCCGGGGTCTTTCTTCTAGTCACCAATCTCTTGGTGACTATTTTTCAAGTCTTTCCAGCATTGAAGTCGGTTTTTCTTTATGCCTCGCCTCAAAGCTGTTTTTGCCCCTTTCCATGCCCCGTGCAGCGTAGCATCCCCCTTTGAACGGGTGAATTTTCGCCGCGCTGGGAGGCATTCTCGACGTAGGGCTGCCAACTGGTCGTTCCACCAGTACATCGAACCTTTGGCTTGCCTGCACTTACGGCGAGGCATCGAGTAGTCACAAGCCGCGACCACCTTCTGCTTCACCGAGCGCACAGCGGCTTCAAACGTCCCAGCAGGGCAGACCCAACCAAGCTCATCGATGAGCCTGGTTTCTTCGAGGTGTTCGCGAAGTCTTTCCCTGCTGAGTCGTCTCGTGTTCCAGGAGGGGCTCCTTCCTTCGCCGCCGCTGCCTTTATCCACCGCCTGACACCGTTGTTCTAGTGTAAATTCGATGCACCGGTGTTCACTCAAGGTTATTACCTCGAGGACCGACCAGTCGCTTATCCTTGAGGCGAAGCGAGGTGCGGCAACTGTGAGATCAATTATTGACACCCCCGCTCCTCGTCTGAACGTAAATTCCCCGCCCTGATTCAAGACGATCAGTTCGTTCCTAGCGACCATCTCGCCAACCATGATTCCCCTCCTATCTAGGCGGGCCTCACCCCACTCGGGCGACTTACTGTTGAAGTCACCCCCATGAGGGATCGCCCGATGGCCTCACGGAGGCTTTCCTCAAGGAGGAGGATCTGCGTCTCAAAGACATCGAAGGGATCGCCGGGGGAGAAGTAGCAGCTGTACACACGCACACCCGCCACCCAGACGAACCCTGCGTCGGTCTCCAGGAAGTCCCCGACGCCCAAATCAGGGTTACAAACAAGGATCCCGGCCCTCCTTGATGCATCTTTATACCAAGCAGAGTTATCGGACCACTTGTACTGCTCACTAATGAGCAGCAAATCAGCCCCACTCTCCCTGGCAGTCTGCATCAGGAGGTCTTGGGCATCCTTCCCCCTTCCGAGGTTGAGCTGCAGGAACTTCAATTCCTGCCTCTCAACCTCCGAAGCTCTTCCCGGAAGACCGGGCAGGAGCCGCTCCCCGACACATGGGCGACATCTCTGTCGCCCCTGTCTGCGCATGACAGGCACCTTGGTGGCGCCTTACAAGTTCTGGCCAAGTGTCCCGTGGCGCCGCATCTCCAACAGGCGTTTTTCCTGTCGGGGTTGCTGCAGCCCCGGGACCCGTGGCCGTACCCAAGGCACCTGAAGCAGCGGGCGACTTCCCGGTGCTCGCGAATGCGGCACTCTACCCACCTGATCCTCAACTTACCTAGCTGAAGCAGACGCGCGGCGTCTGTCTCAGCTAGCCCGATGACTGCAGTCTTCACCCCACCAAAGCGGGTGAAGAGCCTGCAGGACCCTTTCCCCGACCGCCAGGTCAAGCTCCTTTCGGAAGGCCGAAACGTTTCACCCCTTTTTGAGGACCAGAAGGACTTCTTCCTTCCTGGTCCTCCGGATAGACAGGACCTCAAGTCCTGCCTTCCGGGGGTCGACCTTCGCCTTCATTTCCCTCAAGATGTCGGCGTAGGACTGGCCGTCCTTCGCCGACACCTTGATGGCGTCGCCCGACCTGGCGGGCGTGGAGCGCTTCGACTTAGGAGTGGCGGTGGTCCCCTGCGCTTTTTGGGCAGGGTCCTTCTCCCCTTTTCTCCTTTTTTTTTCTTTTTTCTTTTTTTTTCTTTTTTTTGTGACCACATGCCAGTCCCCTTCTTTATTTGGGGGCTGGCTCGTGGCCACCTCGGCATAAGAGGGCGAAGAGCCACCCTTCCCCCTCTTGGGATTTTTTCCAGAGGGGGAGGTGGCGCAGATCTTATTTCGCCCTTCGCCTGATTTTTTGGGGTATCTCCCAGAGACGCCGAACGTGGTCTCTGGAAGATCCCCAATTTTTTCATGGCGGGGTGAGATTCCATTTTCTTCTGGAATTTCACCCCCCCTCTCCAGGAGACACTTGTGGGTGTTGAGCATACCGCTCAACACCTCAGTTGCCTCGTTCACCGAGTCTTTAACGAAGCCAGGGTTATTCCTCAGCATACCCTGTTTTATAACGCTGAGGGCCCTGGCTAACTTTTCCATTTTTTCATTTTGCTCCTTCAAGAGCTGAAGGACGTTTTGCCATTCCGCAGCTCCTGTAGGAGTGTGTGAGTGCGCATCTGGCGCCTTCACCTCTCCATCTCCTTTATTTTTATCTCAGTTCATATTTATTTTCCTCGTGTCTTAAGGCGGTTCGCCCATCATGGGAGCCCTACCGCAGTAGGGCTACTATCCCCGCCTGTATAGATCCCTAGTTATATGCGCCGAAACCGAGAAGCGGCTAATCGGGAGGTCGATCCTATCGGCACATTAAATGAAGCTAGCAAAAAAGGTTACGGGATAGGCCCGCGCCATATTGATGCTAAAGGTTTAACCTCACCCCGATCGAGCGAGTGGTGCCGTGTCCGCCCCGACACCTGACCCGAACTTCAGGCTAGACGGTGTGCGATTTATCCTACGCAGCGTCGGATATAAGGAAATACTGACCAGGTCAGTAAGTCATCAATCAGGAAATACTGCGCCCGGACGTCCATGATTTCAACCCCGACATTGACTCCAGACAGTAGGATCGTGAGCGGTTTTCCCAGATTAACATGTGGTTTCACGGGATCTTTGCCCTTCGCGGTCGAACACCGGAGGGACTTAAGGTTACCCATATTACTTCCACAGAGGTGAGGTACTGACATCGCGTCCTACCCTGGTCGAGAGGCTACTACTCCTCCCTTTGCTAGTCTATCTGGAATATCCACCAGGCGCCGGCCGCAGCCCCATTCACTCAGCGTCCCATTTATTCTGGTGTGTGTGGGTGTCGGTGTCGTGCATGTGATTGTGGTGTGACCGCAAGATCGCACGCGGGAAGTTTAGTGTCATCGCCGGATACGCATTTGGGACGATACCCCGATTAAGGGGCCCCCCGCATTCACTCAGTGTACGTTCATTCCGCATCAAGAGACCTGTTCAAGGTCCCCTGATGCTTTCGCTCCACACCGCGTCCTCACGCGCCTGAAAGTCGCAGAACAACCGTCGTGGCACGTGCGCCCGGCAGGCCCATCACTAGGGAAAACCCCGTCTATAGGGCTCCCTTGGCAGCCATCTTGACGGCGACAGCCCTACTGCTGGCAGATTCCTTGCGGCTACTACCGTTGGTGGGCTGCAGGACGCGTCTGCTCCGTGCTAGGACTCATGCGTTCACTTTTATTACGTAAAGTTCATTAGTAAATTCATTTACCTTACACATTTGCATTTCTCAATCTTTAATTCTGTTATTAAATTTAGCGCGCAAAATGCTACTGAAAGCAGGTGAAGCCGCCTTCAGTGACAGGTATTATGTTTTTCTAGTTTTTATTACTGAAAAATAAGATAATTGTATTTATTGCTACACCTTCTAATCCAAATTTCGTCACAGAATCATAATTCCAATGCTTTTAATGTCTTTTTTTCCGTTCTTAGCCGTAATAATGCGAGGTCATAGAACGGTCATAGAACGGTCATAGAACGGTCAGAGTATTCTATGACCGTTCTCTCACACGGGTCCGCTAGGGGAAGAAAAATATAGTTGAATGTCTCGATCAATTAATTATGCGAAAAGATAATTATGCATATTTTGTTACAACAAATGGAACTCCTCGCGACAACGGATTAAAAACTTTAGAAAAACGTGAAACATTACCAAAATTTAAAAATTTACAAAAGGGTATAGCAAAAGAGATTAAAAAAGGAAACTACTACCATTTTGCACTTCCCATTGAAGAAAAAACTAAGGACAATTTATCAGAAACTTTAAATAATATAAAATTATCAATTCACTCATTACATGAATTATCTCAAAAATTGAAATTACGATCAATTAGTATTTCAAAAACTTCCAGAATTAATCATATACCTTGGGAAGAAGTGAAATCAATTTTCGATTCAATTTTTTCAAATTCAACTACAAAAACTATAGTTTGCAATGGAATAACGCAATATCCAACAAAGGAACAACGAACTCATTTAATTGAAGAAGCTCATTCTTCAGCATTAGGAGGCCATAAAGGCGTCACAAAAACTTATAGCCGAATTCGCCAAAAATTTTCTTGGCGAAATATGAAAGTAGACATTCAAAAATATATTGAAGGCTGTTTACAATGTCAACTGAAAAAATTAATCAGAGTCAAAACAAAAAATCCTATGGTAATCACTGACACACCCACTACTGCCTTTGAAAAAATATCAATGGACATTGTTGGTCCACTACCTGAAACAAAATCTGGTAACTTATATATTCTAACGATACAAGACAATTTTGCAAAATATTCTTTAGCAATACCTCTTTCTAATCACCAAGCTAGTACGATAGCAGATGCTTTCGTGAAAAAATTTATTTGTATATTTGGATCACCAAAAGGAGTACTTACTGACCAAGGCAGAGATTTTTCAAGTAACCTATTAAAAAGATTGGCAAAACGTTTTAGAATTAAACAATTTCGTACCACAGCTTTTCACTCTCAATCAAACGGGTCATTAGGACGTTCACATCATGTTTTAGGAGAATATCTCAAACAATTTGTTGCAAAAAATTCAGAATGGGATGATTGGCTTGAACTAGCAATGTTCTCGTATAATACTAGTGTACATGAAGGCAAAAAATGCACACCATATGAATTGGTTTTTGGTAAACTAGCTCATGAACCTTCCAGTGAACCTTTATCACAACAAGAAAAATTACAAACGTATGATGATTATTTAATTAATTTCGTAACACAACTACACGAAATGCGAACACAAGCAAGAGAGAATCTTATTTCAGCAAAAGAAAAATCGAAAATATATTATGATAAAAAAATAAATCCTTTAGAAGTAAAAATTGGAGATAACGTATTTTTATTAAAAGGAGGTAAAATTAAAAACCTTGATAGCCATTATACAGGGCCTTATGAAATATTGGAAGTTTTAGGAAAAGGGAATGTAAAAATAAGCTATAAAGGCAAACCTACTGTAGTTCATATTAATAGACTAAAACGCTCACATGTGCAAGTACAAAAGTAAATAAATAAAAATAAAAATAAAATATCTGTACTTTAATTATGAAAAAATATATATTTATATATATATATATATATATATATATATATATATATATATATATATATATATATATATATATATATATATATATATATATATATATATATATATATATATATATATATATATATATATACAATTTAAATAAAGATATAGAAATTTTATTTTGTCGATAAATGGTAAAAATATAAAATTTGTTTTTTGAAAATATATATTTCATATATAAAATAAAAAAAATATATATATAAAACAAAATAAAAATGAAATTTCAGACATAACACATCATTCCAGATATAATGGAACAAATTCATCGCAAACGCATAGATGATCTCATTGAAATAGTTCCCTGTTTCATCGACATGGTAGCTCTCTGGCCATACTTAATTCAAACTGGAATTTTTAAGCAAGATGACTGTAATATCCCCACATGGAGCAGAAATCTAAACAATCCAGAAATAATAAAAGACATTTTTTCAACAATCAAAACAAGAGAACCGGACGCATACAAAAATTTAATCCTCAGTTCAAATCAATCAAATATTACGACATTACCTTTACTAGTGGTAGGAGAATGTGATCTACCTCGATCTCAAGTACATGTTGAAAGAACTTATATACAACTTTTACAATTAACTGGATTTTCAAATACAAAAGTAATACAATGCAAAATAGAAATTCTACGCGCCGTCTCTCATTGTGGTATGCATTCTCACAGTTCCATAGTTGTAAATGGCCACAGTGAATATATACATGATGTTACACGAGATCAATGTAATCAAATGCACACAACAGGAACATTGTTAGTAACCCCTTCTCTTCAGATATCAAAGTTAAAAGTAAATGAAACTTCATTTCATAGCGTTACTTTGGCAGGTTCTGTAACACCTAATGGAGACTGTACTGTACACAATTTTCTGACCCATACGGAACGTGGAATAATGTCGTAGTCCAAGCAATATTCAAAATAACTTTACAAGAGCATTACGCAACTATTCATTCAAATTCAAATAAAATTCAATTAGGATCTGGAATAATATGCACACTTTCAGAAACATTCTGTACAGACGAAGAATATGGACAAACATTCTGGGATACATTACCTAATGACGTATGTAATTTTAACAAATATGAAATTATTTATGAAGGACCAGCAAATAAAACTTATGACTTCACGACAGACAATTCTGAAACCTTTTATTCTTTAACGACTGAAGATATAACCTTCGTACTGGCTGAAAAAACAAGAAAACCAGTTTGCAGTTACGTTTTAATACAAACTGAACATCCAAAATTATTAATTTTTGAAACCAGACCTGGAAATTCATTTTTAGAAAATAAACATTTAGAAGTTCAAAATATGGACATTTTTACATACGTTAACTCTAAATTTATATATGTGGAACGACATATACGCACTGAAGTAAATAGACTTTATCACAATGTTCTTACTCAACGATGCATACTTGAACAGCAAGTTTTTAGAAATACATTAACCTTAGCAAACCAATCACCAGACGAATTTGCATATCATTTAATGAAAGGCCCAGGATATATGCCAGTAATTGCAGGAGAAGTAGTTAATATCGTAAAATGTATACTGGTTGAAGTAAAATATCGCAAAACTGAAGAATGTTATCTACAACTACCAATATTTAGAGGAAATCAATCCTTTTTCCTTTCTCCACGAACTCATATATTAACAAAATCCGGTATCCAAACAAATTGCAATTCTTTCCTTCCACCAATGTATCTTTTTGGAGAAACCTGGTACAAATTACTTCCAAATCCTGTCGAATCCATAGCACCAACTATAGTTAAACCTCTCACAAAAGCAAACTGGAAACACACAAATCCTTCATCCTTAGCAACAAGTGGCATTTATTCTCAATCCGATCCTGATAAACTCCGAGATCATATTATGTTTCCAGCAGAAAAACCAATGATTCTAAATTCTTTAGCTAGAGAAATAACAGGACATCCAACTATTAATCAAGGAATATCATTAACGAAATTATTTAATGAAGATGTAATTGATAAAATTGCTGAATCCGCATGGGGTAGATTTTGGACAATTTTTACAAGTTTTGGAACTACTAGTGCAGGCCTAATTGGATTAATAATAATAATTAGAGGGATTAAATTGATAGCGGATACCATTATCCATGGATATGCACTAGACAGATTATTTGGATGGTCTCTGCATCTACTAGGCGCCTTCTGGGATTCGGTCACTAACCTCTTATTACACTTAGGTACCCATCGACCTTCTGGACCTCCTGCTGAGAGCCATCGAGAACTGCTAACAGCTTCAGCGCCACAAAGCTCGAAAGAGGCACCTAAAAGTCCATCGTATTACGCAAATACTACTCCAGGTAAAGATCACAATAATACAAACACAACTCTTTATCCTCACTCTGAACTAAAAGAAGAACTTAGTAGAACCCACTACTCTATCCAAATCTAACATCTTCAGAATGTCGCATGTTCCTTTTACAACCTTACTAAACAAAATTATTCAACAAAGAGGAGATCCACCCCTCATTTATGAGATACTCGTTGAACAAACCAATAATAATGAATGTCTATTTCACGTTAATTTACAATATAAAAATTATATAATAATGAATAGTGGCAAAGATAAAGATAATGTAAAGCAAAAGGTAGCAAAAAATTTATATAATGCCTTAATTAATAAATCAAAGGAAACAAATCAAAACGTCCAACCAAACTCTATTAGTAAAAATTGCAAAAAATTAAACGAAATTTGTACTCAAAATAAATTTGAGTATCCAAAATATACAGTATTACGAATAAAAACCTCATCAAAAGACTCAAAATACATAGCAATTTGTTTCATCAACAACATTAAACAAATAGGAATAGCAAACTCAATAAAAAAAGCTAAGGATTTCGCTGCCATAAAAGTTATTAATTCTCTTTCGCATAAAGACTGTAAATGTGAACTAAGTTTGATAAACTCACTAGAACATTTGCATGTAACAATTCAAGAATCATCTATAAACGATCCAAAACCTTCAACGAATAGCCAAATAACAAAACCTATTACTTCAAATGACAATCGTGATAAAAATACAAATTCATATAAAATGAAACAATATAATAATCATACTACATCATCTTCCTCTACAAACATTTTGTCACCCACCAAGATCTATATCTAACATCGATAACAATCCTATTTGTGAAACATCAATGTTTCTAAATTCTCAACCATACAAGTGTAAAATATTCATCAGTTTTAGTGAATATTCCTTTCTAACACCATTGCAATTTCATCATGGATGGCTATACTCAACAATTTTCCCCCGACAAATTTTCTTATCATGTCGAAGAAACTCTAAGACCTTAATCACACTCCAAGGAATAGGAATTGTGCAAACAAAATCAGGTTGCAATCTAGATTTATCAACTCCATATTACCATCTTCAAAACCATTTGAATATAATGGATAATTCAATTCCAGTCAGAAAATCAACTACTTCCCTTGCTATAATTTCACCATTTTTATATAATATTTCCATTCAAGAGCCTCACTTACTAAAAAAGGTATTACTTCTTCTTCAGCAAAAAGAAGACATGCCATTATCAATCTTCGAAAACCATGTCTTTATCCTTACAAAATATGCAAACATTCAAAAAATCATTCCATCGATTTTTATTTCTAGTGCACATAAATTTGCATTAGCACTAATCATTATCATTATCATTAAAACATACAGTTTTTGTACCCACGCCTTTCATGTTTCTAACAAAAGAAATAACAAACTGTAACATACAAGTTGTTTTTCTGACGGAAAGTAAAATACTTTTAGCAAAATCTTTTATCTTGCATGATTAGAAAATGTATACAAAGTTATTATTCTACCTCCTTATCAGACCTTAATAAAATAAATCTATTCTAACAATTTGTAGAAAATGATACCGACTCCAATTGAACCTATTGTTAACCATCTTGGACCAGTAGACGGTGTATGTCCGCAAGACTATCCGATAGCATACGCGCACTTATTACAGAGTTATTGCTTCGAATTAGAACCCTCAACATTGTTTTTATATTATAATCACCAAACCACAAAAAGATATTGTCACTTCTGTTTCGAGAAATTAGATCAGGAAACTCAAAATAACTGTGAATTTTTTACTTCATGGCATTCCATCTGTAAATTGGAATGCATATATATGAATTGTTACGGTTGTCAATAACTGTTAGTTACTCCGCGAAAAAGAGCAATTAATTGTAACGAATGCATCGAAACATATTGAAATAACAAATTCAAAATTAGTCAAGGAAACGAAGTTCTAGTAGAAAATACCCCTGCATGATTATACGTATCTACCTTCCACGCATGTAATCACGCATGAAAAAATTTGTTAAATTTAATAAAATCCTCAATACTAAAAAATTGTAAATTTTGCAAATATTTGAAATTCCTTAAATATTGTAAATTTCCCCAACAGCAAAATGCTGCCCCAAGAAATCGAAACAATCGAAGCAGAAGAAGATCGAGCAAGCGAGCAGGATGTTCAGCCGTATTTTGAACATCAATTATGGTCGGAATACTGCTGCACAACCCTGGTCGAGAATTTCTACATGAATGTTCTTGAAAAAAACTTGTTTGCGAGGATTGTTGGATGACAGAACTTAGCTTTTTCGAAACCGAAGTAACATTACCCGTCCGAATAGATCACATAGTTACTAAAGACTTATATTGTACCTTAAAACTATCTAGCCTCGACTGCTCCTTTTGCAATACACAAATTTTTTACATGCGGCAAAGAGCAGATTTATGCGTAACTTGTGCCGAACGTGTAATTCATTTATACCAACAAGAAGCATTGTATAACGACGTCGATTCCGAAGCATCCACTATTATTTATAATAACAACGAATAAAAATAATAAATCAATCCATATTTTTTATTATTCTTTTTTCTAAATATAAAAAATATCTATTAGTAACTTTTGTTAAAAAATTTTTCCCTTTTAATTTTGTATTCGTTGTTTAAAATCATATTGCATATACATCACAACTATTTTGACCGCCATAATGTAATGACAAACTTTAATAAATTAAAATGTTCTTAAAAACAGACCACTGTTTTCTCTGCATGAAATATCTCTTTGAGTTAGGAAACGCGGAAAGTGAATATATCAACAAACACAAAATTATTAACAAAAAAAAACTAACTTTAGAATTTCAGTAAATTCAATCATCAACTCAAACAGTTAATTCTTTTGCAGATTAAAACAATGGCCTTGCAGACAAGAGACATATCGAAAGGCACTGCTGTACAAGATTTAAACGAGATAAACATTGAGTATGATTTCTCCGAACCCTCATATATTGTAAAATCGCTTGGAAAACACCAAGAACTGCCACCGTTCCAAGAAACTTGCGAAATATTTAAAAATAAAGTAACTTTTTCTTGTATTGGGGAACCAGCCCCTCAAAAAAAGTCTGCAAAGCAAAATGCAGCATCTAAACTCTTGGAAATGCTTTCCACAAGATATGTATTTTTAGAAGAAATGAAAGAAAAAAGCTTAATCCCAGAAACGAAAATTTTCAAAATAAGTGATGAAATGAGTAAAGAAACCTTGCAAAAATGGACCAACTCTTGTGAAAGGTGTTTTCACAGAGGGCATTTAGCTCATAACTGCCGCAACCCCTTACATAATAAAAAATATAAAAATAATTCCTAAAAAAAAAAAATATATTTTGTCTTCTAATCTACGACATTATAAAATTACGTTTTATATTACAGCATGTTATTCATAATTTACGAATATAAAATAAAAAATCATTGATGTATTCAGTTATATAACAAAAATCATATGTAACCTTATGTTAAGTTCTTAATATTTCAAAAAAAACTATGTAATTAATTATAGCAAAAAAAATTATGATATCAAGATAATACATATTTTTATGACATCAAAAAAAAAATGGTCGATATTGAAATGTATCAAATAGTAGAATACAAATTGTAAAACAGACGCCGAAATGAATGTTATATTCATCATTCACATTTTGAATTTGAATGTATATCTTCAAAAATATTAATGAATGTATTCTTCTTCCGAAGATTCGATTGCGGATGCTTCACCCCCGCGCTCGAACTAGGGGGGGAGGGGAGGTGTCACGTCCCGCGACGCATTTGAATGTACTATAGGCACAGGCTAGGTCTAGAGAGAAATCTGGGGAAATTACTAAAAGAGAGAGAAAACAACCTATTGAAAAGAGAGGTATAACTACGTCACACGCAGCGGGAGACTGCGCAACGCGTGACGTCACCAAAAAATATAATATAAAAAGGACATGCGGCCAAGGGAAAACTAGTCTTGTGAGCAAAATTAAGTGCGGCAAATTTCTAAAATCTTAAAAGGATTCACAGCGTGAGATACGTGTTTAGTTCAGTTTTCCGAAGAAGCGTGTCGTAAATTGTCCGTTTGCACTTTCAATCTTTAAAAGAATCTTAGTCAGTGCAGAGTGAGATAAGTATTCTTGTCCTCCTCACACCAGTGGGATATTTGTTTCTGTCTTCCTCATACCAGTGGGATACCTATTGCTGTCTTCGTCGCACCAGGGGAAGAATCATTCTCTCTCCCTCACACCTGTGAGGATCATTCATAAAAAAAAGGGACTATTCACAACTCAACAAAGGTACCGAAAATTCTCTCTACTCTTTACCTATTCCCTGTGCCATTGTTTGAATCTTTGTAAAATTTTAACCTTGTTTGTATCTCTGTTAATTCAAATAAATTCAATTTGTATTACTTTACTAATCGTTGTGTTCTTTTCATTGACTTATCCTCATCCCTAAGCGAGGATCATTCGATCCTAACTTAAAACGAGGAATCTTCGATCAAAGTAAGTATTTACGTACTTGTGACGTAACAATGATATAAATACCACAACAAATATAACTGGTTCGTCTTTGGTGAAGTTCAAGATTGATATAAATTACGACCATTGTTTTAATCTTTGCCTAGAAATAAAAAATAAGATGAGTATAAAATAAGTCGGTAAATTGTTTACTATTGTAAAATTAACAAATTTCTGCGAAAAAAATATAATTAAAGCTACGAAGGAAATTAAGGAACTTGCTGAATAATCTTTAGTCTTATAAAATTAGTAATAGAAAAAGTAATAAATTGAGAATTACCTGTTACTAAAGGTTCAGTTGAAGAAAATCTGCCACAATTTTTTTTATTTATTTTGATTTTTACATTTCATATTATGTTTTAACAAAAGTATCTTTTCCTAATATCTCCACTAAAATCTTTGTATTTCAAGCCCGTTTCGGGGAATGAAAGTTGCGAACTTCAGGCGAATGTAGAAAACTTATAAAAGTTGCGAGAAAGAGAGGAGGGACTAGTCTGAAAAGTCATAGTAACCGCCTGACAAGTCGTATCAACGGACTGAAAAGTTATAGCAATGGCCTGAAAAGTAAACAAGGTCCGTTATCATCCATTCAAATTTAAATGCAACTGTTAGTTTTAACAAATTCAACGCAACTGTTAGTCGCTTGCTTGACAAATCGAAAATTATGTATCTTCTTTCCCCTCAACGGGCTTTAAAATACAGCGCTTTTCAGTGGGGTAATTGGAAAGATTACAATGTTCGACACGAGTTGAACAATCTACTATTTTAAAGAAAATTGTGTTTTGAGTTTAATTTGGTAATATTTCGTCTGATTCCGATTCAGACAATTTATTTTTCATCGCTTCTTCCGCTAAATCGGTTTTCTAATTTCATTTTCTACTTATTTCTCATCCATTCTGTATGCTCATGGAATACAGATGAGCCGATTACAATTAGTTTGATTTTATCTATATTTGGGGCAAAATTCGTCGAATGTACGCGCCTAAAAACTTTTTATCTCCGATTTCCTTGAAAGTCCGCTGAATTATTGCCCCAGTAAACCTCTTTTAATTCCCCTAAGAGAACGTCTCTAGTGCGATGAGTTGTCAGTATACAGGGGCTCGAATTTTCAACCTTTTACCGCGCACGCTGATACTCAATTAATCATAACTTCTACAAAAGTTATCCAAATTAATTTTTTTATGGAGGTCTTGGAAATGTTTTTTTATTAGCTTTACGCTGAAGACAATGGTTTCAGATAAAAAAAATTATTTGAACTTCATTTTTTAATTTTAAACATATTTTTGAGTTTTTCTCCAAGTGCGATCGTTAATTTTCATTCCAAAATTATGTTTAAAAAAAAGCTTGACTTTTTCCCTTCAAAATGAGCCATGGTCGAAAGTAGGGCGAAAGAAATTGGTGGAGATATATATATCTCCACCAATTTTGTAAAAGTTATGGTTAATTGAGTATCAGCGTGCGCGGTAAAAGATTGAAAATTCGAGCCTCTGTATACTGACAACCCGTCGTACAAGAGACGTTCTCTTAGGGGAATTAAAAGAGGTTCACTAGGACAATGATTTCGCGAACTTTCAAGAAAATCGGAGATAAAAAGTTTTTAGGCGGGTAAACTTGACGAATTTTGCCCCATTTATTTTAAAACATTCGATTTTCATCAGCTATCAACATTAGATATTTGCTCGCTGCAAATTTTTATTGACCCAATTACATTTTTATTTCGTACACAAGAATTATTCAGTTATGAAATTCTTACAATGAATCAATCATGTAAGAAATGTTCACTAAAGTTCATTAATATATTAAACATTGCTGGATAAAGTAACGCTTTTAAAAAAATGAATAATTATAATTTTAGATTCAATTATTTACATTTTCTTATTCTTTATAAACTTTTCTAGAGCTTTGCAACGCAGCAACTAAGATTCAAGCCTCATTTCGTGGCCACATGTCCAGAAAGGAAGGAGCTATCGCTTCGGTAGCTAAATCTGCAGAGGAATTGGAGGAAAATGCAGCGCATAAAATTGAAAAAACGGTATGTATAATTAAGATAAAAGTAAGTAATTTTGATTGACACGATGATAAATTTAATACTACAACAATACTGATTCAGCTTCGGTCCAATGTTGAAACGTTTTTTATTCTTCATAAATTGCAATAATTTTGTAAAACCATGAAGAGTATAAAAGATAATTAATTTAAAAAATGAAAAAATCAATATTGTGAAATTTTCGCCTTAAACTTAATAAATTTTTACGCTCTATTAATTGGTTACAATTTTTAGCAATCCAACAATAAGTATATCGGTCGAACATAGGAGAAAGAAAGATGCACCCATGCCGAGAGCACGCAATTGGACAGAGTGCAGAATAATTTTTGCCAATTTATATCTATTCTGTAAAAATGATTTAAAAACACCTTAGGCGAATAGGAAGAAATGATATATATATATATATATACTTTATATTGGCAATAATATATCATAAATCTGATCACTTATCATTAAATATGCGTCAAAATAATCGTTATTACAGGTTTGGTAGTTACATATTAAACATTAGCTCGAAATTTGGCGAATTTTTGAGGACTAATACATTTTGTAAGATAAATACCCGAAATATTCGTGAAAATGGAAGACAAGCAACCCATTATTAGAAATATTTCATTTGATAGACCAAAATTATCTGAATCAAATATAATAGAATTATGATGCTGATAATGTTATTCAATTGTTATTCGAATCTTGATACTTTTTTTGATAGCTCAATAATAATCTGCACCAACTGTACCTTGTTTCTGGGTTTCTTCTCGATATTTCAGCTCCACTTTTCGAGAACTTTTTTTTTCCAACTTTAGGATTTGTTTCTTGGGACATTTTCACGACCACACTAATAAATTTTTGACAATTTGTTAACTTATTTAATGCAATAAATGACCGTTGTTCGCCATAAATTACATGTTTTCTTTTCAAAGGTAAATCATAAATTAACTAAAAAAGAATAAAAACACAGAAAAGCTTCAGAATATTCTTCCAAAAATTATATGCCGAACCGGCGAAAGCAGAACTGTTTCTAGAATTCTAAACGTAGTGCGTTTTTAAAGTTCTCTAATGCATTTTGTTATATTATCTGAGTTGAATTTTTTATTTCTAATTATTCTAAATTTTAAAAAATATTTATTGTTATTTGTGATTATTAAAAATTATTTAAATCCAATATTATTCCCATATTAACGAATAGAACAATGATATGTAAACATTTTTTTTTTCTTAAAATTCTTATAAACTAGAACATTAATAAAAATTTTAATATTCATTGTAAATATCAACTAAGAATGAAAGGAAAGGAAATAAGGGAAACACGTTCTTGGATCAAAGAACATATAAGAGAGCTCCACTTAAGCGCCACCTTTGTGCGTGGCCTATTCGGTCCTGCCTCAACGAAGGAGGCGAGCAACAAACCAGTCAAGAACCGTGATCGTAGATTAAAATTCAACTCAGATAAGATTGAAAATTGTTAATCGTATCTCGGGTACCCATGAATATTTTTCAAGTTTTCTTGGCTTAAATTAAAGATAAGATTTTAGACTTTATGTCGTATAATTTTTATATTTTGAAAAAAAATTTCCTAGGCCATGCTGAAAGTTGAAGTTGAAGTAGAGAATTTGAGAAAATCTTGAATTTTTTTTTTTAACTCCTCACGTGCTGTATTATTTTCAGAAGGTCAAAAAAATATTTGTTGAGCATCACTAGACGTGGAATTTCACAAGCTTTCCAACTGTTTTTTTTAAAAATGTCCTATCTTTTTTTTTCACCGAGATATTGTGGTTCAAAGTCAGCAGTGATTTTTAATAGCGATGACAAGCACCGTGCGCACAATTTCCGACGGTAGTGTACGTCGCGACGGTATCGGTGCGCTCGAGCACAGTTAAGTAAATTCCCATCCCGACCGTAGTTTCGGATTCAAAAATCTCAAAATATAGTAAAAAACTGCCTGAAAGTCTGCTGAACAACTTTCACGCTGAAAGTTCTTTCAACTCTAAACTTCCTCGCATACTTTTTTTCTTTGAAGCAGAAACATGAGAATTCTGCCAGTCGTATCTGTTATAATAAAAATTATTAACAAATTGAGAATTTTGTTATGTTGAAAATAACCATCTGAAGCACTGGGGTTCTTTGAGTCTGTTGATAAAATTTCAGACTATTACGGACAAATTTGTACGAGAAACAGAGAGTTGATTGTAAAAATCGATTTTTGAAAAATTAACTTTTAGCCTAATAAATAATCAAATAAATAGAAGAATTTAAGAATTTAAGTTTTAATTTCAGAAAAAGAAAAATTCAGAAAAATTTAACTGCTTTCTCTTTCAACTGCTTAATTATTATTGAACAAGCATTTAGAAATATTATCTATATTTTCTTAAGGGCATGTGATACTTGAGAAAAGTAGTAAGTTCATATGAATAATTTGGTTCAGTTTCTACATGTTTATGTCCAAAATATATAAAGCCTTTTTTTCATAATTTGAGAAATGGTAAAGAAGATAAAAACGGACGTAGATAGACTAATTTTGGTTTTGACAATGAAAATACTATACTGTGTTGCAAGGACGCGATGTAGGTGATTCCCGTTTGAATATGAGGTCAGCACAAGGCGCAGGAGCAGACGATGCCGAGGCGATGGATTGTCGATATCGAATCGACGGGTATGCGAATACGAGCTGAAGCAAGTTCATATGTACAATCATTATTACATATTATCACATTATTATATTATTATGCTATACAAGGTGTGTCTGAAAAGTGTCCGACCTGCGTTTATATCTTCGCGCCAGAGCGCTAGATTGGCCTCTGCGGGGTATGAGCGTAACCAGTAGTCCCGCACGAACTCCCTGAATGTCGTAGTTACCGGCCGGACGCTTTAGGTCACGCGCAGCGTGTGTTTATATCCAACGTGCTCTTTCCGTTCTTCGCATTTGTTTACAGTTGAAAATGATAGAAAGAAGAGATCAACGAATTTGCATCAAGTTTTGCTTCAATCTCGGCAAGAGTTGTACGGAGATGATTGCCATGATACATAAGGTCTTTGTGGACGAAAGTATGGGCATAACACAGATAAAGGAGTGGTACAGGCGGATTAAAAATGGCTGCACATCTGTTGACAGTGATTGAAGGTGATCGGCGATTGACTGTTCGTGAACTAGAAAATGATCTCGAAATACCGAAAACTACTGTTTTGGAAATTTTGAACAAGATTTTAGGAATGACCCGCGTGTGTGCTGTGACTGGCTTCTTCACCACGATAACGCGCCAGCGCATTCATCGAACCTTGTGCAGCAATTTTTGTCGAAAAACAAGATTGTACAGCTTCGCCAGCCTCTGTACAGTCCCGACATACCTCCCTGCGACTTTTAGATGTTCCCAAAGTTGAAAATGGCGCTCAAAGGAAAGCGGTTAGACGACATCGAGATTATTCAGAGTAATGCGACGCGCGAGCTGAAGGCCATTCGAAAATCTGCGTTCGAGGACTGCTTTAAGATATGGAAGCACCGCTGGGAGAGTGTGGTTCAATCAAATGGGGACTACTTCGAAAGATACCATGGTACGGATTACGAAGAACAGCACCAACGTTGAGATATGAACGCAAGTCGGATACTTTTCTGACACACCTCGTATACAATATTATTGATTTTAGGTTTCTACATCTTTGTGTCCGATGCACATAAAATTTTGTTTCTAAAATTTCCGGAATATTAGAGAAGATAAAAACGGACTTAGATAGACTACTTTTAGTTTCAAGATTCCAAAAAATTTCAATTTTAACAAAATATATCAGAAATTTTTTTTTCATTGTTAAAACCAAAAGTAGTTTATTTACGTCTGTATATATCTTGTCTGCCATTTCTTAAATTTTGGAAACAACGTTTTATTTATTTTGGACACAAACATGTAAAAACTGGAACCTAATTGTTCATATGAACTTGCTACTTTTCTCAAGTATCACATGCCCTTAAGGGGAAGAAATATTTACAGATGTACACACAGAGAAACGTTTCTCTTTAGTTGTAAAGTAGTTTTGTGTTTAAATTGAATTGTAATGAGAATAAGGGGTGTTTTACAGTGAGGTTTATAAGAGCAGCCATTCCCGTAGGCCTTTCTCTTGAATATAGTCACGAATAATTCTGGATGTTCAACTATTGAAAATATTGTAAAGCTGAAAATCATGGGGAATGTCATTATTTTGTACTTTTGAGGAGAAAAAAAAGTTTTCTTGATTTGCGATGGGCTTAAAAAATTAGGTTTTACATTTATAAGTGTTCTTTCAAAGCTGCAGACTAGGATGATTCAAAGAAACGCTTTTATGAAATTTTGTACGTATCAACACGAAATATCGAAAAGCATCACAAAAAAAAAATTTTCCCAAAATTTGAGCAAAATCGATAATGTTTTAGAGGTTGCTCAAAGCGATCGTTCATAATCGCCGAGTCGCGCCCAACGAATTCATCTGTATATACAAAGACGTGTGTTTTCTGTAAATATGATGCTAAATGTCTGAAAATTTGCATGTAGGATTCATAAACACTACTCATTCAGACGGTGTCGAGTAAAAGTCGATAGTTTGTTTTCGTTTATAAATAAAAATTAATTAATTAACAAATATTTGCTAGTAAATAAAAAATATTGGCCGCAATTTTTTATAAATCAAAATACAGTTACAACTTTCCAAATATGTCTGGGAACAATCATTATCTAACGAAAAGATTCTCACTGTCACCAGTTTCCTGTAAAAAAATTTTTACCTTGGAAAAATTGTGTGCATCCACCGTTATTGAAGCTTTCACTTCAAGTGTTCGCAAATTCTTCATTTTCTTGATCATTATCAAGTAAAAAGATATAATTTCTATTTTTTCATCATACTAGATTAAATAATTAAGTTCAGTGATCAGGTCAGAAGAAAAATATGGAACAATAATGCAATTAGATAAATGTTTATTGACTCACACGATCATGTACACAACGTCGAGTGTTACAATAATAATTTTCGGAAAAATAGAATTTTTTATATTTGTAAAAATTATTAACGTATTTCATTTTTTCCACGATTCAATGATGGTATTTTTTTCATATCTGGTAACATTTTTCGATGTTTACTGACTGTCAAAAACAGAGCTTGCTGTTGCTTTTCATTTTTCGTGAATAGATTATTGTACTCTGTAATAAGAGCCACTCCCCGTTCAGCGATGTCATTCACTACTCTTAAGTTCGAAATGAGTTCTTGGAATTTTATATAATTTTCATCAGTTGTCCATTTTTGGACATCTTCTTGTAAAAATGAAACGCTCTCAAAGCCGAGTATTTAAAAAAATTGGTGACTATCAGGTGTTACGAAATTCTCTAGTTTGAGATCTTCGATTTTTTTAACATCAATTTTTGCTCTGACTTCTCTAATTTTTATTTGAGGATCTTTCGTATTCTTTCTTTTACGAGTGATAATCAATTTTTTCACGATTGATTTTTTGGTTGAAAGTGTAACTTGATCATCAAACAGGGAAAGGTAAACAGTTTCTTCTGCAAGGTACCATAAATGTGATGAAAATTTTTTTATAGTGGCATTCGCGATCTTTTCGTCAATTTTTTTGAACTTTCGTAATTTTTCTAGAAACATTAAATCATTCATTTCTGATGCTACTAAAGGAAATTCGTCCCGAAAAAGATATATTTTAAGAACATAAATGGCCTTTGCCATCCATCTGGCACGATGCATGGCCCCAGGAATTTTGAACGTTGGATTTTTCATGTAACCCATAACAATCAGAACAAGTTCAAGCAACTCTTTTTAATCGTCTCGAGGTTGAGAAACGTGGAGCATTTCTGATGCGAATGCGTTAATTTCATCGCACATATTTTCAATACATTTTGCCACCTCAGGATCGGTTATGCCGCTTTTGAAATTCGATTAATCAAGGTTACACCACGAATTTTTGAATCGTCACGACGATTGGTAATTTGTCGATTTTTTCGCTGCCTAGAAAAAAAGTAAGACCGTGAAGTTGGTAGAAAGATAAATATAATACATTCATCTACTCAGATAATTATTCAATCATTGCAGTAAAAAATTATTTTCTCTCCAAATATCATATGGTTTCAAGATAATATTTTGGTAAATAGAACGTAAATATGCTACGTATCAGTGTTGCACAGTATCGAAAAATTATTGTGTTCTCCCACGGAAACCATATTTTCAAGAATATAAGTTATTACTCAATTGAAAATTAGGTAATAGCGGTAAATACCAGGTGCAGATGGTAGTAGTTTTCTATCCCAATGGAGTGTCAGGGGGTTGATTGGACTGAAAGTATCCTTAATTTTCTCAGCTTCCGTTAACCGCTGCATTTGACGCGCTCTTCGTATCGATGAAAAACTTGTGGGCAACTTCGATGCATCGTGGCCCAGTGCATGTGCTATCGATGGCAAGACAAGAGCAGCTTTTCTGTCACTTATTTTTGCTCTATCTAAAGATAAGCTACATTAGGTGTCAAAATAACTGCTGGATTTTCTGTACCCCTTCTTTTTGGAATATTGAAGTGGAACGTATTGGAGGTCAGACGGGCAACTGGAAATATTATTGGATATTGAAGATTTGGAAGGCGAGTCGTCAGAGTGATTCGTTTCCAATTGACTTTGCATTTTTTCACCATAAGCAACCTCACGTTTTTTAAATTTTAATCCAGAGAGGCGTTTTTTCAGAAAAGTCGTTCTGACTGGTGAATGACTTTCTTTCTGTCTGATTATGAAATCTTTGATAAACTCGTTTTGAGTCATATCGACAGCATCATCACGCATTACTGGGAATAATGTTTTCAAATTTTCCTCGAATGCACTTTGTTTGTTTTTTTCGGCCACCGTTTTTGTGTTCATATTTTTCTTCAAAAGACACCATTTTTTCCAGAGTCTCTGGACATTTTTGGTCACATGACTTTTTTGTAAGGTAGCAATACCTAATAGCGGATAGGGGCTGATAATATCATTCGCAGTGTTCTTTGCACTTTCAACGATAGTCAGTTTCTTGATGTTGTGGTAGAAGCCAAACAAAGCAAGGCCTTGACTTCGGGAAGGTAATGCACTATCAGGAACTAAACGCTTTTCTTTCCCGACCAGCCACATTTTCTGCAAAAATTCAAATATCTTCGAATAATTTATACACCTTCAATCCATTACGTCGATTTCTCCCGCGATAATGAGTGTAATTATTTTATATCAATAGCGTTATTATGTTTTCTTAATAATGTTTTTGTGATATAATAGTCGATTTCGTACGAAAAGCATTGGTTATATCTTACCAAACTCAAACAGCGATCTGATGATTCTTTCTCCAAACATGTATCCACCGATGCACTGACACTACTGATTTTTATTGAAAAGATAAAAGTTATACAGAACGAAAGTCATTTCGGAAAACATTAATTAGATCAGACGTACAAAATGGCTTGTTACTTTTTTACAACTTAAAGGGCGATGAAGATACGCTGTAGACTGACGAATACCTCATACGGCGCTACTAGTGCTCTTGCACTCTGCAATAGATAATAGAGAAGTAAATAATTCTCTAAAAGTAGACCAAATAATTTAGATCACAAACAAGGATGAAGTGAATAACTACACAAGTTATTTTGTGCATACATTATACCTCTTAATATAACATAGAATACTTGAGAATTACGATAATTTCTCAGAAATTTTTTTTTCACAAATAACTGGTGACAGTGAGAATCTTTTCGTTGAATAATTATTGTTCCCAGACATATTTAGGAAGTTTTCACTGTATTTTGATTTATAAAAAATTGCGGCCAATATTTTTTATTTACTAGCAAATATTTGTTAATTAATTAATTTTTATTTATTAACGAAAACAGACTATCGACTTTTACTCGACACCATCAGAATGAGTAGTGTTTATGAATCCTACATGCAAATTTTCAGACATTTAGCATCATATTTACAGAACATGTTCTGCTGTTCCAGGTACATAGAAAACAAGAGTATTTCTTATAGCCAGATTGCAATCCGAAGAGGATTCCTATTACTTTAAAATCATTACAGATGAACCATTCATGGACCTTGCAATCTATTTTGTCTAGTAAAAGTTGCATGACATCATAGCACTCTTTCATATTGGTGGCATGAGCAACAGGTATAGATGGATATTCGTTTCCGTTGTATAAAAGTACAGCTTTCAAACAAAGTTTATTCGAATCGATGAATAAACGTCAATTTTCTGGCTGGTGTTCATAACCAATGGCCCTCATAAGTCCATCTACATCTATTCAATAAATGAGGGTATTTTGGCTAGAAAAATATGTGATTAAATCTTTCGCTCGATTCCGATAAAGAGAGATTTACATACTAACCTCAATGAAATGGCACAAGTCGAGCAGCAACTGTAGGGTAACTAATATTTTTCTCCATTTTCGGGTTTAATCTGAATCCAAATCTCATAGCCTTCTCGCATTTCAAAAGACATTTTTTATCTTTGTTTTTGTGGAGAAAAAACACCGCAAACGTATCAAAAGCTGCCAGGATTATTTTTGCAACAGAGCTTCATTTTGCAATCGTTGCGGAATGATAGCTTAGCGCTAATGGATTAGTGTTAAAAATGAATGACTTTAAATCCTTGAGAAGGTAGCATATACTGTTATTTCACAGAGGTCTAGCATGGAATAAAGATGGCATGGATCACAATGCGAAAAAAACCTCAGAGCTGTTGCATATGATATAGTGGAGGGGAGTTGCGCTTGTGTCCTGTACACTCTCATTTCAACGATTCCTTGTATCACGTGTGCAGCGAGAGTGTGACGCCTGCGCGATTAAAACTTGCTCGAAAATCCGAAGCTTTGAATTCTGTTAACACTACAGATATGATAAGCTTCGTGAATAATGTGTGAATCGTAAATATTGAAAATTGTGATGCAATGAAATACTAGACACAGTACAATAATTCGCTTAAAGTACATGTAACCGGTCAAACTGCCAGCTCTATAGAAAGAAACAACTTTTCTGTCATGTATCATTCAAACGTTGATAGCCTTAACCCTAAATTGCTTTAAAATCGTTTTAGCATCAAAAAACTAAGAGAATGATACCAAGACGACTGGAAAATGAATGATTTTCAGTTAAATATGGAGTTTTTTTGTAAAAGCACTTTTGTTTCGCGTTTTTCTCAGTTATGCTAAATTATCTCGCCAACCGTACAGAATATCAAAAAAAGAAGCCCGCCGTTGGATTCTGCATTTAACAATTTATCGAAATCATATATTGCTTTTCATAACAACAATTTTTTACAACACTTTATCTCATGATTTGTGATTTTTCAAAAAAGAATTCGATTAGAAAAATCTCAAAAACCCGATGTTCTGGGGAAAAAATGGAGGCGAGATTCGGATTCAGCACAAAAAACTACTCTGAAACTGACATATCTCATCCCGTTAACACATATGTCACTTCTGTCGACCAATATTATTTGTAATTTCAAGCTTGAATTGAAAATTTCATAGTCGCTTTTGGTTTTAAACCCTCTAACTTATCTACCTATATCTAAAGAACTGAAAGCATTCCTAACGCTTGAAGCCTCTCAGCTATTCTTGCTTGCCATATTTTAAAAGAAATTTCGCTTATACACTACTACTGAGATGCACAGACTTGGATCAAGCCTACGAAGCCAATCGGAAAACGACGGAAGCACTCGAACGACATTCTGAAACTAATTATATGAAAACCCGAGAAAGAATGTTATAATTTTTGCTACGCATCGCCAGGTTTCTAGTAAATTTATATTAATAATATAAATTTCTTATATATGCTTCTCAGGTTATAATATTAATAAAAATTCAAAAGGACTTATATCGATCCTCAATTTAAAATTTGATGTAGAGAGGGATGTACAGAATTGGCTTTAGGGTCCAGACTGAACGAAAAACTTAACTTTCCGTGGAATCATACGTATCAGCCACGAATGGGGGCCCTCGTCAGTGATTTATTTCTAAAATAAAATTTTTTATGTGCCTACGGCGCGTAAACTCGTTTTTACGCTACAGCTGAGAGTATCGTAATGTTGTGTATCACGATACAGAGGAATGTAATGTGTAAATTGAACTGCACACGCGCGTATTACGATACAGCGGTGCGTAATCTTCTTCTTATTCTTCTTCTTCTTCGTACAGCGTTGGCACCGTACTACCAAAGCCTTGTACATTTGAACTGCGCATGCGTCTATTACAATACGCTACTACTACACAAGATCGAGAAATGTCCGGAAGTATTCGCGAAATGTCAAGTGAGATGGGCGATAATCACGGCAATTTCGACCTTTTCAGATTGGATTTGAGTGTACGTATAAAAACTCGTATATGCGCCGAAGTCACATAAAATAGAATATGTGCCAATGCCCACAATTCACAATTTGAGTATAAACTGCCTGCAACTTTTCTCAAATCTTTAAACGCGTTTTTCTCGAAACTACTTTTTCCAACACGTTTGACATGATTTCTCAAGTTCTAATGAACCGATTAACTTGAAATTTTGTATTGTTAAAATATTAATAAATATCTCATAAAAAATGGATGGTAAAAATATTTTTAGTTTTTTTATTATAGAATTTTAAAAACACCCAAAATTTGTAACTCTAGACTAGAATACCCCCTTAAATAAAACAAATTTGTGAGCAAACTGACATTCTTAAGAAAAAAACCAAGGAACATGATGAAACTAAATCCAATATATCTCTCTTGTAGTCCCCGATGTCGAAACAACCAACATTTTGACAAATAATATAATAATATAATGACTGAAAGCTAAAGGAATTTTTCGTTGCAGAAACACAGGTATAATAGACACCGCGACTTCTTGTCTCACCACCCTACAAAAAAAAAGATCAATGTCATTAATAACCTCGTTGACAGAGGCATTACCTTAGCTGATAAAGAATTTCATGTAAAGAATATAAGAATAATAAAATCGATTTTGATCAATAACAATTATCCGTTACAGTTCATCACCGCCATTATTAAAAAAAGGTTATCCTATTAGCGTGTCAAATCATCAACCACAAGCAACTGGCCTCAGGTTTTAAACGAGGCAGGTCAAAGTAATAGCACTAGTAATAGCACCACCCCTACTTCAAAATCGTCACGTTACATCTTACTACCTCATGTATTTACAAGGTCTATCTGAAAAAATGTCAGGTATCCTGAAGCCCTTCAACATAAAAACGGCTTTCCGTAATACCAATGACCTATCACCAATTTTCACCATTTTTAGCTTTCAGTCTTCATGTAATTTTCAACATGATCACGTACTATCTTTTTCTTTGCCAAAGATTTATATTATTTGTCAAAACGTTGGTTGTTTGGACATCAGGGACAACAAGAAGGATATATTAGATTTAGTTTTATCATTTTCCTTGGTTTTTTTTAAGAAGGTCAGTTTGCTCACAGATTATAATAACAATTGATGAGACTCACAAAATTTGATAATATCTTTCATTCTAAATATTCTTGACACCGTAAAAATTGTTCTAATAATTAGGCTTTGTTTTATTTAAATACCCCCTGTGTTCACCTTTGTTATAATTAATGTAGAATATGTAAAAAATTTTCATTTATTTGACCCTAAAGCCAATTCTTTACATCTAACTCTACATCAAACATTATAATATTAATTGTCTGACTTACTTTTTTTCTAAGAAATTCCCTAAAATTCGCCCTTGCTGGACAGGCCTACCATAATATAAATAAGTGTAATAAAACGTCGGCACTCTTCATTTTAAAACCATATTATACTAAATTTTCATTTATTCTTATCATTTACTCTAACAAAAAGTCTCTCAATGTATTATTGCCGCCGTTGGAAATAATGTACCGGAGTTCACCCGACAGTCGCCTCACGTTTGGGCCAGAGTTAGACCGGAGGTTCGGTTGATTTTGGCCGCCAATATTGGCTGCCAAAGTTTGCAGAACGGAGGTGCTTTGAAACCAGGGCAGGTCGACCTCTAATGTATTGGGTGTCCCCGTAGGATAGTTCATGTGCGGTGGTGTACGCGGCGCTAGTTGTCGCAAGCGGGCGGAGTGCGGCAAAGGGAACGGCTTCGTATGAGTTCCGCCATTGTTGTATACAAGTATCAACAATTCGTACGCGATCGCGCTTTATAATCATTTAAAATGAATTCGAAGTACGAAATTCAGTGTGCTGTGAGTGGGTGTGCCTCCAAAAGGGGTCGGAAGAACAATGTGCCAATTCATCGGTTTCCGAAGAAAGAAAATGCCGGACAACGATGGATAGAAGCATGCTCAAATCCCTGCTTGTCGAGGTTAGGATATCTCGAAGTACTAGAAAGACAATTTTTTATTTGTCATTGACATTTTTCCGACGTTAAATTTACCGTCGTGTAGTGATGTGTCGAGTGGAAGTGATGTGAACATTAAACCGGCGAGTGTTTCTTCCCCATCAGACTTCGAAATTTTTATTCCCGAAGTAGAAAAACCTGCAGAAGGCACACGAGACTTTAAAGAAAGTAGCGTGCAGTTTGCACACGTAAGTAACAATATTTTTAATTTCATACGATATTGTATATAATTTAAAACTTTTCGACTCTGATCAGAGTCCTCATTAGTGATCTTTATTTCTAACATTTTAAGTGCAATAAATAAAATATTACATATATGAGCCCTATTTCGAAGTAAACTTTGAAAATGTGAAAAAGTGTAAAAGTCGTAAGAAAATTTACATAAAATAGTACAAAAACTTCGATGAAGTATCTAAAACTTCCTTAGGAATAACAATAAAATTCTAGCACGTAATTTTGAGATACCAAACTAAAAAAGTAGTATATACACTACCGGTCAAAATTATTTATTCACCTGCTGTGTTAGCTATTCTTAAAGTGCCTTAATTTTTATAATTATTTAAATTTTGCATCTAGTGAGCCCAAGTTGAAGGCAAAATGGTAATTTTATAAGAATATATTGCAAAAAACGTCAAATTTCGATCTTTTTGAATAAATATTAATAACACTGAAATTAATTAAGACTTTTAAACGTTTCTGGTCTCATTTTGAAGGTTACTCTTCATAGTATTTTGTTAACTTATCAAGATATTTTTAGAATTTTTCTTTTGGATTCTACCCTGGGGTCAAACATGGTACAAACATGTCGAAAATTTTTAAATGAAGACAGTAATCTATAAATTTTATTAAAATATGATACACATTGGTTTTTAAAAATTTCTTGTAAGTAGCTACACATTTTTAAAATTTTATGACCTTTTTGTATCATTTTTGACGCCGGGTAGAATCCAGGAAAAAAAATCTGAAAATATCTTGATTAGTTAGCAAAATACTATGAAAACCTACCATTTAAATGAGACAAAAAACTTTTAAAAATCTTAATTAATTTCAGAGTTGTTAATATTTTTCAGAATGATTGAAATTACAAGTTTCTTTGAAATATTTTTTTATAAAATTAACATTTTGTTATTTTTTCTGATTTTTTTAAATCATTTCAGTCGATTATGTCGATCATTAGAAGAGTGTATCTTTGTACGTGACAACAGAACTCTACTATATCGACCTTATCAACCTATGATTCAGAATTAATCCAACGTTATTTAACACTAGATGGTATTTTCCAATATAAATTGAAGAAATTTTTCTGTGAAAAAAAAACAAATTTCTTCAATTTTGTTATTTTGTTTATTTTATTATTTTTTATTTTGTTTTATTTGTTATTTGCAAAATTTTATTAACTTTTATTTTATGATAAGGAAAAAAATTTCAACTTATTATAAAAATTAAGACACTTTAGGAATAGCTGAAACAACAAGTGAACAAATAATTTCGACCGTCAGTGTACTTCTGTCTAAATGTTACTGAAGATATAGATTCAAGAACATATATAGTATAAAATTACAAAGGATTATTTATGAAAAAATAGCTGAGAATTGCCAATACCAATTCCACAATGTCAGAAATTCCCACCACAATTTCGCGAAACATGTGACTGGAGTTTTATTTTATGAAATTTATTTTTATTTATTTTATAAAATACCTGCGAAATAAATTTCAAATATTAATAGTAATTAAATGCTTTTAATCTATATTCCAGAAAAAATAATCAGAAGATATCCCAGGAGCAGGAACCAGCAAGGATGTACTTGCAGAAGACTTTCACACAACACCGAAGAGAGCTATCTCGACCCCACAAAGTGTTCGATTATCTTGTAGTACAAAAATCAACGCAAAATGTGCTGAGAAACTATATTTTCTGAAAATAAAAATACAAATTACAGATATTTTTGATTTTTATTTATAACGACAAAACCATGATTTAAGGCAAAATTGTGAAAATGTAATTAAAGAGTGAGTTGATATCAACATAACTTCTCACTCTTGAATTAAATTTTCACAATTTTGCGCTAAATCTTCAATTTCCTTTTAATTTTATTTGAATATATTCTCTGTAACACATTTAAAGAACCTACGTATGCATGTATATGCACAAACACGTGCACACATAATGGTAGTTCATGCGTAGTGCTGTACGCGGCTCTAGTTGCTAACGGTCCACCACCTTTCCATTAGGTTTGCACGGCCTATTTGAAACTACCGTAGTTAGCCTAACTCCGGCTGCCAAAATTTGGTTGGAAAAGTAGGAGCAACTTGAGCTCGACCATCAAACTCTGGCTGCCCTATCTAAATTCGAACCCGGGAACATTAATTTTACTCATGTGCTTGTTACCCTCGCTTCACTCGAGCATCAAACTTCACACTTGCAAAATAATTTCTTTTTTCCCTAGTTGCACAATATACTATTTTATGATTTTTAACTTCAGATTCAATGCGCAAGCATAAGGAGGTTTTTTTTATTGGATCTGTAACTTAATTCGTGCGGTTTGCTAAGAGATGGCGTAACTTTATTATTCCATCGTTCCAATATTCAGAACATGCGTTGGAAAGCTACTGTCATTGTGCGTCTTTTTCAGTATATGACATTCATTTGAAGCGTAAACAACAATAATTTTTTCTTCATTACTCTAATATGAAGAAAACTGCTGCCAAAAGTCATCGTATTTTGGTGGAAGTTTATCGGGAACATGCTCTAGCTGAGCGAACGTGCCAAAAGTAGTTTGCACGATTTAAAAGTGGTGATTTTGGCTTGGAAGACGAAGAACATCCTGGGCAGCCAAAAAAGTTTGAAGATGAAGAACTGGAAGCATTACTCGATGAAGATTGTTGCCAAACACAAGAAGAGCTTGCAGAATCTTTGGGAGTCACTCAAGCATCCATTTCAAAACGTTTAAAAGCAGCCGGATACATTCAAAAGCAAGGAAATTGGGTTCCACATGAACTTAAGCCGAGAGACGTTGAAAGGCGGTTTTGCATGTCCGAAATGCTTCTGGAACACCACAAAAAGAAGTAATTTTTGCATCGGATTGTTACTGGTAAAGAAAAATGGATCCATTACGACAACCCCAAGCGCAAAAAATCATACGTGAAACCCGGCCAACCAGCCAAATCAACGGCAAAGCCGAATATCCATGGCGCAAAGGTAATGCTCTGTATTTGGTGGGATCAGAAGGGTGTGCTGTATTATGAGCTGCTAAAAACGGGTGAAACCATCAATGGAGAACGCTACCCAACACAATTAATCCGTTTGAAGAAAGCAATAGCCGAAAAACGCCCGGAATATGCGACCAGACACGAGGCAATAATTTTCCATCATGACAACGCTCGGCCCCATGTTGCTATTCCGATTAATAACTATTTGGAAAACAGTGGATGGGAAGTTTTACCCCACCCGCCTTATAGCCCAGACTTTGCCCATTCTGACTACCATTTGTTCCGGTCGATGCAGAACGCCCTCACTGGAATACGGTTCACATCAGAACAGGGTATCAAAAATTGGCTTGATTCATTCTTGGCCGCCAGGCCGGCGCTGTTCTTTTGGGATGGAATCCACAAATTGCCAGAAAGATGGGAAAAAGTCATAGCTTCAGATGAGCAATCCTTTTAATAATGCTACTGTACATGTTTTTCTTAAATAAACGTTCAAATTTTGAAAAAAAAACCGCACGAATTAAGTTATAGATCCAATACTTCCGCTTTTTTGTGGGAAACTGTGATATCAAAATACAACTATTGGACTCTTGCTTCATTAAATCAAGAAAAATTTGCATTATCTCGTTCATATTTAAAGTGGTCTGTATATAAATATATCGAGAGGAAATTACGGTCGTATCCTGTGACTTCAGAAAATATTAAATTATAAAAATGAACTTTTGAAATATTTACTTACAAGGGGAGTGCGTCAATCTTCCCTCAGCTTTCTGCACGAAACTTGCAGTACCGAAAGTTCGATATGAATAAGTAATAATGCCAGAGTGACAGGACCCACTACCTCAGTTATTTCGAGAAATTGCATTTTGAAAATTGAGGTTTTCGCACGCGCCGAGTGAGTAAAGGACGGCGAGTCCTTCAGAACAGGGAAGCGGTGGCGTGATGGTGATGGCTATCGGCTTGCATGCTCGCGGGTGCGAGTTCAATTCTTTTTGCCAGTGATTTTTTTTTTAAATTTTTATACATTTTAAATTATTTACAATGTAATTAGTATAAGTTTTGATCATTTGTGAGGAATTTAATTTAAATAAAAAATACTAAAAATTATAAATATTAATTGTTCTTCCACTGATACCTGACACTTATTTACCACATCGATCACAGCTTTAGAAATTTTTTCTGCCATCGTTTTCGAAACAGAAGAAATGTTTTGCGGAGGGTTTTCCGTTATAAGATTATTGTTTTTATGAATGAAAAGGGAATGCTGGAGAGCATGCGTAAACTCTCCTTTGAAACTTTCATTGTCCAAAGATCTTTCCAAATCTTCGGTCGTAGATCCTTCATAATCAGATTTTTGACTCGAACTTCCACTTGCACTTGCACCTTGGTTCATTTTTGCAAAAATTGAAAAAGCACTTGCATCAGGAAAATATAAAATAACCAAATATATATAGTATCCACAAACACTTTCTAATTCCTAATTCCTCCAGTTTGGAATGAGTCAGAGGGAACATTTTAAATAAAGGGTGAAATAAATATACCTTTCAAATGATTAATATTAATATAAATTATGCAAAATATATTGACAGCATTAATTATTATTTATAATTTTTAGTATTTGTTATTTAAATTAAATATATTACAAATGATCAAAACTTATACGAATTACATTGTAAATAATTAACAATGTATAAAAATTTAAAAAAAAAATCACCAGCAAAAAGAATTGAACTCGCGCCCGCGAGCATGCAAGCCGATAACCATCACCACTACGCCACCGCTTCACTGTGCTGAAGGACTCACCGGCCTTTACTCACTCGGCGCCTGCGAAAACCTCAATTTTCAAAACTTAATTTCTTGAAATAACTGAGGTAGTGGGTCCTGTTACTCCGGCATTATTACTTATTCATATCGAACTTTCGGTACTGAGAGTTTCGTGCAGAAAGCTGAGGGAAGATTGACGCACTCCCCTTGTTAGATGTACAGGTCGGACTGTGTACGTATTTATGAGAATCCGTAATAGGATAAGAGTCAAATTTGCAAATTACAAAGTGAATGTTATAACGTTTATGAATAATTTAAATCTCCTTTTGCTAGAAGTGCTTTTTGAATGCTCGTGAGTTTCTGGTTTGATTGTCAATCAGAGGCTAATGTGAGCCATCTACGCATAATATGAAGTAAATTCTGCTTAAGATTAATGAGACCTTCTTAATTATCTGTCAGCAAATTTTAATGAAAAATCTCGTTTTAATGCTCTTCGCAAAAGACATAATTACAAAGCGAAAAATAGTTCGAGTAATTTTATTCAACTTTTGATCAAAGCCCTAAAATGCCCTAAATTGAATCACAATTCAGTAAAATTCAGAAGTGTAAAGTAAAATATGAAGGCGTGCATTAAAGATTTCTAAAAAATATATATTGTTCCTGCTATATTTCTGTCTTTATAATTTTTACCCGGCAAAAGTAGCATGAACTTCGCATGTCTATAACGTGAATTTGTTAGAAAGTATGCAGAGTAGAAAAAACGACTGCTTCAGACAATAACAAGTAGTAATGAGTTATATTCGACGTTTCAAAGTCATGTACGATTTCCTCATCAGGACAAAATTGGCATTAGTCAGATATAAATATAGCGTACATCATCGGTCACATCAAACAGTAAAAAGATAAAGCGTCAAAAATGAACAATTAAAAAGTACAGTATTCGTCTCTCTTTATCAGAGAGATTTATATTCTTTTCTATCTTTCTATCAGAATGATAGAATTTTTGCACAAGAAATAATGAAAACCAAACATTTTTTAAAAACCAACAAACAACTTTTAGTAACTCATGCAGATAAAGGTAACATAACGGTGGTAGTCAATCGAGACAGTTATGATGGTCAGTTGTTGGAACTATTAAATGATATTTCCGCCTATAAAGAAGTTCATAACCCTGAAAATATGTTGTAGAAAAATACTTTTAAAATCATGGATTTTTGGAGGACCAAAGGATATTTGGGTGATAATTTAAAACGTAAAGATATTTTATGTTATGTGAAAATACCAATTTACCGAGAATTTATGGACTTCCCAAAATACATAAACAAAACTGTCCACTACGTCCAGTAATTTCATTGATAAATTCACCTACGTTTAATATGGCACAATTATTTAATGATTTTTTTAAAAAATCATTAAAAACCCCGCTTACACAAATAAAAAACTCTTATATTTTTAGGGATATCATTACTTCTAAAACGGTGCCAGCAGACCATCTGATGGTCTCTTTTGATGTGACTTCCTTATTTACTAACATTCCTTTTGAATTAATTAGAGAAAGTATAATAAATAGATGGCCTCTTCTAGAGATGAACACCCGTTTACCTAAATCTGAATTCATCAAAGGCTTTGAATTTCTAATGGAACATACTTATTTTCAGCTTAATAAAACTTTCTACAAAAAAATTTTTGGTATCCCTACGGGTTTTCCTATTTCTCCTATTCTAGGCGATATTGTAATGCAAGACATAGATTTCCATTTACATACTTATTATCGTTATGTTGATGACACTTTTCTCATTATTCCTGATAATAAAATAGATTATGTTTTACAGAAGTTCAACTCCTAACACGCCCGCTTAAAATTTACTCATGAAATTAAGAGTAATAACTCGATTTCTTTTTTAAATATTAAAATTATCAAATGTAAAGATGGAACTATTCTTTCTGATTGGCACAGAAAAGATACATATTCTGGTAGATTTATAAATTTCTTTCCAAATCATTCGACAAAACAGAAATCTGCAATAGTTAAAAATTTAGTTGACTCAGCCATACTCTTATCACATCATTCTTTTCACCAAAAAATGTATTAATGGTTAGAAAACTTTTAGAGCTTAATAATTATCGTCTTAAATTCATTGACTATCATATACAACGTAGAATTTTATATAATCACAATAATAACAACAAGGTTATTAACAATAATGAAAATAACAAATTTAATTCTAGAAGATTTGTATCTATTCCATTCGTTGGTAATATCTCATTTACAATAAAAAGAATATTATCTGATTTTAATTTAAAGACAATTTTTAGAGTTTATTCAAAGTTAGACAAAATGATTAAACTTGGCAAGAATCCATTGGATATTTTTGAATAATCTAGCGTGGTTTACAAGACCACCTGTAAAGAATGCAATAAAAAATATATATAGCAGAGTGGTACATGGGGGTGAAACCCAATGGTAAATTAGTGGAAACAAACATGAAGGTAAAAGCATGCGATCCCCCACTTTTGCATGGAGCCTTTCAGTGCTCTGGCTGCCCTCCTGCCCCTTTTCCCAAATAAATTCTGAAATTAAATTTTTATAAATCTGAAGCGATTAGGTGCTGAAGTTGCAAAACTTTGTATTACCATATATTAAGCAGTAAAGTTGGTGTTGTAATTTCATATCTTGATCGCCTCTGGTGCCTCATTGAAGTATTTGGCATTAATTTCCTTTGCTTTAGACTAAATGTCATTTCACAAGCAGTTATGACACTTCTGAACTGCGAGATCAACTGTTTCTAGGGGATTTTTGATTGGCTGCGTGATTCCCCACATTTGCATGGACGTGTTTCTCCCCTTCCAAAGCGGGCTTCACTCCCATGGAGTGGTAGATTGCTCCGAACTAGACGAAATAAATATCGTAATAATATTAAACTTAGTGAGAAATATCATAATGTTAGCAAATATATATTTATTTCCATCATTTTAATATGATGTTTATAACAAATTGTTACCGTTACATGTTTAATTTGACTAGTTTCTGTTATTTTCCCAAACAAATTTTATTATTCGGTCCTGCCTCAACGAAGGAGGCGAGCAACAAATCAGTCAAGAACCGTGATCGTAGATTAAAATTCAACTCAGATAAGATTGAAAATTGTTAATCGTATCTCGGGTACCCATGAATATTTTTCAAGTTTTCTTGGCTTAAATTAAAGATAAGATTTTAGACTTTATGTCGTATAATTTTTATATTTTGAAAAAAAATTTCCTAGGCCATGCTGAAAGTTGAAGTAGAGAATTTGAGAAAATCTTGAATTTTTTTTTTTAACTCCTCACGTGCTGTATTATTTTCAGAAGGTCAAACAAATATTTGTTGAGCATCACTAGACGTGGAATTTCATAAGCTTTCCAACAGTTTTTTTTTAAAATGTCCTATCTTTTTTTTTCACCGAGATATTGTGGTTCAAAGTCAGCAGTGATTTTTAATAGCGATGACAAGCACCGTGCGCACAATTTCCGACGGTAGTGTTTTAATAATTATAATTTCTCATGTTAGATCATTATAGATACTCTGTTAATTGAAAAACCTTTTTCTGGTAGTGATGATTTCATATATTGGAATGTTTCAAACAACCTGTCAATTTTCTTAAAATGGCGAAACAAATTTGAGTCATTGATACTTAAGAATTTTTATGTTATGCAAGGCTAGTTCGCACCAGATCTGGGAGAGGCTAGACTTTCTAGACTAAACGCTCTAAAAGCATTCAGATCTACTGATACAACCTTCTGATACAATTTATTCTAAATAATCAATTTTATTTTCCTTAGCAATGGCAGTTTTTTTATGCACAATCAACTGGGGTGAATTTGAAAAAAACATGGACCTGATTATTCCATCTAAATAAAAACTGAAATGGTGGTATTTTGTCACCGACGGGATAGGGTTGAAACGTTGTTTCAAAAAAACGTCCCACTCTGCCCAGAAAACATTGCGAATATTGCTATACGGGTCTTTACTCGGAATCGCCAAATTAAATCCATTCGAAGAAGATTTTTTGATAACTGTGATAAAATCATCAAAACAATCAACGACGGATTTTGCATACTTTGATTTCAAAATTCCGAAGTTGCGATCAGGCGTGAATTTAGCATGCCCAGTTAGCAAAAATTTCAATGATATAGACATATTTTTTCCAGTCATAACTGTCCACGAAAAGTAATACATGACGGCGATTTTTTTGTTTTGGCCATCGCAGTTATCAGCAATTAAATCGATTTCATCCGCATAAATCTTATTAAAGTGAAAATATAACATACTGGTAGGTTATTGTGAAATTTCCGCGTATAAAGTATTCAGGGTCATAATTGGGTTGAAATTGAGGCTACATAATATACTTATTTAGCCGGAATTGAATCAAATTGAACAAATGTTATTAAGGGCATGTGATACTTGAAAAAAGTAGCAAATTCATGTGAACAATTTGGTTCAGTTTTTACATGTTTGTGTCCACCGTCGGAAAATTACGTTTTCCAAGTCGGATGAAGGTTTAGATAGACCTTGTGTATCCACTGTCGGAAACTTACTTTTTCCACAGTTGGGACAAGGTTCGGCCTGCTGTGCACCCACCGTTGTACAAAGGCCGGTATGTTACATTCAACTACCACGGCTGAATAGATACTGGATAGACCTTGTACATCCACTGTAGGAAAATTACTTTTTCCACAGTCGGAAGAAGGCTAAGCCTGTTGTTCACCCAACGTTGAACAAACGCTCGTAATTTTCAGTTACTACTCGGACCGATGAGACACTGGATAGACCTTGTACATCCACTGTCGGAAACTTACTTTTTCGACAGTCGGAAGAAGGCTAGGCCTGTTGTACACCTAACGTTGCAATTTTTTTTTCAATCGACGATATCTCCTGTTGGAAAAATTAAAATAATACATGTAGATAGTGAAATGGAAAGTTAAAAAGTGGCTCTTTTTGACAGTTTTCTCATATTTAAAAAATAATAAAAATTCGCAAAGTTATCGATGCTAAAATATAGAAAAAAACCGTGTTTTTCGTACATTTAGGTTAGAATTACTCGAAAACCTGACGTGATGGAGCAATTCTGAGCCCGGATTCGGTTTCTACGCCAAAAATTACTTCGGAAATCTACATCACCTACTCCATAAAAAAACCATGTAGACCTGTGTAATCGATGTTTTCTCCATCGATGATAGATGATTAATCATCGGTAGTTAATGAACAGTAATATTAATAATAATCAATGCTATTTCAATATCCAGGATGGTAATACAATTATATTAATATGATAATGAATAATTATATTATTCATACATACATACATACACACATATATTATATATATATTATATATAATATATGAATATTATATTCAAATAAGGCTATGTTGATAACCTCTCACATCCTCATTAGGTTATTAAAACAGCATTACTATTTTCTCGACACGTGGTGTGAGTTACTGACTCATTACCATGGGTACAATTACCATATGGACAGAGCGCTGCTCTTCTTTTATCACTCATTACCGAGTGTCAAACCAATCTTTCGAGGTGGGGTATACATTGGTTTACTTCATGGAAACAGCTACTCATTCCACATGATAATTTATCATCAGAATGTTATTATATAAATAGTTCCTTGCTCGTTCTCCTTGGTGCGTGGCGTGTTGCCCCTGCACAGGGGCAATGTGAAAATTTAGAGTTACCGGGATGTAACAGTCCTCCCTCCTTAGAAGAATCATCGTTCTCGATGAATTAATAAGTGTCTTGAGTGAACAAGTGAGAAAATAGTGTAGTTGACTTTTTGTATCAAGATGTAGGCCTTGTTTTCTGTGGTATTCAGTTTACATCCGGAATCTCCTTGGTAAGTAAATAGTTCTTGGTGAGTGGTGATTTCATTTTGCAGCTACATGCTGATGACTGCAGAGATGAAGTAATTTTCACTATAATTTGACAAGGGGCTTTTGATAATTTCTTCTTTCTACTAGCCTATGTGTATCCTGAGAATGGTGTTACCCGAGGATTCAGCTGATGTGGAATGGTGTCATTTTTCAAAGATGCTGGATAGTGATGCCATGCCGCAGCTGCCGCGAGTCAATTTTCTATAGAAGTTGACTTGGCGATTTTAAATCTTGTCCTTTGTTGCAGTGCACATTTGCCCTGGGAGTACTGTCGTGGTAGGGTTTTTAGATGATCTTGTTTTAATGGGCATGATGTAACCTTATTGCATACAAGGTCGTGGGGATGGTTTTCTCCTCAGTTTTCATCAACCATGGCAGGGGATAGTTCTAGCTCAAGTGTAGAGACCATCTCCTATGAATATTTTGGCCAAAATCGGAGTTACCCTCTCTCCTTGGTAAGGTGGGCTACATCAGTGCCTGAGGAAGTCCGTGAGTATTTCATCCTATTTCATCCTATGTTTGTTTCGCTATTAGCAGTCACTGAAGTGGATTTCTCCGTGGTGCGGCTTTTGCATCGTAGAAAAGGTGGGGTCCTAGTTCGTGTGCGGTCCTTAACCTTAGAGCGTGCAATTTTAGCTGGTCGCGCAATTTTACGGACGCCATGGTTTCTTTGTCGATTTTTCGTAGGTACGCGACCGTGAGTGGCCAATTTCTTGTTTTCGTATTTTCTCATTCAGAAGAGATCTTCTGAAAAGTCTAATTTTACAATACTTCATTAATTTTCAGGAGTGCAAGGGCGTCCCAGATACCTTCGCTGATGTTCTGCGGGTGTTTTCTTAGCCGCTGCCCTTTTGTAGACCACGGAGGTGATGCAGTACGGGGAATCCAGCCGAAATTGGCGGAAGGTCTTCCGAGAGCGCCAGGTCCGAGAACTCGACAATCACGAGGGCGAGGTGGGCCTCGTAGTAAAACTAGGCGATCTCCGACCTTTGCAGCCTACCAAGCGGCCATCACCTCTCAGAAGGTAGCACACAGCCGTGCCCTGGAATTTTTGGCGCTTCTAGAAGCGCACGTGACTACGCCGGCAGTTCAGGAGTGCATACACTCACCTCTTCGACCTCTGTTTGCCTAGAGTACGTAGTATTTCTTTTTATTGGCTCTTTGTTCATTAATATGTTTATCTTTCATTTAATTTTCGTGTATTATCTATGCCCGTTATTATTTTTTTTTCTTTACAGGGGTGCCTAGCACACTGGTGCTTTTTGTCACTGCGGGCGTTTCCTGCGGGCCCCGTGCCAAGGATTCCCGTGCCGGTGCGGGTTATATTACGATGATCCATCGTGTGAGTTGTCGATTTCCTCTTTTTTTTTCTTCTTTTACCTACTGTCTCCTTGTTCTTGACTCCAATATATTCTAATTAATCTGTCTTCCGTACTCGAAAATTCTTTCCTTCTTTTCTGTTCCTTATCTTCCATTTTGAGTTAATTATTTTGTAATTTTTGTTTCAGACCCAAGGCTCGAGGACATGATGCCGCCGACGGAGGAGCCCGTCCTGAGTTCTGAGTATCATTACATCTCTATGTATAGTTTTATAATTAATGTCTAGCTCATAGTTTTGTTTATTCTATATTTTCTAATATCTATGTTTACGTTGATAGGTTTTAAGTATGTAGCTTACCTGGTTTCATCTTAATCATAACTATGTCTGTATTTTGATCTTCTATAAATATTTTGTATTCTATTAAACAAGAGACACAAAGAATTTATCGTCTAAGAGGTTGGCAGATGGTGAAAAGTTTAATCATTTTATGGGTTTTTCTTTTAATGACGGAATCCTTTCTGCCGGTCCCTTTTATCTCTTTTTTTCCTTTTTATTTTATTTTCCTCCCTTATTCCCATTTATTCGACTAAAATTAATTAAGGTAATGTTTCAGTAATTAATACACTGATATTTATTGGGTTATCTGCCTTAACAGCCGGAAAGTGCTGAATTAGTGTTTATTTCTCTTGATCAAAAATTGCTTGACCTAATTTTAATCGAACCTCTATACTTTAACTTGTTCAAATTTCTTTAAATTATTTACGCATCCTATTTCAATAAAACGTGATATAATATTACTTGCATATTGATGACGTAATAATATATCTACAGAATCTATGCCATCTGGTTCTATATTCTATTTTGTTTATGACTTATTTCACAGGCTAGGTGAGTTAGTACGAAGTCATTTATTAACCAGATCGGATAGGTTAATTTTTAACCTTATAAGCAATACTTGACTTCATCTGAATAATTCATTCATTCATTCAGATAGAGCCCTTGTTAATTTTAATATTGGGATGGCCATTGACATATGTACCATCTTAGTTTCAGGAGAGCTTAAATTATGTATCTCAATTCCGATTGATTTTACATAATTGAGGGTTTATTATTACGCTTTGTTAACTTACGTGATTACTGTTTAATTTTTGTGAATAAAACCACCCGAATTTGGTTGTCAAGGTCCAAATTCCTAGCAGGGTAACATATCGTTCTTGGAGCACTCCGTTCTGCATAACTATGTCTATGTATTATTGCCTTGATGGTATTAGTTGCGAGTAATTGTATTCATTCTAATGATGTATTTATTAGGTGGCCATTATTACGGGGTCGCCCTGACATTTCTTAACGGTACTTAAATGATGTTAGTCATGTTGTCAGCACATATTATTCAATTTGGCGGCTTGGTATCCTGTAGTATATTGATATAAAGCCCGCCACAATATGATTTTTGGCAAGTCTAATAATGAACTTGTCATAGGAATTCATATGGGTACAGGAGAACTACTTAGAGTACTCTTTGCATGTGTATTCTACTCCTCGTGGTATATGATTCATTCCAGGCGGTCGCTGCGTTCTGCAAGGTGTCACACTGCACTTCTTTATATGATTGGATTATAATTCATTATGGTTCCTCACGATGGGTGTGATTTATTTCTTTCTTGTGTGGGAGTGGTTTGTTAGCCTGCCACTGCTAAGCTCCTCGTGCTTTCTGTGATCCTTCTTCTTTTCCCTCTGTTGCTTCAATTATTAGTTTATTACAGATGTCATTGTGTATTGTGCTTAATTGTTATATATTTATAGTGGTATCTGTAACGATGTATAGTGATTTATTGCGAATTTGGCAAAAATTTGGTCTAATTGGGTACTTGTCCTCCCTCCTTAAAAGTGTCGTTGTCCTCAACAACTTTGCATTTGTTTATGCTATTCGAGCATTGGTTGTTGGAATTGTTAATACTCTTCGTTGGGAGTGAATTTCTTCTGTGTTTTTTTCGTTGCCTGCTGAAAGGGGTTGTAGTCCTACTTCTTCTTGGTTTTCTTTAGTGTTTAAATTTTTATTGTTACAGGTTTTACAGTGTTTGCGGATAATTCTTTGTGTGAAGTATGTAACAGTTCTTATTATTAATAAGGTTAAGATGCTGGACCCTCCTAGCCAATATTTTTGGTTTAATTTATTTTTATAATGATTATTTTCCAGGTCGAGAAATTGTTCTTCTATAGTAGAGAGTGATTCTTCCGTATGCAGATTTTTCAATTTTTCATCTTTTCCAGTTTTCCATAAAAGTGATTTTATTCTAGGAATATGCATAGTTTTATAAATTATTGAGGAAACTTCGGATATATTTAATGAAAATCCTGGGTTGCAGATGAATTCTTCTTAGTTAACATTTATTTGGGTTCCAATCAAGGTAGTGTGTTCCTCATTTATCAAACAATACAAAGATGCGTTTGAAGTTTCACTTTCCAGACCTGAGCGGATCCTTGAAAAAAATTGAAATTTCTTATTTGCAACTGAGCTGGAGCTTTAGGAAGTGATGGCATATTTCATTCATTTTGGCACAAACGCCAAGTCACGCTAGTTTTAAAAAAGATAATGCGACGTTATTGCGGGCGAACTTTGTAAAAGTTCACGCAGTCTTCCCCAAGCAAAGCGTCTTCACATCATGCATTAACATGCAAGTAAGTTCGTAAAAATAAAAAACAATAGAATGTTGAATCTAGAATTTCACGAGTATGAGATCGAAAATTGTTCTACCGAGTTTCACATGCTTGCAGGTTACATTTACGAAGCTATTGATTCACTAACAAACTTGACATCCTATTGTGTCCTTCGCGTATTTGCAAAGGGAAGACGTCATGCTTTCGGTGGACAGTCAATTTGTTCTCCGTTATTAAAACTTTAATGTTAGTATTATTAGAAAATAAATACGAGGGATGTGTCGTTTTAACCACGGGGGCGAAACAGGTATAGGGATTTCCGGTAAAACGAAATTACATTGCCATATGAAAGTGTCATGGCAACTTGGTTGTTATTTGTGTCATAAATCGAATGACTACAGTATAAAACACCAAGTTAGGGACTCCGAGTTAGTTTCATGCTATATAGCGCAGAGGACCTCCTTTTTTATCTTGTGAGTTAATAAAAGAATGCGCGTGCACTATATAGCGTGAAAATAAATCAGAGTCCCTATTGCCTCCGCTACACTGGAGGGTTATCCACAATGTAGATGAACCTCTCAAGTAGTCGACCAATGGTCAAAGCGCCTTGCAAGTACACTGCAAAGCGGCTTAAAACGAGTATAATATGTAGTTAAATTTAAATCAACCACGTGAATATAGTCCTGACTAAAATTTATTCGTGAATATCCAATCATCAATCTATCCTTGGTTGAAATTTCACCTAACAATATAAGTTAATGTTTTATATTATCATTACATGAATTAGAAGATGTCTAATTGCATCACTAGCTATAGCAATTTACCGCAAAATTTCTGTTTTCTTTTGATGTAAATTCTCGTTCCTCAAAGAGAACCTTGTTTTATCGGAGTCTAAAGTGCTGCTAGTTCTATAAAATTTTTACTTTTTTATTAATTACTGAAATTGATAAAACAATCAAACCATTTACGATATCTTTTATTACCTTTGTCAATAATGGAACAACCATATTTATTATCGCAACAAGCTGAACACAATTCTTTAAATTTTGAAAAAAGTACTGAGAAATTAACGTTATCACGAATTAAGTGTTTCGGAATTCGTGGGTACATTTGACAGAAGTCAAAACATTTAATAAGTCTATGTATACCCATAGAAAAAAATGCTCGAATGTTGTCTTGTTTATCACATGCTACATCATTGAACACGATTATTGAGATAGGTCCTGCTTCATTCGGGTGAACAACTTCTTTATTTTCATCGAAAGGAAAATATTTTATATCATTTACCAATTGTAGAACTTTTTATAAAAATTCGTATTCAGGTTAATTTAAAGATTTTGAATAAATGTTGGTATTTTCAAATCTTAATCCGTTTAGGTATGTTAGTAATGTAAGTAATGCATTCATTTTTCCACAGCTGGATGGACCACAGAAAATAGCACGTACAATGTTTTGTAATAAACTCCCATGACGCTTTTCTTCTCTTTTCCATTATAGTGTAAATTTATCAAAATTTGCAACTGGTAATTTCATAGATTGTGTTTCAAGCCAGTTATAGGAAAGCTGTCAAACGATATAAACGTGGTTAAGAATTACTGAATAAGGTTACTAATAACCTTCCTGCAGACTTGTACATTCCGAGTTATTAATATTGTGGTCCAGAGACTAAATTAACAAAGCGATTAACACGTGGTGATCCTGGTATTAATCCCCTTGATACAGCTTCCAAGGAACGCGACAGTTCATATTCTCAAAACAGAGATAATATTTTATCAAGAATTACAGCTGATAGAGTTCTAGCTGAAAAAAGGTGGAATCGTGTGTTAGCAAAACACGTTAAAATAGGTAAAAAGATAGCCGCTTGGGCAGTAACAAATGCCATGAAAGTAAAATCTAAACTGGGGATGGGGGTCAAGAAAAAGAAAAAATGATTAGGTTTCTCGTTAAAGAAAGTTGTCACAGCGGCTAAAAAATCTATGGTTTCTACCAAAATGCTCACACTGTTATTCAGTTAGCACTTCAGAATGCACGTGCAGCTGTGAAAAAGGCTAGTGAGAAACGCAATTTGGTACCTGTTTTCGCAAGTCTCGGTGCTGTTGGGGCGTTAGCAGGTGGGGCTACTGGTGTAGCCAAAGCTGACAATGATGCAAATGCAGCTAAAAAACAGCTTAAAGGAAGTAAACGCCGCATTTAGATGATAAAACCTATAGCATTAGAAAAAGGCTTATATATCAAACCATATAAGGAAGAATTAGGTCTTCATATTGACACTGAAGTAAAAAATTCAGCAAAGCTAAAAAAAAAGTTAAAATAAATTTACCATATCGAGCTCTAACTAATGTTGATTCAGTTAAATGTGCAAAGTTGATAAAAAATACCACACTTTCAAAGTGTTTTTGTGCGAAATGAATTACCAAGCATAGGACCTTATATATTTGAATCAGCTATTGCTAATTTAGATGATAAAGATATAATCATGACAGGTATCAGAATTACAATATATTTGTGTCTTAAATTTGTGTGCAATCGTTAAAATTGATAAGTTTGTGCTATCTATATAAATAAGTAAATAAATTATGCATACTCCAGTAAAAAATCAACCATCATCATGGATGTTTCATTTACTTGAACCTTATCAGGAAATTCATCTGTATTAGAAACGCAATATTGTCCAGCAATTGAACTTCCACCTAATAAAAATTATGTTCTTGGTATCGTTGAATTTCTAACCTTCAATTCGATTCCAAATGTAGACATAAGTCGAAATAAATTTTATATTGAAAAATAAGAAATTGTTATACCTACAAGTAATTATGAATTATCAGATATTCAGAAATATTTACAAAACGTTTTAGTTAAAAAAGGAATTAAGATCCATATTAAGCCTAATAACAATACTTTACGTAGTAAGATTCTTTGCAATCGTGAAATAAATTTTAAAAAACATCAATGATCAGAAGGCGCACACTATTCATTAATTTTTTCCAGTAGTACCACCAGGATATAAAATAGTTGAAGTGACATCACACGTCATTTACTTACCAGCTGCTGTCAGGACAATGGATCGAATTCAGTCACAAATAGTCGATCAAGATGGGAATTTCGTGAATTTTCGAGGTGAAACTATAATGATCACTCTACATTAAATCTCTAAAATAATAATGGGAATTGTGTTCAATAGAAAGATCGGTTACGGTCATAATAATATGGTATAATGCCTCAAATAAGTCAGTCACAAACCTGCATTCAAGGTGCTAAGACCTCACAACATTCAGCTTCTGAAAAATCTGGGTCTCAAGGAAGAAAAAAATAAATTGAATCAAATTCTTCTGCACTTGCTTTATCATTCACAGTGGAAGAAGAAATACTAAATATTTCAAGATCAATTGTTTACGACGAATTTATTACACATTATGAGGTGCATGCGCATCTACCTTACGCATCATTGACCATCAATAACAGTGATGAAATACAAATTTCTGTTTAAAATTAAGAACATTGCCTTCTACTAAATAAAAGTTCCATATTCAAGGAAAATTAGTAAAAGAGGATGGAACTCCAGTTACTAATATCAGATTTATTATTGATGCTATCTGTCATATTTTTGAAGAAGCACGCTATGAGCTGAACACAGTAGAGATTGACAAAAATAAAAATGTTGGTCTCACGAGCTTGATAAAAAAGTATGTTAGTTTATGAAGCTCAGAGAAAATTCCTAGAAAATGCAGGCTGGTTTCCATCAAGCAATGCAAATACATCATTAACTGATGATGCTGGAAATTTTGATATCTCTACACCGCTTAATATAATATTTGGTGTTGCTGAAGATCTTTAAAAAATTGTAGTAAATGCTAGACATGAATTAAGTTTAACACAATTAAGAAATGATGTGAATGCAGTTTCACAAATGGCTGATGAGCTATTCAAAATTATAATCGATAAAATTAAATGGTCACTTCCCAGTGTTCAATTGTCAGATGCGCGAAAATCTAAATTTTAAAAATATATTTAAAAGGATCCACTTATTTCAATTTGTTTTCGTACTTGGTAATTGTATGAATATACAATGCTACCAATTACATGTTTGGTCTGTTAAAACGTCAACACAATTAGAGAAACCCAGATTTGTTATTTTAGGGTTCAAAACAAATAGAAAGAATGTTTCTAGGAGAAATACTAGCCTTTTTGATCATTGAGAAGTAACTAATGTAAAGCTATTTTCGAACAATTAAAGTTATCCGTATGATAATTTTAATCTTGATTTTAATAAAAAACAATACGCTCTACTTTACGAAATGTATACTAATTTTCAAGCAAATTATTGTGGAAGAGAACCTTAACCATATTTATCAAAAAGTAATTTTTTAGAATTTGCTTCTTTAATAGTTATTAATTGTTTAAAGCGAAATGAATCCTAGAAGTCTGGTCAGATTATTATTTGCTTAGAATTTAAAATATAATAAAAAATATAAATATATTGTATATAAAGCAATAAGTAGTGGGGTTAAAAAACTAATATAAATTGTCTTGATATTTCTTGAATAATTTAGTATCAGTTAAGATGGAGTACATAGTTGGCATTCAAGGATTCAGGTTTCCTATTAATGAATTTATTAATACTACAGAAGTATAAATCGTTGGATGAAAAATAGTTTGCCTTATATGTTGTTGGAAATAATACTTACGAGGATTTTTAAAAACACGAAAAAAAATCTTTGTAAAAGGACTAGAAAAGAAGAATTATTTGAAGCGCTATGTTAAACCATCAATAAACTTTATTGATATGCATGAATTAAAATGACCTTCACTTCAATATTTAAATAATGAGTCAAAAAATTTTATTTAATGTTTTCATCATCATAATAAAAATATACAGAAATATGATTGCTCATTGAAAAATGAAATACTTTTAAGATGTTGGTTATATAAAAATTATAAAATAGATAATAAGAATAATAATTTTCAATTAATTTTGAATTATGATAAAAATTTGTATTGCTATATATCGATAACAAATATGTACATTCATAGATATACGCTCTCTTTCACACTTATGATTCTCTGTGTCTCTCTCACTCTCATTATTTTCTGCTTTACGCTGAGTAAAAATGTTACGTACGGGTGGTAGGGATAAATAAATTATTAAATATTATAAATAATAAATTAATATTTATTTAAAAGATGAAAAAGTGTACGCGGAGGCTTCACAAACTGTAGGACACTTTTGTGTCCTTTTTTTTTTATTTTTAAGTAGGATCGTTTTCGGAATCTTTGCTTTCTCTACTGGCTACTAGAACGGAATATAAAATGCTAGAATTTCGATGAAGAGAAAATGTCTACTAAATTTCGGAAGGGCTCAATCAGGAGATTTTGCTTCTATATTCAAATAAAATATTATAAATTGAGAACGATACAGCTTACCGATATTTGTAGTTAATTCTACCAGTTGGTAGGACAAGGGCTGGAGAAGAAGGCTGTCTTCGATGTCACTCTTGATTTTCCGACTCAACTGGGCTTTTAAAAATTCTGTGATGCGTGACTAAAACTAGTCACTCTTGTTCATTTTTCACCGATTGCACGTGGTTGCAATTAACACACACACACGAATTCTCGACACTTTTGCCTTATTAATTTTATAAAAATCAAAAGATAGATGGTTTCGAACCAGAAAGAAAACAGTACTTTTAAATTGTGTTCTTTCTCCACTTTTAATCGTCTATAACCTTAATGTGGCTTCTCGAAAAATATCTTCTCGTCGTATTGAGATTCGACGACAGGATTATTTTTCGGAACTTTGTTTTTCAACGCCAGGCTGTACACGCACAGTTAACTCTCGCGGCTAACCGACCACCGACGCACTCAAAATATTATTTCAGAAGCGTAGAGATAAAAATTTTACTTGTATAATTTTTTAGCGCGACAACCCCGTGAACGGCTTTCGTCGGAGGAAAGATTTTAGAAGTATTCACATCCGCCCAAGTAAAATCCCCAATTTGTGGCCCTGGCTAGGTCTTTTCACGAATCTAGGTCAACTATCCAGGTGATAGGACTTACTTGTTCCGAACCGCGGACGGGCGAATGCAAAGAACCGTGTCTTGCTCTTTAGAGTTCTTACCCGGAGTAAGAAGCTCGTCAGACTGCGTTCTTGATTTCAAATTGATTGATTTTTATGGAATTGTAATAATGTCATACAGGTGGGGAATAGTAATAACTTGGAATTATTTCTATGTGGCGTGATTTCTGTGAAGAGGAATTTTTGCTGAGAAAGAATTTGGAAATATTGAAGACCTAAATACTTGGTAGTTTTGAAATTCTTCATGTCTATTGCCAAGTGAGAATTTTTGTCGACTTGGCATTTTATTAGTTAATGATAATTTCTGGATTATTCCAGAATTTTAACAAGTCGTAGGTCGATATCAGGATTTTGGATTGACCTTTAGAATGTTTTGGAATCTGACACCTTTTCGATTTTACATATTTTCAGAAAAACGTTAGTTCAGATTTTTTTGGTAATGTATTACTCACTGGCCGACAATTTTTCAGCTACTCAAGCTTTAGGTATAATAAATAATAGGAATAGTGATTTAATGGATTGAGGTGGTTCCAGGAATACTATTGTGTGCATAACATCGATACCAGTGGTCAAAGATTTTAGCGCGTGGTCTCTAACATGCGTAGGATCCGTCAAAGTCGGTGCATACAGGCGAGCGTAAGCTGCTTACGGCAGGCGTAAGGTGTCATGACGTCACCGCAAGGGTTATACCTGCGCTTATAGCCACTAGGGTCCAGCTTACGTGTGTGTGAGCATTTTCCTTTTCCTTCTTTCTCCGTTATTTGTCCCACCTACCTGCGTTCGCTGTTTTCTCGCATTCTCTTCTCTATCTTTCTTTACAATTTTAAATTTCCACGTTTTTCTTAATCTTCATTCATTCCATTTACATTATTTTAATTCATTCTTCCATTCTCATTTACATACATGCATTTAGGTGCCAATATCTTTTGTCATAATTAGCACGTAAATATATGCACACACATTCAAACATGGACACAAATCTAAACGCTCAAGTTAGCATTATTATGAATAACCCTTGTTATATTATCTATAATAATATAACAAAAGTATACAATACATATATATACACATACATATACCACATACACAATATATATAATATATATTATATATATATACATATAACATAGCACATATAATATATATTATATTATAGATCATACACATACACATATATACCTATAACCTTATTTATTATTATAAACAATCTTTCCCCTTGCATGGAGATTGTTGTTTTAATTTTGAGTTTTCTTAATATGTTTAGGTCCTTGAACCGACCCCTTTACCTGCCTCTGCTGAGCGTGCAAAAGTGTTCAGGTTACGAGAACCGTGAATGAACTATTTATTGTTTATTTGAGTCTTGCGTAAATACTTCGCTTGGGTAATAATAAAATATTTTTATGAAATTACAATTTATTATAATTTTTAATATTTTATTCACGGTTTGCTGGTAACAAAAACACCGTCATGGGACGGCATCCTAAGATTATAAAGACTACATTCATAGAAAAAGAATCTCGCTACTTACTATTAAAATGACTAATTACACTGATCAACAAAAATGACCCATATCTTCGCTGAATGCAGCATATCATTTCCGAAATACTTTTCAATGCTGAACACGAATCTGGCTTCTTTTTGTTTTTTTTAGGAGTGATCATTTGTTTAACGCCATCAACGCAGGTCATTTCGATGCGTTTTTTAACGCTGTTTTCAAATATCTTCTTACTTTAGCGATATCTGTAACGGTTTTTGAGACATTCTTAAAAAACTGGTAAAAAGTGCTAAAAATGTGCTGAAATTTCAGTGCTTTCATAAATATGTTTTTTCATAAAGAATAATTATCTGAAAAAAAATTCAAATTTGGATTATCCGTTTCTGAAATATCTTGGAAATGCGTACCCTTCTTTTCAATTTCCGAAAACTTGTACTAAATGCTGTACCGGGCACCAAATCTTCATTTATCCATATTAAAATGTTCGACGTTTGCTTAAGCGAACATGTTTTTTGATCAAATCGTGAGTGATGTGAATTAAACGTGTGATTGTCTTATTTTCTAGAAATGTATGAAATTCATAATAAAGTAACATAAGACGTTCACTCACATTGTCATTTGTTTTTGAATTTCATGCAGTTATGAAACATAAGACGATCAATCAAATTTCATTCTTTTCTGAAATTTATCCACTTGTGAAGTATAAGACGATCAACCACATTGTTCATACTTCGGTGAAACTTGTCTTCAATCATAGTGAGATGAGATAGTTGATAGTCGACAAGTCGCCCGACTGGTGTTTGTCCACGAACAAATAAATTTCATTTTCTTCCTCCCTCGAACAATAGTTGGCCTGGGAGTATTTTCCTCTAAATATGGCGCAACAAAATGCTTGTTGTGACGATGAAGCTATGGACTCGTCTCCTTCCTCTCCATTGGATGCGTAGATTATAAAACAGGCTTTCTCCAATTTTAGTGAAGAGACAGGTTTCCTTTCTCAAACCTCTGTGGATTCAGACCCGCGCCCTCGTAATCCTAACCCCATACCTAACCCTAACCTAGAATCCACAAACAGAAAAAGAGGTGCTTCGCACATTCCCGATGTTTCCTGTTTGAAACCCACTAAACTTCCTAATACTAGGGAGGCCTTTACTGATCCCGCTTATGACAATTTGTTAAACAACCGATATTCAGTTCATAATAAAGGACCATACATAATTTATGTTCAGGCTACTAATGACGGACCATGCAAACACGTATTATCAATGGGGAAAATTCTCCACTCCACCTTCCCCGGTCTCATCAAACGAATCGAAAAATCAGACCGCGCAAGAGTCCTCGTGGAATGTTTTGATGATTTGGTCATGTGGCAAACCAATGTAAAAATCCCCGCTGTCGTTTCTGCGGATCGTCCCCGCATGAGAAGGAACAGGTCTGTCCTCAAATTAATGGACCAGACACTTGTTTGAACTGCAAAGATCCTCATCTGGTTTCAGACAAAAACTGCCCGTCTTTTAAGGAGCAATCTACCGTCAGGAAAATAGCGGCCTATAGGAACATTCCTATCAAAGAAGCATCTCAGTTATTCTACCAAGAAAAAAAACGATCCGGGACCAATAATACTCCATTTGAACCGAACTATCTTCTCAATAAAAAAACTACCCTGCATGGGTGCTCGGTTCAACCTTCCCCCAGATTTGACTATTCCAACTTCCCTGGTTTGGGGGAGGTTGATCTTGACTCCCCGTTAGGGAATCCTTGCCAATCAAATATACCTTCATATGCCGGTATGGTCTCTTCCAATTCCAAATCCCCCCTGAAATCCCCTCACAAACAAAATCATAATCATAATTTACGTACCAGAATACAAAAAGCTCGTCAACAACTTAACTTCACTTCTAGAGGATTCTCTTCCCAACCGTCAAGTGCTGAACTCAATAACTCAGTAACCCTAATCCCTTAATTAATTTGAATCAGGATCATATCCGTCCTTCATACTCCAGAAATACTGTACCCCCCTCCCTTTCGCCTCATGACAACCAAGGATCATTCACCCCCCAATTAGCTCAATCTTTTTCACAATTAATGTCAATGATGATGCATCTCTTAAATCAACTCACTCCATTACTATCTATGGTTGGCCAATATAATCCTACAATTTGAATTCAAATCATTATTTCTATTTTAACAAAACGTCTTTACATCACGCATCTTACATTATGCATCTTACCGTCCCTTTCTACCCCCTACTCTTTTAAATTCATTCTCCTTCTCCATATATACCTTTATAACCCTTACTATGTCAAAGGGAGATTCTCTGAAGATTCTACAGTGGAACTGCCGTGGTGTCAGCAACAAAAGGGGCTCTCTAGAGAAGATCTCTAATGGCTTTGATATCATTATGTTAAATGAAACTTGGTTGAAACCGCATTCGAGATTCTATCTTCGTAATTTCAATATCATTAGGAAAGACCGACCATCTCGACAGGGTGGAGGACTACTAATTGCATTGAGGAATGTCATTCCCTTCAAACAAATTAACCTAACTACAAATTGCAATGATAAACTTGAATTGTTAACTATAATCATTCCAACAGAACTTGGACAAATATTGATCATTAATGTTTATAGAAATCCTCGTGCTCCAGCTCACGACATTGATTGGTCTCTCTTCTTTGATTCTCTTTCAGCCTTTTCTCAGATTCTCATTGGGGGTGACCTTAATTCTCACCACCAGTCTTGGGGTTGTGACTACGCTTGCACTTCAGGCATTGCCCTTTCAGAGGCTATTTCAAACTCAAACCTCCATATATTAAATAATGGTAAACCAATTTAACTCCTCGTCCAAGTCAATCAAAGTCTGCAATTGACCTCACACTGGTTTCTTTTAACTTAAAACCACTCTCATCTTGGTCAACTTTAGTTGATCGAATGGGTAGTGATCATTCTCCCATTTCAATTAATATTGGAATTCCATTTATTTTCTATCAATTTTTCTCTCACAAATATAATTTGAATAGGGTAGATTAAAGGGTCTTCAGGAAGGAGCTATTGGCTATTCATGAGAAGAACGAGCTTCCCCTCTTATCTGACTCCTCGAGCATCTTGGATGCCTATTAAAAATTTGTTAAAGACATTGATGATGCCCTTCATAAGGCTGACCCCAGGTTGGATAGGAAACCATCCAGGAAAAAATTATACCCATCTTCTCCCCCTTGGTGGAACCAGGAATGTGATAGGTTGGTTAGGATTAGATTGGCTAAGCTGAAGCATTATCTGGCTAAATCTGATTATAAAAGCTTTTTAGACTATCAAAAATTTAGTGCACAAACTACCAAAAGACTCAAAATTATTAAACGTTCAAGTTTCAAATCCTTTTGTGAATCTCTTTCTTGTAATTCCCCTCTAACAAATGTTTGGAACAAGATCCAAGGGTTCCGACATAGATTGCTTAACCCTCCTTCGATTACAACATGCCCTCTTAATCAGGAGGTATTGGAGGACATGGATGCTTATATTCACAGCTTTCTCGAAATGTCTAATGATTTTTCTGGCACGGACATTCCTCTTCTCTCAGGGGCGACCTTTGACGATCTCCTCAATTCTCCTGAATGTTTACCTCCCGTGGGCTCTACTCCAGACCTTGATTATGATCTTTTTTATCCCTCCTTTACTTTAGATGAACTAAAATACACTCTAGATGGTGTCAAACCTAAATCTTCTCCGGGCATGGATAGGGTGAACTTTGTGGTTATTCTCCACCTACCGGAACCCTCTTTACGCCACTTACTCCATATATTGAATGCCATTTACGAAGGACATCTGTTCCCTGATTCTTGGAAAAATTTTCTCATATTTCTCTTACCCAAAACTACCCGTAGGAAATTTAGACCTATAGCCTTGGCTTCTTGCTTTTTAAAGATTCTAGAAAAGCTTATCCTGTACAGATTGAATCATTGGATAGAGAATAATAATATTCTTTCTCCTTTTTAATACGGCTTTAGGAAGAATAGGTCGTGCGCCGATAATTTGGGTATTCTTTCTTCTGATTTGCATCTATCTCTTGCAACTAATCGTATTACAGCAGCTCTTTTCCTGGATGTGAGCGCTGCTTATGATAACGTTATACCTTCAATCCTTGTTCAGGACCTCCTGAACCTCGGCTTACCCCCAAAAATTTGTAAGTTTGTCTATAATCTCACAAGCCAACGATACATTTCCTTTAGAATTAATGGATATAACAAGGGCCTTTTCCGCTTGAAGAAGGATCCACCACAGGGATGCATTCTTAGCCCTGTTCTTTATACGATTTACACACGCAACGCACATTCAGCACTTTTCCCTGGCTGTAAAATCTTAGAATTCGCTGAGGACATCGTCATTTACTTTTCAGGCGACAGCATTCAGGAATGCATTTTCACTCTTCAAAGAAACCTGGCGAATCTAAATGATTTTTTCAGGCAGAGAGGTCTTGCAATTTCTCCTTCGAAGTCTAAACTAGTTGTTTTCCCGGTTGCATTCAATGAGCTGCCGGATGATCTCGTGATCACAATAGACGATCAATTTACTTATCCATCAGAAGACACAAAATTCCTAGGTCTCCACTTTCATTGTACTTTATCTTGGAACTCACACTTTTCGAACTTAAGTTCTCGAGGCCAACAAATTTTCAATATAATTAAATACTTATGTGGTATTTGGTGGGGGTCTCACCCTCGTATCTTGTTGTTATTGTTTCGTTCATTAGCCAGAAGCTTTTTAGAATATGGCTGTCATGCATTATCTATTTTCAAAGAAGACAAACTATTTACTTAACTCACAAAATTACACAATAAATTCTTGCGAACCATCTTGGGTTTTAGAATCTCTACTCCTATAGTGGTTATGCAGGCGGAATTGGGGGAGTTACCACTCATAGATAGATTTCAATTACTTTCTGATAAATTCCTGATTAAATGTTTCTGCGTTTCAAATCACCCAGTCTTCAACACTTTAGAACAACTGTATTACATTACTAAATACAATCAAACACAATATAATCTAGCTAAAGGGTTCCTTTTGCTTAAGTCCTTTTTCAAACTAAAGGGATTTCGGGATAAGGTGCTTAGCTCTACTATTCCTATATACTATATCTGTCCTTATGAAGCAAAATTCTTCCATCCCACAATTGATCTATCCTCTGGTCTCATTTTTCAAAATAGTAGATCCCCTAACTTTACTTTCAACAATTTTATCACTAACGAATTTCTTAACTATATTCTCTTTTTTACTGATGGATCTAAACAGCCGGATTCTCGAGCAGGAGCCGCATTATACTCCCCACATTTAAGTCTTGAAATTCAGTTTAAATTATCGGAGCATGCTTCTATTTATTCTGCGGAGGCTATAGCTATAGAAGAGGCAATACAGTACATTTTGGATCACAACATTTCAAACTCATTAATATGTTCCGACTCTAGAAGTGTTTTGGAGGCCACCCTTAGGCCCAACCTCTCTTCTCTCACTTCTCATTTAATTTTCAAAATCCGTAATCTTTTATACTTAGCGAACCAGAACAATCTCAATATTTCGTCGATTTGGATTCCAAGCCATATAGGAGTGGATGGTAACGAAATTATGGACTCTCTAGCTAAAAATGCAACTACTGATCGTCAAGTCATTGAATCTCCTCTTGCACACACCGATGTTTGGGCCGCCACACATCTGCTTCAACAGAATTCAACTATAAATAAGTGGCTCAAGGCGTCTGAGACCAGGAATGTGGGTCGCTATTACTTTGAAAAAGTTTTTAATCCAGATAAAATAAATAAACCATGGTTTTCTAAAGTAGACCTGTGCAGAAGTTTTATTGTTACTATTTCTAGATTATGAGCTAATCATCATAGCCTAGCGGCTAGTTTGGCTAGAAAAAATTTCACTAATTCTGATGAGTGTCCCCATTGCGGATTTCCTGGTGAGAATATCAACCACGTCTTGTGGTCTTGTCCCAATTATTCTGACTCTCGTAAAACTTTAGAGGCCTCCCTAATTAAAATAAAATGTTATCCACCTTACTCTATAGAACCTTTTTTATATAATCCTGTAAGCAAACCTGTCGCCTTTATCTTAAAATTTCTAAAAGAAAACAATTTACTCATATAATCATTTATTGGTCTTATGTTCAATCATACTCATATTTGAACCTTTTCGTTTTATACTATTTTTGTGTTTTGCATCCTCTTTCAAATAAACATTCACCTACTTGGCCCGCCTGGCGTTAAAATTCCGAAACGCTTATAGACATTCTTTTCACATATCTTGTGAAAGCTAGCCAACCCTGAAGCTCCATCTCTAATAGACATGGCCAAATAGGTCGCATACTCTTAGCAAGGAGACTACATATTCTCCTGACCTAGGCTAAAACTTCTCCTCCCTGCTTTTAATTGGGAGAGACAAAAAAAGAAGAAGAAAAGAAGAAAATCATAGTGAATACGTTTATTTTTTTTCCCCTGTCGGCTTTCTACTATTTGTGGTTTTGTGTTATTATATTTAATTCATTAGATATAAGGTGACCATATTTGTGTTTTTTGTTTTGAGTCAGTAGATATACGATCTATAAATATACATCAGGAATTCCATTTTTTTTCTTGAATTGAAATAAGCTGAGAAAATGTCGGTCAGGTGTAAGAATAATCCCAATTTTTTCTGTTTCGTTTGTGATCTTTATACACCAAGAAATCAAAGACAACCACTTACCGGCGCGATTAAAACAGGATGTCATTTATCCTTCCGTAGAATTTTGAAAAATGTCAATCAGTCATGGAAACCTCAGTATCGCTGTCCTACTTGTGCGATTGACCTGACGTCTGCAAGTCGAGGATATCATCCAAATCTAAAACTTTCTACAACAATGTTTTGGAATGAACCGCAATATCACGATATGAATTGTTATTTCTGTAATACCACATTCATAAAGGGCTTTAATGCAAAGAATAAGCAACAGATTGTTTATGCTGATGTCCCATCCGTGGCCAAGCATATTTTTACACATGTGACTAAAGCAGAGAATAGCTTGAGTGTAATCGAAAATAAGCGGCTTTATTCTAAAGGGAATGAACTAGGACCGAAACGTTCGATAAAAACTCGATTTTATTCGATTAAGCTAAATTGAAGGATCTCATAAGAGATCTTAATCTATCAAAAGATAAAGCTGAATTGTTAAGATCTTTATTAGAGCAAAAGAATTTATTGAACGAAACTGTGAGAATTTCTTACCACAATCGCGAAAAAGATCTAGCCAAAATTTTTTCTGACGAAGATGGTCTCATTTATTGTAGCGACGTAAATAAATTGATAAAAGCTGTCGGACATAAGAAAATAGCCAGTGAATGGCGTCTATTCATCGATTTAAATAAGACTAGTCTGAAAGGAGTTTTTCTGCATAATGGCAATGAGTTTCCATCCATACCTGTTGCCAATGCTTCACAATGCACACTGTTGGTCAATCTGTTCAGACTTCAAAATGATTGCTATTCTGTTAGGACTGCAGACAGGATACACAAAGTATTGTTGCTTCTTATGTTATTGAGACAGACGTGCTAGAGACAAACATTAAACTGTCAAGGTTTGGTCCGAACGCGACTTGTTTGAACCAGGGCAAAGAAAACGTCGCTGAAGACCCTCTGGTAGACACTAAAAATTTCTATATTTTTGCGGTAATTCGGAACCAAATTTCCTCTTTGAAAACACTTTTTACATGACTTGGTACATTTTTTTAGAATTTTCCTGTCGTTGATATCACTGATTTTAAACATTTTTGTGTCTCTAGCTAAATTTTGCTTTGGAATGTCTTCTAAAAATATTATTTATTCTTTAAAGCACCTTTAACACACGCGTCTAAATTAATCGAAAAAATGTTATCAAATTTATTACATTGAAAAACCTGCGAGCGTTTGAATAAAGGGTAAGCAATTATTTTTCTGGGAAATATTTCTTAACATTTTTCCTTCACATTCCATACATACAGAGGTTGTGAAGCTGTAATGCATAGGTTAGATATTATACCATCGAAATGCTCGTCTTCCAAGTCTAAGAATTGTTCTAATCTCCGCTTACTCTAAGATCAGGATAAAATAATGATAAAGATCTGTGATGATCTACGGATCTTTGACAGAGTAAAATATTAATAAAGTGATATTTATTCAGACCGTCACATAATTTTGGCGATCCTTGCCAGAATAATTTTGATCGATACGTCGCTCTAAGCAAGTATTCATAAGAACCATTTCTACGGAATTTGAATCTCAGGCAATCGACTACACCTTATATTCAGAGTGAAAACATATACATGCAATAAGTAGATTTCCTCTGACCTATTGTTCAATAATTAATCTTCAAGTAAAAATTGGGGTAAGCAACATAAAGCTGTAAAGTTAGATTTCTAACCGAATCCTATCTGGTTTTCATAAAGCAGTTGTCAACTTGCAAATTGTTAAGTTGAAAGTGCACCTGCTACCTGGCCTTACCCGGTTCCTATCTGACATATGGAACCAGAAATTAAATTACAAAAATATGATTATACCCGGATTATATCCGGTTTCTATAAGGCATTTGGCGTCATGTGAATTTTTAAGGTGAAAGGGCATCTGCTACCCGGCCCTACCCGGTTCCTACCTGGCATATGGATCCAGAAATTAAAATACAAAAATATTTAATTGTTTGCACAGGAATATTTTTTTCAGTAATTTTCACAGTACGTTATTTTAAAAGTTTCTCTTGAAGACTTTTGCTGTGAGTTGTTTAAAAAAACTCAGGAGTCAGCAAGCAATTTTTACGGGTTTTTGCTGGAAAATTCGGCGGGACGGTGTGAATTTCTATGTAATCATAATAATCATATGCGAGCACGTGTGTGTATGTGTGTGTATCTAATCGTGTCGAGGTAGTAACAATAACTGAACATGTAGTTCAATTAACACGGGGTGAATAGTAAAATCAATTGAAGCTCTCTTGGTAAACATAAGCAGTAGAAAATACTACATAAATCAGATGATAAGTAAATAAGTGTACTATTTTTTTACTAGTACTTCATTAGTTGGAATTACCATACTTATTGCGAACTTAAATGCATAATTTCGTTATGAGATAATTTTCTTGATTCAAAAGTTTCATCACATTTTGGGAATTGAAAAAACTGAAACTTTTCAGATTCTGAACTTCCGTTGATTTTACTCTTGAAAACAAAAATTAAAGGGATCATAACCTGTATTTTTTTTGGTGAGGAGGAAAAATGGCGAAATATTTTATAGACGTTGCACAGGACTCTCCTAGGACGGGGCTAGGCATACCTGTTAAAACCAAAAAACCGCCTCTCTCGAACCAATACACCACCCGCGGACCCAGAGACGCAGAGCGCAGTCTCTGAAAGACACCCATTTTTTTCGAGGCGGGATGGGTCTCCAGCCTCTTCTGGAGTTCCAACCCGCTTTGAAGTAAGCACCTGTGGGTGTTGAGCATACCTCCCAACACCTCAGCTGCCTCGTTAACCGAGTCTTTGACGAAGCCAGGGTTATTCCTGAGCATACCCTTTTGTATTACGCTCAGGGCCCTGGCTAGTTTTTCCATTTTATCATTTTGCTCCTTCAGGAGCTGATTGACGTCTCTCCATCCCTCAGCTCCTGATGAAGCACCCAAGTCCACTTTCCCCACAGTTTTTTTTTAAAATCCATAAATCGTTTTACCAGCGCATCGTGCGTAGAGGAGCGGGTCGGAAAAGTTGGGAACGGGTGTACCCTCGGACCGAAGTCCTACCCCAGTTCCCTGAGGCCCAACCTCCGCTTAGCCGGTCCCGGAATGCGCGGACAGACCGGACTCGCCCGAAGCAACACAGGCTACGACACCTGTGTTCAATACGCACTACCTGATCAAGGTCCCGAAGGGGCTGGCTTCTAATCCCGCATGACACACCACCTTGGTGGAGCTAGGCTCAAAGCAGCCTCGCCTCCTCGTGGACCGGGGAAGACACCCCGTAGCGACGAGACACTCCCAGTGGGATGTCATACGGAAACGATCGTTTGGACTGCTCTTGGTCACAGACTGCAGAGGCTTTGCAGTGTCCCTTATGAGATTCCATACACCAATTCGTTCTGCGCCACATTCAAGAGAGAGCCTGTTTATAGAGTCCTCTCTTACATTCGAAGGACACATATCTCAGTCATGCGGCTCTGACATTCATGCATTCCACTCGTTCTTCACAGGCACTCACACTCTCATACACAGCGCCGCTGCCTGGGGCATACATCCCTCTCCATGCATGGGGATAGACGCGTCTATAGCGTCCCCCTCTTTCAGCCTGGGATAGACCCGTTTATAGGGCACCCTTCACACAATGGGAAGATGCGCGTCTATAGAGCCCCCTGCATTTGGATACACCCGCCGGGATACACCGCCCAAGTGCCGTCTGCTAAGCCTCCCCACCCGTCCTTTTTTGGCATAGCCAAGAGAAGGACTTCGTCAAGGTAACAGTCCGAGGGGAGGTATCATAACCTGTATAAAGTATCACTCATATACGGTTATAAAAATTAATACTTAGAAAATTTATATAAATCTTTTTATTATGTAATGTTATTTAATTCAAAAATTTTATCTGTTTCTTTCAAAAATATTTTATTTTATAGAAAATCCATTAAATAATTTAAAATCTTAAAAATTTGAATCAGAATCATAAATTGGCATAAAATTTAAAAATTCCCGATTATACTTACGGCAGATTACTTAACTTCAAAAATGACACTGAGACCTTTATGAACTATGGGAAGTAAGTAAAAAAGTAGTTAAACCAACTGGTATTCTTTTTCGGTGTGAGTTTAACAAAAGTACTGTCAATTTACTCAGAAAAGATTTCCTAGCTTGAAAACAGATATTTTGCGATCCCAGATAGAACTCGGTTAAGCTCCGGGTATAAACCGGGGACAAAAACCAGGTGCAAATCCAGTAGCGCCGGATAAGAACCGAGTATACGTAATTTGAGGATCCGGCTACAAACCGGATAAAAATCTTATAGAGCCCAGATAAGACCCATATAGAAACCGGACAACATATTATATCAACCCAGATAGAATCGGGTTAAGTACCGGATAAGAACCGGGTATAATTATTTCAAGGAGCCGGATACAAACCGGAAAAAAATCTCAAAGGTCCCAGATAAGAACCATGTAGAAACTGGGCAAAGATATTGTGCTATCCCAGATGAAACCCGGTTAAGCTCTGGGTATAAACCAGGGACAAAAACCAGGTATAAATCCAGTAGCGTCGGATAAGAACCGACTTCTACCCGGTTCTTATCTGGGTTGTATCCGTCATTTTAAGCAGGGTATCTATGAAGAGGACACGACCGAGGAAGAGGCCACTCAAAGAAACGAAACAGAATAGAATAGAATATCTGCAATATCAGGAAGATAATAATAAGATTATAAATAAAATAATAATAATAATAATATTAAATAAAATATAATAAGATAATAATAAAAGAAAATTTGATAGGTGGAACACATGAAGAAATCCCATTAATCAAAGACAAATATCGAACAAGCGAAGTCACAAAATTAAAGTTGCAAGGCAAGGAACATGTTTTTGATATTGTCCTAGAAGATTTTTCCAATACCTGAAAATGGGATTCTAGGTATACCTTTTCTACATTCTAATCAGTTTAAATTATCCAGCAAATACCTCCAGCTGAACGATGAGAGATTCTCCTTCGGGAGTGACGGTATTCTTGTCCCAAAGAACACCGTAAAAATTATATGTCATATCATATAATGATATATAATGACATATAATGATGACATATTTACTCTATCAGAAGATTCGCTATCTTCTATAGGTTAACATCTCATAATATAATCCTTAAGGACTAAGGAAATATCAATATGTGTCAACCCTGACGTCCGGAATGCCACAAAGAAGAAATCTCTAAGCAGTTGAAAGAAATGTTGACACAGTGTTTGCAGAACGTGGACGTAAACGGCCCCCACCATGGACCCTACCTCGCTCCACTGCCATAGGTTGGTTGAATGAGGAAAACACAATGAGCTCGAAGCATCTATGGTGGGGGCCGTTTACGTCCACGTTCTGCGAACACTGTGTTGACAATAAAGATAATAGAAGAGTCCAACTCACCTTTTAATTCACCACTTTGGGTGGTTCCAAAAAAATTTGACGCATCGGGAAAACTGAAATGGAGACTTGTGATCGACTTTAGGGAAATGAATGAAAAAACAGACCAAGACGCTCACCAGTACCGGTCATCAATGACATCCTCGATCATCTGGGAAACGCGAAATTCTTCTAAGCCTTTGATTTGAGTTCAGGATTTCACCAAATATCAATGGATTAGAAATCGAATAAATATACCGCTTTCTCTACACCTGAAGAGCATTTTCATTATAATCGCATGCTATATGGACTCAAAAACGCTCCAGCCACATTGCAGAGAATTAAAGATACTGCGTTACGAGGTCTAATTGGGAAAATATACTTTGCTTATCTAGATATTTTCGTTTTTGGAAATACAATTCAGGAAGATAAAGAAAACCTGGATATATTATTCGAAAGATTACGAACGACGGGATTAAACTTATAACCTGATGAATGTGAGTTCCTCAGACCAGAACTCGAATGCTTAGAACATGTAATTAGATAAAACGGGGTAAAACCGCACCCAAACAAATTATCTGCCATACAGAATTTCAAAAGGCCTATTAAACAAAAAGATGGCATGCCTTTCCTAGAACTGGTTGGTTCCTACAGGAAATTTCTTAAAAACTTTTGAACATTAACTAAACCATTAATTGAATTGACAAAGAGAAATACATATTTTGACTGAACACAACCCTGCGAAGAAAGTTTTCGAAAACTAAAAGATGTTGTCTGCTCAGCACCTGTCTTAAGATATCCAGACTACAATCCACAGTGCGGCCACAACCATGTACATATTTTAGGAAGGTACTTAGAAAAGTGAAAATGAGCATCAGCGCCACCAAGTTTTGATAGCAAGAAGTAATATCAATGCAAACGAAACCCCCGTCCCCCGACCCGGTGTATTCTAAAGAGCGGAAAATTTTAAAGTATATTGTATGAAATCCATTTCATAAATTTAAATGATTTAAAGTTGAAAATAATTTGTGAAAGAATAAAAATACAACAAAAATTTTTGAATATGAATCACAATTAACTGTTAAATACTGTACTGTTACACGGAGAAAAATAGTTGAAGTAATTTTACTCAACTCTGTCGATTAAACTTGGGACTTAAGGACATTTGAACATTTATTAAATCCTAGTCAGGTAAAATGAATTTGATAAATACCTAATTCACCCAAAGTGAATATCAATAAGCGTTACATAGGAAATAGTAAGGAGTTAAGTGAAACGTTGTCGACGACAGGGCATCACAATGCGTCAATGGGTTAACCTGAAATGTATAAATATATCACCGACGCTTGAGGTGCTTCGAACGGTAGTGGAGTAAAATGAGCATCGGCTGTATTATTTTAACTGGCAATGATATGGTTGCTATAGTTAAAACTGTTTAAAAATAACATCGGTAGCGACAATAGCGCCACCACTTGTTGATAGCAAACATTATAATTCGTTCCCCTTTTCTCCTGTTTTCTCCTACATGATTGGACCCACTGCGAGGTCAAGATTTCAGGGGAACTTCAAGAGAACCCAAAAAATAGCAAAAAAATTGGCACCCCAAAAATCAACGATATGGAAAAGTCAACATCAAACAAAGATGATGAACCCATTCCCGAAAGATTGCGAAATCAAAAACCGAAGGATGAACAGGAAATTCACCAGGAATACACAAAATGGAAAAGGAATCGTACGCCCAGCAAATTAAAAGTCAATCCTACAATTAATGGGAAGAATTGGATTATAATTACAAAACAAAATATCTTTTCTATGTTAAGAATCCAGTTATCAGACTATGACGAAGAGAAAAGCGTGAAACTTCTCTGCATTAAAATCAAATATTTTAACAGAAACAAAATTTGGAGCATGTTTAAATTTCATATGGGGGATCGCTTAATTACCATAACAGAGTGGGTACGCATAGAAGATATGTGACCTGCCACAAGAAAAGGGACCTAATGCGGCAAAGCCGAATTTCACAAGAGAGCCGAGTGAAAGGTCGCTGAAATCATGCACCTCAGGTAGAATCGGGCGATCCTGAAAATGACCCCCTCCGCTTACCACCGCAAACAAGAGCCGAATCTGCCCTAAGAGAACGACACCCGCGTCCGCACATGGACACGATCAAGCATGAGGTGTGAGTAAGTGGAGGGGCAGGTTTTTCTCTGCTCGCCGAGAGCAGTGATACATCCGCTTTCGACCGAAATTTACAATGATTTTTCGATAACAATGAATCTTCAAATTTTTTTTGAAAAACACCATTCGATAGAGGAAAAAACGATTTTTCTATAAGTATCAAAAACAGAAAATCGAGTTTTTCCGCATTAGGTCCCTTTTCTCGTGGCAGATCTCATATGTTAAATTTTCTGCTACAGATCAAATTTGATGAACATACTTTTTTCCTCTGCGAACGACCTGATAAACAATTAAACGATGAATATATACAAAATTTGCTGAGAGAAGCACATGGAAATGTGGCTACTGGTTACCTCGGAGAGAATAAGACCATTAAAAGGCTATGTAAACAAACGTCGTGGGAAAATATGGGAAAAGATGCAATTGACTTCGTTAAAACGTGCAAGGTATGCCAACAAGAGAAGTTAACTCGAATTCGGCCCAAAATTGGAGCTGTAATTTCAGAAATGCCTACACAGCCAAATGATAAGATAGCTATGGACATTGTTGGTCCACTATCGGAAACGATGTCGGGAAACAAATTTGAGAACCTTTTTAGAATCAAGCACATAAAGAAAACTGCTTTACATCCACAAAGTGACGGAGCCCTCGAGAGAATTTACGGAACGATTAAAGACCTGCTTAAGTCATACATGGCTGACAATCAGACCGAATGGGACCAAAATTTAAACCTGGTATGCATAGCATTTTACACAACGGTTCACGAGAGTACGGGGCTAACCCCTTTTGAAATGACCGGTAGAAGAGCCAATTTAGTCTCAGTTTTAGTAATAAACACATCACTAACCCTTCAAGAATTATTAGACATCTGGCAAACAAGGCATGAGAAATATTTGTAAAAAGGAAAAAATGCGATTTAGAAAAGACACGAATGATTAAAAAAGCAATAAGGTGGCAAGATTATCATCAGTAACCCTCTCTTTGAACCAAGAGATTTAGTGCTACGACATGATAATAGCAAAAAATTTAAAATAGAAACTGAATGGCTGGGCCCTATACGATATGAAAACGTGTCCACCCTTTTGATTACGAAATATTATTCAAGAATAAACACCACACTGTACACGCTAATAGATTGAAGCCCTGTTACCAATAAACTCAATAGTTAATTTTACACTTCCTAGAATGAACTTGGTATGAATACTTCTATCATTTGCCTACATCGCTTCTGCGAATATCACACTAACATCTCTCGAAGACTCCACTATATATATTAAAAACCTTGGTACCGAAAAAATCTACCATACTACTTGGCAGTGTTCGCAGAACGTGGACGTAAACGGACCCCACCATGGACCCTACCAGCTCATGGCTTCTTCCTCGCTCCACTGCCATAGGTTGGTTGAATGAGGAAAACACAATGAGCTCGAAGCATCTGTGGTGGGGGCCGTTTACGTCCACGTTCTGCGAACACTGCTTCTTGGCGACTTATTTCATCCATCGACACAGGAATCATCGATACTAGATATGAACAAATTAATCTTTTATTGCGTAAAGCAGTGTCCGAACGTTGCTAGTCATGTCTACAAGAATTTGAGCTAATAACATTAAAGTCTGGAGTTTAACGGTTGAATTCGCGAAGATTGCTGCTAAATCAATTGCTTGGCTAAAACCGATACAAAAGGGGAGCTTTGGATTTTGTCGGAAGTATATCCAAAATTCTTTTTGGAACATTATTGGACGGCAATTTAGATTATATAAACCATGAATTCGATAAGTTAAATGCTGAAAATAAGATTTTGAAAATGTCCCTTCAAAATCAAACCAGTGATAAGAACAATATTAAATTCAGCAACACACGATGCAGACTCTTTGTTTAAAAAAAATAGAAATATTATAAATAATTATATCAAACTAGCAAATAAAAGCAATGACAACACAGCAAATATAGTAATGGCCACTGAAATAACAATTCTCATAATTATCATATTGGAATCAAGCGAGGACATATTAATTACATTATCATTACATTACAGAAATCGTTTATTTATAAAAAATTTAAATGCTTACCCTTGTAATGGGCAGAAATGTGAGAGTATATTTTTTTATTGCGTTACAAACCCCTTTCTAGAAATATTTTTGTCTCTAAAAACTTAAAATCTTAAAGGTCGAGGGGTTACAACCCTAGGACCTCAATGTTGGCTTGAATCATCGGTATAGCTACTTGCCTGTACGTTGTTTCACCTTGGTTACCAAAACTAAAATTTATTAATTAAACAATTTATTTATTGAAACAATTTGTTATTAACCTTCTTAGTAAATCGATTATTACAGCAAACACTCCAATTTTATGTAATATTAACAAAGTCATTAATCTTAGAGATCCGTATCCTAAATATTGTAACCAGTTGTAGGCCACTTCTTTCCAAGTCTGGATTCGTCTATGACCTGTTATAGTCTCAAATAGATTATCATCGTTTTATAAAGTCACATGCGTTTTTTTGAGTGTATCTTGGTCGGTTAAGTTAGGTAGCGTTATAAGTCTATCCTTTATAAGGGGGAAATCTATATTATTAGTGTCGTAGGTGATATTTTGGACAATTGTGTTTGTTATATTTAACGTTGTACTTCTAATGTTAGTAGTTACTCTTGATGACATAGTTTTACAATTTATTATAACCTGTTATTTTATAAGTACCTTGATTTATTGTTCTGGAGTCAATAGTACCTTTGCCGCATATTATGTCTAATCTTTCGTTTTCGGTAAATATAACTAAATATCCGTTATTAACAGATATGTCATTTTCTGGTTGTAAGAGATAAGTTCCTAGTTTACATTATCCTTTAGAGTGCTTATCTAAAATACTCACGTCACATGTAGTTTGTTGTAAAGTTAAAAAGTTTGGTTGTTGACGTTTGCAAATTCTGAAACCTTCAATACTTTTACATTTATCAATACTTTCTTTGTCTACCGGCACGTAAGTGTATTGTCCTATCATCATATATTCATGGTCGATAAATAATTAAGCTCTCAAATATTCCGTCGGGTCTTTGGTGGTTAAGGGGAATGACTCGTTCGAGTGTTAAGATTTCGTTATCTATGATAGGCAATTTTATTATATAAATCAAAATGTCTGCTTTAGTTGCTATACTGATTTCTGCAGAGTCGATGATAATCTGATAATTTGTATCTGTTCCCTCAAAGTGGTAGCGAGTTTTGTATTTCTCCTGGAATTCTCTTCTTGTTTCCTTAAGGGGGTCGTCTAGTGTGAAAGCCGTATTTTTATGCTTTTTTTGACAATCATTATTTAAAAAACCGTTCAAGTAAAATAATTTTTGAATTTTTTTCTTCTTTGAGTACATTTGGACAAACTTTTTTAATTTTTTGAATTCAATATATTGAATAATATCGGAGATGCACCGTTCAACAGGAAGACGTAAAAAAAAAACTTCAGTCAATTTTTTATAGTCTTTGTAAGTCCTATCAAATTCATTGTTGATCTGATCTATGTTGGCCTGTGACAGTATTCCAAATAGCGTTTTGGACATGTCTGCAACAAAGTTAAATAGTCCTCGCCGGAATCTTGCTTTTCCCATTATATTATGTAGCATGATTTCCTTCTGTTTTAGTCTGTTGTATCTAGCTATTAGGTTCTGAATTTTAGATCGTATGGGACAGACGTTGTTGCAATTTTGTGATAAGAAATCCTTAAAATTATTAATTACATATTGTCATTCTTCCATGCGTATTGGTTATATTAATTCCAATTATTAAATTTCATTGTTCATCATAAACCGTTCTTTGTCCAAGTTCTTCTCGGTACAAGTTTTCGTGTATTTGTTCAAAATTAACTTAATCTGTAGCGTAAACCACTAGAACCGGAATTAGGATTAGGATTCTTTCCTTCATCTACAAAATAGGGCATTTTGTTGTCAATATGCACTCTGATTACTTGTTTTTTTGTGATTATTTTTTGATTGTTGTCTAATATTTCTATTATTTTGTAAGGTCCTTTAAGTGAGGCATCTGGTTTGTTAGTTTTTGAATAGTTCCTCATTTTTACTAAGTCTCCAATTTTATAAATTTCTATTCTCTCTTTGGCTTTTTGTGAATTAAGCTCGTGTAGTTTCTTCCATTTTTGGTTAAGATCATGATAAGTTAATCGTGGGTTTTGTTGTATGGAAGACGGGATATTAGGTTCGCTGCCAAATGTTAGTTCGTATGGTGAAAATCCAGTAGTTTGATTTTTTGTAGTATAGATGATAAAGTTAATGCATTTGAGATTTTTATCCCACTGTTGATTATTTTCTGCAATAGATGTTCTTATCAAATTCCCTAAGGTTGAATGCATCCGTTCAATATTTCCATTTGATTGTGGGTGAAAGTAGGTAGTTTTGATATGTTTGATTTTCAAGGTCTCCTTGAATTGCTCCATCATGTCTGATATAAAATTTTGTCCTTGGTCAGTCAGGAAGGTTTTGAGTGCGCCGAAAATATATATATGATGATCAATTAAATGTTTGATAACTTCTTCAGACGTTTCGTGCTTCTGTTACATCACAATTGAGTAAATATTTACAGTACCGGTCAGAATTGTGGGACCACCTGTTTTTCGATAATTGCTTAAATTATCCTAATTTGAATTATGTGAGTGAAAAAATTTGTTCTCTTGATTAAATTCAAAGCTATTCAAATTCTTCATGAAATGAGCCCAGCATGAATTCGTTTTGTTAATTTTTGAAAAAGTTATTGCAGAAAAAGTCAAAATTTCAATGTTTTCTTAAATTTTTAATAATATTCGAAATAATCAATATTTTAAAATATTTTCGGACTAATTTTATAGCTGAATTTCTACAAAATCGAACAAAGTTCTTGGAATTATTGTGTAATTTTTTTCTTACATATTGCTCAAGGTTAAATTTCAAATAAAAAAGTTTGAAAAATTCCAATATTGTTTTTACTGGGAAAAACATTCTTATAAGATGTATAAAACATATAATCATGATTTTTGTATCGAATTTCCTTAAAATATATATTCATATGATCTTTATCATGATTTACCTGCATATGAAATGTTTTCGAAATTTTTCTACTTTTTTGCTACAATTTCAACTCTTTGCATTATGCAAGAAGAAAATTAAAGTTTTATAATGACAATTACTGCGATTCAAAGAAATTTTTTTTAAAAATTTTGAATCTGTTACCAAGCATTTTTCTGATATCTCTTCTAAAAATATGTATCTTGTGGAAAGTGTTTCCAAGAATTTAGCTGCTGCGTTCTGTTTGGCTACTTTGTTTTGGGATGCTGGTTCGCCAATACAAGCACAAGTTATGCTATCTTTAAAAATTTCGCAAGTTGCCTCGAACGGCGGTAATGCCTGTTGTATTCCAAGCGACTTTTTCTTTTTCTAATGAAAGATTTCGTAATTCTAAATTCGGCCCAATTCGTAACATTGTAAAAAGATTTTAAAACTTCATAAAATTTTTTTTTCTGTTTTATTCAAAGTCAATAAATATTCAATGTTTGGAATCGAAATATTAAGTAAATGATTTTTAATTTCTGGGAATAAACTGCTTTAATAAGACAATCTTTCTTCTTTGTGAGAAATCTCAATTTTAAAATTAAAATTCTACGCATAGGATACAAAAACATAATATGAAAATACTTTTATTACAGAATTTTGAAATATACAAGTTGACCAATTTTTAATCGAGTAAATCGGCTACTTTAAGCAAAAAATTATGTTAAAAATATTTTATAAAAAAAAAATAAGACACATTAAATTACGGTTTAAAATCCACATTCATAGATTGATGGTAAAATCAGTTTAAAGTTTTTTAATCTTACGTTTTAGTGACGTATGCACAGACTTTTAATCAGATAAATGAAATGCTTTATAGAAAGTCAAAATTTTCTTATTACTGCACTTAATCAAATTTATAAAGTAAAAATATTTTTTAATTGATGCTTTCACTCAATTCTTTAAACATTCATTAATTGAAAATTGTACTCAAAATTTAATCTTGCAGCGTTCCAATATTCCCACAATGTTACAAAATCTTATTAATCATTATTTTAGTTGAATTATTTTCAAAATATTTAAAAAATAAATGTAAATATTTTGATTAAATACTCTGTCAAATTTTGCATTTGACTGATCTTGCAAAATTGTTGAAAGTTTTGAATACCGATAGAAGAAACTTTAAATGAAATTTTATGTCCATAAATGCTTGAAGTTCTATATAGAAATATCAACTACAACGTTCTCAAATTTGATAAATAAACTACTAAATTCAAAAAGTTTCGGATTTTTTTAAAAACTGTACAAATTTCAAATATGAATCAGTCAAAATCTACTGATTATCAGTGAAATTTGACTGATTTAAATAACTAAAAACAGGTTACTGTGAATCAGTCAAATTTCACTGATTACTTCAGTGAAAAGTAACTGATTTAACAGTGAAAAATATTGTTTCCACTGATGATTCAGTAAAAAGGCAAATCACTGATTCAATCAGTGAAAATTTGACTGATTCAGATTTAGAGTGTATACAAATTTCAAATATAAAGTGTACTCTGTACATTAATCAAACAAATTTAGAAAGATGAATATTTCAATAAATATTCCTAAATATTATTGGAATATGATACATATCGATTTAGAAAAACTTCTTCAAAGTACTCAGACATTTTTCTTATTTTACGACATTTTTGCATCATGTTTGACCTTTGGGTAGGATTCAAGAAAACAATTGTAGACATATTTTCATTACTTAGTAAAATACTATGAAGACTTGCTTTTTAAATTAAAGCGAAAACTTTTAAAACCTTTAACAATCGGTTGCATAGATTCTGCTCTAATCTTGGACGCAATTAGAGAAATAGGTTTTTTTGCTTTTTTTAGATCTAGTTTTTGTCTTAAACATAAAACAAAGAAAACACATTTGAAATATTAAAATAAAAAAGCTGGTTCATTCTTAGAGAATCCCAAATATTCTGAAATAAAACTCCTTTCCACACCACCACGGAGGTAGAGTTTAAGGCTCGTTTTTTTTACGTGGTATCCCCTGTAGGCCTAGTCCACGTCCTACGAAACGAAAAGGGTTTTTGCTTTCAAGCAAAAAGAAAAAAGGAAAAAAATGAAGCAAAGTGGTAAAAAACGCTGCAAATGTAGCCCGTACTTCAGGCTTGCCTCTATCAAATGCCAGTATACGTCGAACAAAAATGTTATATAAAAAAATGATAGAACTTTTCCAAGATATGGAACCTTCGGTTTTAAAAGACGTTAGATTGAGCCACACTAAAATGGTCCTAGTTGTAAATAACGTCGTATGTGCTGCTGAAACTGATCGCATGGCAAATATTTTGCGTAAGCAATCATTTTCAGTGTACGAAGACGAAACGACCGACAGGACTCTAGAAAAGTGGCTGTCATTAATGGTTCGATATGTGGAGCCAACGACATTTTCTTTCAGGGTGGAATTGCTCCAGCTTATTAATGTAAATGCTTCGGATTGTTCTGCCTCTAAAATTTTTGATGCGTTCGAAAAAGCATTGTCCGGGCATAAAATCCCTTTATCTAATATCTGTGCTTTAGCTTGTGATAATGCACAGGTGATGGTCGGCAATAGGTCCTCATTTAAAACAAAATTAAAGGAAAAAGTCCCCGTTTAATTGTTTTCCCGTGTGTCTCGCATTCGTCAGCAATTGTAGCAAAATATGCTTGTGCCACAATCCCAGATGTAGAGAATTTAATCAAAGATTTGCCAGCTTTTCTTAATTCTAGCTCCAAGCGAACGGCTATTTTTCGATCGATTGCTTTAGAATTAGGAAATGACTATCAAAAAATTCCTAGTCATTCTGAAACTTGCTGGCTTGTCCGCTATCGATGCATAGATATTATAATAAAGAATTGGGAAGTTATTCTTCAGTATCTTATGGTCCTCGTATCTGAGAAGGTAGAGAAGGCCAAAGACTTGTTAGGAAAAATGCAGAATCCTTTGACACTCGCATATTTCCTATTCTGGAAATTTACTTTGAATAGGTTCAACGTATACAATGCGAAATTTCAAAGTCGCGAAACAATGGTTCAGGAACTGCAGCCAAACTCGGCTAAATTCTTCGAATGGATTCTTAGCAGTTATTTGAAAGAGGGTCTTCTTCAACCGAATTTATTCTTTCAAATCATTAGAAATGTTAACTTTGCAGATCCTAGTAATCAAAAGCCGCTTCAAGACATTGACGTTGGTAAGGAAACGCGAGAATATTTCCAGCAGCAAATTACAAACAAGAAATTGCAAATAGTAGAAGTTGATCTATTTCTTCGTAATTGCTTGAAATTTTATGTCACAGCAAGCGAAGAAATTCGCAATCGACTTCCCTTTGATGACATCTTTTTGTCTTGCGTTGCTGTTTTCCGGCCTCAAGTAGCTTTCTATGCTGATCAAAGCGAAACTTTTCCTAGGGTCTGGAAAGATTGTCAAGATTTAGGGTCGTTTGATAGAATAGGTGTACAAAAAAAGTGGGATTCTTTACTCAAAATCAGACAGGAACTCAAAGAAAATTGGTCGAATTTATCTTTTGACGAAATGTGGTCTAGTATCGGTGTATCTTCGACGAGTACAGGAGAAAAACTTTTTCCAAATTTGACCTCAGTATTGAATCATGTTCGGAGTCTTCCTCATTCAAATGCTGAGGCGGAGCGAGGTTTCTCCATGCTCACGGACGCGAAAACTCCCAAAAGAAATCGCTTAGGAAACAGGACGATCAACTCAATTTGTGTTACTCGATCAGCCCTAAAGGCGAGAGCGGAAACAGCCAGAACAACGAGCATCACTTCGAAGCATTTGCAATTAATGACCGAAAATCTATATGAGATGGCAGAAAGTGATAGGGAAAGAGGTTTGTCGCTCTTCACTCACGAAGGAGAGGATTAATTCTAATGGCCAAGGCATGGCGTTAATCAATTTCAAACCCCTTTCTTACTCACAAAATAATGACATTTTATTTCTTATATCAGAGATACGTTCTTTATTCCTTTCTTCGCGTGCCTCGGGTATGGAAATTGTTTAGTTTTAATTATTATTTTTTGAGTAAGAAAACATACTGAAATTGAGCAATATCACGCTTTGGGCATAAGTGAGAGGCAAGGGGACTCACAATAATCAAGCACCCCAAATCATCCCGAATTAATCAAACTTCTTCATTATTTGATTTAAAACAAAACATTTTTGTTCGACGTACACTGGCATTTGATCTAAAAAATCTAAAAAATTCTAAATTCCAATAATATTTAGGAATATTTATTAAAATATTCATCTTCTAAATTTGTTTGATTAATGTACAGAGTACACTTTATATTTGAAATTTGTATACACTCTAAACCTGAATCAGTCAAATTTTCACTGATTGAATCAGTGATTTTCCTTTTCACTGAATCACAAGTGGAAACAATATTTTTCACTGTTAAATCAGTTACTTTTCACTGAAGTAAGCAGTGAAATTTGACTGATTCACAGTAACCTGTTTTTAGTTATTTAAATCAGTCAAATTTCACTGATAATCAGTAGATTTTGACTGATTCATATTTGAAATTTGTACAGTTTTTGAAAAAATCCGAAACTTTTTGAATTTAGTAATTTATTTATAAAATTTGAGAATGTTGTAGTTGATATTTCTATATAGAACTTTAAGCATTTATGGACATAAAATTTCATTTAAAGTTTCTTCTATCGGTATTCAAAACTTTCAACAATTTTGCAAGATCAGTCAAATGCAAAATTTGACAGAGTATTTAATCAAAATATTTACATTTATTTTTTAAATATTTTGAAAATAATTCGATTAAAATAATGATTAATAAGATTTTGTAACATTGTGGGAATATTGGAACGCTGCAAGATTAAATTTTGAGTACAATTTTCAATTAATGAATGTTTAAAGAATTGAGTGAAAGCATCAATTAAAAAATATTTTTACATTATAAATTTGATTAAGTGCAGTAATAAGAAAATTTTGACTTTCTATAAAGCATTTCATTTATCTGATTAAAAGTCTGTGCATACGTCACTAAACCGTAAGATTAAAAAACTTTAAACTGCTTTTACCATCAATCTATGAATGTGGATTTTAAACCGTAATTTAATGTGTCTTATTTTTTTTTCATAAAATATTTTTAACATAATTTTTTGCTTAAAGTAGCCGATTTACTCGATTAAAAATTGGTCAACTTGTATATTTCAAAATTCTGTAATAAAAGTATTTTCATATTATGTTTTTGTATCCTATGCGTAGAATTTTAATTTTAAAATTGAGATTTCTCACAAAGAAGAAAGATTGTCTTATTAAAGCAGTTTATTCCCAGAAATTAAAAATTATTTACTTAATATTTCGATTCCCAACATTGAATATTTATTGACTTTGAATAAAACAGAAAAAAAAATTTTATGAAGTTTTAAAATCTTTTTACAATGTTACGAATTGGGCGGAATTTAGAATTACGAAATCTTTCATTAGAAAAAGAAAAAGTCACTCACATGAAATAAACTTCTGTAAGAATTATCAAGATTAAGAGATGTTAAAATATTTTAAAAATAATGCCATTGTAAAATTGCAATTTATATCAATATTTGACAAATTTTTAGCTTTCTCAATCAAAGCATTATCCGGAAATTTTTAGTTCCTATAAAAAGATGGAATATTTATCAGTTTCTTGAATGTTCATACATTAAAAAAATATCGAATTAGAGAATTATATGCAAAGTATTTTCCATTAAGAAGACATAAACATGACATAATTAGTTTTATATCTACATTTTCAGCATAATTTTTGGGGCTTAAGCACACATTTTGAATTCGAAATACAAAAATGCTCTACAGAGTTGAAGTATTTCCTGAATCAATTATTATTGATCCTGAATTCTATTGGAAAATTTGTTGTTTACTGTTCAAATCTTACTACGATTTCAGACGGACAGACAAATTAAGAACTACAAAATATTTCATCCAAAAGATTGCACTCCTCCATAAAATCTTGTCAAATTGTAACAAGATTTGAACACTTCGAACGAACATTTTTATGTAAAATTTAACGTTGATTGATATTTATATGTTAATATGGAAATACCAATAAACACATATTTTAGCTTTTTAATTTATCTACTGCTATTAGACAATTTTCCATTTCCGTAGAGATTTTAAGTTTTGGAATGAAAAGTTTGTGCTTAGGCTACAAAAATGTGAGATGAAAATATTTCTAACATATAACTGAAAATATAAATTATGAACTTGAATTTTATGTTCATTTTATCTTGATAGAAATTATTGTTCTAATTGAAAAATTGTTAAATGTACAAAATTAGTAAGAAGTATATAAATTTGAATGGAAAATTATATATTGATTCAAATTTTATACATTTATTGTCACTAAATTTCACTGAAAGTTTATTTTTGAAGTGTTGAAATCCTCATGAAATTTTCCAAGATCATACTGATGTTTATTTCATGCAGACTTTCTTCAAGAAATTGAAGAAAAGTGTTATTTCTTGAACTATATACTTCGTAAATTCAAATTCGTCGTCTGCTTCGCGCCTCTTTTGCACGTACTCGAGAAAAATACAATTCTTAATTTCGACTCGATAAACGAAAGCGTGAAATCTAAAAATAACTTGAAAACTCAAGCATTGTAACGATTTCCGTCTTCGTGCACCTTCGGCTTTACACGAAGCTGGTGACCGCAGCGTGTAGCAGAGCCGACACACTGACACGCCACGTTTGCATGTGTTTCTCCCAGATGGGAACGTGGTGGGGGCCGAAAAATCCCACGTTCTGGAGACACTGACGCGACATTTTAATCCATTAAGGTCCGTCGCTACAATATGGCGGTTAAGGAAAGGTACAGATGTTTCTGATTCAAAAAAGGAAATTTTAAATCTGTAACATGCTTTATACATGAATTTTTTATCTAAAGTATTCTGGTAGATTTCGTTTTCTAAAGAGTGACAACAAAAATGTTATATAATTATTTGATTGATATACGGTTGGTAATATTGTTCGTCGTTTTCTGGGTTTCCGGCTTGAATAGATTCGAAATCTTGGAGCAGCATTTTTCTAGGAACAAATTTGTAATTGAGCTTTACAATTCTCATTAGATTTTAACAGTGTTTTGTTTAAAGATAATTTTTTAGACATGTTTAAAACTTTATTTACGACTTTACAATCTCTAATATTTTATCCAAAAACATTTTTAACTAGAACTTCATAACTTATAAATGTTTTACATTTATACGGTTGATATCTTATAAACATTGATGTTTCGCAAATAGGATTATTTTGAGTATTGTATATGGAATGCGGAGGGTGACAAAAATTTTGAATTCCATTTTGGTGGCATGAAGCGAGGAAACTTTCATTTGTTGTGAAGTATGATTCGTTATTTAGAGAAATTGCAATATAAGAAATTTGAGATTTTATTAATATAGCTGTGATTTAATTAGTATTTAAGTCAAAATAGATTGGAGTTGAATGTGTTGTAAATACTCGAAATTCTTTAAAAGATAAAATTGATATGGTTATATTAAAAATTAAGGAGTTATTAAAAGTAAAGTATCTCATTTTAGAAAATGAAATGACCATAGAAAAAAGAGACGTTGGAAGGTGAGGGTCATCTTTGTTCGATTTAAAGTCCAGGAAGGTATATGGAAGTAGCATAGGGTATACATATACATACATTTTACGATATGTACTACTTCTGCTGCAATTACTGACATATTTCAGTGCGTATGCGACTTTCCACGTAGATGAATTCAGAGTTAAAGTATGTAAAAATGTCCATCTTTTGAACTTCTAAATGTTTATTTTCTAAAAATGAATTTCCAGGTCTGGTTTCAAACATTAACTGAGAGAATGCATACCACAATGAGAAATAGCGCGTCGAATTTCTACTTTGCATTTTATTACTTTTGTATTTGAAAATCCAGTTAATTGTAAAAGTTGTATATAAGTTCTTTCAACATGTACTTTAGATCGATATTTTTATCATAATATATTTTTGATTTTTCTTATGTTGAAATAATATTCTCTCTTGCTTGTGTTCGCATTTCGTGTAGTTGTGTTGCAAAATTCAATAAATAATCATCATACGTTTGTAATTTTTCTTATTGTGATAAAGATTCACTAGAAGGTTCAGGAGCTAATTTACAAAAAACCAATTCATAGGGTGTGCATTTGGTGCCTTCATGTAAACTAGTATTATACGAGAACATTGCTACTTCAAGCCAATCATCCCATTCTGAATTTTTTGTAACAAATTGTTTGACATATTCTCCTAAAACATGATGTGAACGTTCGTTCACGTTTCACGTTCACGAACGTTTGATTGAGGGTAAAAAGCTGTGGTACAAAATTGTTTAATTCTAAAACGTTTTGCCAATCTTTTTAATAAATTACTTAAAAAATCTCTGCCTTGGTCAGTAAGTACTCCTTTTGGTGATCCAAATATGCAAATAAATTTTTTCACAAAAGCATCTGCTATTGTACTAGCTTGGTGATTAGGAAGAGGTATTGCTAAAGAATATTTGGTAAAATTGTCTTGTATCGTTAGAATATATAAGTTACCAGATTTTGTTTCAGGTAGTGGACCAACAATGTCCATTGATATTTTCTCAAAAGCAGTAGTGGGTGTGTCAGTGATTACCATAGGATTTTTTGTTTTGACTCTGATTAATATTTTCTGTTAACATTGTAAACAGCCTTGAATATATTTTTGAATGTCTACTTTCATATTCTCCCAGAAAATTTTTTGGCAAATTCGGCTATAAGTATTTGTAACACCTTTATGGCCTAATGCTGAAAAATGAGCTTCTTCAATGAAATGACCTCGTTGTTCTTTTGTTGGATATTGCGTTATTCTATTACAAACTATCATTTTTGTAGTTGAATTTAAAAAAATTGAATATAAAATTGATTTCACTTCTTCTCAAGGTATATGATTAATTCTGGAAGTTTTAGAAATACTAATTGATCGTAATTTCAAATTTTGAGATAATTCATGCAATGAGTAAATTGATAATACTATATTATTTTAAGATTCGGATAAATTCTCCTCAGCTTCTTCTTCAATTGGAAGAGCAAAATGGTATTAGTTTCCTTTTTTAATTTCTTTTACCATTCCTTTTTGTAAATTTTTAAATTTTGATAAAGCTTCACGTTTCTTAAAAGTTTTTGATTCGTTGTCGCGAGGAGTTCCATTTGTTGTAACAAAATATGCATAATTATCTTTTCGCATAGTTAATTGATCGCGGCATTCAACTATATTTTTATTCATTAAAATTTGCCAGGTTGATTTTGAGTTCGGTGGAGGGGGCTCTGGGGGTGGACGATTATTATCATTATGATCATTATCGTGATTTTCGGAGTTTATTTGATATCTTTGGTTTAGTTTCAAATTTCCTTCAATAATCAGGATCAGAGTCGGAATCTAACTCTACTTTTTTTCGGCTTCCTTTTTGCATATTTATTTCTGGTAATTCATCTTCATATATTTCTTTTCTTGGTCTACCTTTCTTTCTTTTTGTTTGCGAGGGAATATTTTTCAAATTTGTAAATAGATTTTTTCTTTGCCTACCTCTTGGTTTTCTCACAAAAGGTTTAGAAGAAAAATTTTCGCTTAATTTTTCTTGATTTTCATTTTGACTCATATTTTTCGCTTTTTCTTGGGGGGGCGTTCACATAATACGTCACGCGATTTTTAGCTATTTTTTACTCCCCCATCCTCCCATGTCACACATGGTCGCACACCAGTGTTCGCAGAACGTGGGCGTAAGCGGCCCCCACCATGCACCCTACCAGTTCATGGCTTCTTCCTCGCTCCACTGCCATAGGTTGGTTGAATGAGGAAAACACAATGAGCTCGAAGCATCTATGGTGGGGACCGTTTACGTCCACGTTCTGCGAACACTGGCTCCACTGCCATTGGTTGGATGAATGAGGAACACACAATGAACTCGAAGCATCTATGGTGGGGGCCGTTTACGTCCACGTTCTGCGAACACTGCCACGTCACAATTTGCAGACCCCCACCCATATTAATTAATATTTGGGCTTCCGAAATTTCACTAAAATTATTTACGTCGTCTGGTACGATTACTGGATACAAGTAGCTTCGTTTCAAAAGTTTTACCTCATTTTCAGAGTTTTCTTGTTTAATTCTTGTAAACATTTTCTTGGTAGTCATTTTTCTCAAGAAGTCATAAAAGTATCATTCTCATCAACTTGTAAATGTTTTGATTTCTCTTTGTTATCATCAATGGTGTTTCTTGAGAGAGCGTCTGCATTTACATTCATTTTTCTTGCCTTGTAAACTACATTAAAATCATATTCTACGAGTTTCAATCTCCAACGTGAAACTCGTGAACATGGGTCTTTAGAATTTTGAAACCAAACTAGAGGTTTGTGATCAGTCACTAAAGTAAATTTTCTTCTATACAAATAAGGACGAAAATGAGTTACACAAAATATTATGGCAAGAGCTTCTTTCTAATATGTATCATATTTTTTCTCAGTATCACTTAGGCTACGTGAAGCATATGCTATTGGTTTATCGTTGCCTATTTTACCTTGTGATAAAATACCTCCTATTGCAAACCCTGAGGCATCTGTTGTGAGTATAAAAGGTTAAGAAAAAGCAGTTCGTTGTAAAAGTGGTTCTTCACATAATTTTGCTTTTAAAATATCGAAAGCTGCTTGTTGTTTTTCTGTCCAATTAATAGGTATATCTTTTTGTAGAAGTTGATTTAAACGACTTGCAACTTTTGAAAATCCATCAATAAATCGTCTGTAATATCCTGCTAAGTCTAAAAATTGTATAACATTTTTCCGTGTTTTTGGGACTGGAAAGTTTTTTACAGCTATTATCTTTTTTTAATCTGGACGTACTAAATTGCTAAATTTAATTTCGTGCTCTCCCTAGCGAACTGGCTGAACGGTAGCTTTACGCTGTACCGTAAAGCTATCGCAAATCTATCGTAAAGCTATCGTAAAGTAGCATTATAACTCATGAATGAGGCAAAATAAACATTCAAAATGTTTTCATCCTTATTCTACGTTGAAAATAACGTTAACTGGTAATTAAAATATGCAATTATTTTATTTATTTACGCTAAAAATTAAAGAAAACATAATACCTGTCATTGAAGGCAGTGCAGTGGTTCACCTTTTGTGGAACTTCTCCGTTAAAGTTGACCATTGGTTGGAGTGAAACACAACTATACTTTCATCTCACTCTAACATATATTCAATCCTGACGGTGAAGACATGGAAAGTGATGAACCACTGCACTGCCTTGAATGACAGGTATTATGTTTTTTTTCAATTTTTAGCGTAAATAAATCAAATTATTGCATATTTCAATTACCAGTTAACGTTATTTTCAACGTAGAATAAGGATAAAAACATTTTGAATGTTTATTTTGCCTCATTCATGAGTTATAATGCTACTTTATGATAGCTTTACGATAGCTTTATGGTACAGCGTAAAGCTACCGCTCAGACAGTTCGCTAGGGCTTCTAGAGTATATGAATATATAACTATGTCATCAAGATATACAAAAGTTCCGTTCCGATTAATCCAGTTAGTGTTAAATCCAATAATCTTTGAAACGTTGCCGGTGCTGTTTTGAAACTGGAAGGCATTCTATCGAATTTGTAATGACCGTGAGGTGTAGAAAATTCGGTTTATGAGAGTCTTTTGGGTTCATTTTTATATGGTGAAAAGCAGTAGCTAAATCAAACACCGAAAAATATTTCGCTGATCCTAGAAAAACAAGTATATCGTTAATATTAGGTAGAGGATACGAATCGACAATTGATTTTTCATTTAATTTACGAAAATCAAGAACCATTCTCTATTTCATTTTCCCTTGCGAATTGGGTTTTTTAGGAACTATCCATACTTGGGTTCTATAGGGTGATTGTGAGGATTTAATTATTTTATTTTTTAATAATTCACCGACTTGTCTTTTAATTTCTTCTTTGTGAATTGGAGGAAATCTATACTGTCTTGAAAAAATAGGAGTCATCTACAGTAGGAATTGAATGCTGTAATACATTAGTAGCTTCAAGTGGTTCTCCTAGGATTTGAAATCTGTCTGCATTATTTTTAATTAATTTTTCTACATGTTCATATTCATCTTTATTTAAAAGGTCTAATCGAAGAAGCTTTTTAATACATTCTGTTCTGTCCTCGTCTGTTACATTATGAAATATGCATGAGTTAATCAGAAAATTGCCAGTTCTTAAAAATTCATTTAATATTTTGCTTGATAAATCTTCGTTATTTCCTTGTTTAGAATTATTTGAATTTTCTATTAATTTATAACAATCTGGTTCTTCAAATTCTTCTAAATTAACTATTGGGACTGATAATGTTATTGGCATTTCATATATTGTTGTTGTATGATTGCTAGAAGAGGATGTCAGTGGTTCTCGATTTATGCTTTCCTCAGTGTATCTTGCAGTCTTGTACCAAATGACTATTGATTGCAAATTATTTCAGTAAAATTTGAATTTTGTTGAGTGTTATTATTTTGTAGAAATCTATTTTCATATGGTTTACTTCGATTTTGGAACTGTCCTGAGTTAAAGTTTTTATACTGTCCTGGATTCAATTGTCTATTATCATTATCAAAATAATTTTCAGAAAAAATATTGTTATTGTTGCATCTTTGTTGTAAAAAAATATTATTATTGTTTCTATAATTGTTATTTCAATTTTGTAAAAAATGATTCTTGTTAATATTAAAATTCTTATTTTTATTTCTTAAAAAATTGTTATTTGGAAAATTATTGTAATTGTTTCTTGCAAAATTATTATTACTACTTCTTTGACCATTGAAATTATTATATCTTTTTGGTTAGAATACAAAAAATTTTGGTGTTTATTAAGAACTGCTTCTTGAGGTTCACTTAGATGAAAACATTTTTCAGTTGCATAATCTGGCTTCTTACAAAATGAACAATAGTATATTATGTGCCTAGGCGCATAGTGAGAGTTATTACGCGACGAGCGACAATGCTCGCAGGAGATCGAAGCCGAGGTGCGATCAGTCCTGCGATAATTTCAAGCGAATCCCGTAATTACCGGAATTGTGTGCATTGGTACATATTCTATTTTATGTGACTTGGTGCATATACCAGTTTTTATGCGTACACTCGAAACCAATCTGAAAAGGTCGAAATTGCCGTGAGTATCGACCATCTCACTTGACATTTCGCGAATACTTCCGGCTGCGGCCATTTTGATTTTCTCGATCAATACTGTCGTTTATAACTTCCCTAAAAGTATCCTTTTCTTCTACACAAATTTCTATGTCAGGACGCAAACCGCGTATAAAACATTGAATTACATCTCGTTCTAAATTTTGTTTAAAAGCATTATCTACATGACCACTTTTGTTAAGTCTGTGAGCATCTGCTATTCTATGAGCAATTAAAATATGTTTCTTTTCGGATCCTACCTGGATTCTATAAGGCAGTTGTCGACTTGCGAATTGTTAAGGCGAACGTGCACCTGCTACTCGGCTCTACCTGGTTCGTATCTTGCATTTGGTACCAGAAATTCGAATACAAAAATATGTTAAGGTGAAAGTACATATGCTGCCTGGCCCCACCCGGTTCCTATCTGGCATTGGGAACCAGAAATTAAAATACAAAAATATGTTTCTAGCCGGATCCTATCCGGTTTCTATAAGGCAGTTGTCTTGCAAATTATTAAGGAGCCGGATACAAACCGGATAAAAATTCCAAAGGTCCCGGATAAGACCTATGTAGAAACCGGGTACACTGAGAGAAAATGATTACGTAATTTTACGATGTTCGGAGGTATAGAAGGATATTTATTGAAACCGAAAACTTTTACTGTCCCGTAATTTTTTTTTAATATGGCCATCCTTATAATTTACTTGTTTGCACCGCAATATTTTTTTCCAGTAATTTCCACAGTACGCTATTTTAAAAGTTTCTCTTGATGTCAGTTATAAAATACAAGCCTAATAGAATAATATGCCGTTAGTGTGTTTAAATAAATACAATTCCTATACGAGCGACTTTTGCTGTGAGTTGGATAAAAAAACTCGGGAGTCAGCAAGCAAGTTTTACGGTTTTTTGACTGGAAAATTCGGTGGGACGTTGTGAATTCGCATGTAATCATAATAATCATATGCGAGCACGTGTGTGCATGTGTGTGTATCTGATTGTGTCGAGGTAGTAACAATAATTAAACATATAGTTCAATTAACATGGGGTTTATAGTAAAATCAATTGAAGCTCTCATAGTAAACATAATCAGTAGAATTTACTACATGAGAGTAGTTAGAAAAACTAACTGATGATAAGTAAATAAGTGCACTATTTTTTTAAAATTGTACTTCATTAGTTGGAATTTCTTATTGCGAACTTGAATGCATAATTTCGTTATGAGATAATTTTCTTGATTCAAAAGTTTCATAATATTTTTGGAATTGAAAAAACTCAAATTTTTTAGATTCTGGACATACGTTATTTTTACTCTTGAAAACAAAAATTAAAGGAATCATAACCTGTATAAAGTATCACTTATATACGATAATAAAAATTAATACTTCTAAAATTTATATAATTCTTTTTATTATGTAATGTTCTCTATTTCAAAAATTTTATCTGTTTCTTTCAAAAATATTTTATTTTATAGAAAATCGATTTAATAATTAAAAATCTTAAAAATTTGAATCAGAATCATAAATTGGCATAAAATTAACAAAATTCCCGATTAAACGGGGCCCAAACACTTTTTACACGGCCCTGCAGTAGTTGCAGGTTATAAGCGCTATTTTCTTTGTTGTATTTCAAGCGTGCGCAGCCGAGAGGCTTAGTCGTTAGGTTACTAATGCGATAATTATAAGTAGAGAGGGTTCAAACCCGCAGCGTTAAGAATAATTTTTAATACTGCCTAAACGAGCGTTTGTGTAGTGTAGAGGTGGTGTGTGTTTGTAGGTAAGTGAGTATATAATTTGGAACAATAATCTGCTGAAGGATTTCCTCTCATGCTAATTTTGAATAAATTATCTTTAATAGTGAAGGGAATCGTTTGAGAGTCAATGGTCTGTTTTTAGAGTGTAGTCTTCTTTAGAAAATGTCTTGAACCGTAAAACATAGATTTAATGATAAAAGTATATAACCAGTATTTTAGAAATGTTGACAGCCAGCGTTGAAAATATGTTGCTTACCAGTATTGATACAAGGTTGGAAATTGCATGGAAAAAAAATTGGCGCAGATGCTGCCCCTAGCGGTGGAGCTGTTGCGTTTAGCGGATGAGAGTTGTGCGACAATGCATTTGGGTATGCTGCGTTCCCTCTGTGGGTGAAGGTCTTTACAGAATAGGATTTTAGAAACCGACGTAACATCGACATGACATGAACGTAGAGTTTACGTCATGCGTGCGCATCTATTGCCAACTGCAGAACTTTTATCGCGTTCGCATTTCGTTATTCCCGTTGTTCAGAGTAGTAAACATAAAAAGTGGCGCTGAATTTTAGAAAAATATTTTTTTCTACCAATGTGAAGTTATATCCTTTGAGGTTATGAGATTATACACCGGGTGTGGGTTCAGTAAACAGTGTGTAACAATTGTTATGTTTTTTTCTGGCAGTTTAAATTGTGAAGTGAATAAAAGTGTTGGATTATGTTCCAGTGATTTTGATCTTCTTCCATTGGCTACGAGTTCTGGAACCCTATCTCGAATATTGCGCGGGTGAAAACCAACCATATTATGAATTATTATTACAAATGTTTAATTATTTTCTTGCATTCTTATAAATAAATTGTAGGATTTTATTTGCATTGTGCGCATCTAAATTTTGTCAATTCATTTATCAACATTCAAGTGAGTTCTATTTAAATTTAAGAAAGTCTGTAATGAAATTCTGAAATTCACATATTTATGATTTAAGGGAATTTTTTTTAATTTAATGTGCAATGGTTTAAAATGTTTTTTTTTCTGAATCTTTAAATGATTGAAGAAGTACGTTAATTTCTAAAAATATATATGATAGAATAAACGAAATAATGAGATACCGCAATGGATGACTACTAGAAAAATACCATAATTGAAACAATTTCATAACAAATCAATTTTACTTAGAAGAAAAATTAGTAGGTGATCGAAATAATTTCAATTAATTTTTGCTTTATTTGAAGAAAAAGCTTTTCATAGATTACAATTTTTTTTATAATAAGCTTTATATTGCTTTTTAATTGGTTCAATTCTAAAATAATGAATAATTAACTTTAAAAATTAACACAAACTGATGCATAAATAGAAAATTTGAAAACGATAGGCTTAACAACAACTAATAAATACAACAAACGATCTTTCTCCAGTTAGGCAAGATACAAGCTATATATGAAAAGAAAAGGCAAATTTACTGCTGATAAAAAAAGAAAAAAAATGAATTTTAACGCGCGTTATAGGGAATTAAATGTAAACTGAAATTCAATAACGTTAAGGGTATATTATACTTTCCAATATGAGCAATTTAGTTTACGCAGGTTTTTAATTTTTCAAAAATATAATAGTGACCAGACGTAAAGAAAATGAACATGAAAGTTCTATGTGCACTATTATTTTCATAGAAATTTAAAAATGGTAAAAAAAGCGTGTATAAACAAAATTTCTCTTGTGGTAAAGTATCACATACCCTTGAAAAATGTAAATTCGGTAAAAAAAATCGTAGCATGCAATAGAATATAGAATATTTCTATTGTACACATTCGAAGCTCTCCATTACATCTAGGGCTTCGCAGAATAAGTCATTTTGATGCTGTTCGTTGAGCTGCAGCCATTGATGACGAAACAGGTTGAATAAAGCATCGCCCTCTACAAGCGGTACATAGTTTAGACTTTTTTCTTCTTTCTCCATCAACTGTTTCTTCAAAACTTTCATCTTCAACTTCATAAGGGTTGTAAGGTACTCAGTTGTAGTGTGGATATCATCAGCGGAACGAATAATGGCCTGCTGAATAGGAGTCTCCTTTCCATTTGGTTGCTGTACTTTCTTATTTTTTGCAAATTTGTCAAACGGTGGTACAATTAATTTGCTTTTGTTTCTTTTTGAGGGTGGGTTTCTCTCTTCCGGATTCGACCTCTTACGTCCATCTACAATTTCTGCCACCCTTCTGAACCTTCCACTAACGGGGCATGAGGTAAATGAATTTATTGCCTTTTTGCCAACTTCTTTGGAATGAGGAATTGCGAGGTGCTTCGTTGTTGACGTAGAAGAGAGTGAAGTGGAAGTTTGATGGGCGTCATCTACTGCCATCACTCTCTCGTTTTCCAAAATTTCCTCCGATGCAGGATAATTAATAAATTTTTCTATATGCGAAGTTTTCGGGAAACGGAGCGAGTTAGATGGTATAGCGATAGGTCTTTCAAATCCTCCAGAGGGAATATTAAGGCGTGGCAACGTGACATCAGAGTGATTTGACAATTTTCTTCTGTTTATAATGTCCCGCAATACTTCCTTTGGACTGAAGTCATTACCATTCAATGCGAATTGACGAACTTCCCTACCTTCGCGGACGATACAGCGTCTCTCTTGAAAATCTTCTTGTTGCGATTTAGCGCCAACTGATTCTCGAGTGGCAGAATTAATATTTTCTTTATTTGAAGTATCTTTGGTAAGTGGGGATAGAGAAGTTAAAGATTCATTTTCAACAAAAGAATGTACATTAGATGCTGGATTCGTATCATTAGCCGACGGCTTACTTTGTGGGCGTTGTCTTAAAGGAGATCTTGGAAAAAGAGACGTGCCATCCGATAAAGTAATTTTTGATACATCATCTTCCTCGTCTATAAGCATTACTTCTTCAGGGCTGGTAAGTAATTCATATTTTAAGAATGGTAAATGTTTATTCTCGACATTCTTTGAAACTTCCTCAAAATTTTGTGTTCCCGTCGCAGTGAGAACGTTTGTAGACGTTGGCAGTGTAAAATTTAATTCTTGTGACAAGAACTGTTTTTGAGGGTGGACATTTTGAAAATTATGTACGTTTAAACGTGTACTGGCTGCTGGAAGAAGAAATAAGCATAACTCTTATTAATAATATTGAAATTTCAGAAAGGTTTTTCGTATTCTCATTATCGCTATTATACGAACTTCCAGAATGTGGCTGAATGAGGCCTACGGCCTGTAAAGAATGTCCAAATCCGTCAACATGAGCAAAAGTTGATGAACCAGAAGAGTTGTCAGAAAAAGCGTCAGCAAGGCAACCAGAAGCATTAACAGCATAAGGGGAGTGTTGGTCCATTCGACTTCTGAAAAGAAAGTATGTAATTATATTTCAGAAGAGTAATCATTGTTAACCATGACTGCATTACTTAAAAAAGTTTTTGCTCTTACTTTTTGGGGTTATAGGTTCCTATGAGAAAGCTTAAATGGTCATACAAATGCCAGTTGATGTTTCCATTGGTGCGATTGCGAATAAAATTCGTTCGGAGTTGGTTCCAACGTTTCTTTGGATCTATAAATTAAGCTTCATGTGAGATGAGGTAATGAACTCTTACGACAGAAATTTACCAAGACTGTGTTAGAGAAGAAAAACAAAAGGTGACGGAATCTGGAATTTCATTATCCTTCAAAAGAGTCTCTTGAATTGACATAAAAGTATAGATACAGATAGTTTAAAAACCATTCATTTGGAATACTTATCAAGTTTTAACATTTTATTAGAAACATTGATCCTATCTAAAAGTATCTATTCATATTGGAATACAAATTCTTGTGCGTTATCTCGGAAGACTGCAAAATTTTAAAATAACAATAGTAGTTTTTTGAATTTAAACTTGAATCTACATTGAATAAAATTAATTTTTGTTACTTTCAGGTTATAAGTAAAGATGCCCATTATAGTACATACTTTTGTACTCTGTAAAATCTAGAGATAAAAAAATACTGATTACCTAAAACGTCACCACTTACCTAAAATCGGAATATGTTTTTGAAAAAGTATGTGACCCACTTGTAGCCACATGTCTTCCATCATTGCAGGCGTGTAAACTTTTTGTATTCTTTTATCATACAAGCACTGATTAGCTTGGACAATGCTTATTAATTCCCTATCGTAAAAGTCTCTGTTATCGTTTTTACTCATTATTAGAGAAACATTTAACACATATACTAATGCCAGAGTTGGCGAAAGCTCTTTAAATTAATTATTTTTCAAATTACTTGATTTTCACTACGTAAATCAATCCGCTGGACTTACGTCCACTTTCGGTCCACAATAGGACGATGTAACATCGACATGACATGAACATAAAGTTTATGTCGTGCGCGCGCATCTATAGCCAACTGTTTTTTACTGAAACGAGGTTATACAAAGTTTCTGTATCAAGTGAACTCGAATGACAAAAAACTGGTAAAGTTGGCAATAGATCCGCGCGCACGACATAAACGGGATATCTATTTCATGTTAATGCTGCGTTGTGCTATTGTGGACTGCTGAACTGGGCTGGCATTTCGATTTACGTGACCATATAAAAGTAATCTAACATTTGGATTGTTCTTGGAAGCGATTGATATTCAAATGTTTATAAATTGTGAGACGTAATACTATAGCCTTAAGAAGGATACGCTGTTGTTCGCTAGAATAAAAGATGCCATCAATTGTTTACTTCGAAAACTTTTAGTTTGAGTTCAAATTTTCGTTTAATTTCCGCAGAGTGGAAGTTGAACCCCCCGTTTTATACGCAGATTTTTGGGAATTAAAAAAAGTATATCGTCGACCTTAGCAATAATGGAAGAAGAAGCAGTTTTTGAAGATGTTAATACCGAGCTAATTCAACTTGTGCATAAACACAATAATTTATATGATAAGTCCGCCAAAGATTACAAGGATAACCTAAAAAGAAGAGAATCATGGGCTGAGATTGTTGCACAATTTAACAACAACACTGGTTGCGATGTCACGGGTATTTTACATTTATATTTCAATTATTATTCTTTTCAAATAGTAGGTACTTTTTTTACGGACAAATCGTAAGCATTATATTACAAACTCTATGATAATTATTTTTTATAACTACATTTTTAAACAATATATTTATTAATTTTGACGAATAATTACTTTCATAAATAATTTTGTAACAAATGCTGTCTTTCAAAGTCCATACCTTTTCTATCAGAGTTGGACATTTCCGAAAGACGCCTTAATAGCTGATATACGAAGCTGCAAATATAAAACACTGTAAAACGGGATGAGACGTCACCACGTAGCCGTAAACGGGCACTTGCAGCCGATCAGGTTGCAGCTTTATTTTCCGTGTGATGACGTCTCACCCCAGTTTAGGTTGTATTGTGTTTGAACTATGGTAATTTAGGAAAGGTCGTATCGGTCGGTCCATTGCGGTCTTCTCTTATATTTTTCTGTTACGTGTGTTTTACTCTTATAATTGACGGTTGATTACGGTATTTATAATAATTTTTTTTTCGTATCGAAAATTAAAAAAAATGTATTTCCACAATTTGAGGTTTCGTAGTTAACGGTATTCTTCCAAAACACGGATTGAGTCGGTTTCATTTTTAACCGTTTTACGTCAAACGTGATTCGTGACGTTTCTCAAATTGGATCGAAATGAATTGGAGTGGCTCGAAATAGTTGTGACTCGCTCGGATTGAATTTTCAATCCGAAAAACTCATTTTCATGTAATTTTTCTCTGATCCCACGTAGAACCACTAGCAATTTCAACTTTCCAGATAAAGACTTGGGAAACGCTTCGCTCGATACTCAGTCTTCGAATGAGGAGTTCGAATTGGATGATGAGTCTAATTCGGAAGACTCAGACAATGCTGGAGGTATAACTCCCTTAAAATTTTTACAATTCCAATATGTATGCAATTAAGTATGGGTAAAACTATCTTAAAATATATGCCGATTGAAAAGTTATCTCTCATTAATAAGTAAGAAACCTAATATTTAAGGTATGTTACTGTAGAAAGTATATTTCACCATTTTCCGATTGAGGATGAGTGTGAGACAAACGAAAGTAGTTCATCAAACAACCTAGAAGATGCAGAATCTCCAATACCAGTGAAGGATTACAGGCTGCGGAACGAGCATTTGCTTGTTTTGAGAGATGCGTGGCAAAAAGTTCCATAGAAGAATCGCAAAGACTGTTACATCGCATTGAGAAAATTAATCTTTAAGAAAAAGTCTGCTGAATAGCAAAATTCGTCTTGACTATCAGGACGTCTGCAACTTTGTTATATTTGAATATTTCCCTTAAAACTTAAAGTGTCGGATTAAAAATGTAAACTTTATTTTGTCATTTAAATAATTTATTTATAAGAATGCAAGAAAATGTTAAAACATTTGTGATAATAATTCATAATATACTTCATTGACTCTTGAAGAGGAATTATTCATTTTGAATTTGATTACAATTCTTAAAAAAGTAAAAAATATTTCATTTGCAGTAACAAAATTTTATATGTAATACTGAAATTTTAAAATTTTTAAATCTTGTGAAAAAAGAGCGCTTTCGACTTTGTCGGGATTCGAGCCCAGATATTTCCTGAGGCAATCTAAAGACCCGGGATCGATTCCCGGCGCAGTTGAAAGCGTTCTTTTTCCACATAAAGATTTTTAATTCTTGAATTGAAATTTAATTGCAATTATGCAATATAACTCAACCTTACCATCCAATTTACTTACATAATCTTATGTTAAACTAACACATTTTTGGAACAACCTACGCTTTTTTGTACTTTTTTTCAGTCTAAATATTCACCTTGGCACTTCTCTGCTTGGTGGTGGGTGCCACAACTTCCGTCGACTTTTTTATTGTAAATATTTAATTTAATTGACAATTACCTACGTTTTTGATTAATTTAACAAAATAAGTAAGGAATTGGGTGAAAGAACCCACAGAAGCCAGTCTATTATGAAAGGTTCATGTGGACCGTTAAATTGTCTGATTGATTTTCCATAAAAAGGATCTTTTCTCTTTTGCAAACAGTTTTCTGAATCTTTTTATAATTATTACGGCCCAACTTTAAATACAGAACGAAAGGACGTTCATTTACAATACGAAACTTAGAATAAATTTTTAAATCCTATAAATTTTAAAAAGTGCTTTCATTTTAGCTTTGCCTCATCTTTGTAAAATAATATAAATAATTGCAGCGTTTGGATATTAATTGATTCCTCTTCACCTCAATTCTCCCTCTGGCGAGTTAAAGTAATCAGCCAAGATTTCGCGCTGCCTAATAACATTAGCAGGAAGGTTATTGTAATCCTCGTTTAACAAACGTTCTTCAACTTCATGTCGTCTTACAGGAACACCATATCGCCTGTTGTTTGCTTTCTCAGGCAGCTCATTAGTGATGATGAAATTATGCAAGCATACCAATGCTTTCACAATGTTAATGGACGTCTCCAATTTGTGGTCCAAGCGCCTGTGCAGAATTTGCCATTTCACAGTTAAAATCCCGAAACTGTCCTCGATACAATTTCGTGCCCTAGATAATTTACAACAAAATATTCAATCAAATCACGTCACTAGTGATAATTTGTGTACGGTAATTGGTTCTGATCCATAGTTTTGTTCCATGAAAAATGTCAAGAATCAAATACATCAGAAGGAATTTACCTGTAGTTGAAGGTTATTTGTCTCTCCGTGAGACCCACGACCTTGGCAAAAGGCTTCATTAAATAAGATGCAAGGGTGAAAATCGCATCTCCAATATAGAAAAACGGTAATTGAATGTTACAGTGTGGTAGAATGCCATTTTCAGGAAGGCCAGCTTGGAAAGTTTCCAGAGCTTGATATAAATCTGTGTTCTGGAAAGCAGACACGTCACTAATGGAACCTGCGAAAATAAAAATTATCGTATTGATTATAGTTTTAACGAGAGTTGAGGACATGTAAAGCAGGTGCAAAATCAACCCCCAACTCTTAACAGGAAGAAAATATGAATTTCGTATAATATTTGTTAACATATAATCAAATTCTATTATTAAGAGATGATCTGCCTGCAAATTATAAGTTGGATTTAAATTAATTTTGAATATTACATTTGCATACTGTAAGAAATTGTAAATTATACTCTTACAAAGAAAATGGTAAAACGTTAAACTATACCTACTGCCGCTTAAGAGCTTACCGTAAGCTCCAATGTCGACCCAAGTGAAGCGATAGTAGGCATCACAAATTGCCAATAACTTGAAGCTGTTAAACTTTTTATAATTGTAAAAAAGGCTGCCTGAATTGAGAGGTGCCTTTATCCAGATTTCCTTCCCATCGAGGGCACCTATGCAATTTGGAAAACCCCATCTCACCCTAAAACCTTGTGCGACTACTTTCCACTGTTCGGGAATCTTCCAATTTAAGTATGTGGGTGACAATAGTTCCCAAATGAGCGGACATACTTCAGCAATGATTGAGTATGTTGTAGTTGAACCAACTCGAAAAAAGTCAGATGTCGTTCTCTGGCTGTCCCCGTGAGCGAGATAACTGCTGAAATGTAAACAAGTTATGAACATAAAAAAATAAGAATATTAAAACGAGAAGTCGACTACATTGCCTTACACAGAAGATCAAATAAGCAGACAAAAAGGAAGAAGATGTCAATTATTGTTGGAGTATTTTTACGTATATTTTTATACTTTTTTATACGTATAATAATTAGTTTCATAATTGCAATTATTATTATTTACACATATAATAATAAGAATTGTCGATTTTTTGCTGAAGAGGTTTCATGCTTCCTACTTAAATAATCCTCCAGGAAATCCTCATCCAAAAATAACACAAGGATCGTCAAATTCCGTGAATATATTCAAATACGGTATACCTTGTGGATTTCCTCATGGAAATTCTTGTGTTATTTTCGGATGAGAATTTTCTTCAGGATTTTATACATTAGAACAGAAACATCTAAAAATATAAAACCTTATGGAGTTCTATTCACTTAGTCAGATTTTAGGGGGAAAAAGGAAGTGTTTTTTTGGAATGAAGAGGACCTAGAACTCTGCAAGCTGTAATTTTTTTAAATTATATTCAGTGTGAAAAAACTTGGAAATCATAGCAAAATCGTAGGTTTTGGGAAGAAAAAACTTACAAAAGTCAGGGAATTTCTATGAGAAAAAAAATAACCACCAAGAGTAACAAATTAGAAAATTAATCAAATAAAAATCAGGATAAAATCTTGAAATTTTGGAAATGAAGTTTTGCGTTCACCCTACTTAATATTGGGGGAAAATCACAGCTAAAAAATAAGAAAATGTATTAGTTCAAATTATGGAGATTCGGTCATTTAGAAGAGAGGTGTGGACTATTAATTCTTTATGTGCAATAAATAAATAAATATTTAACTTACTTTAGTACAACTGCCAAGCGAAGTTCTATTGACAACGGTCGCCTTAGACTATTTTTTGACAACCTGGGTTCTAAAATTTCGTGTAATTTTCTGAATTGAGGCACTGTCATTCTCGTCATTTTATAAAACCCTTCATGGTCACAATTCGCGTAGTACAAAAAAAGTGTTTCATAAGCACCAAAGGCATCGCGCATTTCATTTGTGATATGATGTTTTGTAAACCAGCGACGAAATTGTTGGTTTGCACCCGCACAATATTTGAGATAGAGATCCAGAATTCGTAGCCAATGGAAGACGATCAAAATCATTGGAACATAATCCAACATTTTTATTCACTTCACAATTTAAACTGCCACAAAAAAACATAACAATTGTTACACACTGTTTACTGAACCAACAGCGGGTGTATAATCTCATAACCTCAAAGGATATAACTTCACATTGGTAGAAAAAAATATTTTTCTAAAATTCAGCGCCACTTTTTATGTTTACTACTCTGAACAACGGGAATAACGGAATGCGAACGCGATAAAAGTTCTGCAGTTGGCAATAGATGCGCACGCATGACGTAAACTCTACGTTCATGTCATGTCGATGTTACGTCGGTTTCTAAAATCCTATTCTTTAAAGACCTTGAGCAGCTGCCCCTTTTTGGGGGAGCAGTTGACTTCAGAGTTCGCAGAACGTGGACGTAAACGGCCCCCACCATAGATGCTTCGATCTCATTGTTTCTTCCTCATTTAACCAACCTATGAGAGTGGAGCGAGGAAGAAGCCATGAGCTAGTCAGCATCGTCAGGTAATGCAAAAGCAGGCGAAAGTACAAATTTTATAAGCCAGGAACTCAAACTTTCTGGCCTAGGGCCCTAGGGTCGTAATATACTATTCTATTGAAATTTAAACTCAATAAATTTTCAAAGTTTCAAAACCAAATATCAATTTTAATATTTTTTAGCTATGCAAATCAAATAGTTCAATTAGAAAATTATGTAGAGAACATTATATATTAAGGAATGATAGAATATGATATTGGAGTTTAAAAAATAAAATATTAAAATACTTAAGTAATACATAAATTATATCTAATTATACACTCGAAATTATACATTAGAGTTTCTTCTCTGGTATAAGGCAACTCTGAAAAAAATTCCATTAAAATAAAATATTCTGAAAACTTTTTGAAATACTTAATATTATTCACATATAAATTTCATTACAAAACTGTGAATAAAAGGTTTCAATATTTAGAAAAACCAAAATTACATCTAAATTTGCATACGAAAATACACTTTACGATTTCTCTTATATAAAATACAAATATAAAATATTTATTTCAAATAAAATAATTTAAAAAAAATTTTATGGTACGTGAATTAACTATATCAATTAAAAAATCAAGTGAAAAATATTTTATTTAAAAAAAATAAGAAATTAAGGTTATAAATCTACATTCCTAATCACATGGTGATAGTAGATAAAAATTCTATACGATGTTGTTGTTAATTGGTTTAGTAATTTTTATTTCTAATTATTCTAAAATTTGAAAAATATTAATTGTTATTTGTGATTATTAAAAATTATTTAAATCCAATATTATCCCTATATTAACGAATAGAAAAAGGATATGTTAACATTTTTTATTTCTTAAAATTCTTATAAACTAGAACATTAATAAAAATTTTGATAGTCATTGTAAATATCAACTAAAAATGAAAGGAAAGGAAATAAAGGAAACACATTCTTGGATCAAAGAACATATTAGAGAGCTCCACTTAAGCGCCATCTTCATGCGTGGTATATTCGGTCCTGCCTCAACGAAGGAGGCGAGCAACAAACCGGCCAAGAACCGTGATCGTCGATTAAAATTCAACTCAGATACGATTGAACATTTTTAATTGTATCTCAGGTACCCATGAATATTTTTTAAGTTCTCTTGGCTTAAATTAAAGACATGATTTTTGACTCTATGTCTTAAAATTTTCAGATTTTGGAAAAATTTTCCCTAGGTCAGGCTAAAAGTTGAAGTTAAGGTAGAGAATTTGAGAAAATCTTGAATTTTTTTTTAACTCCTCACGTGCTATATTATTTTTAGAAGGTCAATAAAATATTCGTCGAGCATCACTAGACGTTAAATTTCATAAGCTTTCCAACTGTTTTTTTTTTTAAATTTCCTATCTCCTTTTATCACCGAAATTATAAAATTATAAATTGTTCTTAAATAAATAAAATTGTTTATAACAAGGATCAGATAAGATCCGAGTTATGCACAATTCATTTTATGTGCCCCAGCTGCGGAAACTCGTTTTTCCGTTACAGCTGAGAGTAAAGCAATGTTGTATATTCCGTTACAGGGGAGTACAATGTAGAAATTGAACTGCGCATGCGCATTATAGTCTTACAGCGGAACGCAATCTATTTCTTATTCTTCTTCTTCTCATTTCTTCTTCGTACAGCGTTAGCACTGACTACTACTACAATAAGTACTAGATTAGATTCCAATGTACGCATAAAAACTCGTATCCGCACCACAGTCACATAAAATAGAATATGTGCCAATGCACACAATTCAGAACATTGCGAGACTCGCGACAATACTCGCAGGACTGATCGCGCTTCGGATTCGTCTCGGCTTTGTCTCGACTTCGTCTTGGCTTTGCCTCAGCTACGTCTCGGCTACGCCTTGGCTTCGATCTCCTGCGAGCATTGTCGCTCGTCACGCAATCACCCTCATTGTGTGCCTAGACACATTATATACTATTTTCTCTAAATTGCACAAGTTAGGCTCAAGCTCAGATCCTTGGACAATCTTTGTAAATAAAAATATTCTGTTCCTTAACAGAGTTAAAATTAAAGTTATAAACAATACAATCACAAGCACTTTGAATTTTGCCTTACTCAAATGATCGTAATTAATGGTGACCGTTCAACGTACCCAAAAAGCCATAATACTCTCGTGTGCTGTTTTTTCTATTTGTTTTAAACTTAAATCAAAACTTATTTTATTTTATACAATTTATAAAAATTATATAATTTCAAAGAAATTATCTGATTGTTAAATCATTAAGGTTAGCCTCAAGGTCAAATCCCTTTGTGATCTAACAAATCTATTTTATTTAAATTTTAAATTTACAAGTTAAAATAATATTTTTAGTTCATTTATTCCTTTACTGTTAATAACCAATGTATTAAATTTCAATTGACTTGTGTTTTCCGGCCGATGCACCAGAAAAAAGGAAGTATGTTACATCACAATTGAGTAAATACTCACTTTGATCAAAGGTTCCTCGTTTTAAGTTAGGATCGAATGATCCTCGCTTAGGCATGAGGATAAGTCAATAAAAGACACAACAATTATAAAAATAATACAAATTGAATTTATTAAAATAATTACTTGATTATAAAGTTCAATTGTTGAATTCATTGATACAATTAATATACGAATGTAGGCACAGGCTGGATGGTACATAAGTACTTGATTCGTGTAGTCTTCTTTAATTTGCAAATGGGGCAAGTTTTTACGTATTTTACAATATATTGCTCCATATTCTGCCAGATTCCTAATTTCTATGCCTTTTATAAAGTTTTCTGTTCTCCTAAATGATCTGAATAAGCTTCTTTTATAATTTTATTTCTTTCTTCCCTAGCTACCCAAGCAAAAATCATGACACTCTGCCGACTGTGACGATCGGTTAAATGTTGGTCCGATGTAGGAGATCGACTGTTCATTACCAACGTTGGTACAATGTTGGGAAACAATTGGCCTAACCTTATTCCCGACTGTGGAAAAAGTAATTTACCGACAGTGGATGTACAAGGTCTATCCAGTGTCTATTCAGCCCCGGTAGTCGACTGTAAATACCAGCGTTTGTACAATGTTGGATGTACAAGCCCAACCTTCTTCTGACTGAGAAAATTAATTTTCCGACAGTAAATGTACAAGGTCAACCCAGTGTCTAATCGACTCTGATAATTAACACTGTAAAATACCAGTGCTTGTACAAAGTTGATTCGACACTGGTACACTCTAAAAAAAGTCTATTGATAGTGAAGTTAGGTTCCTTCCAGAACGCATCAATTGAAATTAAGCAGATTTATTTTGTCTATCAACAGAATCGTTTTACTGTTATTGTAGTATCATTGATAACCGATTTGATATTGGCATTTGTCAAAGTTGGGCTTGTGTACATTTCTAATATTTATATTAGATAGGTTATATCATACAATTTGTTTTCTTTTATCCTCGAAATAATTTTTTTTTACGAGAAAGGATTTCATTTCAAGGCCAAAGGAAATACTTTGACAGTAAAAGTTTAGCATTTGAAACATTAATCGTTTAACTGCTAAAGGATTTCCTCTCATGCCAGTATATAACGAGTATTTTAGAAATGTTGACAGTCAGCGTTGAAAATATGTTGGTTACCAGTATTGATACAACGTTGGAAACTGGTGTTGTACCAACATAGTACATCGTTATCATTTCGACTGTCCGACGACAGTTAGATTCCGACAGTCGGAAGTGGGTATCCAACGTTGGCTCGACGTTGGTCCCATTGTTAATTTCTGCTTCGGATTTGTAAAGCAAATTTGAAAAGGATTTACAGGGTAGAGTAATGAAGTAAACTCGAGGATTTCTTGAATTGATTCCTTTTCAATTGGTGTGATGGTTGGGTCCCCAATTTATATTATATTATATTATATATATATGTATATATATATATATATATATATATATATATATATATATCATATTTATATTCTGATTACTCCGAGCTCGGTGCTCTCAGCTATACCAAGGCGCTCTAAACCCATTCACATATCTCATATCCCATATCAGAGTTATTCAATATTTCCATTGACCAGATTGAGATGGCGCACGCTCTAGGATGAGTCTCTCACTGTGCTTATTTTGGACTATGTCCTTAAATACAGGGGAATGAATCAAAAATTACTACAAACATGTGATTATTCCCAATTAGTGAGTTTGTATCTTTGAAGCAGAGTAATGCTGTGGAACACCAGGAGAATGCTCTCTTCGTTTTTATAAACTTTACCTCACCAATAGTAAAAGCTAACTATGACTTTGTCTATTGTCTACGTTCAACGTAAGTGGAAAGGATTAAATAATGCTTACAATTTCTAATTCTATTTCCTTCCAGCTGGGGCGAAGTTCTTTGGGTCATTGCTGAGCTTGGTAGCGGCTTCAGTAGAGAGTTTTATCCAAAACAGTTACTTACTTTATTTACGGATTTTACCGCAGTGCAAATCCGGAGTTCCTTCGTGGATTCTCGAGAGAACCCTCTCTTTCCTTTAATCCTGGTTCCGTAGATTCCAGGTGTTCTTCCTCGGGTATCAGTTTTTATTTGGCACCTCCAATTTTCGTAGGACTGAGTTTAAATTTTTTTTTAATGAAATATTGCCGAGTTACCTATTTGGTACTCAGTTATATTTATTTAAAATAGAAGATGGTGTCTTGGCAAGAGACTGAAGAGAACTGTTGAGCCGGCCTGTGATTACAATATATAGGCCTCAATCATACTGGCGAGGAGTATGCTGTGTCATTGCGTTACATGGTATAGGCCTTGATATTACAGAGAGAGAGTATAATATTGCGTTTGAAAAGGTAGAGTGTAATGTTGCGTTCGAAAAGAGAGCCCAAGCAGAAATTAACAATCGGACCAACGTCGATCCAACGTTGGATACCAACTTCCGACTGTCGGAATCTGACTGTTGGCGGACAGTCGAAATGATAACGATGTACTGCGTTGGTACAACACCAGTTTCCAACGTTGTATCAATGCTGGTAACCAACATATTTTCAACGCTGGCTGTCAACATTTCTAAAATACTGGTTATATACTTTTATTATTAAATTCATGTTTTGCGGTTAAAGACATTTTTTAAAGACTACACTGAGAAAAATGGATTGTAAACGGTAATGAAAAATATGTTACCGGGTATAATCTTGGACTATTAACTATGAGACAGCGATCTAGATTATTGAAACCATAATCTGTAGATGTTAAAAAAAAGATAGTATCGGATAATATCTTGGATTATAAACTAAAAAATACCAGATTTAACGCGTGCAAAAGAAAAGAAAGATTTAGGGGAGAGCTTTAGCACTCAGAAGAGGGGAGGTTTCAGTGGGAACACATACACAAATATTATTATCATACCTTATTTATGCTCACATATTTAAGTACACAATGCTACACTATTTATAGTCGCATACGCTTGAAATTAAATTTCAGAATCGCTTTTGGGTTCGAACCCTCTAACTCTACCTATATCTACATTAACTAAATGCATTCCTAACGCCTAAAGCCTCTCGGCTATTCTCGCTTGCCATATTCCGAAATAAATGTCGCTTATAAGCCACTACTGAGTTGGGCAGACCAGTGATCCAAGAACGTGGGAGCTGGCGGCCCCCACCATAGATCCCACCAGCTCATGGCTTCTTCCTCACTCGACTGCCATAGGTTGGTTGAATGAGCAAGACACAATGAGCTTGAGGCATCTATGGTGGGGGCCCCAGCTCTCACGTTCTGGGATCACTGGAGTAGACTTGGATTCGAGTCTACGAAGCTATTCGGATAACGTCGGAAGAACTCGGACGACATTCTGAAACGAATTATATGAAAAATCGAGAATGAATGTTTTGATTTTTGCTGCTCGTCGCAAGGTTTCTGGCAAGTTCATATTCATAATATGAATTTTTGAAATATGGTTTCTAGGTTATAATATTCTTTGTTCGACTTATTAAATTTATTTTTAGAAAACTTAGTAATCATAATATCATTTTTTAGTACTCTTTATTTTTCGAAAGGAGATTCATAATATTTGGTATTTAAAATACTAATTTTTCTTCTACACGTTTTAAAGACCGTTACGACTATATTGAATTTCGATGCCATAATATGAATAAATGTAATAAAACCTCGGGTTTCCTCATTTTAAAACACTATTGTACTAAACCTTCATTCAATCTTATCATTTACTCTAACGAAAAGTTTCTCAGTGTAGGTTCATTATCTTCAGATGTTACGAATTATTTTCTGAAGATTATAAGAATATAACATCTGGAGATTATGTTTAGTAATATCTTTATATATTAAATAAAGATTATAGATCATACGCTTTAACATATTTTATGATACCGAATACTATCCTTACTTATAACACAGGTTTTATGATCCGTTTTTCTTAGTGTAGACTCTAAAAACAGACTATTGACTCTCAAATGATTCCTTTCACTGTTAAAGGATTTTGTATTAAAAATTGGCATGAGAGGTAATCCTTTAGCAGTTGTACGATTATCGTTCCATATGCTAACCTTTTAGAGTCAAAGTATTTCCTTTGTTCTTGAAATGAAATCCTTCCTCGTACAGAATAAAAATAATTTTGAGGATAAAAGAAAACAAATTGTATGATGTAACCTATCTAAAATAAATATTTAAAATGTACACAAGCCCAACTTTGACAAATGCCAATATCAATTCGGTTATCAATGATACTACAATAACAGTAAAACGATTCTGTTGATAGACAAAATGAATCTGCTTAATTTCAATTGATGCATTCTGGAAGGAACCTAACTTCACTATCAATAGACTTTTTTTAGAGTGTACCAGTGTCGAATCAACTTTGTACAAGCACTGGTATTTTACAGTGTTAATTATCAGAGTCGATTAGACACTGGGTGGACCTTGTACATTTACTGTCGGAAAATTAATTTTCTCAGTCAGAAGAAGGTTGGGCTTGTTGTACATCCAACATTGTACAAACGCTGGTATTTACAGTCGACTACCGGGGCTGAATAGACACTGGATAGACCTTGTACATCCACTGTCGATAAATTACTTTTTCCACAGTCGGAATAAGGTCGGGCTAATTGTTTCTCAACATTGTAGCAACGTTGGTAATCAACAGTCGATCTCCTACATCGGACCAACATTTAACCGATCGTCACAGTCGGCAGAGTGTCATGATTTCTGCTTGGGAGAATATATTTTCCTTTTGCGTTACACCCTGTTGGAAAATTTAATTAAATTTTATAGAAACAAATTAAAAGATGATTTAATTTGATAGAATTCTTATCAAATCTAATCGTGTTTTTGTGAAATTAGAGTGGAGTGCCAACAACCGGTGCCAATGCCAACAACTGGTGTTCTTACCCTACAATGTAATGTAAATTTAAGATACATGTAAGGAATGCTTGTTACAGTTACGTATCTGAAGTTTAAGTTATATTTTTTAATAGTGCAAATAATATTATTGTGCAGGATATGTACAAGATTGAGGATTTAGATGATGAATTGAAAGAGCTGCGTACTTCATCCCAAGTATAGTGCCACGGTTTATATCCCTGTATACACCACCTTTGGTGTGCCAAATCACTCCTCCCGACTACCGAGGTCTGTTTTATAGGTTATAACGTATGAGTGTTGACTTATAATAACAAGTTAACCATTATTGAACAAATAAACTTGCGTGTTTCTGGAAGTAACATACCTGACCGGAAACAGAAATCAATTATTTGGATCACTCTCTCAATTATCTAAGTGTACAAAAACAAAATCCAATTTGACTTGCAACCTTTAACCTAATTAGCTCCAGGAAGATTGATATCGGAAAAATCCTGACTTTCACGATTTGATTACGAGCTTACGAAGCTTGCATCCGTTATCGTTATTATCGCTCGTGCGGTAAACTTCACGTTCGTGCGGGATTAACCAACTCGTCGCCCTTGCCACACAATAAACTATTATTTTGCAAGTGTGAAGTTGGATGCCCGGGCAAAGGGAGAACAACAATCACATGATATAAACAAGTCATTAAACAAGTATCTCAAAGATGGAAATACGCATATATGAAAATTATTACCTGTTTTTAGCTTTTAAAACGCCATATTTTATTACGGCAGGTGAAACTTGAAGTGAGCTACGAATCGGATTTTAAAGAAAGTTAAAAGTAATACGACATACGAATGAAACGTTATAGTACAATATTGTTTACTTTAAAAATGTACAGTTTCTGATAAAATGTATATTTTTCGTTATAATTTCAAAAACTTGAGCGCGATTATCATTATGAGAATGTGTTCCTTAATGCCGATAGTGCTTTCAGTAAATTGAATTTTCCTTTTCATTTGGAATAAAAAAAAATTTAGTACGTTTGAGAAAAGACAGTAGTGTAGTTCTATAGCATTTATAGGATTTCAACAACAACAAAGAATGGTATGTAAAATTGACATCTACCGTTTCTTTTTTAGCAGATTACTTCTGTTTCAATCATAACTTTGCACTCTTAATTTATATCGCATTAATGCAAATTATATTTAGATTTAAAGAATTTGAAATGTTTCTGAGGAAAAAGAGAAGCTTTTGACTGTGCTAAGATTCAAGCCCGAGAATTTCTATTCCAGCTTGAATGCTTTAATCATCTGAGCTACACAGGTGTTCAATATCCCTCATTTCACAGGGAGATCTCGTTGTATCGCTTTTCAGCATAGCCTTACGGATGTAATAATTTCAAATTCGATTGTTAAGTTCGAAATTTTCAGCACTTGAGATGCAGGTTTTTACCCGTAACCTAGCAACTCTTTAAACGGGCTAGCCCAACTAATTTCCTTTCATATTAAATAAACCCGAAAATAAAATTTTTACTTGAGGACTTTGTTGAGCGCCAGTCACTCCGGTTAGTGACAAAATTTATTTCAATAATAATGAGACTCGAAACTAACAACACTGAAAACAAGGCAGGGTCAAAACAAGGTCACAACAGTTTGGCGGGTAATAAATAAATGAACCAGAATTTGATTAAAGTACAATAAAACTTGGCAGAACACTATTTATTACTATTAAAAGTGAGACTCGATATAAATTAAAATTGGATATGAATAATAAATGCCAAAATATCAACCTCAAAACCGGTAAACAAAATGATACAAATCTCGGATCTTTCCAAGCCACGCGACAATATGGCGAATTCAACTTATTCTACCGCGTCGCCACCAGAGAGAACAATACTTTACTAATTTAGTTCAATAACTAGACCGTTACTTCGGCGAGAAAAGGTGAGGTTAATTAATAATCCAATAGACGAAGAGGCAACTCGTGCCTAGTATAATAATTGCCCTCGGCAAATAACTTTCCTCAACACGCGGTTCTATTATTTACAATGAACGGCGCGTGTAACACGATGACACCATTATAATCAGTGTTCATCTCCGTCAAACCTCACAAATTTAGTATCACCAAATGTCCAAGATACTAAATATCAAATATGTTTTATATCAAGCCCCAGGGTCTATGCGCCCTAGGGTACATTTTCCGGGTCACGTGGTGGCATCTGGTCGTCTGGTGCGTCGCTCTCGAACGATCGATGATGGTGATAATCGAAGCGTCGATCCATCGTGGCTCGAAACTCGACATGGCGGCCAGTGTTTACGTTGATTCGGTAGCCGGTAGTGTCACGTCTCCAACGCTGCTGTCCTCCGGTGCTGTTGTCTTCGTATTGCTCATGAAACAGACAGGACAGGAAGCGTGAGCACGTGTGGTGCGCGAAAGTGTGTTTCGAGTGCTCTCGGGTGACGACGAAGTGCGGCCTCTCGTCTCACGACTTTTTCCCCAGGGATATAACCCCACCTGTCACCGGTGAGTTTATTAAATTAAACATTTTTTTCTTGTGACGGGTAAAATTTACCACCTCACACACTCTCTACCTTATCCATGTGGAATGAGGGATGTTAGACACCTGTGTAGCTCAGTTGATTGGAACAATCGATCTGCAATCAAAGACCCGGGCCTGAATCCTGGCACAGTCGAAAGTGGTTCTTTTTTTACAGTAAGATTTCGAATTCTTTAAATTAAAATACAAAGTTGTATTTAGAAATTAATACATTGTTCAAAAATTACTTTTCTCTTTTATAATTAATTGAAATAATTAAAAATTGCTTGGAATCTTCAAAACTTTTTACAAATTTTTCTCAAATAGAAATATCTTTCAAATAATTGTATATTTCTTTTATATTTCATAAGTACCTCAAAATGCATTAATCTGTTAGAATCTTCCATATAATGTTACATTTTTGCAACATAATTTTTTTTTCAAAACGCGCACTAAAGAATGTGCGTCTTTGGCACGCAGCCTACGTTTTTGACATGGCTAGTATTCATGTACACAATTTCAAATTTCCCACCGAGCAAAGTACTATATTTATACATACATACTATTGAGACATGTTCGTAACCCACACGGAGAAAAAAATCTAACTATTATAGTAGGCTGAACTGTATCCTATTAAAGCACCGAACTTAATATGCGAAATTGGTTTGAGCTTCTACCAGTGCATTTTTAGCATGAAATGTCTTATACTATAAAAGAAACAAGCGCATGCCATTGTTGCTAGTGTCATATGCTGTCATAGCAAGGTTCTCGCCTGATTACGGGTGTAAGAGAACTCATACTGAAATAGGATGAATTTCTTACAACCGAGAGAACACGTGAGGTGCTATGTTCGAAAGTAGGCGTGGCCTAACATCTCAGTTGTAAGAGAACTCATACTGAAATAGGATGGGTTTCTTGCAATCATAGTAAGGCGAAGTTCGAACCATTTTCGCAAGGCACAACACTCTAAAAAAAAGTCTATCCATAGTGAAATTACGTTCTTTTCAGAATGCATCCATTGAAATTAAGCATATTCCTTTTGTCTACCAACAGAATCTTTTTCCTGTTACAAAACTCATCTGTGAGATGCAAAAAGAAAATATTTTTAGTAATGAACGATTTTTTTTGACTCTGAAAAGAAATCCTCTAATTATGTAAGAATTGCATTTCTAGTCTAGGAGACGAAGTGCGCCTGCGCATTAGTGAGTGTACATCGTCTGGTGCTAATCTGTTCACAGATATTTTGTCAGTACGGTGACAACTACGAAGAATATATTTATTTATGATCAAAATCAATTAACGAAATCAAATAATGGATTTCTACAAATTATTAGGAATCCCAGAGTGCGACGTAGAAATTTTAAAAGGTACGTTTACCAAAACAAACAATTTTGATCCGCATAACCTTATTTTTCATTGCTTCTGATGACAATTCAAAGATATTCCCAAGAATGTCAATAAAAGCATTGTAGGAACTGAAATCGTGATAACGGGGTGTGAAAAGGGAGAAGTGTCCTCGTTTTTTTGTCTCAGACTTTCGGTGTTTAGATTATTTTCAAAAGATTATTTAAACAATCGAATGCATTACAGGCCATTACATAACTCAAGATGTATTGCGTATCATGGACAAAGAGGATTTCCAAAAGCATGATATCAAGATTAGCATTGGGGCGAAAATAATTTTGGAGAAATATATCGTTGATTCGAAAAAAATAAACGAAGATCCGGACATACCAAATATTTTGACGGTCAATAATTATGTAAAACGTACCTTTAACGTTTACTCTGATTCTACACTGAGAAAAAAAAATTATCAAATCTATAGCATTTCTTATAAAAGCATGTTTATCATTGATTTAAATCAATAAGCTATACAATTTTTATAGCATGTTTATTGCTTTTTATAGAATATTTTTTTAAATCAATTATATACATGCTTTTGGCAGAAATTCTATAGATTCAATAGCATTTTTTTCTCAGTGTATTGAGTTTATTTGTTAATTATAGGTGTATAGGTAGAAATAAGTTCAATTATATCTAATCGTTAAGAAAACAATTGTAGAATTGTTGAATAGCCGAGATTTTATGAATAAAGTTTTTGTTTCATCTTTCAGGGTCTTTTATATTCTATTCCTTCCGAAATATTCTGATGAAATAATATTAAAGGTTAGAAAAAAAGACATAAGTAAATGAAAACATTCAATTCTATCCATAATTCTTTTTCTAAGAATAAATAGTATTCCAGATCCTCAAACAAAGTTTGGACAAATATCTATTTAATTGCAAGAAGAAATGTATACATTCAAGAAATTTTCAAACTGTAAAAATAAAGATCATGGAATATATACTTTATAAAACGAATAATGGTTTTGTATTAGAAAAAAATGTCGACATTTAAAGTTTATATGGAAATCCATTCTAATATCATAGATAAAATTGAATAAAAACATTTCTTAAATGAATTTTGAAAACACTTATTTAACATTACACGCAAAAAAATTTGTAGCTGGTACAAAGAAACATATTGCTGTTCAAGCTATATTATTAACTATCCTAACCATAAATGTGGCTACTATAACCTAAAATATCGTTGTGACAGCTAGGGTTGTAAAATTTCATGAAACTTTGATCTAATGTAAAGTTTCATGAAAAATTGGGGGTCTCATGAAATATTTCAAAGTTTCAAACAGAAAAGCGGGAAAATTCAAACTATATATAGTTTAAATAAATATTTCCAGGACATTTTATGATCTAACTGTCTAACCTGATCTGACTTCTGTGCGCCTGCGTAGATAGACGTTTCCCCCTCTTCTCCTAATGTTTCATGAAACAATGAAACTTTGACCATGAAATATTGAAATATTTCAAATGAAAGTTTCAATGTTTCAATGAAACGTTACATCGCTTACAACCCTAGTGACAGCTACACATTTTTTTCCGTAAAACAGTTTCGTATATGTATAATTTTTTATACAATTTATTCGATTTATGAAATATACAGTTGTTTTTTATTTGTAAAAAAATATTTTGATTCGAAATTATTAGTAAAATGTTTACTATAGAATTTATTGTGAAATTTAAAATGCAACAAAGTTTAAAAATAATTTTGTAACACTTTTTCAACATTATATATTTAATAGATTATGGACTTTCAATTTTACACGTATTGGAAAATTTGTAATGTAAGCAAAGTTATATCTTAAAATTTCTTTAAGCTGAAAATTAAATTATTGAAAATGATCGATTGAATATTGGGATTTGTCAAAGTTTGGCTTGTGTATATTTCTTATAGGTTATATCACAGAATTTGTTTTCTTTTAACATCGAAATTATACTTCCTTCACACGACAAAGGATTTTATTTTCAGACAAAAGGAAAAACTTTGGCAGAAAAATGATAGCACTTGAAACGAAAATACTTCAACTGTTAGAGGATTTCCTCTTATGCCAATTTTGAGTAGAAAATCCATTCATAGTGAACGGAATTGTTCGACAGTCAATATTCCGTTTTTAGAGTGAACTGCTCTAAAAGTATGAAACTTGCTACTTTTTTAGCATGAAGGGATCCCTGCTTAAAATGTATGATTTTTTCACCAGGATAGCAAGAACGAAACCTCACCCAGAAAAAACTTTTGTTGAATTAAAGAAACTTTCTTTGAATCAAAGAAATTCTAGTATTGATATACGGTCAAAGAAACATTTGTTTGATTTAAAGAAATTTTTTTGTTGATTTTTTTTATTTGATTCAAAGAGATATTTCTTTGCTTCAAACGAAAAGTTTCTTTAAATTAAAGAAATATTTTATCACTTCAAACAGAAAATTTCATTAAATTAAAGAGATATTTCTTTGCTTCAAACGAAACGTTTCTTTAAATTAAAGAAATATTTTATTACTTCAAACAGAAAATTTCCTTAAATTAAAAAGATATTTCTTTGCTTCAAACTAAAAATTTCTTTAAATTAAAGAAATATTTTATTACTTCAAACAGAAAATTTCCTTAAATTAGAGAGATATTTCTTTGCTTCAAACTAAAAATTTCTTTAAATTAAAGAAATATTACTTTGGATTGGACCTTTATATTTCTTTAAATGAAAGAACCGTGTTGGTTGAAACAAGCGAATAGGTTAGTTTAAAATGAATATACATTTTCTTTAAATCCAATAATAAATTATATAAAAATTGGGTTCCTCATGAACCAAATAATCTAATTGAATTAAAAAATATAGTAGAATGAAACACATGCACACATTTTTTTGCTTTGAATTATTTTATTGGAGCACGAAACATGAAACATAGCCATAGATTTTATAACGCCGAAGAAAATTGAATGGAATAAAGTTTTTTTTAGGAAAATACATGTACTTGGATAACAAAGCTTATCTAATGCAGAAAATTGAAAAAACGAAGGTTTTTGAATGGAACCTTAACTTCTGTATGCTAATAAGGCTTTTATATATTAGAATAACTTTTAATATAGTTATAAAAATTCATAAATATCTTGCTTATCAATATTTCTCTACGCATAATACAAGCATCTGTGTCTATTTTCTAATTTATCATCACAAATTCTTTTTATTATTCTACATACATCTTTATTTTGCTATCTTAAGCTTAAATAATCGTGGTTCTTGACAAATGTTTAGAACGTTTCATAAAAAATTAAGTAGAACACCGAACATATGTTTTTGATTACATTAAAAAATAAGAAATTTTTCTCTAAACAGATTTTTTATTCATATCTGAATTAAAAAAGTTATGTTCGAATTTCTTCAAACATAGAGAGCATTAACAGACGACAAAAATTATTGCTAAATAACAAACATTCTTAGGTTTAATTTTAGTGATATAATTTTAAATTAAAAACAATGAAAAACGTTAAAGCTGATTCACGAATGAAGTATGAATTTTCTCGAAATACTTCTTATCGGTGTTGCAAATCAGGTACTTTTAGGAACGCATGATCTCAAAAACTATGTGTATTCATATTTCAACAATCATCATACACGACGTAATTATTTCCGTCTCCGTAATTTTGAACACACGTTGGCATTTTGTTAAAAAGTTTATCGTAATATATTGACATTAAATTATTAGTAAGTCTAACTTCGAATGCGCAGACGTGGGCTGACCAACCAAAAGTTATTATTTTTTTGAATATAAAGACACACTTTTTTTCTGAATTAAGTAGAACTTCGACTATTGTACCAAAAATGGGGAGGTAATCTTCGTATCCGATGGTAATTACCATGGATGGTTTGTACTGAACATTTTTAATAGTAATCCAGGATACCGAATGAATTTCAGCATTTATATAAAAATCAATAGGTAACAAATGACGAATATCTGTTAATTTTTTATCAATAATTTCTTCAGCACGACCGTATTCTATTTTATCAAGAAGTGAATCTTGGCACATGAAATTATAGCACTGTTGGTACTGATGTTTTAAGGCGAGTGTGTATGGCAAATTAACACGAGAATTACATACGTGTGCTGTTACTTTTGATGGCTTATGTTTGCCTTCTGGTCTCATGCACCAGACGTTTCTAACTGGACCAATAAGATCAAAAATCATAGGATAATGTAAAAGAAAGTGATGCTTAGGTTTCAGAGTTTCTCCTAGCAACTTGACATACAATTCATGATGTTCGGAAATCAATGTTTTTAGAAGAATAATGCAATCTCTGTTTAAATATCTCAAGTTAAGGATTTCACCAATATTTCGGAGATATAAAAATAAATTCCAGTAATCATCATTCTCAGGGACTAAATCGCCAATTATAAGTCCCAGATATTTGACAAAACATAAAGTTTCCGAAGCAGAAAATCCTAATCTCCCTCGCATTAATTTTTCCTTTCTCAAATAAGGAACATCATTACCTTTATCTACAGGTCCATAATTAAACGCAATAATTCTGTCATTGATATCTTCTAAAGTAAAAAGTTTGCGCTGTATGAAATTCAATATGATTGCGCTTAAATCATATGGGCAGACACCCTCCCAAAAATCATGCATTGCATCGAGAAAACCATTTTCCATTACATGATATGATGGTAAATCGTTCCAGATGCATTTTTCAGTTAAACCGGTTTCAGAAGGGTTATTTTTTTTAAGTTCTTCATCGTAATCACTACTTTTTCGTAGCAATTTAGGATCTTCGATAGTTTGACAGCGCAATTTTTCTTTCGATATCGTACATATACGACAGATATGATTCGCTGAAAAACTTTCGACAAACCCACAAATTTGATGTAACCCCAAGTTATCGCCAGTAATTAAAATACACAAAAAATATACTCTGACATTGTTAATCATTAAACCGTTTATTTCTAAGTCCTTCAATTCTTTTAAAAGAGGTCTAAAAGCTGCTTTATTCCCAAATGTCTTTCTGGCACTGTCTTGAAAAAATAATGTTAAGAAAATGTGTTTTAATGCGGACTGGAATTGTGGGGGCAACGTAGGCAACATAAAATAAGTGGCTCCTATTTTATCCACCCCAGTATGGGAACCTAACACGTTGTTTGTTTCGAATTCATCAAAATATATTATGAGGGGAATTAAAATCTTGTCTGGAAATTTTTCTTTGATTTCACGCCATAATTTTCCATGAATAATGTTACACATATATTGAGAATCTATTTCGTTATATAGAAACTGCATATAATCTAATATTATCTGCAAAAACCCGGGTAGACCAAGAAAAACTTTCAGAACTTTTTTTACCGAAACAAATTGGCCTTCAACAAGAATACTCTCTTCTGTTTTGATTCCATTAATTAATTTATAAGTTTTAGCCTGACCAATGATGTATGATTTTGGCGCAATGAAACATCCTGTTTTTTTTTAAATTCTTTTCTTTTATGCTCTGAATCAAAATCTTGCAAACAGTTTTTTGTCATATCAAACATAGTTTGCAATTGAATCTTATCCTGTTCGGTAAAATTTCCTGTTTCACAGACGCTGAATACTTTGTCTTTTAAAATGTTAAAGATTCCACATTCAAAGAGTTCTTTCGTGAAATTAATGCAATTTTGTATTACATTACGCGGTAATCCGGTTTGATTATGCAATTTTGCCACAAAAAATCCTGCTGAATTTACTATTAACTTTTTTAATTGTGTTGGCGTACTTTCTAAATTTTTAGGGGATTCTGGATTTTCATTCAAGGAAGATAAGTTTGGTTTCGTTGATAATAAAGGAAAACATTCTGTTCGATTAGTTGAAGATGTACTAGCTGTTTCTTCTACAATACTGTGCGTTCTATCAAGATGTTTCTTAAAAGCCTGACTATTTTTAAATTTACTGATACAATGTTCCTGTTTGCAAGCGTAATTATTATGAGAAGCAGTAAAATGAGAACTTTTCAAATGTTGCAGTAATAAACTTGAAGTTAAGGATAAATGTGCACAAATGTAGCAAACAAACATTTTGAAGTTAACTATCATATTATATTACAATATAAAAAATTTGTTATCTCTCTATATTCAAATTCTAGTAGTAAAGAGGTTTCTGCCCATATGAATTAATAAATTCTTTTGCTTCTCGAATTTATCTGGTTTCAGGAAATGCTTTTTTCACGTCTGCACATTCAAATCTATAAGAATTATGTGTTCGTAAAAAAATAAACTTAGTTATTAAAATTTAAAAGCGGAAAATAGTAATCACATTTATCTATGCTTGATAGCAGCGAGAAGGGCAGCGACTGAAGGAATACTTTTATCCCACTTAGTTTTAATATTATAAACTGCTTTTTGCAAAAAGAGCCATACCTGCTCGCTTGCTTTCGGGTATTCCGCATGAAGTACATGGAAACTCTTAAAGCATAAGTCAACGGCAGCCAGAATACTTTCAAAACGATATCTCGTATCATCAACGTTGACATAAAATCCAGTGATTTCTGATAAGGATGGTCCTACGACAATAATAAAGGGTTGCAGTTGAATTATTTACGTACTTTCACATGCAGAATAAAAGACGCTTGTGAATCTTCAATACTGGGTTTCCACGCTGATTTCGTGTTTGTACCTGGTTTTTTTACTCTACATGTAGGTGGACATAGAGCTGGCAAAAGGATCAGCAACTTCAAATTTTTATCTCCTGTAGAGAGTTATTTTTTAATTTTTGCAAATTTTAATTGTTTAATAGAAATTAAAATTTATGTATGAAAATATTTATAATCACATAATTTACCTTCAGATATACCATGAGAAGCAATAGTTTCTAATAACTGCTTCGAATCAGTGTCTCTTATTTCTGTTTGCATTAATGCATAAAGTTTTTTTGATAACTCAGGCCACTGAACATAGAGAACCCCTTCTCTTCCTTGTTCGTATGTGAAGTCGATATCAATCTGCAGAGACATTTCTTTTATTTTTTATCAGTAAAGTAATATTTATTTCGTAAATTTTAAATAGATAAAGTTAATTCATACCAGTTCATGTCCGCTAGGTTGTTTTAAAACCGGGTACGCCTGAAAAATATCGTGTACAGATTCAAATTGACGCTTAAATTGTGGCAGCCGACACTCAGCACTCAGACGCCAGTGGTCAATTACGCTTCGCCATGGAGAATTGTTATTTTCTAACCATAAAATGTGCTTATTAGGTGGTCTGTCATCAGTTTCTAAACAGATAATCGAAGAGCATCTTATTATTTTACAAGCTAGTGTGCCAAAAAAATTTACTATTGTAACGTCTGGTAGATAACATTAAGTTTTCTCTAAAACACAACTTAATTTCATGAAAGTTCGGGAGAAAAAACTTGATCTTACTGGCTAAATTCTCCGGATCTTCATCATCACTATCCAGATTTCTCTTCTTACCGATAAGTCCCAGTTTTTTCTGTGCAGTTCGCCAGTTTCTATACTTATCGATGAATTTTCCCTTCGCCGTTGTCTGATCTTTACCATTAGTTTTAGGAAGAATTAGATAAGTTCGTGGATCTTCTTTTGTGAAGATGGTGCAAAACTTACGTGTCAACACTTCAAAGTGATGATTTTTTAATTCAGGTCTGATAAAATATATCAAAATTGTTCAATAATTAATCTATTTAAAAATTTTTTTGCTTCAGAAACTAATTTTATCAAGAAATTTTTGAAATATATGAAAAAATAATAAGGTAGAAATGAGTATTTTCAGATGTATAATACTAACACTACAATTTTTCCATTACTGGACGATATTGGAATTTCCACTAAGCTCCTAATAATGTGGTCCACTATAGTAGCTCGGGCACTCCCTGGTAAGACCTTGTTGCGGTAGTTTAACAAAATCCATTGACCAACGTTTGTTTTTTTAATAAGACCCTCTAAATCCTGTAAAAATTCATTTATATCAATAATTCATAAAAAAAATTTTTGATAGTTATTGGAAGCACACTAAAACGTCGCTTAAAGGGGCGTTGATGATAATGACTCGGGTACAGATGCGGTAAAGTACGAGCTGGAGAGGGAGTCACTTCAAGGACGGAAAAATAATGGTTAATTAAGGCTTTACGCATGACTGACTCAGCTTGCTTGTAAGGACACATGCCCGATTAGTCTCTATAAGTGACGTTTCAGTGTAAAAGAAAGAACACTCAAGTATTTCATAGATTAATTTGTCATTATATTTTCATTTTAATAATTTAAAAAAATCCTACTAGCACGTCCAGGTTTGATAAAATATTTGGACACTCAGTGGAATCTTTGTCTGTAACGATTAATTCTATTGCCTCTATAGCTTGTATAGAATCAGGACCATCCAATCGCGGCTGTTTGGAAATTTGAGTCGGTTCTTCGGGTTCATTCTAAAATTTTGTCAAAAAGTAGAGTGAATAATAATCTTATGAACAGATGAAAATAATATAACTTGTTTTATAAAATAAGAAGAAATTTTAAGTTTTTCAAAAACTAATAATGAGTTTGCAACAAATTACATTAAAAACACTACTTAAGAAGAGAAATTAATATCTTTTAATAACAGTACTAGAGTGAAATTTAAAAAAAATGTAATTTCAATTTTATTAGGAAAATAAAAAGATAAGAGATAATAACCATAAAAGAATTTGGTGTATCTGCCATTTCGATGGGAATCATATTAAGCTGCAATCCTTGATAAATACCTAATTTTTCTAAAAAAATTGTTCGCTTTTCTTGGCATGGGAATATTTTTTCAAGAATGGGATTCGTACTAAAACACTCGATTTTTAAGAAACTGGCATGGTCTATTTGTTGACCTAAGGAAAAAAGTTTATTTTAATATTTTTCTGTTTGAATAAGATTCATTCTTTTCTAATTTATAATTTCTCACGATAATTTTAGCTACAAAGTAAAAATGTGTTGGAATTGTGCTAAGAAATAATAAAAATTTACAAAGAAGTTAGGTTAGTTCGTGCAGTATAAAAGTATATATTTTACTTACGATAAAAAGCTGTGATAACATCCGCAAACCCCCACGATGCAAGGATGTCGCACACTTCTTTGTCACACATTTTAACTATTTGACACGATTTAAATCTCTCTTGATTAGCACACAGAAAAAAAAACAATCTCCATGTGGCCGCCCGGCTCCGCGTCTTCGTGAAAATTTGAGAGCACGTGATCACGAGAGGAATGCGTTTTCAAAAGGTGGCAACGTAAAATATTTAAACTGGTCTCTTCTGCGCAATCGCGCGGCGTATTAGTAATGTAAATTAAGAAAATCTTTCTTTGATTCAAAGAAATAATTTCTTTGTTTCAAATTACTGACTGTAAAGAAATTATTTCTTTCATTTTTCGTAGTTACTTTTTTGAATCAAAAGAATTTTGTTTTAAATCAAAAAAACCATTTAAACAAATAATTTCTTTAAATGAAAGCAGCTACGTGACGTCATTTATTAAAATCAAATAAAGTTTCTTTTAATATAAAAATATTTGTGTGTTGAATGAAAAAAACTTAGTCAAAGAAATGTTTTTTTTGATTTAATAAAAACTTTTTTCTGAGTGCTGCTACAAAAGCAGGACTAGTGTTCTTACTATTATAGTCAGATTTTTTCCTCCGTGCACCGTGTCGTAAATCGACACCCTCAATACCGCTCTATAGACACTTGAAACACTTCTTTAGGACGTATTTTGCAAAAAATATCCTGTGTGTTACGGAGATCAGACATTTTGGGACTCGACCGATGTATTCAGTCCTCGTCCCAAAACGCGTGCCTTAGCTCGTTTAGTTACACAATATACTAAGTATATAAAGAAATTTATGAGTATTTTTTATATTTTCATAACTGCTTGGTTTGTATAAAAAAAACTATGGTTTTTCGTAATTCAAATTAAGCCGGCAACATACTAAATTCATTGGAATTTCAAACTCTTGTTCTTGTAAACTACAAATACTTTTTAACCTTTAAAATCCCGAAAGCCACTTTAGTAGATTTAATCTGTTTCAGTCAATTTAATATAGTTTTCTGTTTTGAATTTCCTCTCATAATAAAACATTTGTATGTGTTTTTGTACCACAGTTATCATGTGTTTCATATACTAATATCGTTGTTTGTGAAATAAATTTATATAAAACAAATGATGCATTTTTTAAATTCCAACCACATAATTAATGATAAAAATTTGTCCAGGCAAGTTATTTACAAATTATTAACCCTAGCGAATCGTCTGAATGCTAGGTTTACGCTCCCTGTTGGAACTAAAAAGATAGAAATCTTATCGTTTTGAATCACTTTGAATCTTTATTATAGAAAAAGATAGAAATAATGTATCCAATTCTATTTCTGTTTCATTCTCAATTCACGTCTATCTTTTTTAATAACTACTTTCCTATCCATTCCAATCCTTTATCTATCATTCTCAATCTTTTTTTATCTCTTTTCAATATAACTTCAATTAAAAATTTCAAGGATTCGAATTTTATTTATGTAAATGGTGGTGGGAGTTAAGAAAAAAAAGGACGAAAGAAAGAAAAAGAAGGAAGGGGTTTTGGAAGGTTGCCTTCTTTTTTCTTTCCTCCTTTTTTGTTTTTCTCAAAGTTTTTTTGTACTTGTGATTTTGGTCCAAATTTGGTTGTTTTTTTTTGTTATTTTGAGGATTCGATTACTTTCGAATCCTTGAAATTTTTAATTGTGATTTTGTTTGGACGTTGAGAGGAATCCGGGTTCGTGGCATGCGAGTTCGAGTTCAGGTTTAAAATATAACTTCACGTCTATCTTTTCCAATACTTACTTTTCTATCCCATACAATCCTTCATCAATCCTCCTTAATCTTTTTCTATCTCTTAGTCAGACACAATACACGTCTATCTTTTCCAATCTCCCCTTTTCTATCTCATTCTATTTTATATCTACCAACGTCAATCTTTTTTATCTCTTTGTTAATCTTAATTCACGTCTATCTTCTTCAATCTCCCCTTTTCTATCTCATTCTATCCTTCATCTATCAACGTCAATCTTTTTCTATCTTCTTTCCAATCTCTCCCTATTACAAATCTTAAACTTTCTTTCTATCTTTCATTATCTCTCCTCACAAAAAAAAGAACAGTCTACTAGTAAGATAATAAAGTAATAGTCTTCCCCTATGTAAAATGGACACAATACTTTTTAGAACTGCACTCTTTATTTCGTGGTAAGAATAGATACTGAGGGATATAGAGAGAGATTGAAATTTGCACTATGGTGATATAAATGAGGGATAGAAAAAGATGTAAGTGGTCGATCACGAAAGATAGAGAAAAAGATAGGAAAAGATAGATACTACTTTAGTCGGCGGATAGACTAAGGTATAGGAAAATATAGATATTACCATGCATAAGGATAGAAAAAGATAGAGCTTTGGGGATTCAAAGTGATGGGTTAGAAGAAATAGAAATGTTCTATCTTTTCCAATCACCCAGTTCCTATCTTTTTCAATCTTTTTACTTCCAGCAGGACTACAGCGTAAACCTAGCGTAAAGTAGCAATATAACTCATAAAAGCGTCAAAATGAATATTTAACTTGTTTTATCCTTTATTCCACGTTAAAATTAAAGTTGAACCGTAATGGAGATATGCAATAATTTTATTTATTAACGCTAACAAATTTTCAAATACAGACATTATATTTTTGATAGTTTTAGCGTTAATAAATAAAATTATTGCATATTTCCATTACGGTTCAACGTTAATTTTAACGTGGAATAAAGGATAAAACAAGTCAAATATTTATTTTGTTGCTTTCATGAGTTACATTGCCACTTTACGTAGCGTAAACCTAGCGTTCAGCCGATTCGCTAGGGAACTTAGTGTTTTCTATAAACAATTATTCTTACAACATTTATTAGAAAAATGTTTACATATCATTGTTCTATTCGTTAATGTGGGAATAATCTTGGATATAAATAATTGTGCATGGCCATTTCGGTCTTGCCTCAACGAAGGAGGCGAGCAACAAACCGGCCGAGAACCGTGATCGTCGATTAAAATAACAAAAAATAGTTTGTGTTGCGCGGGTGCGACATATGACTATTTTATTAATGTGAGGCCTGCACTCAGCTTGGCGCAGACGATGTCTCTTCGAGATGGGTTGCCGGTGTCTTGTCTCCGGGTCGCTTGACTGGCCTTCGGCAATCCATCGCCTCGGCATCCTCTGCTTCTGCGCCTTGTACTGGCCTCACATTCATGCGGGAATCATTTACATCGCGCCTTGCAACACAATACACTATTCTAAACTGTAAATGGATGCACTCAGAAAAAAAATTTGATGGAATCAAATAAAATGATTTGTTTGAACGAATTTCTTTGATTTAAAGAAATGATTTGTTTTGATCAAACAAAATTTGTTTGAATCAAACAAAATATATTTGGACCGAATGAATATTTGTTTCAATAAAATTAATTTTCCTTCAAAATAAAGGAATTTATGCATTGATATATAGTCGAAGATATAATTTGTTTAATTTAAGGCCGAAATTTATTTGATTCGAACAAATATTTATTTGGTCCAAAGATATTTTATTTGATTCAAACAAATGTTTCATTAAAACAAAACATTTCTTTACATCTATGAAAGTATTTCAAACAAAAAAATTTTTTGATTCAATCAAATATTTTTTCTGAGTGGAAAGAAGCACAAGGGATATAAAGCGATTAAAGAGGTAGGCTTGAAAAATCGCGAATGAGTGCACAATAGTATATTACGTGCCTAGGCGCACAATGAAGGTTATTGCGTGACGAGCGACAATGCTCGCAGGAGATCGAAGCCGAGGCGCGATCAGTCCTGCGAGCATTGTCGCGAGTCTCGTAATTTCCCGAATTGTGTGCATTGTCACGTATTCTATTTTATGTGCAACCGGCGTGCAAACTCGTTTTTTCGCTACTGTTAACAGTAGCGCAGTGTAGTACATTGCGCTACGGAGAAATGAAATGTAAAAAGTGAACTGCGCATGCGCCCATAGCCATGAAACGAAGCACAATATTCTTATTCTTCTTCTTTGTACAGCGTTAGCATCTTACTGGCAAAGCCTTGTACATGTGAACTGCGCATGCGTCTACTAAAATCCATTACTACTACACAAGATCGATAAAATAAAATGGCCGGTACTAGTCGTGACATATCAAGTGTAATGACTAGCGCCGCAAACAACTACAATACTAGATTAGATTCGAGTGTACGCATAAAAACTCGTATACGCACCGGAGTCACATAAAATAGAATACGTGCCAATGCACACAATTCGGGAAATTACGAGACTCGCGACAATGCAGTGTTCGCAGAACGTGGACGTAAACGGCCCCCACCATAAATGCTTCGAGCTCATTGTGTCTTCCCCATTCAACCAACCTATGGCAGTGGAGCGAGGAAGAAGCCATGAGCTGGTAGGGTCCATGGTGGGGGCCGTTTACATCCACGTTCTACGAATACTGCGACAATGCTCGCAGGACTGATCGCGCCTCAGCTTCGTCTCGGCTTTGTCTCGACTACACCTCACCTACGCCTCGACTACGCCGTGGCTCCAAACTCCTGTGAGCATTGTCGCTCGTCACGCAATAAGCCTCATTGTGCGCCTAGGCACGTAATATACTATTATGTGACTTCGGTGCGTATACGAATTTTTATGCGTACACTCGAATCTAATGTAGTATTGTATTTGTTTGCGGCGCTAGTCATTACACTTGATATGTCACGACTAGTTCCGGTCATTTTGATTTTATCGATCTTGTGTAGTAGCAATGGATTTTAATAGACGCATGTGCAGTTCAAATGTGCAAGGCTTTGCCAGTGAGTTGGTAACGCTGTACGAAGAAGAATAAGATTGTGCTCCGTTGCATGGCTATAGGCGCATGCGCAGTTCAATTTTTACATTTCATTCCTCTGTATCGCAATATACTACATTTTGCTACTGTTAACTGTAGCGAAAAAACGAGTTTACGCGCCGGCGGCACATAAAATTTATTTCTTGAGGAATAGGAAGAAAAAAAGTGCTCTACCAGGGCTTGGAAATTCCAAGCAGATGTAGTCTGATGGAACTATGTGGGTTAGCTCAAGTATTCACAGGTGCGAAATCTTAACTCGTCACTCAAGGCTAGCAACTTAGATGAAATGTGTATGGTGTAGTGCAAACATGACGGTGCTAATGAGATTCGACGCATGATATAGGTACAAGAATTACTCCACAAATATCATTTTGTTGAACTAAAAATCTAATTCTGATTACTAAATTCGGATATGAACTTGTAAAAATTATTAATTAAAAGTGTCTAGTTCATTTAATTATGAATACCAGTTCATTTAAAAAAATATATTTTTTATTGCCAGCTTTCTAAATCTGAATCAAATAGAATTTTTAATAATTTCAATCAGTTTCTGACTTCTTGCTTTTCAATCAGTCGAAATTGATTAATTTTCACTTTGAAATTACTTATTTTAAAGCAAGGAGTCAAGTCAGTCACAGATTGAAGTTATGAAGAATTCTAATGTTTAATATTATTGTAATAATCTGTGACGTACAGTTTGAAACTTTACTCTACATTTTTGAAGTTTACTGAACTGTGATGCATTCTTCAACATTTGGTACGTTACAAATTATTAAAAAAATATTATATAATCTCCAACTTTGCTAAAAAACTGAGTAAAGTTTCTCGAACTATTTTTCTTTGTGTGATAATCAATTAATGATTGTGAAACAAGAAGTCAGTCCCTGATAGATATTATTAAAAAATCTAACTAATTCAGATTTAGAGAGCATGATTCTGTTTTAACTATAACTATAACTTAACTATTTTAAACATACATACATTTTTTAAATTGGTTTAAATGATATTCAAATAGCTCAAAAATATTATCTAATACCTATAATAAATGTGAAAATTTAAAAAAATTTCAATTCTTTTTTAAATTTAAACATTTTTCAAACCTCTTAATAGGTTTTTCCGAAACCATATAAAAATAATAACAGTCAAGGGCTTGTAAAACCTAGAAATAATACTATAGTGAAAAAATCTTTGTCCGGTATACTTATCGGCTTGATATCAAGCATATTTTCTGGTTGATTCCCTCGACTTACGTGACGGGAAAATGTCTGAGCTGACATCGAGGAAAATAGAGAAAACGGAAGATTGCTTGCCAGTTGCATTATAAAAGGGTTTGGTAAAGAACAAGATGGCAGCACCTCCCGGTCATGGAACGTGGAACGCGGAACGTGGAGCTGAACCGTGAAGAGAGACGCCATTCTGCCTTGTGTGTTCGTCAAGTAAGGTATTCGTTTCGACAAGTGGTAAGAATAAAAGGCCAATTTTGGATTTACTGATTCCTTAGGAAAGAGAAAATAAGTTGTCGTGGCCATAATAGTCAGAGCCAAAAAAAAGGGCGACGAAGGTCTCTCTCTCAGACTTCTAGAGAAAAGGTGAAGTGAAAAATTAATCCGGTGTGCGTGTGATTTGAATGGAGTGGATGGATGAGTGAGTGTGTGGGGTAAAAGGTAAACTTGTAATAAAAGGGGGGGGGGGAGATTTAAGTGAATAAAGTACAGTTGTGTTGTTGAAATGGTAAACATGGTGAGTTTTATTCAAGCTAAAATGGGCTTTCTTTTCTCTTAATCTTGTTTAGCAAAACCTCCCGGTGGTGATTTCGTCATCACCCCTTTTGGGTGTTTGGCGCCCTTTTATTTATGTTTAAAAACAATTATTCATATCGTACCATCGATGGAATGGTGAAAAATTTACGTGGTCGTCAATTTGTGGCGTCGCTTGGTCGCCATTACCCTAAGTGGCGGTAAGGCGCGTCATAATATGTTTTATCAGAAACTGCGTCAGACAAAATTTGTAGATCTTTTTGAAACCAACAACTTTGTATTCTTACGTTTTTTTCTTATTTTACATATTATTGTTAAAAAATTGAATTTTGGATTTTCAATAGATTTTTTTTTAATTAAAAAGAAAAATATGCATCTTATGAAAAAATGTTACAATTCAAATTTGTAGGTCTTTATGTAGAAAATAATATTGTATCATAACGTTTTTTCGTATCTCGTATAATTTAACTGGAAAATGGAATTTTGATATTGACTTTTTTCGAATTTGAATATGCTGTACCATTTCTAATTTTGATTTAATCCAAAATTGTTACCAGAATAATTTGTAGAGATTTATGAGCACTATCAAAAACCAGTATTGAAATTTTTGATTTTTTCAAAAAGTTATTTTCAAAAACACAAAAGTAGTGCTCAGTCCCTCAATTTTGATTGGATGTGGCTGGTTAACGAACTTGTCCTTACTTTTTCGGCTCCGATAAAGTGTGCCAAAGCTCAATTCAATCTGATAATTCTATCGAGAGTTATGCCGCACACGACCTACTACAGGCAGACAGACAGACACTTTCGTAAAACCCGTTTTTTCTGACTCAGGGGGTCTCAAAACGTAAAGATTTGATGAAAATTTCGAAAGTCATTTTTCACATAAAACCAATACCTTCTCACCCATGATGAGAGTGTAAAAATCAATTTGGTCATGATAGACAAGTCATTTTTTATTATCTTTGTAATGAGTCTGACTCTTTGCAGATATTCAAGCTGAACATAAAATTAATGTATTTTTGATCATGTCTTCTCCGCGTGTATAGAAACTTTTTACACTCCATCAAAATATATAAAAAACGTTATGCTGAATTATGTATTTATGCTATTTTATGTGTTTCGATTGCCGGTCGAGTGATCAAAGACCTGGGCTCGAATCCCAACGCAGTCGAAGGCGTCTTTTTTCGACAGAAAGATTTTCAGAAAATTATTTATATTTCAAATAGATATATTACTTAAAAATGTAATTTATTCTTGTAAATCATACAACCACCCTATTCCTGGAATTAAAAAAGGAAAATCTATTCTTCGAAAATTAATTGAACCTTTCTTGTTTATGAAAGTAAATAAAAGAATATTTTTTTCTTCTGTACCATGGACATTTTAATTAATAGTAATTTATGTCGATTTTGACGGAAAATACATACAATTACAATCGTAGTATAGTTTAAAAATATTTTTAAAAGATGTGTGCAACTGTACATATTAATATAAATCATGATTACATTTATCAATGTTATAATTGAGATCCATTCCATATCATGATGGTTTTCAACAGTTGCTGAAGTGCCCTTATTTTTTCAACTTATTGAAATTTTTCACATAATAGCACGAAAGGAACATGACAGGATGACTGTAAATCGTACAAAACATGAAAGCCATGGAATTTCTACAAGAGAAACTTTTGTTTAAAAATTTGTTACTTTTATTAATAAGTTAAAAGATTCGAATCCAGGATTTTGAAAATTAAAGCTCAGAGAAAGTAAGAAATTAATTTAAAAAATTAATGACAAATATGTACACTGAGAAAAACGGATCATAAAACCTGGATGTTAAAAGTAAGGATAGTATTCGGTAACATAAAATATGTTAAAGCGTATGATCTATAATCTTTATTTAATATATAAAGATATTACTAAACATAATCTCCAGACGTTATATTCTTATAATCTTCACAAAATAATTCGTAACATCTGAAGATAATAAAACTACACTGAGAAACTTTTCGTTACAGTAAATGATAAGATTGAATGAGGGTTTAGTACAATAGTGTTTTAAAATGAGGAAACCCGAGGTTTTATTACATTTATTCATATTATGGCATCGAAATTCAATATAGTCATAACAGTCTTTAAAACGTGTAGAAGAAAAATTAGTATTTTAAATACCAAATATTATGAATCTCCATTCGAAAAATAAAGAGTACTAAAAAATGATATTATGATTACTAAGTTTTCTAAAAATAAATTTAATAAGTCGAACAATGAATATTATAACCTAGAAACCATATTTGAGAAATTCATATTATGAATATGAACTTGCCAGAAACCTTGCGACGAGCAGCAAAAATCAAAACATTCATTCTCGGTTTTTCGTATAATTCGTTTCAGAATGTCGTCCGAGTGCTTCCGACGTTATCTGAATAGCTTCGTAGACTCGAATCCAAATCTGCCCAACTCAGTAGTGGCTTATAAGCGACATTTATTTCGGAATATGGCAAGCGAGAATAGCCGAGAGGCTTTAGGCGTTAGGAATGCATTTAGTTAATGTAGATATAGGTAGGGTTAGAGGGTTCGAACCCAAAAGCTAATTTTGAAATTTAATTTCAAGCGTATGCGATTATAAATAGTGTAGCATTATGTACTTAAATATGTGAACATAAATAAGGTATGATAATAATATTTGTGTATGTGTTCCCACTGAAACCTCCCCTCTTCTGAGGGCCAAAGCTCTCCCCTCTATCTTTCTTTTGTTTTGTACGCGTTAAATCTGGTATGTTTCAGTTTATAATCCAAGATATTATCCGATACTATCTTTTTTTTAACATCTACAGATTATGGTTTTAATAATCTCGATCGCTGTCCCATAGTTAAATAGTCCAAGATTATACCCGGTAACATATTTTTCATTACCGTTTACAATCCATTTTTCTCAGTGTAAACACGTTGCCAAAATACTTCAAAAAGAGCTGGGGAGATACAGAATGTGATTAGTTTTCGTGCTGTTGGGGGAAAAGTTTTACAAGTTAATATTACAAAAATGCCACCACTTAAGCGACTAAATATTCATATAAACGCATCAAAATAATTACATTTCATTCTCTAATATATACAATTCTTATTTCCACTGTACTTACTTGCATATTTACAATTATATTTTATTTATGTTGTATAAAATCAAATTAACATCCATTATTTTTACTGGCTTATCCACTTGCGGCCAAGGACATGCTTTTTCTCGCAGATATATTTCCACCTTTAAAGTATCTCTAATTGTTACCTTCCGTTTCGTAATACCGTTTTCAACATTTAGAAAAGCTACATAAGAATGCTCGTCTACTATCAACTTGAACCATTCACGATCTGGGGATAAATGTACCAAATTTAGCTTTTTCTTCAGATCATTGAAATTAAATTCTATTGTCGCAGCCATTTCTTCTGAAAATGATCAAATATTTAATTTCAGTATAATTCATCCATTAGAATTCACTTGACAATGACAGTTATTCATTATTCTTAATTTCATTTGTGCAATATTATGTAAAGATACGAGATAGACGTATTTTATAATACATATTAAAATAACAATAATGATTTGTATGTCTAATATGCCTCTAAAATTAACATTTTTATCATAAAACAAAGTAACTTGAATTATATGGTGACAAATAAGTATGACTTACTAGTTTTAAATCTTGCACACATACACCTGACAGAACTGATCTCAAATTTACATTTCGTTATAACACTTTTTATATTCCAATATTTTTCACATGGTTCAACAAATTATTTAATTGACTTAGGGATTGTTTATTTTTATTTCAGGTTATATTTACCCCGTCCATCGTCCATGATGGCGGTCATTTTCTGCCACTGCAACACAAGCGCCGCGAACGGGAAGTTCTACAATTTCAATTCATTATGAACTTCCGAGATAAAAGTGCTCGTTTTTCGTGAAGTACATGCATTACAGTTTGGTCTCCTTATGTCTAATCTCCATGACTACTACACAAGATCGATAAAATCAAAATGACCGGGACTGGTCATGACATATCAAGTGTAATCACTAGCGCCGCAAACAACTACAATACTAGATTAGATTCGAGTGTACGCATAAAAACTCGTATACAGTTAACAGTAGCGCAATGTAGTATATTGCGCTACAGAGGAATGGAATGTAAAAATTGAACTGCGCATGCACCTATAGCCATGCCACGGAGCACAATCTTCTTCTTATTCTTCTTCTTCTTCGTACAGCGTTAGCACCTTACTGGCAAAGCCTTGTACATTTGAAATGCGCATGCGTCTATTAAAATCCATTACTACTACCATGGAGAATAGACATAAGGAGACCAAAGTAATGTACATCAACTTCACGAAAAACGAGTACGTTTTTTCGGGAAGTATTTGCCCGAACTTCCCGTGCGTGGCGCTAGTATGAACAAATGATCCATGCCGTCCATGTTGGCCGCTGTCGCGAAAATAGAATAATTAACCTATAATGAATAATAAGTAAATAATATATATTAAATTATTGGGCAAAGTATTTATTATAAACTTTAAAAATTATATTACGCCGTCCAATCTCCTCGCGTTAGCAGCGCAGTGTACCGGTGTACCGTATATTTATTTTAGTGCAATATCGAAATGGTAAGTACTTCTATTTATCTTTCGTTAATTTTGAATGATATATAATTATAATGTATGTAATACTTTTTTCAGATTAGTACAAAGAAAACGAATGTGCATCGGAGATGCGCAATATGTAGTTTCAAACGGTACAAAGGCAATAAAGAAAGTGTTCTCTGCCGAAATTTTTTTAATGTACCACAGGTAGGGAAAGAATTATATATAATAGTGTTAGACGTATAAAATTTAAAGACATTATACCTATATAAAAAAGGGAACCATCTCTTGTTGAGTATATTTTACGGGAGAAAAATATATAACAATCCTTATGGTCTTTGAACAAATTTCTTTCCGATGATATACTATTCGATTTTACTCATCAGAGAAGTAAATGAAATAAATAAATTATGTTTGGGAATGGACTTGGGAAATTAAAGAATTTACAATGAATGCCCATTTTTTAAATCTCGTAAAATTGTGTGGGAAAGTTTTTACTTGAGAATTTTTAATAAAAAAGTATTATTATTGCAGGATGAAAGGGTCAGAAATGTATGGGAAGATGCCATTTCGTAATCCTTGAACAAATTAGATTGTATATGCGAAGCACATTTTTGCGAAGAAGATATTGACTCGCATTTTGGAACTAAAATGCCAGATGGGACAATTAATCGTATAAAAAAAAGGGAGAATAAGACTGAAACCAAATGTTATTCCTAGAAAGGTTATATATTTTTACTTATATAGAAACATTGTAGCCAATAGCATTTACACTTTGAAATTTATTGCAGATTGGAACGTGTGAAAAGAGAATGCCTGATTGTGGGGATGAAGCCAATGTGGTGCTTGCACCATGTATATTGAACGCTGCGAATGTTGGAAACCTCGATCATGAGAATCGCACGACACTTGCAGATTCAGTAACGGAAAGCGATTATCACTTTTCTTTTTTTTCAAAGGTAATGTATAATGCAAACTTTCCACCCATAGTTATTAGGCCTCTTTTAATCATTATCAATATCAACATAAAAAATGAACTATTAATTTCTTTTAGTATGTTAACTTTAACCTGGAAAGATCTTATACCGCTTCAGATGTTGCGGGGCTCAATCTTGAAGATTCCACAATGCTTCCAACAGAGGATTACAGCATGCACGAGATTTTACATTCGGAAGTATGGCGCCACTTATTTAAATTTTTAATTACATAAATATAAAGGCTCTTTTAATTATCACCATTCGATGTAAAATATGAAATATTGATTGATTTCAGAATCCAATCATCGTTTCGGAAAACTCTTTCCACGCTTCTGATGTTCAAGATCTCCGTGTCGAAAATTTCACAGCGTTTCTAGTAGAGGATAATGATATGCATGAGACTTTTTCTTCGGAGGTATGGAGCCATACATTTCAATTTTATATAACATAAATATAGGCCACTTTTAAGGTAGTACGATCACAAAAATTAGACCTCAGGCAAAAATAGATAATTTTGCTTTCAAGAATAGCAATATTATTATTGAAGGGCTAATTTGAAAGAGAAAAGATTATTTTTTATGAAAAAATTTGAAACACAAAAAAATAATGTTATTAATAAATTTTATTTTCTTATCGCTTCGAGCCAAATTTTTAAAAATGATGCTATTCTAATAAATCACGGTTCATTTTTTTAGAAAAAAGATTCTCTACTACTTGACCGTTTCTTATTTTTTAAATTGAATTACTTATTATCAAATACAGCAATTTGTTTATAAAAATTTTGTTTTGAAAAATTATTTGTTTATAATTTCAGCCATTAAATAATTCATTTTCAAAAATCTGAAACGGTCAAGTTGTAGAGAATCTTTTTCTTAAAAAAGTGAACCGTGAATTATTAGAATCGCATCATTTTTAAAAATTTGGTTCCAAGCGATAAGAAAATAAGTTTGGGCAAAAATAAAATTTATGAATAACAATATTTTTTGTGTTTCAAATTTTTTTCATGAAAAATAATCTTTTCTCTTTCAAATTAGCCCTTCAATAATAATATTGCTATTCTTGAAAGCAAAATTATTTATTTTTGCCTGAGGTCTAAACTGTAAATATTTATTTTTTGCACCGTATTAATGTTATTACTTTTTCCAATTTCTAAAAGAAAAATTTTCTCCTGCTCTGATTGAAGAGTGAAAAGACGCTAAGTAAATATAAATTAAGAAGTTTGAATAATGAAATAAAATTATTTTCACAAAAAGCTACTGTCTTTATTCATTTTTACCTTCATTTTCATAAACTTTTCTGTTGTGTTATACAATTTAATTCTCATTGAGTGCGCCGCATATGATACACTCAAAACTAGTTTATGTAAACCTGTATATATTGCAATTAAACCTACTACATAAAAATTTGTATCTAATATGTATAAACAACATGATTCGTTGATGTAAAAACATTTTAAAATACATGGAAAAAATTGTATAAGTACACTCATTAATAAAATTCATAATTACAGACCACAATGTTATAACTGTGATCTTATGCTATAAAGAACTTTTATATCAATTCTATAAATATATATCTTAAGAAAACTCTAATTATGCAGCGCAATGTTACAATTGTCCTATATGAAATTTTAATGCATAAGCCTAGTAATTTTACATAAAACGTGGTAAAATTAAAATGATTTACATTGTGAATATCCCATTAAAAAAAATATCACGGAAAAAGAATATAAAATATTTGTATGAATCATACAAAACTTCACATAAAAAATAAAATGTAAAGAAAAATATATGTATGCAATATTTCATACTTTCAACTGCATATATACTTATTAAAATATTAGGCGTGATATTGGTTATTATGCCATTATTCACCAAATAAGAAATTCGATTTTAGTCATGCCATTTTCATTTCATGAAATAAGTTTATAAAAGCATTCTAGTTTTATTCCTAAATTTGATTCTCAATTCCACCTCGTGAGTATTACAGAAATATATGTAACACTAGCACAGGCATTACACTTGTCCGATTAATCTGACAGAAAATTCTGTAACGCTAGCCGATGCCTCCGTAAAAATACTATAATTCAATGAGTAATTCAAAAATGGAATGACCCTTCATATTTACAATTCGTAGTACACATCCAAACTGTTTCTAGAACTAACATGAAAATCTATTTACATGGAATAAAACCTGATTAACATCATTAACACTTTTCAGTCTCTCCACTTGAATGTAAGGACAAAATTTCTCTTTCAGATATATTTCCACGTCCAAATTCCCTCTAATTATTATTTTCCGTTTGGTGATACCATCTTCCATTAGTTCTGCAAATAATAAAGTAAAATAATTATAAAGAAGAAAACAAATTCTAATTTAAGTAAGTGCAGTAAATTAGAAATTATATGAACATTAACATACTTCTTCACTGTTCCCTTTATGTCAGTAAAATATTGCAAAAATATCAAATATTCGTAATTCATAATCATAATGTTGCTATTTATAATTTAATTTACGATTTCTTTATCTTTCTTGTGCCTTAAAAAATGGAAATTTGCTAGGTTGTTCAAAAAGTTTTGAAAGCGACATCAATCATACAAAAATGGTGAAAGTGTTAAAGGAAGCTGCTCCTTCATTTCCAACTGTGCATCGATGGGTTTTAGAGTTTAGACGTGGTCGAAAAGGCGTTGAAGACGATCCACGCTCAGGACGTCCAAATAGTGCATCAACACCAGCATTCATAGCAAAAGTACAGGATATGGTTTTGGAAGATCGTCGATTGACCGAGAGAGATTTAGCAGAGGCCCTAGACATCTCATTAGGCAGTGTGAGTCATATTTTACGTGAAGTTTTGGGTTTCAGAAAGCTCTGTGCACAATGGGTGCCGCATTCGCTCACAATGGAACAAAAACACGTTCTAATGCGACTTTCTGAGCAACATTTGGAGTGTTTTCGAAAGGATAAGAGGGATTTTTTACGTCGATTCATCACTATGGATGAGACTTGGGTCTTCCATCATGATCCCGAATCAAAACAAGAGGCTAAGGAGTGGTGTGAAACAGGCACTTCGGCACCGAAGCGAGTTCGTGTCCAGAAATCGGCGAAGAAGGTGTTAGCATCAGTTTTATGGGATGCAAAAGGGATTTTGTTGGTGGATTATCTCCAAACTGGCAAAACAATAAATTCTGAATATTATTGTAACCTTTTGAATCAATTGGATGCAAAAATTCGTGACAAAAGACCCGGTTTGCAGAAGAAAAAAATCCTTTTTCATCAAGACAATGCACCCGCTCACACAGCTCAAAAAACTATCACTAAAATAACCGAATTAAAGTACGAATTGTTGCAGCATCCACCTTATTCGCCTGATTTAGCTCCCTCTCACTTCTGGCTGTTCCCACACCTCAAGAAATTCCTTCGTGGGAAGCATTTTTCATCAAACGTAGAGGTTATAGCCGTCGTAGAGGAGTATTTTGCAGGCCTTGCAGAAAGTCACTTCCATGATGGGATAAACAAGTTGGAAGACCGTTGGACCAAATGTATTGATCTTATGGGAGATTATACTGAGGAATAAAAGTGATTTCATCAACAAAAAAAAACGTATTTTCATTTCCGCTTTCAAAACTTTTTGAACAACCTAGTATCATAAAAAGACAAGTTCAATCATATAACTAGATGTATATCTGGAAATTATTTTATTGTATATTTTCCTTACTTACCTGTCTTAAGTTTCGTACGACTTCCAAAAAGTTTATTGCAGAAAATATTGACATTAAATTTATTATTTAATACGTGGATAAATAATTTTATAAATAATATTTAATATTTGTCCGTTTTAGGTTATATTATTGTATTATCATTGTAGCGGACATGTTGGACCATTTGTTCATACCAGCGCCATGCACGGGAAGTTCGGCCGAATACTTCCTGAAAAAAAGTGCTCATTTTCAGTTACATTACTTTGGTCTCCTTATGTCTATTCTCCATGACTACTACACAAGATCGATAAAATCAAAATGGCCGGGACTAGTCGTGACATATCAAGTGTAATGACTAGCACCGCAAACAACTACAATACTAGATTAAATTCGAGTGTACGCATAAAAATTCGTATACGCACCGAAGTCACATAAAATAAAATACGTGCCAATGCACACAATTCGGGAAATTACGAAACTCGCGACAATGCTCGCAGGACTGATCGCGCCTCGGCTTTGTCTCGGCTACGCCTAGGCTTCGATCTCCTGCGAGCATTGTCGCTCGTCACGCAATAACCTTCATTGTGCGCCTAGGCACGTAATATACTATTAAACTAAGTAGAAGAACATTGATTTGATAAGACAGAAAATTTAAGTTTGCAAAGCTTTTTTTGATTTCGAAGAAGATTTTTATGCTATGCTTGAATTATGTGCACAATAAGAGTTAAAAATAATAATTATTCATCAGGGGATTTAAAACAATAAGTTAAACAATGTATTTAAGAAAATTATGTTTGTATAATGCAAAATTAAACATAAAATTTTGACCCCGGAAGTAGAAATTTACGGTTGATGCAAATCCCTAAAATTAATTTTATCCTGAAAACGTTAGGGAGAATAAATGACGTAGGAATATGAAACATCAAGACACAAATAAATAATCCATAATTATCTGAATCGTTAAATTCTTCATTCTAGTTTTACCATCCTAACTTCCTGAATCAAAAGTTATGTGAGTTTTTGAATAAATATTTATTTTATCAAAAATAAGTTTGCGAAACAGAAAACATTATTTTGACTTCAAAAAATTTTAAACTTACGAAGAGTAATATACTTTTAATAATGTTTATTGTTAAACAATTTTATCATACTATCAGTTTTAAAAAATATTTTTTAAATGATTGAATTCTCATGAATCATGGCATATTTGTTCCGTGAAAATATTCTTTACTATTTCCAATTTTAAAAGTAAAGTTCCAGTGATAGAACAAATTTTAAAAATCTTTTAAAAAGAAACATTTTTTTAAAAATAACTATTATTTGAAGATATCATCTTTTTTCCTCAAAATTGGAAACAGTACAGTTGCAGAGAATATTTTACGTTAAAACAATAATCAATGATTTATGAAAATCCAATAACTTCGAAAAAATTTGTAAGAAGACATAAACGGAGAAAAATATTCGTCAAAAAATACCAGTCTATTTGCTAAAACTTGACCGTTGTGAACAATATATTTGAATACACAAAGTCTAATTTCAAAATAGATGAATATCTTTTTGGATATTTAATTATTTAATTATACTGAAAAACCGAAAAGGAAATTAAATAAAACTCTAATGTTTGCGTAGAAGATCCCTCTGAGATACTTAATTTTAAAGTGTCAAAGAGGAGGGAGTTATAACATGTAGATCTATAATTTAAGTCAGCTTGTGAATCTCAAGAGAATGTTGAGTGGCAACAGCCTTTACAGAGTTCGCTTTTTACTCTTGTTGAAAAAGCAATTGTACTCATATCACGAAAATGATAATAATAAATAATCATCAATAATTCTAGGAGCAATCGATACTTATTGCTATCCTCTATGGAATAAAAGAATGTTATATTTTTTAAACGTCATATTTCTTTTAAAAACTTATTTTTTATTTCATTTTATTTTTCGAAATTTAACCCTTTAACACCCAGATGTGCAGAATTTTCACGTTGACTACAATGTCGTACCATTTATAGAAAAAAGATGAAAAAGGATCGGAAACTCCATATCCTACCGTTTTTGGGGTCGCTTTTTCGAATGGCACAGTCAGACCCACTCTACAGGTACCGCAAATCGGATTTTCAAAGGAGGCGCTATGTAAATTTATTATTCTTCATAGCAATATTAAAGTTTCGAAACTTTAACCATGCTAGTGAATTTAATTCACCTACAATGTATTTTTCGTATTAGCGAGAATAATTTATTTGAGTTTCCAAAGAACTTCAATATAAAACCTGGTTGACGAAGTGTAATCTAATTTTTGTGAATGCCAAAATATGATTCCTTTGAATATCTTGAAGATACGGTAAAAAATTAAAGACAATTGATTGTAGAGTCAACTTAAATCAAAGAGGAAACTACCATATGTTGATAAAAAGGAAGTGGGTCAAAGAATGTACTTACAGTTCTGAAAGTTCATTGAACGATGGCAATTTTTTTTCATTCAAAACAAAATTAATTATTATGTTTATATTTATGGTCCTAAAAATATACAATCTTTCATAAAATATACGCTACTTTTTAACTTACTGAAGCGAGAACTAATCATTTAGTTTTCAAAAATAGTATTTTCCATCGTTCAATGAACGTTCAGAACTGTAAGTGCATGGTCAAAGATGCAAGAGAGAACTTTGCACTTCAATTTAAAAAAGAAATGGGTGAGGGAAGAGCAGAACTCATATCATCCATTACTGATGTATTGATTTGAACTTGGGGTCAGACTGCATCGATCCTGCAAGTATCCTACAGAGAGAATTACTGACAATGAGAGAACCAACAATACGTGATGATTATTTCCGGTACTCAAATTATAAACTGAGCAATCATGTATTTTGATAATTATTTATTGGCTGTTATTGGTCTCATCGTTTCATTACACATTGAACCAACTAACTTTTAAAGTATTAACTACATTGAAAATAAAATCCACAGTGTCAAAAATTCCATGTATTTTTACATCGTATCACGTTCAGAGTTTTTCACTCAGCGCGTGTGATATTAAACGTACTAATAGATTTTTAAATTCAGTTTTCCATTTGCGGGTCATAAAGTGCATTTATTTGACCACCAAAGTAAATAATTTAATATTCTTTAATTAAAATTAGTCCTATGGTAGCACATAAAATATAAGCTACAACTAAGTAGATGCAGGTATTCTTAGTCATGCCCGAATTTACTTGTTGATTAAGAATATAAATAGGCAAGAGAGAGAAGAGAAGGGATATAAAATCCAAGTCTCAAATCAAAGTTGACTAATATTAATAAGCAGTGGTGGGAGAGAAACATAGATCATTGAAAAAACGTCATTTTATACAGAATTACACCGTGCGTGACTATACGAATTTGCACAGCGCGTGTCTTTATACAATTTTGCGAGATTTACTCCCACTACCATCTCCATTGGAAAGTCCATTATTATATATACCCCAGGCCAGTGTCTCCAGAACGTGGGATTTTTCGGCCCCCACCACGTTCCCATCTGGGAGAAACACATGCAAATGTGGCGTGCCAGTGTGTCGGCTCTGCTACACGCTGCGGTCACCAGCTTCGTGTAAAGCCGAAGGTGCACGAAGACGGACTTCGTTACAATGCTTGAGTTTTCAAGTTATTTTTAGTATTCACGCTTTCGTTTATCGAGTCGAAATTAAGAATTGTATTTTTCTCGAGTACGTGCAAAAGAGGCGCGAAGCAGACGACGAATTTGAATTTACGAAGTATATAGTTCAAGAAATAACACTTTTCTTCAATTTCTTGAAGAAAGTCTGCATGAAATAAACATCAGTATGATCTTGGAAAATTTCATGAGGATTTCAACACTTCAAAAATAAACTTTCAGTGAAATTTAGTGACAATAAATGTATAAAATTTGAATCAATATATAATTTTCCATTCAAATTTATATACTTCTTACTAATTTTGTACATTTAACAATTTTTCAATTAGAACAATATTTTCTATCAAGATAAAATGAACATAAAATTCAAGTTCATAATTTATATTTTCAGTTATATGTTAGAAATATTTTCATCTAACATTTTTGTAGCCTAAGCACAAACTTTTCATTCCAAAACTTAAAATCTCTACGGAAATGGAAAATTGTCTAATAGCAGTAGATAAATTAAAAAGCTAAAATATGTGTTTATTGGTATTTCCATATTAACATATAAATATCAATCAACTTTAAATTTTACATAAAAATGTTCGTTCGAAGTGTTCAAATCTTGTTACAATTTGACAAGATTTTATGGAGGAGTGCAATCTTTTGGATGAAATATTTTGTAGTTCTTAATTTGTCTGTCCGTCTGAAATCGTAGTAAGATTTGAACAGTAAACAACAAATTTTCCAATAGAATTCAGGATCAATAATAATTGATTCAGGAAATACTTCAACTCTGTAGAGCATTTTTGTATTTCGAATTCAAAATGTGTGCTTAAGTCACAAAAAAGTAAGCTGAAAATGTAGATATAAAACTAATTATGTCATGTTTATGTCTTCTTAATGGAAAATACTTTGCATATAATTCTCTAATTCGATATTTTTTTAATGTATGAAAATTCAAGAAATTGATAAATATTCCATCTTTTTATAGGAACTAAAAATTTCCGGATAATGCTTTGATTGAGAAAGCGAAAAATTTGTCAAATATTGATATAAATTGCAATTTTACATTTGCATTATTTTTAAAATATTTTAACATCTCTTCAATCTTGATAATTCTTACAGAAGTTTATTTCATGTGAGTGACTTTTTCTTTTTCTAATGAAAGATTTCGTAATTCTAAATTCCGCTCAATTCGTAACATTGTAAAAAGATTTTAAAACTTCATAAAAATTTTTTTTCTGTTTTATTCAAAGTCAATAAATATTCAATGTTTGGAATCGAAATATTAAGTAAATGATTTTTAATTTCTGGGAATAAACTGCTTTAATAAGACAATCTTTCTTCTTTGTGAGAAATCTCAATTTTAAAATTAAAATTCTACGCATAGGATACAAAAACATAATATGAAAATACTTTTATTACAGAATTTTGAAATATACAAGTTGACCAATTTTTAATCGAGTAAATCGGCTACTTTAAGCAAAAAATTATGTTAAAAATATTTTATGAAAAAAAAATAAGACACATTAAATTACGGTTTAAAATCCACATTCATAGATTGATTGGTAAAAGCAGTTTAAAGTTTTTTAATTTTACGTTTTAGTGACGTATGCACAGACTTTTAATCAGATAAATGAAATGCTTTATAGAAAGTCAAAATTTTCTTATTACTGCACTTAATCAAATTTATAATGTAAAAATATTTTTTAATTGATGCTTTCACTCAATTCTTTAAACATTCATTAATTGAAAATTGTACTCAAAATTTAATCTTGCAGCGTTCCAATATTCCCACAATGTTACAAAATCTTATTAATCATTATTTTAGTTGAATTATTTTCAAAATATTTAAAAAATAAATGTAAATATTTTGATTAAATACTCTGTCAAATTTTGCATTTGACTGATCTTGCAAAATTGTTGAAAGTTTTGAATACCGATAGAAGAAACTTTAAATGAAATTTTATGTCCATAAATGCTTAAAGTTCTATATAGAAATATCAACTACAACATTCTCAAATTTGATAAATAAACCACTAAATTCAAAAAGTTTCGGATTTTTTTAAAAACTGTACAAATTTCAAATATGAATCAGTCAAAATCTACTGATTATCAGTGAAATTTGACTGATTTAAATAACTTAAAACAGGCTACTGTGAATCAGTCAAATTTCACTGATTACTTCAGTGAAAAGTAACTGATTTAACAGTGAAAAATATTGTTTCCACTGATGATTCAGTGAAAAGGCAAATCACTGATTCAATCAGTGAAAATTTGACTTATTCAGATTTAGAGTGTATACAAATTTCAAATATAAAGTGTACTCTGTACATTAATCAAACAAATTTAGAAAGATGAATATTTCAATAAATATTCCTAAATATTATTGGAATATGATACATATCGATTTAGAAAAACTTCTTTAAAGTACTCAGACATTTTTCTTATTTTACGACATTTTTGCACCATGTTTGACCTTTGGGTAGGATTCAAGAAAACAATTGTAGACATACTTTCATTACTTAGTAAAATACTATGAACACTTGCTTTTTAAATTAAAGCGAAAACTTTTAAAACCTTTAACAATCGGTTGCATAGATTCTGCTCTAATCTTGGACGCAATTAGAGAAATAGGTTTTTTTGCTTTTTTTAGATCTAGTTTTTGCCTTAAACATAAAAGAAAGAAAACACATTTGAAATATTAAAATAAAAAAGCTGGTTCATTCTTAGAGAATCCCAAATATTCTGAAATAAAACTCCTTTCCACACCACCACGGAGGTAGAGTTTAAGGCTCGTTTTTTTTACGTGGTATCCCCTGTAGGCCTAGTCCACGTCCTACGAAACGAAAAGGGTTTTTGCTTTCAAGCAAAAAGAAAAAAGGAAAAAAATGAAGCAAAGTGGTAAAAAACGCTACAAATGTAGCCCGTACTTCAGGCTTGCCTCTATCAAATGCCAGTATACGTCGAACAAAAATGTTATATAAAAAAATGATAGAACTTTTCCAAGATATGGAACCTTCGGTTTTAAAAGACGTTAGATTGAGCTTCAATAAAATGGTCCTAGTTGTAAATAACGTCGTATGTGCTGCTGAAACTGATCGCATGGCAAATATTTTGCGTAAGCAATCATTTTCAGTGTACGAAGACGAAACGACCGACAGGACTCTAGAAAAGTGGCTGTCATTAATGGTTCGATATGTGGAGCCAACGACATTTTCTTTCAGGGTGGAATTGCTCCAGCTTATTAATGTAAATGCTTCGGATTGTTCTGCCTCTAAAATTTTTGATGCGTTCGAAAAAGCATTGTCCGGGCATAAAATCCCTTTATCTAATATCTGTGCTTTAGCTTGTGATAATGCACAGGTGATGGTCGGCAATAGGTCCTCATTTAAAACAAAATTAAAGGAAAAAAGTCCCCGTTTAATTGTTTTCCCGTGTGTCTCGCATTCGTCAGCAATTGTAGCAAAATATGCTTGTGCCACAATCCCAGATGTAGAGGATTTAATCAAAGATTTGCCAGCTTTTCTTAATGCTAGCTCCAAGCGAACGGCTATTTTTCGATCGATTGTTTTGGAATTAGGAAATGACTATCAAAAAATTCCTAGTCATTCTGAAACTTGCTGGCTTGTCCGCTATCGATGCATAGATATTATAATAAAGAATTGGGAAGTTATTCTTCAGTATCTTATGGTCCTCGTATCTGAGAAGGTAGAGAAGGCCAAAGACTTGTTAGGAAAAATGCAGAATCCTTTGACACTCGCATATTTCCTATTCTTGAAATTTACTTTGAATAGGTTCAACGTATACAATGCGAAATTTCAAAGTCGCGAAACAATGGTTCAGGAACTGCAGCCAAACTCGGCTAAATTCTTCGTATGGATTCTTAGCAGTTATTTGAAAGAGGGTCTTCTTCAACCGAATTTATTCTTTCAAATCATTAGAAATGTTAACTTTGCAGATCCTAGTAATCAAAAGCCGCTTCAAGACATTGACGTTGGTAAGGAAACGCGAGAATATTTCCAGCAGCAACTTACAAACAAGAAATTGCAAATAGTAGAAGTTGATCTATTTCTTCGTAATTGCTTGAAATTTTATGTGACAGCAAGCGAAGAAATTCGCAATCGACTTCCTTTTGATGACATCTTTTTGTCTTGCGTTGCTGTTTTCCGGCCTCAAGTAGCTTTCTATGCTGATCAAAGCGAAACTTTTCCTAGGGTCTGGAAAGATTGTCAAGATTTAGGGTCGTTTGATAGAATAGGTGTACAAAAAGAGTGGGATTCTTTACTCAAAATCAGACAGGAACTCAAAGAAAATTGGTCGAATTTATCTTTTGACGAAATGTGGTCTAGTATCGGTGTATCTTCGACGAGTACAGGAGAAAAACTTTTTCCAAATTTGACCTCAGTATTGAATCATGTTCGGAGTCTTCCTCATTCAAATGCTGAGGCGGAGCGAGGTTTCTCCATGCTCACGGACGCGAAAACTCCCAAAAGAAATCGCTTAGGAAACAGGACGATCAACTCAATTTGTGTTACTCGATCAGCCCTAAAGGCGAGAGCGGAAACAGCCAGAACAACGAGCATCACTTCGAAGCATTTGCAATTAATGACCGAAAATCTATATGAGATGGCAGAAAGTGATAGGGAAAGAGGTTTGTCGCTCTTCACTCACGAAGGAGAGGATTAATTCTAATGGCCAAGGCATGGCGTTAATCAATTTCAAACCCCTTTCTTACTCACAAAATAATGACATTTTATTTCTTATATCAGAGATACGTTCTTTATTCCTTTCTTCGCGTGCCTCGGGTATGAAAATTGTTTAGTTTTAATTGTTATTTTGTGAGTAAGAAAACATACTGAAATTGAATAATATCACGCTTTGGGCATAAGTGAGAGGCAAGGGGACTCATAATAATCAAGCACCCCAAATCATCCCGAATTAATCAAACTTCTTCATTATTTGATTTAAAACAAAACATTTTTGTTCGAAGTATACTGGCATTTGATCTAAAAAATCTAAAAAATTCTAAATTCCAATAATATTATTGAATATTTATTGAAATATTCATCTTTCTAAATTTGTTTGATTAATGTACAGAGTACACTTTATACTTGAAATTTGTATACACTCTAAACCTGAATCAGTCAAATTTTCACTGATTGAATCAGTGATTTTCCTTTTCACTGAATCACAAGTGGAAACAATATTTTTCACTGTTAAATCAGTTACTTTTCACTGAAGTAAGCAGTGAAATTTGACTGATTCACAGTAACCTGTTTTTAGTTATTTAAATCAGTCAAATTTCACTGATAATCAGTAGATTTTGACTGATTCATATTTGAAATTTGTACAGTGTTTGAAAAAATCCGAAACTTTTTGAATTTAGTAATTTATTTATAAAATTTGAGAATGTTGTAGTTAATATTTCTATATAGAACTTTAAGCATTTATGGACATAAAATTTCATTTAAAGTTTCTTCTATCGGTATTCAAAACTTTCAACAATTTTGCAAGATCAGACAAATGCAAAATTTGACAGAGTATTTAATCAAAATATTTACATTTATTTTTTAAATATTTTGAAAATAATTCGATTAAAATAATGATTAATAAGATTTTGTAACATTGTGGGAATATTGGAACGCTGCAAGATTAAATTTTGAGTACAATTTTCAATTAATGAATGTTTAAAGAATTGAGTGAAAGCATCAATTAAAAAATATTTTTACATTATAAATTTGATTAAGTGCAGTAATAAGAAAATTTTGACTTTCTATAAAGCATTTCATTTATCTGATTAAAAGTCTGTGCATACGTCACTAAAACGTAAGATTAAAAAACTTTAAACTGCTTTTACCATCAATCTATGAATGTGGATTTTAAACCGTAATTTAATGTGTCTTATTTTTTTTTCATAAAATATTTTTAACATAATTTTTTGCTTAAAGTAGCCGATTTACTCGATTAAAAATTGGTCAACTTGTATATTTCAAAATTCTATAATAAAAGTATTTTCATATTATGTTTTTGTATCCTATGCGTAGAATTTTAATTTTAAAATTGAGATTTCTCACAAAGAAGAAAGATTGTCTTATTAAAGCAGTTTATTCCCAGAAATTAAAAATCATTTACTTAATATTTCGATTCCAAACATTGAATATTTATTGACTTTGAATAAAACAGAAAAAAAATTTTTATGAAGTTTTAAAATCTTTTTACAATGTTACGAATTGAGCGGAATTTAGAATTACGAAATCTTTCATTAGAAAAAGAAAAAGTCACTCACATGAAATAAACTTCTGTAAGAATTATCAAGATTGAAGAGATGTTAAAATATTTTAAAAATAATGCAAATGTAAAATTGCAATTTATATCAATATTTGACAAATTTTTCGCTTTCTCAATCAAAGCATTATCCGGAAATTTTTAGTTCCTATAAAAAGATGGAATATTTATCAATTTCTTGAATGTTCATACATTAAAAAAATATCGAATTAGAGAATTATATGCAAAGTATTTTCCATTAAGAAGACATAAACATGACATAATTAGTTTTATATCTACATTTTCAGCTTACTTTTTTGTGACATAAGCACACATTTTGAATTCGAAATACAAAAATGCTCTACAGAGTTGAAGTATTTCCTGAATCAATTATTATTGATCCTGAATTCTATTGGAAAATTTGTTGTTTACTGTTCAAATCTTACTACGATTTCAGACGGACAGACAAATTAAGAACTACAAAATATTTCATCCAAAAGATTGCACTCCTCCATAAAATCTTGTCAAATTGTAACAAGATTTGAACACTTCGAACGAACATTTTTATGTAAAATTTAAAGTTGATTGATATTTATATGTTAATATGGAAATACCAATAAACACATATTTTAGCTTTTTAATTTATCTACTGCTATTAGACAATTTTCCATTTCCGTAGAGATTTTAAGTTTTGGAATGAAAAGTTTGTGCTTAGGCTACAAAAATGTTAGATGAAAATATTTCTAACATATAACTGAAAATATAAATTATGAACTTGAATTTTATGTTCATTTTATCTTGATAGAAAATATTGTTCTAATTGAAAAATTGTTAAATGTACAAAATTAGTAAGAAGTATATAAATTTGAATGGAAAATTATATATTGATTCAAATTTTATACATTTATTGTCACTAAATTTCACTGAAAGTTTATTTTTGAAGTGTTGAAATCCTCATGAAATTTTCCAAGATCATACTGATGTTTATTTCATGCAGACTTTCTTCAAGAAATTGAAGAAAAGTGTTATTTCTTGAACTATATACTTCGTAAATTCAAATTCGTCGTCTGCTTCGCGCCTCTTTTGCACGTACTCGAGAAAAATACAATTCTTAATTTCGACTCGATAAACGAAAGCGTGAAATCTAAAAATAACTTGAAAACTCAAGCATTGTAACGAAGTCCGTCTTCGTGCACCTTCGGCTTTACACGAAGCTGGTGACCGCAGCGTGTAGCAGAGCCGACACACTGGCACGCCACGTTTGCATGTGTTTCTCCCAGATGGGAACGTGGTGGGGGCCGAAAAATCCCACGTTCTGGAGACACTGCCCCAGGCTCACCTCTGGAGGTTTGTCATTAAGTCAGGGCAGGTCGACCTCTAATGTATTGGGTGTCCCCGTAGGATAGTTCATGTGCAGTGGTGTACGCGGCGCTAGTTGTCGGAAGCGGGCGGAGTGCGGCAAAGGGAACGGCTTCGTATGAGTTCCGCCATTGTTGTATATATGTATCAACAATTCGTACGCGATCGCGCTTTATAATCATTTAAAATGAATTCGAAGTACGAAATTCAGTGTGCTGTGAGTGGGTGTACCTCCAAAAGGGGTCGGAAGAACAATGTGTCAATTCATCGGTTTCCGAAGAAAGAAAATGCCGGACAACGATGGATAGAAGCATGCTCAAATCCCTACTTGTCGAGGTTAGGATACCTCGAAGTACTAGAAAGACAATTTTTTATTTGTCATCGACATTTTTCCGACGTTAAATTTACCGTCGTGTAGTGATGCGTCGAGTGGAAGTGATGTGAACATTAAACCGGCGAGTGTTTCTTCCCCATCAGACTTCGAAATTTTTATTCCCGAAGTAGAAAAACCTGCAGAAGGCACACGAGACTTTGAAGAAAGTAGCGTGCAGTTTGCACACGTAAGTAACAATATTTTTAATTTCATACGATATTGTATATAATTTCAAACTTTTCGACTCTGATCAGAGTCCTCATTAGTGATCTTTATTTCTAAAATTTTAAGTGCAATAAATAAAATATTACATATATGAGCCCTGTTTCGAAGTAAACTTTGAAAATATGAAAAAATGTAAAAATCGTAAGAAAATTTACATAAAATAGTACAAGAAACTTCGATGAAGTATCTACAACTTCCTTAGGAATGACAATAAAATTCTAGCACGTAATTTTGAGATACCAAACTAAAAAAGTAGTATATACACTACCGGTCAAAATTACTTATTCACCTGCTGTGTTAGCTATTCTTAAAGTGTCTTAATTTTTGTAATTATTTAAATTTTGCATTTAGTGAGCCCAAGTTGAAGGCAAAATGATAATTTTATAAGAATATATTGCAAAAAACGTCAAATTTCGATCTTTTTGAATAAATATTAATAACACTGAAATTAATTAAGACCTTTAAACGTTGGTACAAACATGTCGAAAATTTTCAAATGAAGACAGTAATCTATAAATTTTATTAAAATATGATACACATTGGTTTTTAAAAATTTCTTGTAAGTAGCTACACATTTTTAAAATTTTATGACCTTTTTGTATCATTTTTGACGCCGGGTAGAATCCAGGAAAAAAAATCTGAAAATATCTTGATTAGTTAGCAAAATACTATGAAAACCTACCATTTAAATGAGACAAAAAACTTTTAAAAATCTTAATTAATTTCAGAGTTGTTAATATTTTTCAGAATGATTGAAATTTCAAGTTTTTTGAAATATTTTTTTATAAAATTAACATTTTGTTATTTTTTCTGATTTTTCTAAATCATTTCAGTCGATTATGTCGATCATTAGAAGAGTGTATCACTGTACGTGACAACGGAAATCTACTATATCGACCTTATCAACCTATGATTCAGAATTAATCCAACGTTATTTAAAACTAGATGGTATTTTCCAATATAAATTGAATAAATTTTTCTGTGAAAAAAATGCAAATAACAAATAAAACAAAATAAAAAATAATAAAATAAACTAAATAACAAAATTGAAGAAATTTTTTTTTTCACAGAAAAATTTCTTCAATTTTGTTATTTAGTTTATTTTATTATTTTTTATTTTGTTTTTTTTTTATTTGCAAAATTTTATTAACTTTTATTTTATGATAGGGAAAAAAATTTCAACTTATTATTATAAAAATTAAGACACTTTAGGAATAGCTGAAACAACAAGTGAACAAATAATTTCGACCGGCAGTGTACTTCTGTCTAAATGTTACTGAAGATATAGATGCAAGTACATATATAGTATAAAATTACAAAGGATTATTTATGTAAAAATAGCTGAGAATTGCCAATACAAATTCCACAATGTCAGAAATTCCCACCACAATTTCGCAAAACATGTGACTGGAGTTTTATTTTATAAAATTTATTTTTATTTATTTTATAAAATACCTACGAAATAAATTTCAAATATTCATATAAATTAAATGCTTTTAATCTATATTCCAGAAAAAAGAATCAGAAGATATCCCAGAAGCAGGAAGCAGCAAGGATGTACTTGGAGAAGACTTTCACACAACACCGAAGAGAGCTATCTCGACCCCACAAAGTGTTCGATTATCTTGTAGTACAAAAATCAACGCAAAATGTGCTAAGCAACTATATTTTCTGAAAATAAAAATACAAATTACAGATATTTTTGATTTTTATTTATGACGAGAAAACCATGATTTAAGGCAAAATTGTGTAAATGTAATTAAAGAGTGAGTTGATATCAACATAACTTCTCACTTTTGAATTAAATTTTCACAATTTTGCGCTAAATCTTCAATTTCCTTTTAATTTTATTTGAATATATTCTTTGTAACACATTTAAAGAACCTACGTATGCATGTATATGCACTAACACGTGCACATATAATGGTAGTTCATGCGCAGTGCTGTACGCGGCGCTAGTTGCTAACGGTCCACCACCTTTCCATTAGGTTTGCACGGCCTGCATTAAGTTCCGATCAGTTGTATGGCCAACTCGATTCATTTCGGACCAGTAAGTCAGCGTCAGGAGCAGAGCTTTCGATAAACGTAAGTTTTGCTACATGTGGAGATACAAACGAAAACCACACTACCTCCTGCGAAATTTATCTTTGTTTTGCTACCTCACGGAGACTCAAACGAGAAAAAACTATCCTGCAAGACTTTGTGCCATTGGCTTGCAACTATAGGAGTAACAAAAGACAATTCTCTCTTTTTGCCTCTAATTTAAGAGGTATACAAGTAAGTTACCACTTAAATATCGTTACTTGTGTAAACTAACTAACTAAATTTCTTTTTCAGTTTAAGTGAAACAGGAAATTTAATTTACTTAAGGCTCTATCAGCCTTAAGGAACACATTCTCATCATGACGATCGCGCTTCACGCTCGACTTTCTGTATACATTTCAGTAACTTTTTAATAAATTACATGATTAAAATAATTTATTTTCTTCCAAATCTCTCAAAAAGAAAAAAAAATCGTAGACTTTATTTAAGGAAACGATTTTGCAGAACAACGCTTATTTCGTATCTCACATATTTTGGTGAAAAAAATCGAATTTTTTTATTATTAAAAATCAAAACATAAAATATACATCCTGTCGAGAAATTTCTTAATAAGAATGTGTAGACCTCATTTAGGCAAATAATTTTTCATCTAAACTTTTTTTATGTATCTCATATATTTTGTCTAAAAAATGGAATTATTGAATTTTAATCGTATTTTTTGGAATTGAAACGAAAAATATATGTTTTTTCAAAAAGTGTGTCAAACAAAACTTGTAGATCTTTTTGAAACGAACAACTTTGTATTCTTACGGTTTTTTCGTATTTCACATATTATTGTTAAAAAATTGAATTTTGGATTTTCAATATTTTTTTTTTAAATTACAAAGAAAAATATGCATCTTATGAAAAAATGTTACTATTCAAATTTGTAGGTCTTTATGTAGAAAATGATATTGTATCATAACGTTTTTTCGTATCTCGTATAATTTAACTGGAAAATGGAATTTTGATATTGACTTTTTTCGAATTTGAATATGCTGTAACATTTCTAATTTTGGTTTAATCGAAAAATGTTATTGGGATAATTAGTAGAGATTTCTGAGCACTATCAAAAACCAATATTGAAATTTTTTATTTTTTCAAAAAGTTTCTTTCAAAAACACAAAAGTAGTGCTGAATCCCTCAATTTTGATTAGATGTGGCTGGTTAACAAACTTGTCCTTACTTTTTCGATTCCGATAAAGTGTACCAAAGCTCAATTCAATCTGATGATTCTATCGAGAGTTATGCCGCACACGACCTACAGACAGACAGACAGACAGACAGACGGACAGACAGACAGACAGACAGACAGACACTTTCGTAAAAACCGTTTTTTCTGACTCAGGGGGTCTCAAAACGTAAAGATTTGATAAAAATTTCAAAAGTCATTTTTCACATAAAACCAATACCTTCTCATCCATGATGAGAATGTAAAAAAATTATCAGGCCTTACCAACCTGATATAATCAGCTAAGCGCCTCCCTTACATCAAAAAATCCAATCTACGCTCGCCTTTTGCTCGGGACGTAGCAGACAAATCCAATTTTTGACCCCCCAGATGAAAAAAATCGTGTGCAACACGAAAAAAACATTTTTTCTACTCATATAAATGAGTTGATGATCAGGCATCAAACTTCACACTCACAAAGCAATTAACTATTTTAAGAAAATTTACATTAGGTGTAAATAAATACAAAATGCCTGTGGAAGTACATGCGACTTGTAAACTTAAGATGCAAATGTAAAATTATCATCCATTGGAAAGTATCCTTTACTACGAAATTTCTATTTTTTACATCACTTGTTCTTTTTTTATTTTAACACACTGTAAGCGAAAATATTTCTGCACCAATAATTTCGGTCAAGCCATACTTATTGGGTTGTCCCAGAAGTAATTGCCGATTTTTTCATACAAATTAAACACATTTTTTTAAATACAAGGAATGAACTTTAATGAATGATATATTTTCAATTTAGTTCAATGGCCTTTTGCCATCTTTCTGATAATTTCATCATTCCACGCTCCTAGAACTTCTGGTCTTTATCGGCAAAAGACAGAATCAAGTACGATTTCACATCATCTTTTTTTGATGCAATTCAGCTTTGGATGTTGTTTGTGGTAGTTCATCACGCTTGGACCATGATTGAATTTGAATTTCTTTCAATTCATGTGGAATCCAAATATTAAGTTTATTAACGAGTCCAAGTTGTTGTAAATGACGGCCGATTGTTGATTTTGGTATTTTTAACATTTCTTTAATCTCTCGCACAAGTAACATGATGGACTGATTCGATTATGGCTTTGATTTGGTCATCATCAACTTCATTTGGCCGACCTGAACGTTGCTCATCTTTGAGTGGAAAATCCCCAGAACGGAGTTTGTCAAACCAATTTTGACATTGTCTGTATTTTAAAGCTTCCCCATCATACACATCACGTGACTTTTTAGCATTTAGCTTTTTAGCATATGACTAAAATGCTCGGTTTTACACTTCATTTTAAATTAGATGCCAAACTAACATCTGTAAAAAAAATTACGCGCAATTTGTTTGTAAAGCAAGCTAAAAGTGACAGGTGACAAATGCCTAAAGGAAAAAATCATGACATTGAAAGAAGCCATTCAAAAAGATTATCAAAGACAACTAACACGTGGATCAATAAGTCCCGGGACTGACACATAGATGGCGTTGTCAACAAACGTTCTGTATGATTTTTCATGAGTAGCAACCTTCAAAAGATACCTGTAAAAATATCATGACATTCTGATGTTTGGTCCACAAGTTACAGTGATTTAAGTAACGCTAGTCTTGATATTCTCAAAACAATGGATTAGAAACAATTTCGTGTGATGATTTACCATTGCTTTTTGATGAAAAAAGCACAGTGCAAGCTCAGCAATGGCTTGAAAATTGCTCCATCAAAAACAACCATTTGTCGGTGGTATGCTGAGTTTAAACGTGGTCGTACAGACAGTGAAGATGCTGAACGCTCCGGCCGGCCAAATGAGGTAGTTACACCGGAAACCATCAAAAAAGTCCACCAAATCGTTTTCGAAAACCGTAAGTTAAAATTGCGTGAGATATCTGACACCTTAAAGATATCATACGGCAGTGTGTACTCTATTTTGCATGAACATTTGTCTATGAGGAAGCTGTTGTCAAAGTGGGTGCCGCGTTTGCTCACGGTGGATCAAAAACGACAACGTGTCGTTGATTCCGAGCGCTGTTTGGAGTTTTTTCGGCGAAATAAACCGAATTTTTTGCGTCGGTATGTGACAATGGACGAAACCTAGATTCATCACTACACTCCGGAGTCAAAGCGGTCGTCAGCCGAGTGGACTGCAGTCGGTGAGAAGCGTCCAAAGCGGCAAAAACGCAAATGTAGGCCGGTAAGGTTATGGCCTCAGTATTTTGTGATGCTCATGGAGTTTTGTTCATCGTCTACCTTGAAAAAGGTAACACGATCAATAGCGAACGTTACATTGGCCAATTGATGCGTTTGAAGAACGAAATCGGTGAGAAACGGCTGCAAATGATGAAGAAAAAAGTGCTCTTTTACCAAGACAATGCGCCGTGTCACAAGTCGCTCGCTACCATGGCGAAATTGAATGAATTGAGCTTTGAATTGCTTCCGCACCCACCATATTCACCGGATCTAGCTCCCGGCGACTACTACCTGTTTGCAGACCTCAGAAAAATGCTCCAAGGGAAGAGATACTACTCCAACGAGGAAGTCATCACCGAAACGAACGCTTATTTCGAGGCCAAAGATAAATCGTTCTAGAAGAAAGGTATTGAAGTGTTAGAGAAACGCTAGACTGGTTGTGTTGCGTTTGAAGGAGACTATGTTGATGAATAAAGTCGAGTTTTGCCAAAAAAATGTGTTTTTCCTAGTTAGTCCCGGGACTTATTCATCCATGTGTTACATGTGAAATTGGCAATTACTTCTGTGACAACCCAGTAGCATTATTTTCTAGTGGATATATTAATGAAAAATTCTTGTAACTTTTACCAGATTTTTCGGAATGAATTAAAAATCCAGTTGAAATAATAAGAAATCTAGGTGAAACGAACAGAAAAAATAAAAAATATCACCTGAATAGAATTTTGCTAGTTTTAACTTATGGTTGTACTATAACGTTCATAATAGACATTCTTCTTGCTTGAAGTTAGACTCTAAAAACTCCTCACTAGTGGTTGGAATTATCATAAAATAGGGTTTGATGAAATTTTATTTTCGATTGAATAAATGCACGAAAATAATTTCGACGCAGCAGACGCGCCACCTATAGCACAGCATCTGTTCACATGACTCGACACAACTGTTTAGTGTTTTAAAGGTTTTAAATGCTCGGAGAATTTCTCGGTAGCACGAGCATATACTCGAGAATATCCTCAAACTTTTTATGCTCTGAGCATTTACGAGCATTTAAAATATACTACTTTAAGTCGCGTTGTGTTATGTCCCCAAGCGTGTTGATTAAACACTACTTTTTGCGTGGAAACACCTCATCAGAATCCAAGGCCAAGCTCGATAAATATCATTCGAACTTTGCTCCGTCGCATGGAATGGTGCAGAAGTGGTTTACCGAATTTCGTTGTGGTCGCACCAGTAGAGAAACAATACCAAGTTTAGGCCGTTTAAATGAGATCACTACACCAGAAATGATTAATAAAATTCATGATATTGTTTTGAATGACCCGAAAGCGAAAGTGCGTGCGATAGCTGAGATCGTAACCATCTTAACTGAGCATGTGATCAATATTTTGCATACACATTTGTACATGAGAAAGCTCTGTTCAAGATGGGTGCCGCGATTGCTCACAATGGAACAAAAATGCATTCGTGTGAACACTTCGGAACAAAATTTGGCCTATTTGACCCGCAATCCGAAAGAGTTTTTCCATCGATTTGTGACGATGGATGAAACATGGATCCATCACTATACTCCGGAGGCACCTGAAGGGACAAAACGGTGGGTTAAACCTGGTGAAAGTGCACCAAAGCGTCCGAAAACACAACAATCGACTGGAAAAGTTATGGCTAGTGTTTTTGGAATGCACATGGATTGATCTTCATCGACTACCTTGAGAAAGGAAGGAAGATTAGTAGAGCATATTATGCAGTATTGTTGGTGGAGAAGCTGAATGGAAAACAGAAGGGTATTTTGGAGGGTTTGAGAAATCGTATTATTTTGAAGGACTTGTATCGAGAAATGAAACCGATTTTTCCCAAAAAATTAATTTTTGTTCGTTTTATGACGTCAACATAAAACACCCTAGTAATGCCTAATTTTTACAAATCATTTCAGTCGATTATTTCGATCATTAGCAGAGTGTAATAAGTTATGTGAGAAAATTTGTGTGGAACCTCTGTAGCTCAAATTATGGAGCATTTGACCGGCAATCGAGAAGTCCTTGGCTCAATACCTAGCGGAGCCAAAGCATTCCCTTTTTCCCGGAAAATATTTTTCAAATTTATATTTGATATATTTATATTGTAAAAAATTAGGTATTTTACTTCGGACAACGACGAGAAACGTATAATGTGTTATAGTATGCAACACAAAGTGTACCCACTTACCGCCAAAGAATAAGTTACTCTATGGGACCAAACGAAGAAACTAAGTTACTTCGAGTCAGTGATCCCAGAACGTGGGAGCTGGCAGCCCCCACCATAGATGCCACGAGCTCATTGTGTCTTCCTCATTCTACCAAGCTATGACAGTCGAGCGAGGAAGAAGCCATGAGCTGGTGGGGTCTATGGTGGGGGCCGCCAGCTCCCACGTTCTGGGATCACTGCTTCGAGTTTCTCGAAAAGGAAATTGATAACTCTATATAGCGTGCCCGAGAAAAGAAAAAATAAGTTGTACATCTGAATTTCGGCTAAATATTCGAGAGCAATGCACCGTGGAAACCTGACTAATGAGTAAAGGCAATTGCGATTTGCACATAAGCCAATCATCTTGGAACTGTATCGTCCCAACCCAATTAGTTTCCAGAATTGTTGGATTAAAATTTTCCCAACATGAATAACCGGGTCCATCAGATCTAGTGGATCGAATAATTTGGCACACTGCGAAAGGATTGTGCGCTTAGTTGCTTCGTTAATTGAGTTCTTTAAGGATGTAGTCTCGTGTTCAGGTCCGATTCGGAAGCTTATTTCAGTATTTTTTTTTTTTGTATAAGGAAATAAAATAAAATCCGTAAAAAGTAATACCCGATCGTCGCGATGCGCGCTCCGGAATTTTTGAACGTCGCGCTTCGCGCTCCGTTCTTTCTGGACCTCGCGCTCGGTCTTGTGCTCTCCGCATACGTTTAAGTTTATTTCTTATAATTTGATACTGAAGCTCAAATTAATTTTATAATTATATTACAGATGATGTGAATTACACATTTTCTCAAAGTCACTCTATTTCTTTTTGAATTTAAGTTAAACAGGAAATTCAATTTACTTAAGGCTCTATCAGCCTTAAAGAACACATTCTCATCATGACGCTCGCGCTTCGGGCTCGATTTTCTGTATACATTTCAGTCACTTTTTAATAAATTACATGATTAAAATAATTTATTTTCTTCCAAATCTCTCAAAAAGAAAAAACAATCGTAGAACTTATTTAAGGAAACGATTTTACAGAACAACGCTTATTTCGTATCTCACATATTTTGGTGAAAAAAATCGAATTTTTTAAATATTAAAAATCAAAACATAAAATATACATCCTGTCCCGAAATATCTTAATGAGAATTTGTAAACCTCATTTAGGCAAACAATTTTCCAGATGAACGTTTTTTTGTATCTCACATATTTTGTCTAAAAAATGGAATTTTTGAATATTAAACGTATTTTTTGGAATTAAAACGAAAAATATATGTTTTACCAGAAACTGCGTCATACAAAATTTGTAGATCTTTTTGGAAAGAACAACTTTGTAATCTAACGTTTTCTTCGTATTTTACATATTATCGTTAAAAAATTGAATTTTGGATTTTCAATAGTTTTTTTTTTAATTAAAAAGAAAAATATGCATCTTATAAAAAAATGCTACAATTCAAATTTGTAGGTCTTTATGTATTTAATAATATTGTATCATAACGTTTTTTCGTATCTCGTATAATTTAACTGGAAAATGGAATTTTGATATTGACTTTTTTCGAATTTGAATATGCTGTAACATTTCTAATTTTGGTTTAATCGAAAAATGTTATTGGGATAATTAGTAGAGATTTCTGAGCACTATCAAAAACCAATATTGAAATTTTTTATTTTTTCAAAAAGTTATTTTCAAAAACACAAAAGTAGTGCTCAATCCCTCAATTTTGATTGGATCTGGCTGGTTAACGAACTTGTCCTTACTTTTTCGATTCCGATAAAGTGTACCAAAGCTCAATTCAATCTGATGATTCTATCGAGAGTTATGCCGCACACGACCTACAAATTTACTAAAATTTCAAAACTGGTTTTTGATAGTGCTCATAAATCTCTACAAATTATCCAGATAAAATTTTTTGATTAAATCAAAATTAGAAATGTTACAGCATATTCAAATTCGAAAAAAGTCAATATCAAAATTCCATATTCCAGTTAAATTATACGAGATACGAAAAAACGTTATGATATAATATTATTGAATACATAAAGTCCTACAAATTTGTATAGTAACATTTTTTCATAAGATGCATATTTATCTTTTTAATTAAAAAAAAAAACGATTCAAAAACCAAAATTCAATTTTTTAACAATAATATGTAAAATACGAAAAAAACGTAGGAATACAAAGTGGTTCGTTTCAAAAAGATCTACAAATTTTGTCTGACGCAGTTTCTGGTAAAACATATATTTTTCGTTTTAATTCCAAAAAATACGTTTAAAATTCAAAAATTCCATTTTTTAGACAAAATATGTGAGATACAAAAAAAACGTTTATCTGGAAAATTGTTTGCCTAAATGAGGTTTACAAATTCTCATTAAGACATTTCGGGACAGGATGTATATTTTATGTTTTGATTTTTAATATTAAAAAAATTCGATTTTTTTCACCAAAATATGTGAGATACGAAATAAGCGTTGTTCTGTAAAATCGTTTCCTTCAATAAGTTCTACGATTGTTTTTTCTTTTTGAGAGATTTGGAAGAAAATAAATTATTTTAATCATGTAATTTATTAAAAAGTGACTAAAATGTATACAGAAAATCGAGCGCGAAGCGCGAGCGTCATGATGAGAATGTGTTCCTTAAGGCTGATAGAGCCTTAAGTAAATTGAATTTCCTGTTGAACTTAAATTCAAAAAGAAATAGAGTGACTTTGAGAAAATGTGTAATTCACATCATCTGTAATATAATTATAAAATTAGTTTGAGTTTCAGTATCAAATTATAAGAAATAAACTTAAATTATGCGGAGAGCACAAGACCGAGCGCGAAGCGCGAGGTCTAGAAAGAACGGAGCGCGAAGCGCGACGATCAAATCGCGCGCCCTAGGCGCGCTCAAACTTGCGAGCGAAGTGAGCTGCGCGCGATGAGAATGTGCCCGCGAAGCGGGCAGATTTTTATTAATGGCATAGTTTTTAGTTGTCATCTGTCAAAAATGACACGTCTTATTATGACAGCTACCAAAATAGCGGATTATTCAAAATTAAAACTCTAGTTGGAAAACCCTGTAGTGTAGAAAGTTTCTAGACTTAATCTCTAAACAGGCCGGTAAAATCGGACTTTATGATGAAGCTGTAAAATAAACGAATTTTGAGGGTTACAGGCTTATGGTTGAGGATTATATAAATAAAGTTGCAAATAAAAATTGTAAGGTATATAAACAGCATAACTATAGCTTAGTCCAAAGTTGGCGAAAATCTACTCTTGAATATATTACCTAGACCTAACATCTTTTTCACTAATGGCCAAGGTTCCCCAGCTTGCAGATAAAATAATAAATGAACCCTTTGCGGACGAATTTCTTTCTTGAAAGTACATCAGAAAGACTGTCCAGAAGGAAGTTCCATAACTATAGTTGGAAGCAATCTATTGTACAATTGCTTACACTGGTCAACAAAATATGACCTATGTGTTCATGGAATGAGATGCATCATTTCCAGAGTAGTTTTCTGTGCTGAATCTAGATCTCGTCTCTGTTTTCTTCCATCGCTTCAGGTTTTTGTGATTTTTTGAGTTAAATTTTTTTTTTTTGAAAAATCACAAATCGTATGATAAAAGGATCTGTAAATTTTTCAAGCGGAAAGCAATACATGATTCCGATCCATTTTTTAACGCAGAATCTACCGATCGTTTTGTTTTTCGATACCTTATACGGTTCCTGAAATTATGAAAAAAAAAAGAAACACAATGAAAATGGTTTTACAAGAAGCCTTATATTTAAATGAATATAATTTATTTTTCAGTCAGCTCTATGTCATTCTCTTCATTTTTTGATGCAAAAAAAATTTCAAAAAAGTTTATAGTTCCAGCTGTAATTTTTCGAAAGAAACATGGCATAAAAGTGATCTTTTTTTATAGAGTTGCCAGTTTGTGACGGCTTACAAGTACAAGATGGGCCATCTAACATTTGGAATTTGAATAAGCTATAAAAAAAAATTATAGATGTTTTTTCAAAAGTATGGTTTTATTAGAAAGATTGAACTTTTCCATTTAATAATAAAACACAGCATCATTTAAATGACTGCCATGGCTGGCCGTACAGTACTGCATTTGTTCAACCCAATTTTTCAGTACATTTTCGATTGTTTGGGTAAAAGGTCAATAAGGTCAATAAGCAAAATTGTCGCATTTGGAGCTCAGAAAATCGAAACTTCACCATTGAGAAGCCGATGAACCCACAACGAGTGATTGATTGGTTCGGATTTTGGTACGGTGTCATCATTGGGCTATTTTTCTTTGAAAATGAGAAAATTGAAGAAGTTGACGTGGACGACATTTGGTTTTAACAGGATGGGGCCGACTTGCCACACAGCCTACTTAACAATCGATCTTTTGCGCACCGTTTTCGAACATCGAATAATCAGACGAAATACTGATGTCAATTGGCCGCCTCGGAGCTGTGATTTAACCCGGTTGGACTGTTTTTTGTGGGGAGCCGTTAAGGATAAGTGTTTCATTAGTACATGTAAAGCTCGGCATCGTAAAAAATGTGTCAAAGCGATGGATAAAAACGGAGAAGGTTTTCGTTTCATGAAATTAAAATTCCCTAAGCTGAGTGATTTAGCAGACTACTGCGGCGCGGAAAAAAAAGTGCAGCTGTGACAGGGAAGATAATCCTTGTTACTGCTAAATATTTAGCTGGAAACGAAAAAGTGAATGTAAGAAGATCTTTGAATCAGTTAAAGTAAATACCCTTGACCAATTTAACGGTTTCATCGATATTATTTATTCGATCCAGGCATTATAATATAGCTGGAACAGAGATATAAGAAATAATGTGCTCGTTGATGTCAACATTCAATGTAATACTGTGTTTATCTAACAATTGAAAATAGTTCATGCAAAAATATATCTTAGTTCAAATAATGAGAAATTTAGATAAGCAACAAATCTGGGTTCTAAATTTAATTTAGTTAGAACAGCGATATTCACTTTCATGATACCAGTCGAACAAGTGACTACAATAAGAATTTTTATTCTCATTCCATTAGAATCTTTCGTTAATTTTGAGGTATAAAAACTATACTCAATTCAGTGAAAAATGTAATTTTTCTTATTTATAAATTTTGTGACAAATCCTGTTTGATTCTAACAGTTTATACACTGTAACTAAAAGTTCCACATAATCTAGTTGCAAGAAAAAAGTCTCTAGCCAGTAGTAGCAATAATCATTTTTCGTCAGGAGCTAAGAACCAATAATAAAGAAGGTATATTTCAAACTTTGTGAATATTGTGAAATCTGTGAATATTGTAAATATTGTAGACTTTAATACAATGAGATACAAGATACAGTACAATGATTCGCCTCAAGTACTTGTAAGCCGTCAAACTGGCAACTCTATGGAAAGAGACAACTTCTTTGCCATGTACCTTTCGAACAGTTTCAGCTGGAACTAAAAGCTTTTTGACATTTTTTCTGCATCAAAAAAAGAAAAGAGTTAAGGTTTTTTGTGAAACCATTTTTTTTAATGTTTTTTTGTTAGTTTTTTCTTAATTATCTCAGGAAATATAATGAAATATCAGAAAAACAAAAGAATAAATGGATTCTGCGTTAAAAAACGCATTGAAATCATGTATTGCTTTCCGTTCAAAAAATTGTTAACACTCTTTAATCATACGATTTGTGATTTTTCGAGAAAAATTTTAACCAATTTAATCATAAAAACCTGACGCGCTGGGAAAACTCTGAAAATGATACATCTCATTCTATGAACACATAGGTCATATTCTGCTGGCCAGTGCTATTGATCTAATAAAGCTATGTAACTGTTATAAGTTTTAGAAAACTCAATACTCTTTATGCCCAAAATCTTGTAAATTTTGGAACTACTAATTCGACACGAAGTCGATTTATAGACATCTGTTACCAGAATTGCAGTTCATGTTGTCAGTGGAATTCCACATTGAAAGCAAGATCATGTATAAATTTATGCTTCAAATTCCAACAACAAAAGAGTATCCTTCTTTTTCTCATGAAGTTAATTAAAAAATATGTTTGACTGAGTCTATGATCCCATGTTAAGTTTTTTTTTTAATTTACATCTCACCATCTGAATCTTCCTCGAGAAAACTTGAACTAAATGGTAAACATGCTAATATTAAGGACTGAAGATTCAGTTAATTAGTCCTCCTTTAGTTTCAAAGTTACATCTAATAATAAAGAACAAAATTGAATTTGTTTCACACATTCTATTTTGAAAAAATAACATAGTTTCAAGTCAGTACGTTTATTAGAAAATTTTTTATGTGCCTTCGGCGCGTAAACTCGTTTTTATGCTACAGTTGAGAGTAGCGTAATGTTGTGTATTACGATACAGAGGAATGTAATGTAAAAATTGAACTGCGCGTGTGCCTATAACCATACAACGGAGCGTAATCTTCTTCTTAGTCTTCTTCTTCTTCGTACAGCGTTGACACCATACTAACAAAGCCTTGTACATTTTAAATGTGCATGCTCTATTACAATATGCTACTACTACACAAGATCGAGAAAATCGAAATGGCCGGAACTAGTCGCGAAATATCAAGTGCAATGGACGAGAATCATGATGAATACTAGATTAGATTCGAGTGTACGCATAAAAACTCGTAGCCGCACCGAAGTCACATAAAATAGAATAAGTGCCAATGCCCACAATTCTGGTAATCACGAGACTCGCTTAAAATGCACGCAGGACTGATCGCGCCTCGGCTTCGTCTCGGCTTTGTAACAGCTTCGTCTTGGCTTTGCCTCACCTACGTCTCGGCTACGCCTTGACTACGCCTTGGCTTCGATCTCCTGCGAGCATTGTCGCTCGTCACGTAATAACCCTCATTATGCGCCTAGGCACATAAAATACTATTATATCTATTACTTAATTCGTGCGGTTTGCTAAGAGATGGTGTAACTTGATTATTATTCTATCGTTCCAATATTCCGAACATGCCTGAAAAAGTGTTTTTGCGGGGAGTTCTTCTTGATTACTTTAATATGAAGAAAACTGCTGCCGAAAGTCATCGTATTTTGGTGGAAGTTTATGGTGAACATGCTCTAGCTGAGCGAACGTGCCAAAAGTGGTTTGCACGATTTAAAAGTGGTGATTTTGGCTTGGAAGACGAAGAACGTCCTGGGCAGCCAAAAAAGTTTGAAGATGAAGAACTGGATGCATTAATCTATGAAGATTGTTGCCAAACACAAGAAGAGCTTGCAGAGTCTTTGGGAGTCACTCAAGCATCCATTTCAAAACGTTTAAAAGCAGCCGGATACAATCAAAAGCAAGAAAATTGGGTTCCACATGAACTCAAGCCGAGAGACGTTGAAAGGCGGTTTTGCATGTCCGAAATGCTGCGGGAACGCCACAAAAAGAAGTCATTTTTGCATCGGATTGTTACTGGTGATGAAAAATGGATCCATTACGACAACCCCAAGCGCAAAAAATTATATGTGAAACCCGGCCAACCAGCCAAATTAATCCGTTTGAAGAGAGCAATAGCCGAAAAACGCCCGGAATATGCGACAAAACACGGGGCAATAATTTTCCATCATGACAACGCTCGGCCCCATGTTGCTATTCTGGTTGATAACTATTTGGAAAACAGTGGATGGGAAGTTTTACCCCACCCGCCTTATAGCCCAGACCTTGCCTCTTCTGACTACCATTTGTTCCGGTCGATGCAGAACGCCCTCACTGGAATACGGTTCACATCAGAACAGGGTATCAAAAATTGGCTTGATTCATTCTTGGCCGCCAAGCCGGCGCAGTTCGTTTGGGATGGAATCCACAAATTGCCAGAAAGATGGGAAAAAGTCATAGCTTCAGATGGGCAATACTTTGAATAATACTATTGTACATGTTTTTCTTAAATATACGTTCAAATTTTGAAAAAAAAAACGCACGAATTAAGTTATAGATCCAATATTACAGCCAGTTGAATTTAGTTTTTTATTGTTAAAAGAAAACCATGATTAACAGTGAGTTTCGCCAGGCTCAGTCTACATTTTCGACTGATTTTTTGTTTCTGGCGTATAGTAATGAATCTACGTTTCATCAGCAGTTAGATAACGTCGGGAATATCACTTTGAATTACGTTGAAACATACCCAAACATTGCTCAAACGCAACTACACGAGCCCGCTTTTGTGACCGGCTGTGAGCAAACGTAGCACCCATCTTGTAGACAGCTTCCTCATGCCCAAACATTCATGTAAAATGTACCATACGCGTGCTACTGATCTTGCGAGATTTTCTCTAGTTTTGTTGATTGATTTTCCTCGTAGAAAATAATGTTTAATAAGCACGAGAAACTCGCTTTTTTCCATGGTTTTGATTTAACAATGAAAAACTAAATTCAACTGGCAGTAAAAAATTTTTTAATCAACGTACTGACTTGAAACTTTGTATACGCACTCATATTAGATGGTATTCTCTTAGAGTAGTGAAATATTTACGATAAAAACACCATCTTTCGAGAAGTCACGGACGTATTGAACAGCCCTCATAATAGACGAAATGTTTAATTCAAAAAATTAGTAACACTTTTATAAACCTAGTATTCTAATATTGGGTGTACAACTTTGCTTCTGCCGGTTTTTTCCCAAAATTTGAGGCTTTATTCTTAAAAAGTGATTACCTATTTATGATTCAAATTACTTTACGTCGCTAGCCACTACTTATTTTCATGTTTCTGGCAATTGTTGGTTACCGTCTCGAAAAAATGATGCGTCTTTCGAAGTGGACCACTTTCCATTTTTTAACATCTTCATAAGAGCAGAAATGCTTATGAGCCAGACCCGGTGCCATCGATCGAAACAAATGGTAGTCAGAAGAAGCAACGTCTGGAGAGTACGGTGGGTGGGGTAATACCTCCCATTTCAGCGTTTTTAAGTATATCTTGATATCCACCACTCCAAGCTGGTATGGAACCCAATTTTCTTGCTTCTGAATCCTCTCTATGGCTTTGAGGCGTTTTTAAATGGCTTGTTGAGTCACTCCCAATAATTCTGCCAATTCTTCTTGCGTTTGGTAAGTATTTGTGAGCATTCGATGAGCCTCAGCCGCAGTTTTCTTCAATCAAGAATAAATTTATGATCGTTCCGATGTTGATGAAACTTTGTGAAGTTGGTGTCCCATAAGGGTACATCAAGTGTGTAAAAGAGAGAGAGAAAATATAAACGGGTTGCCTAGATACAGGGGCTCAAAGTTTAGCCTTTTTTGCGGTATCACTATTTTCGTTGCGTTATAAGTTTAATAACTTTGGGTTTATGGAAAACACCATTCAGATGTTTTTAACAGGATTTTTCTCGCTCTTTAGGAAATACAATGATGGTTATTGATTTGGAACATTATTTGTACCAAAAAAAGTGAACATCGGAACGATCTAATTTTTTAAGTGGGTACACTTGACAGGTTTTGCCCTTAATGTCGTGCTGTCGTTATGTTGACAGATGTCCAAACTTACTGTGTTAGATTTTTGGTCTGCCTATTTCGAGAAGCACTTACAGCAGCACTACCAGCAGCCAGCTATCGAAAAACGACGGAAGCAAAGTTGTACACCTAATAAAATTACACATAAATCGAAAAAATCGAAAACAAACTGAAAAGATTAGGGTTATTGACATATGTCACAAATAAAAAAAAAATTAATTTATAGCACGTTTAAAATTATTCATATATGAATTATTTTAAACGTTAACAATTAATTTATTATTTAACCCATTATTACTCAAGCGAAATCCAGGCTAGATAGCACCAAACTAACTATTGGATCAGTATCCAAATGAAAAAAAATTTATCCTTGTTTTTTCTTTTTGCGATTCCAATTGTTTATGCGGAATTATTTAAACAAATTAACATCAAATTTTCAATTTTAAAAATCTGATAACGGCAATCGATTCTACGGGAAAAAACAAGTTGAAAACATTTATACCACTTTTTTGTCGGATTCTATTTTCTTAGTGTATTATCGTTATAAACAATGACATCCCGAGGGGAGATGCTGTACCCCGTTCTACCCCAAGCCGAATCTACGTTAGATAGCACCAAAATAACTATTGGATCAGTATCCAAATGAAAAAAAATGTATCCGTGTTTTTCATTTTTGCGATTCCAATTGTTTATACGGAATTATTTAAACAAATTAACATAAAATTTTCAATTTCAAAAATCTGATAACGCCACTCGATTCTACGGGAAAAAACAAGTTGAAAACCTTCATACCATTTTCTTGTACACATGTAATCTGTTACCTAAAAGCAACCCTAAACCCTAATCGATTTGAATAAAATCTTGATTTTCTGGATAAACCTGAGTATTTTATTTTCTAACGATAATACACTAGCAAAATAGAATCTGACAAAAAAATGGTATAGAGGTTTTCGACTTGTTTTTTCCCCTGGAATAGATTGTCATTATCAGTTTTTTGAAATTGCTTGGGTCATAAAAGATTCATACAATACATTATCAATAAAACTTACTTTTAATCTCAGAAATTGTGTTCAAAGATGCGATAAGATCAATCGTAAATCGAAATTTTTGAAAAGTCAAAATTACGATTTGTAATTATGATGTCAAGTTATTGATAACAAACATATGAACATGGCTCAAGGTACCCGCCATTCTCAAATCATAAGTGGCTCACATGGCCCGCTGCTGACAATCTTTTATACATTCAATTCACAAGCAAATTATGTCATTAATTTTGAAAAGAAAAAGTACCTTATAAACAAAAAAATTCTAGACCTCAGAAAAAACAAAGAATTATCGAATTGACACTATATATATTATATATATATATAATATGTATTAGCCTCATCTCGTGTAAAAATTAGACAATGCGGTAAAATCATTAATTATTGTGGTCTAAATATACGAGTAATTTGATTTCCATTGAAATAAGTAGCCCACATTACTCCCTATACTGAAGTTACCTGCCGTCCCCCTAAACAATAAATTATATAAAAATAGAAAATTTGTCAGAAAAAAATACATAAGGAGCATAATTTCTGAATTTTACTCAGCCCGAAACAAAAAGTTGTTTGATTAGGATAAAAAGTGGACTAGTATTAGTCCTATTGGATTGTACTTCTCAGACAAACAAATAATTCATTTTAACAAAAATTTATTAATGTGAAGGGCGTACAATGTTTCGGCCTTTGATACCAATTCTCAAAGGTCCATAACAATTTTTGAAAGAAATTAAAATTTCATATTAATTTTTCAAAATTGAAAATAAATTTAACTTTTTTTCAAATTTATAAACTATGTATTTTTTTGAAAATAATTTAGGGAGAAAGCTGAGGTTTTTTCCTATAAGACTATCAATTTTCAAAGTGAAGTTTCGATTCGTCTTTGAGTAATCAAATGATAAGTATCCAGATGTCATGATAGGGTGGGGGGCGCGCGATCTCCGCTACAGCGCTCACATCGGGGAACTTTGTGGAACGCTTTTGTATCAGTTCTTCGAATTGACTAACATTATATACTGCTAAGGTAACTGCTCTTTGCATTATAAGGGTTGTGATTGTCATTCTTGAATTACAATGCCTGAGCTACGTAAAGTTGACAGAACCAAAACATCGAATCATGATGTCTCTTATTTCATAATTAAGGGCTCATTTAGGGCTAATTTAATGCCCCATTGCCGAATTTTCGGCTCTTAATTTTTTTTAAAATATGCATGGTTCTGCCAGCTTTACTTCAAGCCAGCAGCACCACTCCAGAAATCAGTTTAAAAATGTTTATATCAAATTCCCCCTGTCGCAGGAATTTTCGGCTCATTTCCGGCTCCAGGTATCCCATTGAACCATTGTCCTACCTTCATAAATAAAAAAGGGCCACAAAGGGCGAAGGGACAAAATATTAAATTTTGCTTTTTCATCATTAAATCAATACAGGCCAATTTAGGGCTCACTTCCTATCCAACTATAAATTTTAGTACTTTGCCCTTTTTATAAAATATGCCGAGGTGCTGCCAACTTTACATCAAGTTGGCAGCGCCACCCACGTACACACCAAAAATTGCTTTTTCCAAAATCTACTCCTGCAGGAACTTTCGGCTCATTTTCGGCTCAAGATAACCCTTTAAACCATTGTCCTACCTTCAAATTTAAAAAAGGGCAGCTAAGGGCAGAGGGCCATAACATTAATTTTTTGTTATTCTTCTTCATATCAATCTAAGTAGTTGCATTTCTTGTTCATATTCTGGCTAAATTTAAATTTCTACCAGAGCCCTTTTTAAAAAACACGCAGGAGGTTGTCTAACTCTAAATAATATCAGCAGGACTATCCAGAAACATTTCTCGAAAATTGCTTTTTCCAAAATCTACTCCTGTTGGAATTTTCGGCTCATTTTCGGCTCAAGATAACCCTTTAAACCATTGTCCTACCTTCAAAATTAAAAAAGAGCAGCTAAGGGCAGAGGACCATAACATTAAATTCTTGTTATTCTTCTTCATATCAATCTAAGTAGTTGCATTTCTTGTTCATATTCTGGCTAAATTTAAATTTCTACCAGAGCCCTTTTTAAAAAAACACGCAGGAGGTTGTCTAACTCTAAATAATATCAGCATGACCATCCAGAAACATTTTTCGAAAATTGCTTTTTCCAAAATCTACCCCTGCAGGAATTTTCGGCTCATTTTCGACTCATTTTCGGCTCAAGATAACCGTTCAAACCATTGTCCTTCCTTCAAATTTACAAAAGGGCAGCTAAGGGCAGAGGGCCATAACATTAAATTTTTGTTATTCTTCTTCATATCAATCTAAGTAGTTGCATTTCTTGTTCATATTCTGGCTAAATTTAAATTTCTACCAGAGCCCTTTTTAAAAAACACGCAGGAGGTTGTCTAACTCTAAATAATACCAACAGGACCATCCAGAAACACTTCTCGAAAATTGCTTTTTCCAAAATTTACTCCTGCAGGAATTTTCGGCTCATTTTCGGCTCAAGATAACCCTTTCAACCATTGTCCTTCCTTCAAATTTACAAAAGGGCAGCTAAGGGCAGAGGGCCATAACATTAATTTTTTGTTATTCTTCTTCATATCAATCTAAGTAGTTGCATTTCTTGTTCATATTCTGGCTAAATTTAAATTTCTACCAGAGCCCTTTTTAAAAAACACGCAGGAGGTTGTCTAACTCTAAATAATACCAACAGGACCATCCAGAAACATTTTTCGAAAATTGCTTTTTCCAAAATCTACTCCTGCAGGAATTTTCGGCTCATTTTCGGCTCATTTTCGGCTCAAGATAACCCTTTAAACCATTGTCCTACCTTCAAAATTAAAAAAGAGCAGCTAAGGGCAGACGGCCATAACATTAAATTTTTGTTATTCTTCTTCATATCAATCTAAGTAGTTGCATTTCTTGTTCATATTCTGGCTAAATTTAAATTTCTACCAGAGCCCTTTTTAAAAAACACGCAGGAGGTTGTCTAACTCTAAATAATATCAGCATGACCATCCAGAAACATTTCTCGAAAATTGCTTTTTCCAAAATCTACTCCTGCAGGAATTTTCGGCTCATTTTCGGCTCATTTTCGGCTCAAGATAACCCTTTAAACCATTGTCCTTCCTTCAAATTTACAAAAGGGCAGCTAAGGGCAGAGGGCCATAACATTAATTTTTTGTTATTCTTCTTCATATCAATCTAAGTAGTTGCATTTCTTGTTCATATTCTGGCTAAATTTAAATTTCTACCAGAGCCCTTTTTAAAAAACACGCAGGAGGTTGTCTAACTCTAAATAATACCAACAGGACCATCCAGAAACATTTATCGAAAATTGCTTTTTCCAAAATCTACTCCTGCAGGAATTTTCGGCTCATTTTCGGCTCATTTTCGGCTCAAGATAACCCTTTAAACCATTGTCCTACCTTCAAAATTAAAAAAGAGCAGCTAAGGGCAGACGGCCATAACATTAAATTTTTGTTATTCTTCTTCATATCAATCTAAGTAGTTGCATTTCTTGTTCATATTCTGGCTAAATTTAAATTTCTACCAGAGCCCTTTTTAAAAAACACGCAGGAGGTTGTCTAACTCTAAATAATACCAACAGGACCATCCAGAAACACTTCTCGAAAATTGCTTTTTCCAAAATTTACTCCTGCAGGAATTTTCGGCTCATTTTCGGCTCAAGATAACCCTTTCAACCATTGTCCTTCCTTCAAATTTACAAAAGGGCAGCTAAGGGCAGAGGGCCATAACATTAATTTTTTGTTATTCTTCTTCATATCAATCTAAGTAGTTGCATTTCTTGTTCATATTCTGGCTAAATTTAAATTTCTACCAGAGCCCTTTTTAAAAAACACGCAGGAGGTTGTCTAACTCTAAATAATACCAACAGGACCATCCAGAAACATTTTTCGAAAATTGCTTTTTCCAAAATCTACTCCTGCAGGAATTTTCGGCTCATTTTCGGCTCATTTTCGGCTCAAGATAACCCTTTAAACCATTGTCCTACCTTCAAAATTAAAAAAGAGCAGCTAAGGGCAGAGGGCCATAACATTAAATTTTTGTTATTCTTCTTCATATCAATCTAAGTAGTTGCATTTCTTGTTCATATTCTGGCTAAATATAAATTTCTACCAGAGCCCTTTTTAAAAAACACGCAGGAGGTTGTCTAACTCTAAATAATATCAGCATGACCATCCAGAAACACTTCTCGAAAATTGCTTTTTCCAAAATTTACTCCTGCAGGAATTTTCGGCTCATTTTCGGCTCAAGATAACCCTTTCAACCATTGTCCTTCCTTCAAATTTACAAAAGGGCAGCTAAGGGCAGAGGGCCATAACATTAATTTTTTGTTATTCTTCTTCATATCAATCTAAGTAGTTTCATTTCTTGTTCATATTCTGGCTAAATTTAAATTTCTACCAGAGCCCTTTTTAAAAAACACGCAGGAGGTTGTCTAACTCTAAATAATACCAACAGGACCATCCAGAAACACTTCTCGAAAATTGCTTTTTCCAAAATTTACTCCTGCAGGAATTTTCGGCTCAGTTTCGGCTCAAGATAACCCTTTCAACCATTTATCTACCTTTAAAATTTTAAAAAAGCTGTCTATCTGTCTCTTTAGTAGTAGATCGTGTTCATGTACTTATAGTTCTGAACGTTCATTGAACGATGGAACATATTTTCTTTGAAAACTGAATAATTAGTTTTTGCCCAGGAAAATTAAAAAATAGTGGTTTGTTTATGAGCGATTGTATATTTAAAGGGTCCCAAATATAAACATATAAGCGGCGAAATTGGCGCACCTAATAGAAAGTGCGAGTTTAAAAAGAAAGTATATGACTAAAAATTATGAAAAGATATTTATTTAATAGCTGGATATCTTTTCTATACTTTCCAATGGATAAAGATTGCATTGAAAATTATTAAAGCAGGTTTTTATTCAGATTTCCGAAGGACTGCACCTGCGTCAATTTATCCGCCATGTCGGGTAAATTGACGCACTAATATTATAATCTCCTCTTGCCACGTATTAGTTATATTTTCATAGATTTAGAATTACATTTCAGTAGCAAAGGTTGATGAAAAGAGGTAGTTATAATTTGAAACTAAATTTCAGATAGTATATCAAGATATGTGAAGTTGTTATACCTTTATTCACATATACCAGCCAAAGTTAAAATATATTTTATATTTGTACAATAAAATACTGGCAATTGTGGATATTTAAGTGAATATTCAAATTGAAATCATTTTTATAGAGAATTATTTGAATTTGTAATCAGAAGTATATACAATTATTAACTTTAGAATACTTATAAATAATAGAAACAATCAATCAAAAATATAAATTTTTTACTTACATTGCTTTCACATCTTAAAATCGAGAAAACTTTCAAAACACTGTCAGACTGCAAATTAATTATTAAAAATCGCTTTTAAAATGCCTTAATACCTCAAACTTAAAAAAAAAATTTAACCACTGATTGTTCAAATGAATATAACCTTACAAAGTCGTTACATCAGTTTTGCGAACCACATTACCTCCCATGTCACAAAAAATCTTAAGAAAAAGATTAGAAGAAAAGTCCAGCAACATTCAAATGTATATATCTATATATTAATAATTGTGTTCTTACTATCTTCTTTATATTTTCAATCATAAACATCCGAGCACTTGACTTCAGTCACCGGTTTCTAGAAACACAACACGTGTGCCAACTTCGCCTCTGATTTGAATCTCGTATGCGCCAATTTTGCCGCAAGTGTATCGTTCATTAATTAAATACTTTTTACGTAAAATGCTTATTTTTTCATACAAATATTCTATCCTAATCGTAAGATTAAATATCAAAGATTATAAAATCGTTGCATTAATCTAATTCACCTTGAATTACTATTATTTAACGATTTAACTCAATGGTTTCGAACATAACCATTATACCAAAAAACGATTAATCGCAATAAAACTGTATTAAGCAATTAGATTTTTATAATGTTTTCTATCAAATACATATCATACAAGAATGCACACGATAGAACTATTTTTATTTTTTGTTATGTTATCATTTTCTGAAAAGTAGGGTGCGCCAATTTAAACGACGCGCCAATTTCGCCGCTATTCCCCTAATATTTAATTTTGTAGTGAAAAAAAATTTTGTTGTCATCGTTCAATGAACGTTCAGAACTGTAAGTATATATCGTGTTGAACATAACTCTAGTTAGAATTATTAGATTGAATTGCGCTTTGTTTATACTCTATCGGAGCCAAAAAAATAAAGAAAAGTTCGTTAACCAGCCACATCCGACCAAAATTATGAAAATAAGAGGATTTTTTTGTTTTCGATAGAAACTTTTCGAAACAATCTCAAATTCCAATATTGGTTTCTGATAGTGGTCATAAATCTCTACTAATTACCCTAATAACATTTTTCGATTAAAACAAAATTAGGAACGTTACAGTATTGTGACCGGGGTCGCTAACTGAGGAGAGTGGAAAGGAGGGGACGCCGAGAAGATGCACAATCAAAATCACAATTAGAATATCCAGGTTTATTAACTTACAATTCGGTGGCACGACACTTCGAAGTACAATCCAACAAAACGTAACACAGCAAACTTGTAGCGACACACTGACCTAGATCCAACTACTAGCAGCCGGTAACCGGCGACGGCGCGTCATCGTAGGGCATGCCGGGCCAAGTTCCCCCGAATTCCGGTCGCAGGGCTGTGTCCTCCCGGGGCGCTAGTGTAACCTCGTTACAACCCCCTCCCTCCTGATCGGGTTGTGGTTTATTCCCTATATTTTTGTATTTTTTGTATTTCTTTCCTCGAACTCCAGCCAGATTGGGTCTGTTTCGATGTCTAGTGTAATGTATGTGTCTTCTCCGCTCTGGCTGTTTTCGTTCGTTGGCTTTGTTTTCTTTTTCACGCTAATTTCTATGGTTTTCTTGAATTTTCTACTTATATCCATCCATCCGCCCCTCATATATCTGGTTTTCGCGCTGTTTGGTGTTGTATAGTAGTTTCTGATCCTGTTTGGTGTTTTCTTGCAGAAGGTGTCATGGAATATATATAACTCTTTTGGCACTCTTCTTTCGCAGAACCTGCACTCCCACATCTCGATGTCTTCCATTGCCGTACCTGAAATTAAATAGTTTATCTACTTCTAAACATTTATACTATTATTTTATTGTAAACAAGACGATTTGCTTGATTTTATTTATTTATTTTAATTATTTATACAACGAGAAAAAAATTTATTATTTTGATTCTTCTTTGAATTCGGTCGATGTATAAACGAATCGAAATAGAAAAAAGAAAATATATTATCTTATTTTGATCCTTTTCCATTAATTTAATGTACATTTTTCAATTTTAGTTCTTATTTACTATGTAAATAATCGTTTTCGTTGAATCATCAGATTCTGTGTCGCTGTCACTGTCTGTGTCTTTTTCTAATTCTTCAAGTGTTTTTCTTAGTTCTTTTTTCTTTTTCTTCGCGTTCTTTCTTCTCCCTCAGTTCTTTCTTTTTTCTTTCTATTCCTTCGTTCCATGTTCTTCTTTCCCTTTCTTCTTTTTCCTCTCTTATTTTTTGGAACATTATCTTTTCTTCTTTCTCTTTTCTCTTTCTTTTGCTTTTCTCTTTTTCTTTTTCATTTGCCATTGATAACGTACTTGCTACCGAGTCCAACTTTTCGCGTGTTCTTGATAATGCGTCTGGTGCGTAATTTAGTGAGCCTTTTCTGTATACTATCTCGTAGTCGTATTCGAGTAGTTCCAGTGCCCATCTTGCTAGTCGTCCCGTTGGGTTTTTTAAATTATGCAGCCATTTTAAAGCTATATGGTCTGTTAGTACTTTGAAGGTATATCCTTCTAGGTAAGGTCTGAATTTCCGTATTGCCCATACCACTGCTAAGCATTCCTTTTCTGATGTTGAATATTTTTTTCTGCTTCGTTGAGGCTTCTGCTTGCGAATGCTATTACGTAGTTTTCGTTATTTATATTTTGGGTTAATACGGCTCCTAATCCCGTATCGCTCGCATCGGTTTCAAGTTGAAATGGATGATGAAAGTTTGGGCATGCCAGTATTGGTTTTGTTGTTAGTAATTTTTTTATTTTTTCTAATGCCTGTTCTTGTTCTATGTCCCATTTCCACTCTATTCCTTTCTTTAATAGTGTGTATAAAGGTTCCATTATTTCCGAAAATTTTGGTATGAATCTTCTGTACCATGATGTCATTCCTATAATTCTTTGCAGTTGTTTCACATTTTTTGGTGTTGGGAATTCTAGTATAGGTTTTATTTTGTCTTCGTCCATTAATAGTCCTTTTTCGTTTACTACAAATCCTAAGTATTTCACTTCCGAGCATCCAAATTCGCACTTTTCCAGATTTATTGTTAATCTTGCTTGGTTTATTTTTTCTAGAACTATTTCTAAATTTTTCAAATGTTCTTCGAAGTTTTCTGTTACTATAATTATGTCATCGAGGTAGCAGAATACGTTAGGTTTTAAGTCTGGTGTTATTATTTTATCCATTAAACGCTGGAACGTAGCTGGAGCGTTTGTTAAACCGAATGGCATTCTTTTAAATTGGTACATTCCTTTTCCTGGTACTGTGAATGCTGTTATTTTTCTTGATTCTTCTTCTAGTGGTATTTGGTGGTATGCTGAGCGGAGATCAATTTTTGATATGTATCTTGCTGACCTCAATGCATCTAAAATTTCTGCCATGATTGGTATTGGGTACAGGTCTTTTTTTGTTATTTTATTTACTTTTCTGAAATCCAAGCAGAATCTATATTTTCCGTTGGGTTTCTTTATCATAACTACCGGGTTTGACCAATCGCTGTCTGAGGGTTCAATTATGTCTTCTTCCAACATTTTATCTATTTCTTCGTACATGTACTCTCTTACTTTGGGTGAGACATGGTAATATCTTTGTTTAATTGGTTCGTGGCCCTGTACGTTTATTTTGTGTTCTGTCATGTGTGTAGGTTCTAGTTTTATTCCTGTTTTGTTAACCTTTCTTTCGATTAATTTTCTTAATTGTTGTCCTTGGTTTTCATTTAGTTCAATTATTCCCTCGTGCATTTTTCGTTTTCTGTTTCTTTTCTTTCCCTCGATACTTCTTCATTCTTGCTTTCTTCGTTTCGTTCTCTTTTCAGTTTTAAATTATTTTTTATTTCCTTTTCGGGTGCTTTATCTATTTACTTTAATATTTGTTTATCTTCACACATGATTTTTGCTTTGAGAGCTGTTTGTATTACATTTTCTTCTTCTAAGGGAATAAAAATATTGAATTCTTGCCTCTGTTTTTTATTTTCTTGTGGGATTAGACTTCTCTGTCTTACTGGTATTTTGGACCCTTTTGTGTCCCTTTTGTCTGGACGACTACAGGCCGGGTATGGTTGGTTGGGGTACTAGTGGGTATTTCTCCATTGTAAGTTGCTTGTTTTTCTCTGTTCTCCTATTCTTTCCTTTTCGTTTTCTCTTATTTCCTGTTTTCCTTGGGGTTTGTTTCTATTTTGTATTTTATTTGTGGTTTTTCTGGTAGCCACCAGTTTCTCTTTTCGAAATCTAACTTTAATCCCAGTCTTTCTATCATATCTGTTCCTAAGATTCCTGTGGATTGCAGTTCGGGTACTAATCTAAATAATAAATACTTTTTAATGTGGCCTACCTCAATCGGAATCAGTACTTGTCCCGTTATCTCTAATTTCTGGCCATTTGCAACTATTAATTTGTCGTTGCTTGGTTTTTTGATTTCGTAGTCCGATTTTTCTATCTGTTTAAAGAATTCTTTGCTGATATATGAGTGGGTTGCACCTGTGTCCACTAATACTTTATATTTTGTTTTTTCCCATTTTATTATTATGTGCATTCTTGTTTCGTCTGGTGTGTTGTTTGTTTCGGTTTTCTTTGGCGATCTGATTTGGTATTTCTGCGGGCTACTATTCGCCTCTAGTAGCCTCCGTTTGCGTTTCCCTGACTGTACCAACAGTCGCGTTGCATATGTCCTTTGCCTCCGCAATTATAACATTTTATTAGCTGTTGTGCTGTATTGCTGCTGTTTTCTCTTTTTTGTTCCCTGTACTGGGTGAATTCTCTTGCCTTTGGGTTCAACTCCCATTTATTATTTTCTTGATATCTTCCTTTATTGTTGTCATTTGTTTCCTGTTTGTTCTGTTCCATGTCCTCTAGTTCCTTTCTTTGGTTTTCGTCTCTTAGGTTGTATGTTAGTTCTGGTAATTTGGGGTTCCCTTCGAGCTGTTGTCTGTTGCTGTATCTGGCTATTTGATTTTCCTCTCTTTCCTAAACCAATTGTTTGGATTTGAGTATCTGTAATTTTGGTTATAGTTAACTCCTACTCTATTTTGAAATTTGTTAATACCTCGGTTTTGTGGGTATGTGTTTTGGCTTCTTTGGTTGTTATAGAAATATTTGGTCCCGTTGTTGGCATATCTTGGCTGGAATTGTTGTCTGCTTTGTATGTTGTATAATTCGTATTTACTATTATTTTGTCTTTCATAATTATTTTCATGGCTTTGATTGTTTTGTTGCTCTTGGTTTCTCTCTTGTTCTCTTATATACAATCTGTCATTCCTATTGTTCTCCCATATTTTAATTTCTTGCCCTTTCATTCTTGATTTTGCCATTTCTGCTTCCCATTCGCGTCCTAATATTTCTAATTCTGTAAAATTTTTTGAATGAATTTCTTGTAATGTAAATTTTATATTCGAGTCTTAAATTCCCGTAAACTTTTTTTAATTGCCATTCCAAGCTGGGAAGTGGTTCTAATTTCTCGAATAACTGTCTCATTTCTATTATGAAACTGTGAATTTCTTGATTTTTCTTTTGATTACAATATCTTATTTTGTTATGAATTACTTCTAGGTACTTTTCATTCAAATAGACCTGTTTGAATTCTTGTATGAAATCTTCCAAGTTATGCCAATTTCTTTTATTTACTTGGTACCAACATTGAGCTTCTCCTATCAATACGGCGTCTAAATTTTCTAGGATATCTTGTTTGTTGATTTTATACCCTTTTTTGAATCTCAATAAATTATTTAAAAAAATTGTTGGGCTATCGTCTATATTGTTTCTGAATTTAACCGACCAGTTTAGCATGATCTGGAAAGGTGTTTGGACCATTCCGAATGGGAAAAGCGATGCTCGCATTGTTTGTAATTCGTTGTCCTGTATGCTTTCGTCGCTTAGGTTGTTATTCTCTCTACTTTGATTATCGTATAGTTCGACTTGCGCCTCGTTTTGTTTATTTTCTGGGTTAGTCAATATCTCGCTTCTTATTAATTTTCGGGGAACCGGTGTTGGCAACTTAAACTTATTCTGGTTTTGTTCGTTCTCTTCTGTATTTATGTTTTCTGACCTTTCTTTGGGTTTTGTTTTCCTATCACTATCGACTTTTATTTGGTTTACTGTTTTGAGGTTAACTATGTTAGGTGCTTCTATACTTTTATTTTGTGTATTCTTTAAGATTCGTTCCATTTTTTCTTTTAATGACTCTATTTCTAAGGTTAATTCTTCACTTTTTGACTTGTCGTTTTTTTGTTCTTCGTTTTCGATGAGTATTTTTGCTTCTTTCCAAAATTCATTATTTGTTTCTATAAACGAGTCTATTTCTGAATGTCCTATCTTCTTCTTTTTCTTTCATTTATTTTGTATATTTCTTGCTCTAATTTATCCTTTTCCCATTTTTCCCCAATTATTTTTTCGATCTCTACCCTCTCTTTATCTAGTTTTTTCGTTTCGCTTCTTCTTATTTCGCGTTCTCTCTCTAAGTACTCCAATTCTAATTCCCGAAATTTTACTTTATCTAAATTTAAATTTTCTTCTTCCTCTAATATTCGCCAATAACCTACCGTATTTTCCGTATTAGGAGATAGCATGCCTTTGTAAGTACTATTTATTATTTCTGTGTCTATGTTGTGTTTCTGTAATATGTCCTTGCTTCGTCCGTCTTTGTCGCGTGGTTTTGAAATTGTCTCTATGCTACGTATTGTGGCTTTCGGTATTGTGCCTGTTTTGTTGGCATGCTGTCTCTCTCTAATCTCTAATTCTACTTCTTTTCTTTTATTTTCCGTTATTTCCCTTTAAATATACAATCGCTCATAAACAAACCACTATTTTTTAATTTTCTTGGGCAAAAACTAATTATTCAGTTTTCAAAGAAAATATTTTCCATCGTTCAATGAACGTTCAGAACTATAAGTACATGAACACGATCTACTACTACAGAGACAGGTAGACAGCTTTTTTAAAATTTTGAAGGTAGATAAATGGTTGAAAGGGTTATCTTGAGCCGAAAATGAGCCGAAAATTCCTGCAGGAGTAGATTTTGGAAAAAGCAATTTTCGAGAATTGTTTCTGGATGGTCCTGCTGATATTATTTAGAGTAAGACAACCTCCTGCGTGTTTTTTAAAAAGGGCTCTGGTAGAAATTTATATTTGGCCAGAATATGAACAAGAAATGCAACTACTTAGATTGATATGAAGAAGAATAATAAAAAATTAATGTTATGGCCCTCTGCCCTTAGCTGCCCTTTTTTAATTTTGAAGGTAGGACAATGGTTGAAAGGGTTATCTTGAGACGAAAATGAGCCAAAAATGAGCCGAAAATTCCTGCAGGAGTAGATTTTGGAAAAAGCAATTTTCGAGAAGTGTTTCTGGATGGTCCTGCTGATATTATTTAGAGTAAGACAACCTCCTGCGTGTTTTTTAAAAAGGGCTCTGGTAGAAATTTATATTTGGCCAGAATATGAACAAGAAATGCAACTACTTAGATTGATATGAAGAAGAATAATAAAAAATTAATGTTATGGCCCTCTGCCCTTAGCTGCCCTTTTTTAATTTTGAAGGTAGGACAATGGTTGAAAGGGTTATCTTGAGACGAAAATGAGCCAAAAAATGAGCCGAAAATTCCTGCAGGAGTAGATTTTGGAAAAAGCAATTTTCGAGAAGTGTTTCTGGATGGTCCTGCTGATATTATTTAGAGTAAGACAACCTCCTGCGTGTTTTTTAAAAAGGGCTCTGGTAGAAATTTATATTTGGCCAGAATATGAACAAGAAATGCAACTACTTAGATTGATATGAAGAAGAATAATAAAAAATTAATGTTATGGCCCTCTGCCCTTAGCTCCTCGTTTTTAATTTTGAAGGTAGGACAATGGTTGAAAGGGTTATCTTGAGACGAAAATGAGCCGAAAATTCCTGCAGGAGTAGATTTTGGAAAAAGCAATTTTTCGGTGTGTACGTGGGTCATATGAAATTGCATCTGAAGAGTTTTATAATATAAAATAAATTTTACAAATTTAATAATCAGATATTTGGGAACAAAATTTCTTAATTAACTAAAATTATTTTTAGAAAATTCTAGTATACAAGTGTGAATAAGAGATTTGATTATTTAAAAAATTGAAAAACATGTTTAATTTAGCATAAGAAATTTAACTTTGAAATTTGTCTAGTAAGAAATAAATTTCAAAAAATTTCCTTTAGAATAAAGTACCTCAAAAAAGTTTTTAGAATACTTAAAACCTTTTTTTATGAAAAATTTCATCAAATAAATGTAAATAAAATATTTGATTATTCAAAAATAAATTATATTGTATTTGGATATAAATAATTTAGAGACTATCGAAGTGTGAATAAATAGTTTGATTCTTTAAATATCAAATATATTATATTTAAATTTGAATACTAAATTACATGTTGAGATTTCTCTGATATGAAGTGGAAAATATTTATTTGGAATAAAATATCATTAAAAATTTGTGGAATAGTTAAAATCTTTTACATCACGTGTTATTATAAAAATGAAGATGCTTTAATAGTAGATAAAAGTACAAGTGAACCTGTAATTTCTGATGGCAGTGCATATACTAAAATTATCTTTTAAAAGATCTTACGTATTCCAAAAAAATTATTTAAAGTATTTTAGTTTACTATAAAAGTTTGTCGAATTATCTTCATACCAAAGAAATCTCAATTTGTAGTTTCGCATGCGAATTCAGATATAATTAATTGGCTTTTTTCAATAATCAAACCTTTCATTTACATTTATACATTAAAATTGTCATATACAAATTTTTAAGTATTCTAAAACATTTTTTTAAAGTATTTTATTTTTATAATATTGGTCACGTTTACTTAATAACAAAGAATCACAATGAGTAATTTCGTATGAAAATGTAAATATAATTTATTCATCAAAAAAGAAAAGAAACCTTTTGTTTACACTTATATATTGAAACTGTCACGTAAAAGATGTTATGTATTTCAAAATATGGTATTCAAAGTATTTTACTCCATAGTAAAGGTTTGTCGAATCAAGTTCATACAAAAAAATTGTTTAGTAATTGTAATTTCGTATGTGAATTAGAATATAAATTATTAAATTGCTTAAATATTGAACCCCTTAATTAACACTTGTTTATTAAAACTATCATGTAAAAGATTTTACACATTATAAAATTTTGATTTTAGGGTTAAGTTTTCAAATTATATCTTCCGTCATTTCGAATTCGGAAACTCTTTCGCGCCTCTTTTGCACGGAATCCAGCAGAGTCGAAAGAAACATAAAAACCGAGAAAGCTGTCGATTTGTATTTTGTAAGCAGTGCTCCTACACACTGTTGAGATTCATATAGCAATCTAACTTACACAACTTTAGCTAACAGTGCGTACATGTGATTCCTAGCGCACGCAATATCAGCTGTAGGTACAAGGAGCCTTTAGCCAGAGAAAACTCAGAGAACCACTGCGAACAGCAGACACACTACGCTGCGCACGCAACCATTCTCACCTACGTACTGCTGTTGGCGTTGTGTGCGTAACGTTCGCGTGTCAAATCTGGACACACTGGCAGAACCATGCATATTTTAAAAAAAATGACGAGTCGAAAATTCGGCAATGGGGTATTAAATTAGCCCTAAATGAGCCCTTAATTATGAAATAAGAGATATCATGATTCGATGTTTTGGTTCTGTCAACTTTACGTAGCTCAATGCCTGCATTACAGCCAGTGTAAAATTAAAAGGAATATGCTTTTGAAATCAGATCTATTGAATTGAAATTTATTGATTGTGTATTGATGTGATTTTTCTCTTTATCCGGGTGACTAATTTGCGTTTGCCTTTTCGTTTTGTTCTAGACGCCTTTTTAAAGTTGCAATTAGTTGTCATCTTCCCGTAAATCTTTTTCTTTCTGTTCGATGTTTTTGCGATAGTTTCAACTTTTTCGACTGTTGCCACTATATGTAAGTATCAACTTTATGGTTATGTAAAATCAAATGCGTAAAATCACTATGTGGTACGTTGAATTTTTTATAGCGCCTCTTTTGAAACTGCAAAAAAGATCAGGGAGGGAGCTAGATATGTCTGCACAATCGATATCAAAAGCCGATATTCATCAAAAGAAGGTTATGCTGGGTGTCTGGTGAGATTCCAAAGGTATCGTTTATTTTGAGATGCTCCCCAGGAAACAAACTATCAATTCGAATGTTTGCTGTCGCCAGCTAATGAAATTAAACAGCGAAATCAAGGAAAAGTGGCCAGAATTGGCAACTCGGAAAGGCGTCATCTTCCATGAAGATAACGCCAGACCACATACATCTTTGTTCATAAGCAAAAAATTATTGGACTTAGGCTGGGAAGTGATACCTCATCCACCGTATAGTCCTGACCTTGCACTATCCGATTATCATTTATTCCGTTCACTTCAAAACCATTTGAATGGAAAAACTTTCGATTCAAATGAGGCTGTCAAAAATGAGTTCATTCAGTTTTCTGCCTCTAAACTTTCTACGAAAGCGAAATTAGGAAGCTGACTGAAAGATGGCAAAAGGTCATCGAACAAAATGGTCAATACATAATTGATTAATGTTTGTTATTTATATTAATAAACTTGCTTTGAAAATCTGGAAAAAAACGAAATGATTTTGTTGCTAACCCAATATGTTGATGAATAAAGTCGAATTTCTCGAAAAAACTGTGTTTTTATTAGTTAGACCGGAAACTTATTGAGTGATGTATCACTATGGAAGTGCCATTCTGCTTTCTGCTGAGATACCGAAATATTCTCCATAGGCTTGGAGATTAGCAAAGATACTCTTACTCTTAAAATGTTTCCCAGCACCACCCTAGCGAATGAGGCAAAATAAACATTCAAAATGTTTTTATCCTTATTCTACGTTAAAAATAACGTTAACTGGTAATTGAAATATCCAATAATTTTATTTATTTACGCTAAAAGTTAAAAAAGCATAATACCTGTCACTGAAGGCAGTTCAGTGGTTCACTTTTTGTGGAACGTCTCCGTCAAAGTTGACCATTGGTTGGAGTGAGACACAACTATACTTTCATCTCACTCTAACAAATAGTCAATCCTGACGGTGAAGACATGGAAAGTGATGAACCACTGCACTGCCTTCAATGACAGGTATTATGTTTGTTTAATTTTTAGCGTAAATAAATAAAATTATTGTATAAACTACCGTCGGAAATTGTGCGCACGGTGCTTGTCATCGCTATTAAAAATCACTGCTGACTTTGAACCACGATATCTCGGTAAAAAAAGAGATAGGACATTTAAAAAATTCTCTACATCTACCTCAACTTCAACTTTTTGCATGACCTAGGAAAATTGTTTTCAAAATCTGAAAATTATACGACATAAAGTTTAAAATCTTATCTTTAATTTAAGCCAAGAAAACTTGAAAAATATTCATGGGTACCCGAGATACGATTAACAATGTTCAATCGTATCTGAGTTGAATTTTAATCGATGATCAGGGTTCTCGGCCGGTTTGTTGCTCGCCTCCTTCGTTGAGGCAGGACCGAATAGGCCACGCACGAAGGTGGCGCTTAAGTGGAGCTCTCTTATATGTATTTTTGATTCTGTTCATTAGTAATTTTTATATCTAATTATTCTAAATTAAAAAAAATATTTATTGTTATTTGTGATTATTAAAAATTATTTAAATCCATTATGCCCATATTAACGAATAGAACAATGATATGTAAACATTTTTTATTTCTTAAAATTCTGATAAACTAGAAAATTAATAAAAATTTTGATAGTCATTGTAAATATCAACTAAGAATGAAAGGAAAGGAAATAAAGGAATCACGTTCTTGGATCAAAGAACATATAAGAGAGCTCCACTGAAGCGCCACCTGTTTGCGTGGCCTATTCGGTCCTGCCTCAACGAAAGAGGCGAGCAACAAACCGGCCGCGAACCCTGATCGTCGATTAAAATTCAACTCAGATACGATTGAACATTGTTAATCGTATCTCGGGTACCCATGAATATTTTTCAAGTTTTCTTGGCTTAAATTAAAGATAAGATTTTAAACTTTATGTCGTATAATTTTCAGATTTTGAAAAAAATTTTCCTAGGTCATGCAAAAAGTTGAAGTTGAGGTAGATGTAGAGAATTTGAGAAAATCTTGAATTTTTTTTTTAACTCCTCACGTGCTGTATTATTTTCAGAAGGTCAAAAAATATTTTTTGAGCATCACTAGACATGGAATTTCATAAGCTTGCCAACTGTTTTTTTTTAAAATGTCCTATCTCTTTTTTTACCGAGATATCGTGGTTCAAAGTCAGCAGTGATTTTTAATAGCGATGACAAGCACCGTGCGCACAATTTCCGACGGTAGTGTATTTCAATTACCAGTTAACGTTATTTTCAACGTAGAATAAGGATAAAAACATTTTGAATGTTTATTTTGCCTCATTCATGAGTTATGGTGCTACTTTACGATAACTATACGATAGCTTTACGATAGCTTCATGCTACAGCGTAAAGCTACCGTTCAGCCAGTTCGCTAGGGCATCAGTGAAATAGTAGATTTTCTTTCGTATGAAATTGCAAAGATTTGGTGAAAATTTCGAAAGTGATTTTTCACATAAAATCAATACCGTCTTATATGACGACAATGTAAAAGGTTAATGATATGAGGAAGGGCAATTGAACTCTTGATTTTTGTTTGACCTCATTTTCTAACTAAAAAGCCAGTGGATAAAGGAACCTATATAATATGTTAGGGACTTTATGTAAATGCAACTTATTAGAGTTTTATTCAAATTCCTTTATATTTTCCGTACTCTCTCAATTTAATAAGCTGAAAGTGAATACAAAATTGAAATCACAATTTATAACGTTTGAGATCAGAACCGATTTAATATCTCCCGAATTTTCAGAAGACTTAAATTGTAAGTAGAAAAGTAGATGATCTCAAAAAAAATTCTTTATATGTTTCAGGTGGATGATGCTGTCCACGAGCTGGAGGGAATCGACCTTTCTGATCCCGATTTGCACAAAGCGGCAACTAAAATCCAGGCTAGTTTCCGGGGACACAAAGTCCGCCAGGAAGTAACCGTGTCTGGAACGGAAGAGAAAGAGTAATAAGAGGAAGTATATTTAACAAGCAATGATGGATCTGCAAGAAAGCAGGCGTAACCCAAGTGATTTTTCAAAGGGCCACGAATTATAGGTTGCTTTTCATTTGTCGCTGAGCCTCTCGAAGTCGACGTCACTCTATATTCGATTTACTATTTTCTTGTAATGGGGAAAGTTTTATCAACTCATTTAATTCAATCTTCTACTTTGCCCAAAAACCAAAAACAGTGAAAAACGGTCTTAAAGAGAAAGCAAAATTTAGCATAAAGGGACTCGGCATTTTTGTATAACAATTATCATCTAAGGTTATCCTTACGCAGCAGTTTCGTAACCTACATTATTATTATTATATTTGATTATTTAAATTCTATAGCAGTTTATAACTATCTTATAAGTCTTATAACATATTTCCTCAAAACATTATGAAACACTCTTTCTTATCTGTCTTATAAAATAGTTACATAACTGTTACATTACATAGTTAGAGTTGATACGTATTTTACTGGAGTAAGGTGCACAATTTAAAGCATCAATTGAAGGATTCAATTATGTATTATACATTCCTAATTTATTATTCTCGACTGTAATTATTATCCAAGTATTTATTATTTTTAAATCAAGTATCTAAGACCACAACTGTGATTGAAGGATATTTTAATTCACCTTTTACTTTTGAGAACTTATTTTGAAGTAAAATTAACGATAAAGTGTTTATCGAGTAAAGAAAGTTATAATATTTGCTACTACTGACTTACTTTACTTATATGGCTAGATACAAGCGTAGATGCTTAGATGTTTAGATGCGGTGCCTGGAAAAAAGCGAACACTAAATTCTTTTTCCTGCATTCAACTTTTTCATTGATTGTAAAAGATAGAAGTAAGGTGTGATCGACCAATCGGTGCTTCTTCTTTTTCTGTAACACATCATGTAAAACAAAAGAATCGATGAACCGTATTTAAAAGGGGATTAGACTATAATCGTAACTCCGGCCCGAAATTTAACCTGCTCTTAAATCTAAAAATCACTATAATATGTGGAATTTATTTAGTTTGCTATTGATAAATTTACAAATGAACCATAGGGTTTAAACAGCAAATAGGAATTGTTAAAAGTAAAAACAAATTGCAGAGGACATTGTAAGGGTGGAAACGACAATGAGTTGGAGATTCCATACGAAAATATACGATGAAAACCATTGAGCTTTCATTAAATGTGTAATATTATAATTATGCTTTACCAAATTCAATTACATGCATTGTTTTCATCGTAAATGTTCGTATGAACTAAAGATAAGAGAAAAATAAAGAATATTTAAAAGCAGATACTTCTCTGCAGCAACTAAATCCTCGCTCTATAATTTAGCTAACTAAAAGATCAGGATACTTTAAAAATTTCATTTATCTTTTTAATAGTGGTATATAATTCCGATGCAGACATTAGTTTTATTCCATTACATCGTTACGCAATTCTTATGTTACAAAATATATATTATTGTTAATTATCTTAATTTCATTCAATTACACAGAAAAAAATAGTTCAGTAAAGTTTATAGAACTGTTCAAGAGTTGAGGATACAGGCCAGTGAGCCCAGAATTTGGAAGCTGGCAGCCCCCCCCCACCCCTGGATACACTAATACAGTCATTCACAGAACAGAGTTCTGGAAAATTCATCTCTTTAACACTTCTATAAACTTTAATGAAGTATTTTTTGTCCGTGTAGAGATTAGTTTCATCACTAGTGTTATTCTAACTGTAATACAAGTTCAATATATATATATTTGTTCTACAATTATGCAAGGTCAACCAGAAGTTCTCAATAGAATATTCTAAAGCTGGCGAAACATTCGAAAATTCAACTCGTACCAGTTTTCGTTTTTCGAAGACTATACAATATACATACATTTTATCAGATTTCGCTCTAAGTCAATAAAACCTGGCAGTAAATAATGAAACATGAAATTTTCAACACAATAAAATATTTTGTGAATTATACTTGTATACATACCAGTCAAATATAAATGATTTGCTAAAGAACCGAAGCTAGCGCATGCTGATAAAATAGTACATTATGTACCTAAACAGTAAAGTTGACCTTTTGGAGGGTGCAAAATTTAACGTCCGAGCCGAAGGCGTGGGCGGCAAAATAGCATCAGAGTATGAAGGTCAACTTTACTACTGTGGTACATTCGATAATTTATCTGAAATCAGTAGAAAAAAATGCGAATTTTCTGCCCAAAGAGTAGAAGTATAAAAGCACTTGATTGTATAGCGTACGCACGCGTACAAGGTGCGTTCCAAAATAAACGAGACTGAGCTAAAATAGAAACGACAGGAGCTTTGTTCTGATAAATTCGAGTTTATTTATTCAAAATAGTCCCCTCCGGCCTCGATACACTGTTTTGCGCGATCCAAAAGCTTTTCGAAAGAGTGTTTCAGGTCATTGACCGGAATGTCCTTCAGGATGTTGGTACAAGCCTTTTGGATGGCCTCTACGGCCGCAAAACGTTTTCCTTTCATGGCCAAATGCAATTTTCCGAATAGGTAGAAGTCACAGGGAGCCATATCAGGCGAATACGGTGAGTGGTTGACGGATAAAATGTAATTTTTGGTAAAAAAATCAGTGATAAGCGTTGAACGATGGTCCGGCGCGCTATTGTGCAAAAGGCGCTAACTGCTATTTTCACGGTATTGCGGCCTCACACGGCGAATTTTTGGTCAAAATGAGATGAATTGAATCTTTTGACATGTTTAATTCCATTGCCATGTGTCGCAAAGAAGATTTTGGCTCATTTTTTATAAATTCACGCACAATTTCAATATTACTTAGTGTAATCACGAAACTTTCCTGACCGGGATGTTCGTCGACCTTGATGTCTTTACGACCTTCTTTGAATTGCTTAAACCACTCATAGACTCTAGCATGGAATAAACAATTGTCACCGTACACTTGTTTCATTAATTCAAACCTTTCAGTAAAAGTTTTGCCAAGTTTCAAACAAAACTTAATATTCGCTCTGTGCCCGAGGTTCATTCTTCGAACGATGCTATAAACACGTTGTCCCTTATAAAGCAACAACTCGGCTTCTAATTGTCCTTCTAATTGGTAGCGCCACTGTAAATAGGTATTTTGGAAAAGTCTCGTTTATTTCTGAACGCACTGTGTAAGGCAATGTTACAATTCTACAATAAACAGTGCGATGTTACAGGTACTCTCTCTCTCTCTCTCTCTCTCTCTCTCTCTCTCTCTCTCTCTCTCTCTCTCTCTCTCTCTCTCTCTCTCTCTCTCTCTCTCTCTCTCTCTCTCTCTCTCTCTCTCTCTCTCTCACTTCTCCCTCCTTACTGTTACTTTACATGTCGCTCGTCGCGGTACAATAAAGTGCTATTTTATTGCCGCGCCACGGGCAGATGAGGAGCGCTTATGCTGCCTATTTCAGATCATATACTTTTATTTGATAGATATCTATGTAACAATGCATTTCACATTGATTATATTGTAACAAAGATTTTATTCCGACGTATTAATGATTATTTTATACCGATAATAAGATAAGGGTTATTATTAACACGCAAAAAAATGTTTCATGAAAAATTAATTAGAGCGAGAGAGTCAAATATTATACTACATAAATATAGTTGCGCTGCTACCAAGCAACAAATATCGTGTCTTTCTATTCTGACCCTAGTCAATACTGTGTTTGAGTCGATTTCCGATAAAAAAACACGCTGCTTTTAGCCGGCCTAAAAACTATGTACTTCACTCATTAAGGGTGGAGTCTCGTGTTTAGGCTCATTTTGGAGGATTATTTTAGGATTTTTTTTATAACAAAATAAAATACAATCATTTCAATTTTTACATTCTCATCATGGATGAGAAGGTATTGGTTTTATGTGAAAAATGACTTTTGAAATTTTTATCAAATCTTTACGTTTTGAGACCCCCTGAGTCAGAAAAAACGGTTTTTACGAAAGTGTCTGTCTGTCTGTCTGTCCGTCTGTCTGTCTGTCTGTCTGTCTGTCTGTCTGTCTGTCTGTCTGTAGGTTGTGTACGGCATAACTCTCGATAGAATCATCAGATTGAATTGAGCTTTGGTACACTTTATCGGAGTCGAAAAAGTAAGGACAAGTTCGTTAACCAGCCAGATCCAATCAAAATTGAGGGATTGAGCACTACTTTTGTCTTTTTGAAAATAACTTTTTGAAAAAATCAAAAATTTCAACACTGGTTTTTGATAGTGCTCATAAATCTCTACAAATTATCCAGATAAAATTTTTTGATTAAATCAAAATTAGAAATGTTACAGCATATTCAAATTCGAAAAAAGTCAATATCAAAATTCCATTTTCCAGTTAAATTATACGAGATACGAAAAAACGTTATGATACAATATTATTGAATACATAAAGACCTACAAATTTTAATTGTAACATTTTTTTATAAGCTGCATATTTTTCTTTTTAATTAAAAAAAAAAACTATTGAAAATCAAAAATTCAATTTTTTAACGATTATATGTAAAATACGAAGAAAACGTAAGAATACAAAGTTGTTCGTTCCAAAAAGATCTACAAATTTTGTCTGACACAGTTTCTGTTAAAACATATATTTTTCGTTTTAATTCCAAAAAATACGTTTAAAATTCAAAAATTCAATTTTTTAGACAAAATATGTGAGATACAAAAAAAACGTTTATCTGGAAAATTGTTTGCCTCAATGAGGTTTACAAATTCTCATTAAGACATTTCGGGACAGGATGTACATTTTATGTTTCGATTTTTAATATTTAAAAAATTCGATTTCTTTCACCAAAATATGTGAGATACGAAATAAGCGTTGATCTATAAAATCGTTTCCTTAAATAAGTTCTACGATTGTTTTTTCTTTTTGAGAGATTTGGAAGAAAATAAATTATTTTAATAATGTAATTTATTAAAAAGTGACTGAAATGTATACAGAAAATCGAGCCCGAAGCGCGAGCGTCATGATGAGAATGTGTTCTTTAAGGCTGATAGAGCCTTAAGTAAATTGAATTTCCTGTTTAACTTAAATTCAAAAAGAAATAGAGTGACTTTGAGAAAATGTGTAATTCACATCATCTGTAATATAATTATAAAATTAGTTTGAGCTTCAGTATCAAATTATAAGAAATAAACTTAAATGTATGCGGAGAGCACAAGACCGAGCGCGAGGTCCAGAAAGAACGGAGCGCGAAGCGCGACGTTCAAAAATTCCGGAGCGCGCATCGCGACGATCGGGTATTCCGGAGCGCGAAGCGCGACGATCGAATTGCGCGCCCTAGGCAAAAAAAAGAAATTATTATAATTATCTAATTTTAGTACCCGACGGAGCCATTCTTGTGTAGAATAACATGTGCATAAACGAAAGCAATCGGTTGGATAGAATTTTTTTATCACCCGTGCTGCTTACAAAAATGTTGTTTGGAGAAAAATGCGTTTACAGTTTTGGTTTCAGATATCGTATAAAAAATTAATTTCTTAAACTAATTAACTATGCCTGGTGCATTGAGTAAACCTTCCGTTTCTTCATAGGCATCGTTTTTAGCTAATTTTTCTGCTCTGCAAGATGACCTGGCCACTTTTGTAGCGTCAGACGTTTCTTTCTATAAGGATAACGTGACAACAATAGAGAGGTAAGACCGTTGCAGTTGTTGCGTGGTTCCGGCATGCTCTGGACTATGTGCTATAGATTCGTAAATATTCTATATTTGAATCTGAAATTTTCACAGTATACTCTCAATATATTATACTTTCGAAATATGTGAACAAATCGATTTTTCGAAGCCCGAAGACGAGACTACATCCTTAATATCCCTGATGCTATAATTTCCTTTTACTTTTATCTTTTCTCCATCAAAGCTAAAATACAACTATACGTACTTGAATTGTAAATATTTTTACAATGCGTTTCAAAAGCGACCTTTTATTACATTCATTTGTTTTGTAATACTTTGATTGCTATAAATAATATTAGCACAAGGTTTCCAATTATTTTTCTTACACTCTTTTTAACATGTAATGTTCCCCAACAATAGTGTCAAAATTAAAAATGGATCTGATGTTGCAAATTACATACCACGGTTTTATTAATAAAATAATATGTGATTCTTATGGGTTTTTCTGGCGTAGTATGTGATTAGCAACGACAGATCCAACCACAGGGCCAAACTGAATATATTGTTGTTATAGTCAGCAGCCCTGAGACTGATTTGATGCGGTTCTCCATTCGTTCCTATTCCTGAGCGAGTCTTTCGTTTCGCTGTATCCACTACAGCCTACGTCATCTATAATTTGTTTCACACACTTTAATCTTTGTCTCCTTTTCCTTTTGCTTCTCCCTACTGTACCTTCGGAAATTGTTTCTAAATTCTAATATGTCTAAGTGTGTGTTCTATAAATCTGTCGCGGCGCCTCTTTATACGAGGGCTGTTCAATAAGTTCGTGACTTTTCGAAAGATGGTGCTGTTATCGTAAATATGTTACTACTACAAGAGAATACCATCTAATATTAGTGCGTATACAAAGTTTCAAGTCAGTATGTTGGTTAGAAAATTGTTTACATCCAGTTGAATTTAGTTTTTTATTTTCAAAACAAAACTATGGAAAAAAGCGAGTTTCACGTGCTTATTACACATTATTTTCTACGAGGAGAATCAATCAAAGAAACTGAAGAAGAGCTCGCAAAATATAATAAGGGGTTTGCTCCATCGCATGGCATGGCACATGGCACAGAATTCCGTTGCGGCCGTATTAGCACAAGTGATGCCACATTATTAGTGATGCCTCATTATCAGATCGATTTGATGCCATACTAAAGAAAAGCGGCCCCATCTGGCGAAAAAAAAGTGCTTTTCCACCACGATAATGCACCAGCTCACACGAGTGCTATTGCAACGGCCAAATTATTTGATTTACGCTACTAAATACTTCCTCATCCACCTTATTCCCCAGATTTGGCTCCTTCTGATTATTTTTTGTTTCCTAAGATGAAAACTTGGCTTGGAGGTAAAAGATTTTCATCGAAGAGATAATTTCTGCGACGAATGAGTATTTTGAGGGGTTTAATAAAAATGACTTTTTAGAGGTCATAAAGAAGCTTGAGTACCGCTATAATAAATGTATACATTTAAAAGGGGACTATGTTAAAACATAAATTGGAATTTTTGTTATAAAAAGTGTTCTTCATTTCAAAGTCACGGACTTATTTAAGAGCTCTCGTACTAGCATCTAAGCTTCTCTTTGCTTCTACTATGATCACTGCTTGTTATTTTACTATGTAAGTAACAAAATTCGCTAATGTCTCCTATCTTTTCATCACCTATTTTGATACTCAAGCGCATCTTTCCTAATTTTATTCTACACGCGATCACATTAGTTTTTCCTGTGTTTATGTTCATTTTATAATTGTTAAGAACTGTCTCCGTTATATTCTACGCCTCCTCTAGTTCTTTTTCGGTATTCGCCAACAGAGTAATGTCATCCATAAAACGTACATGGATAAAAATTTAATGGTTCAAAACAGTGTTGCCAAGTCTATGGATTTTTCTTCAGATCTGAAAAAGTTTTGTAAAATCTGCGATTCATGAAGAATTTTAAGAAATTTGTTTGTTTCTGTTTCTAAAAATTGTTTTTAACCAAAGTTAGCCAAGGGAAACAACAAAAACTAATCATTCATCCATAGAGGTTTTCAAGTTGTAGTTTATTGTTCAGTTCGTCTTAAAATCTTATCTGATTAGATGAATCCTTGGCTATAATCACTGTCAGCTGGATCGAATCCCATGTGTACGTCCGATAAACTGGGTGCGAAACGCAAAACGTCAAATCACTAGACATTACAACCAATGCCAGTGATTCTGTGGATTACTAGGAAAATATCATTGGCTGAAATGTCTAGTGATTTGACGTTTGCGCACAGTTTAACGGGCACACACATGGGACATGGCACACAAATGTGTTTTGATGGCTTGGATTCTTGGATTTGAAAGATTTTTATAAAATCATAAAATCAATGTTAATACTTGTTGGGGTCACTATTATCAAAAATTGGATATTTCTAAGATTCAATATGATATTCTGAATATAGGCAGATAGAGCTCGCACAGCAATTGCACATAAAAACTACAAAGCCAGTTAATGAAATTTTTATGGACTATCAAAGACAACAAGAAAAAATAATTATTTTCACAAGCTCTCTTTTTTTTATATAAGGGAGAAGCGGCGAAATTGGCGCGTCGTCTAAATTGGCGCACCCTATTTTTCAGAAAATGATAACATAACAAAAAGTAAAAATAGTTCTATCGTGTGCATTCTTGTATGATATGTATTTGATAGAAAACATTATAAAAATCTAATTGCTTAACACAGTTTTATTGCGATTAATCGTTTTTTGGCATAATGGTTATGTTCGAAGCCATTGAGTTAAATCGTTAAATAATAGTAATTCAAGGTGAATTAGATTAATGCAACGATTTTATAATCTTTGATATTTAATCTTACGATTAGGATAGAATATTTGTATGAAAAAATAAGCATTTTACGTAAAAAGTATTTAATTAATGAACGATACACTTGCGGCAAAATTGGCGCATACGAGATTCAAATCAGAGGCGAAGTTGGCACACGTGTTGTGTTTCTAGAAACCGGTGACTGAAGTCAAGTGCTCGGATGTTTATGATTGAAAATATAAAGAAGATAGTAAGAACACAATTATTAATATATAGATATATACATTTGAATGTTGCTGGACTTTTCTGCTAATCTTTTTCTTAAGATTTTTTGTGACATGGGAGGTAATGTGGTTCGCAAAACTGATGTAACGACTTTGTAAGGTTATATTCATTTGAACAATCAGTGGTTAAATTTTTTTTTTAAGTTTGAGGTATCAAGGCATTTTAAAAGCGATTTTTAATAATTAATTTGCAGTCTGACAGTGTTTTGAAAGTTTTCTCGATTTTAAGACGTGAAAGCAATGTAAGTAAAAAATTTGTATTTTTGATTGATTGTTTCTATTATTTATAAGTCTTCTAAAGTTTATAATTGTATATACTTCTGATTAAAAATTCAAATAATTCTCTATAAAAATAATTTCAATTTGAATATTCACTTAAATATCCACAATTGCCAGTATTTTATTGTACAAATATAAAATATATTTGAACTTTGGCTGGTATATGTGAATAAAGGTATAAAAAACTTCACATATCTTGATATACTATCTCAAATTTAGTTTCAAATTATAACTACCTCTTTTCATCAACCTTTGCTACTGAAATGTAATTCTAAATCTATGAAAATTTAACTAATACGTGGCAAGAGAAGATTATAATATTAGTGCGTCAATTTACCCGACATGGCGGATAAATTGACGCAGGTGCAGTCCTTCGGAAATCTGAATAAAAACCTGCTTTAATAATTTTCAATGCAATCTTTATCCATTGGAAAGTATAGAAAAGATATCCAGCTATTAAATAAATATTTTTTCATAATTTTTAGTCATATACTTTCTTTTTAAACTCGCACTTTCTATTAGGTGCGCCAATTTCGCCGCTTCTCCCCTACTATTTTATTGATTTTCATTATAAATTGTATTATTATACACTATCACTACACATCGCTGAACATAATAACATATAATACTGCTGTTGAAACTAATCTTACGCTGACAGGATTCAAAGCTTAAGTTTTACCTAACCTATACGTATAAAACGCATCCTAACCTTATCAAATAAACCACACAGCTACCGAAGCACTTGCGATATTTCCCAAAAAATGTTGGGCACATTTTATCCATAGAAAATACCGGGCCGTGTAAGAAATTGCTGCGCCTTGTTTCATCAACAATTTTTTAAAATAAAGAATTTTGAAAAATTATTATTATGTTTCTACATTTTTAAATAATGAGATTTTTAATAAATTAATTTCTAAATTTTAAATAATTAAATATAAGAATGTCATAATTTCTGAAGTTTATGTCAGTTAACAAAGTAATAAAAATTGTGCGTATCTAAATAACTGACACTGACAACTGCGAATCGTGACAGTAAAAATTCTACAAGATTTTCAAGTGCAGTCCAAGAATTTGTCTTTGATATATATATATAGCAGGTATTCGTCTCTTTCTAATGAAATTATTCTATCCAAACTCTTTTGAAACCTGAAGCACTCTTTAGAAGAAGTATTTGCCTTTCTACATTTTTTTCAAAAACTATACAATAAAATTTGAAAGAATCTCGTTCTTTGATTGTGCTCGAATTAATATAGGACATTCTTTCTTTTTTTCGATGAAGTTCTAAGCTTCTTCATAAAAAGTATAAAGGATTTTCGGAAAAATTTGTCCTGTCCAAAATTCGAGGAATGTCAAGTAAATTTCCCAGTACTTATTTTTTCCGTGTAGTTCCTTTCTCTTTCTCAAAACTGAACTGATCACAGTTAGAATTTTAGACGCATGTTTCGTTAGGCTAATAATACTGTGTTTCTCGTATTTGTCTGCCCCTACTTTTTTCGCTATAGTTACAGTTCTGTTAACCTTGTAGTCGTTCAGTATGTCACTCGTTTAGTACAAATCGCATACTAATTCAAACAACATGTTCTTTTCTACTTGTCTCAAATTCTGTAGGAATGACATTTTTAATCCCGATAATATCGTTGAAGAACATGACATGTTCGAAAGAGTATAAGAAAAATAATTGTGAACCTCGTGCTTTAAATCATAAAAATACAAAAATTCGGTTACAATGACAAATTGACTATTGCAAGCCGCTGATGTTTAATACAATTATTATGATATAATTCGGTCGGTATATTCTTCGCATAAATATAAGTTTATTTCTTGTAATTTGATACTGAAGCTCAAGTCAATTTTATAATTGTTACGTCAGAAACGCAACACTTCTCTTCTTTAAAGAATTCCTCCTTTTATGTTAGGATCAGAAGGATCCTCTCTAAGGGATGAGGAATAGTCAGTGAATAAGAAGGGTTGATTATATAAAATATATTTATTAATATGAAATTAATGTTAAGTAAGCACCATGGAAATGTTAAATATATATATATAAGATTTGAAGTTGGTGGTATTTACGCTTGGTTGCAAATAAGTTGGTTCCGATTGAGTCCAGTGGGTTAAATATTGTAGGCGTTTAGATGAATCTCAATCAAACTGTAAATTTGTGGTCCAGCCGGTTGAGGTGGTAGATTCTCTAATCCCAGTTTGTCGAGAAGATTCCCAAAGACGATTCCCCTTCACTTTTACTGTCGTTGAACTCGGCGTCAATTTTACTGAATTAGAATTGGACTAACTAACAGCGAAAAATCTGATGAGACTGGACTTGACTGGACTAGACTGGAATGAACTCGTGGTATAAAAATGTTGACACTGGACTTTTATTGGAACTTTCGCTTTTCATGGAACTTTGAAAGGTCAACTATGACTAGCTGCTATGACAAGCTACATGTTAGTACAAGTGACATCTCGTGACTCTTATTTGTGTGATAAGTGCATCTAGTACTGCGTTCGTACTGTAGGGCTTCATTCACCTTCTCTTTAGGGCAGTCAATTTTTTATCATTTGTTGGTATTATAACGACACATGGTAATTCCATATTAATCATTCTGTGTATCTGTAGATCTGGCTATAACTTGCGTCGATAAAATCGCGCAGGTGGTAATGATTGATTGATCTGTATTGATCCCTTCATTGGTTCCTTAATCTGTTTGTTACTTAAGGTGGTAGAGTCGCGGGACGTGACATAAGGAACCAATGAAGGGATCAAGACAGCATTACCGCGTGCGTGATTTTATCGACGCAAGTTGTAGCCAGATCTACAGATTAACAGAATGATTAATATGGAATTACCATGTGTCGTTATCATAGCCACACATGATAACAAATTGACTGATCCAAAGAGAAGCTACATGAAGCCCTACAGTACCAACGCACTACCGCATGAACTTATCACACACATAAGAGTCACTACATCTAACTTATGATAACATGTAACTTGCCATAGCATGTAGCTCTTCATAGGTGACCTTTCAAAGTCCTACAAAAAGCAAAAGTTCCAATATAAATCAGTTCAGTGTCATCATTTTTGTGCCGCGACTTCAGTGAAGTCAATCCAGTCTAGTCCAGTCTCATCAGATTTTTCACCGCCAGTTGATCTAGTTCTAATTCGGTAAAATCGACCCCGAGTTCAACACCATGGCGCTTACTTAACATTAATTTTATATTAATAAATATATTTTATATAATCAACCCTTCTTATTCACTGACTATTCCTTATCCCTTTAAAAGGAGGAATTCTTTAAAGAAGAGAAGTGTTGCGTTTCTGACGTAACATACTGAATCTCTTTTTTTGGTGCATTGGCCGGGAAACTAAAGTCAGTGAATGGGAAATCGAAAATTTCATGATTACTAGGAACCAAATGTTAATAAATTACAATTATAATTTATCTCATTACACATAAATTTTGTTAAAATAGAATAAATTTGATAAAGTCACAAAGGGATTTGACCTTGAGGCTAACCTGGGTGATTAAATAATCATTTTATTTGAAAAATTGTTTAATGTCCTTATTTCTTGTTACTTAGTACAAACGATCAATCAAGAGACCCGGTTGTGTGTAGAAGGCTAAGGTAAAAAAAAAGAAGCCCGACCGTGGTATCTATACTTCAAATGCAGTGATTTCTTTACCGACACTCACGATTTTTTTACTTATTTTACTGTATTTTCATGTTTATCCCGTACAACGAATGGCATTATCATTTGAAACGAATTTTTTAAGTCCATTCGATGTTACTAGGATAATGTCTTTGTGGAATATTATTGGAATTCCCTGAGCTGAAATTATATTTTTTTATTATTCACAAAAATATCCCGTGAAAAAGTTTCAGTTTCATCATGAGACAGGTCACGTGATTAGATGCACTAGTGCCACGAGTGAGCAATTTTCGAAACCGCACTTCGATCTTTGATAGTATCAAATATCGATTTCACTCATCAGCTGTTATAACGGTAGGGTATGATTTGGACCCCATATCGATTCTCCAAAGCATAAAGTCTCCGACGCGCGGTGAACTTCATGCTGGAAATTCTAAAAATTTTCAGGTGCGCATTGTGATGTACAAGAAAGGCATACGGTTATGAAAATGAAGATAAATGTCGGTAATAAGTGCAGATATTCGTGATATAAAATAACAGATGGAGTTACATGTAAGTTTAGTGGGAAAATTCAAAAAATTAATTTCTCTGAACAAACAAAATAGGCAATTTTGCATGAAATGTGATTGAAAAAATTTAGTTACCAAAAATACACAGGAGATCTATTTTTAGGTTCTGTTTTGCGTTTTCATCATTTTCGTTCCAAAAAGTAAATTTCTTAATGAAAAATGAAATTAATGAAAAATATCTCAAAGATTGCCTTATAGGCAATGTTATACATTTTTCGACGGAAACGTGTTCTTATTGATTTAAATGGTCAAGTGCGACACTCGATAGACGAAAGATATACTTGAAGGTTATGTTTTCCAATTGTATTTTTATGTATTGACACGATCATGCGTTACAAATAATGCATAAAGGATGTATTTAAGGTTATGTATAATTGTTACTGTTCAAATCTTATTAACAAAGTAAGAAACTTTTTTTTTGGCAATTTTGTAAAAATCAAAATCGTGATTTTTTAGTCTACGGTGATACACGGAGTGAAATCCCCCCCCCCCCCCCCCCTCATATAACATTTTCAATGTTTTAACTAAAGGCTAAGGTTTAACAATTAAAAGTAGTCGTGATTAAAAAAACTAGATTCATCAACATTTCCAAAAGTTTATTGAAACATGATCTGATTTTCATTTTCATCTATCATCTAAACTTCACTCAATCAGTAGTTCAAATTATATACTATATATGTTAAAAGAAAAATCGTCTCATCAAAAAGCCGTTAAGGACTTGGAAGGCAAACGTCGAACGGTAAATGTATAAAAATAAATTTTGGCTATATCGCATTGTTTTTTCAAGATCAAGAATTTTTCATGTAAAAGTAATGCGAGAGTTATTGTAAATAGCAAAAATTTAGTAACATCGCTTGACGATCTTAGCCTTTTTTCTGATTTCACAACCTTTGTAAGCAGAAAAAAGGCCCAAAGTCACAAAAAAAATTGCATGATATTCTGGGCAATTCACATGAAAAAATATATCATCGAAAAAGAAATCATTACATTTTCACCTGTATTTCATTTAACAATATTCGCGAGAAAAATAAAAGGTTCGAACTTTCAGATTAACATTGTGGGGCGTTATAACTTAGCCTTTAGTTAAAACATTGAAAATTTTATATGAGGGGGGGGGGGGGATAAATAAGGCAATATTCAAAGTGCTCATGCATTATCGTTTATAACTTCTATTTTAACTCTGTTAACTAGCAGAATATTTTTTATTGCAAAAGGTTGACCAAGGTATTGTACTTGAGTCGGGTTTGTCCAATCTTGCATCACTATAATTCTGTACTATTTTATAATTTTTATTTTTAGTGTGCATTATCAAAAAAGAAATAGATAACATGTTTCTGTTTTTGTAAGAATTGTTCAAAAAATCATTTAAATTACCTGATACGGAGCATCGAGACAAATTCTTAATTTTTAATAAACAAATTATCAATCACATCTGTCACGTCCCGTGAATGTCAATACTTATTTACAAAATATTATGTGTAAAATTAATAATTTGGAAGTATTAAACATGTAAAAGCAACATGTATCTCTATATATTGATCGTCGAAAAACCCTAAATGTCTAGACAAAACGAAATAATACTCATTGGGAAAGCCCATCGAAATGCGTTATAATGCGTTATGTACACAAACCATTAATCCTCTACTTCCTGCAAAGTTCATTCACCCAAGGGAAATAGGGAAGCTAGAGGAACACGCAGGGAAATTTAGAAGACCTGTTACAGAGTGAAAATAAAATTAGAATCTTGTCGCTATGGATACAAATAAAAAAAAGTGTTGGAATTTTCGTTAGTATCGATCGAAAAATGACTGATTTCATGTCAGTGTCGACCGAAAAAAGAGTCTATAAAAGCACTTGCGAATCCGCAAATCTTCAGTGACCGTCGGACCATCTTGAACTTCAGATCTCTCTTAGAAAAGTGACTCTCCTCGAAAAAATGACTTGAATCTCGGAACTCTCTTCAGAGAAGTGACTTCGGAACTCGGTACTTTTCTTAGAAAGCAATTCAATCGTCACTCATTTCCATCGGTTTATCAGTTTGGTCATAATTATGAATATATTGACCTCAACATTGTACCAAGGAGAGATAAGGATTTTGGGGACTCAAACCATTAACTTGAAACAATTTCGGTAAGTACCAAAATTTTATCAAGTCCCTAATTTGATACTTGAATACATCTATAAATTTTTCAAAAAATTTTGAAACTAAACTAATCAGGGACAAGACCCCACAATTTACCCCTAATAATCGAAATATGAGAAACTTCATCAGACTCCATGCCTGAAATAAATCAAAAAAATAATTCATGCAAAAACATAATCCCAAGGATCAAAATTCTAAATATATCCTCAGATACAGGGCCTGAAACGGAAATTGAGGAACCCAGTTTTGCGTACAATAAAAGTTGTTTGCTCAAAATAACAAATATTTGCACTTCAGGGAAAAATAAGGTTAAATCAATTAAAGATTTTCAGGAAACGAAAAATTATTGGCAAAAAAAATAATAATATTGGTAATAAATAAAATCAAATAGAATCAAATAAATCATTTTCGAAAAAATATGAGAAATATCAATATCTGTACCGCCACAAGACAGCAGTAAAAGAGACACTGTAACTCTTAATCCAGCAAAGAAAAAGCCAACTTTAGCGAAAGGATTTGAAGAAACTTCGCAAGGTCCACCTAAACCAAAACAAACAAATCAGGAAAATACTGCAAAGGATTCACAACATTCAGCAACATCAAATGTTTTAAAACACAGTCATCTATTAGATATCAATGTTGGAACTTTTTGCGAACCCGAAATCAGTACTCAAAAGTAAATCAATTATCGAAACAAAAAACCCATAGTCCATTTTTTGATAAATTGAAAATTTTTATCAAACCTAATAATAGCATAATCATTGCAGGAGATAAGTATAACGATACATCACAAGTTAACCAATTATTTGACGATACCGTAGGAGATGTAACACTAAGAGAAAAATCCATATTTGAAAGCATCATAGCAAACTCTACGTTATATGTTTGAACTTTATGCCCAAATCAATCTGGTGATATTTCAAGCAATCAAATTTTCACCCCCCTTCAAAATAGATAAATAGCAATAGATCCATTTGCAACTACATCGCAACTAAATAGGACTCTGGAATCCTTTAATCAAACAGCAATATTAAATAATCCAAATTTAGAATCCGAAAAAGTCCAAGAAAATTTACCAAATAAAATAAATCAAATTACGCTTGACGACTCTGCAAATATTGAACAGGCTCTTAATTCACTGAAATCTTCACATCCGTATTCAACCTCTAGATTCTGACACAAAAATTCATGGAAAAAAAATATGTGGAATGACATTTAACACGTACTGACAGGTGTTTTTGATCATTTTTCCGAATTTTTTATTTAAATACAAAAAAAAGTTCGCGCATTGCGGTATCCCCTCTTTTGCCTACTAGGCCACGCGCTCCGTCGGTTATGGAATCCGAAGCTTCAATTTTTCCCAAGAAAATAGATTCAACCAAAACCCAAACTTCAATCGGAATAAACGGAATATGTATCGTAATTCTAATCGAAATAATCCCAGTCGAAATTTTAAAAAAATTCCAATTTTAACAGGAATTTCAAGAAAAAGCAGAATTTTAACAGAAACATCAAAAGAAATTTCAACGAAGGTCAAAATTCCAATCAAGGTCAAAATCATAATCAAAGCAGGAATTCCAATCAAAATCCATATTTCAACCAAAGACCAAATTATAATGTAAATTACAATCAAAATAGAAATCCAAATCCAAATTTTAATCAGAACCCAAATCCAGGTCAAAGTTTTGAAGCAATAAACAAATAAATATTAATCAGAAATTACCACGACATCCACAACAACAAAAACAATTTCATGAAAAAGAATTTAATAAACAGGAAAACTCCAATGCCCTTCTCGGAATGGGTGAACAAAGGAGGGCTTAAATGAACAATTGAATGCACCTAATTTGATTCAAAATGAAACTAAAGAAGTTAATTTGAGTACAAGTAATACAATTCCTCATATAATTTTATCAGCTGAAGGATTAAAAAACCCTATACACATAATGATAGACACAGGAACCGGATCAAATTTAATCAAACAACAAGCAGTCAAAACAAACGTAAAAATAAATAAATTTGAATGCCTAAAACTAATAGGTATAAATGAACACCCTGTATTTACACTTGGCCAGATAACAATCAATATTTTCGGCTACTTGACCATACTCAACATAATACCGAACGAAGTACTTATCAAACACGATGGTATAACACGTGGATCAATAAGTACCGGGACTGACACATAGATGGCGGTGCCAACAAAAGTTCTGTATGAGTTTTCATGAGTACGAACCTTCAAAAGATACCTGTCAAAATTTCATGACATTCTGATATTTCGTCCACGAGTTGCAGTGATTTAAGTGACGCTAGTCTTGATATTCTCAAAACAATGGATTCGAAACAATTTCGTGTGTTGATTTACCATTGCTCTTTGATGAAAAAAAAAAACACATTGCAAGCTCAGCAATGGCTTGAAAAGTGCTCCATAAAAAAAAACCATTTGTCAGTGGTATGCTGAGTTTAAACGTGGTCGTACAGACACTGAAGATGCTAAACGCCCTGGCCGGTCAGATGAGGTAGTTACACCGGAAACCATAAAAAAAGTCCACCAAATCGTTTTCGAAAACCATAAATTAAAATTGCGTGAGATAGCTGACACCTTAAAGATATCATGCGGCAGTGTGTACGCTATTTTGCATGAAGATTTGTCTATGAGGAAGCTGTTGTCAAAGTGGGTGCCGCGTTTGCTCACGGTGGATCAAAAACGACAACGTGTCGTTGATTCCGAGCGCTGTTTGGAGTTTTTTCGGCGAAATAAACCGAATTTTTTGCGTCGGTATGTGACAATGGACGAAACCTAGATTCATCACTACACTCCGGAGTCAAAGCGGTCGTCAGCCGAGTGGACTGCAGTCAGTGAGAAGCGTCCAAAGCGGCAAAAAACGCAAATGTGGGCCGGTAAGGTTATGGCCTCAGTATTTTGGGATCCTCATGGAGTTTTGTTGATCGAATACCTTGAAAAAGGTAACACGATCAATAGCGAACGTTACATTGGCCAATTGATGCGTTTGAAGAACGAAATCGGTGAGAAATGGCTCCAAATGAAGAAGAAAAAAGTGCTGTTTCACCAAGACAATGCGCCGTGTCACAATTCGCTCGCTACCATGGCGAAATTGAATGAATTGAGCTTCGAATCCCTTCCACACCCACCATATTCACCGGATCTCGCCCCCAGCGACTAGAACCTGTTCGAAGACCTCAAAAAAATTCTTGAAGGAAAGAGATTCTACTCCAACGAGGAAGTCATCACCGAAACGAACGCTTATTTCGAGGCCAAAGATAGATCGTTCTACAAGAAAGGTATTGAAATGTTAGAGAAGCGCTGGACTGATTGTGTTGCTTTTGAAGGAGACTATGTTGATGAATAAAGTCGAGTTTTGCCAAAAAAATATGTTTTTCCTACTTAGTCCCGGGACTTATTGATCCACGTGTTATTAGGTACAGAATTTGTGTGTGATTGAAATGGGTCGCGAGTGCACGAGCACAGGCCTAGCGATTTGGGCTACCATATATTTTAGGAGGGTACGTAAGAAAGTGAAAATGAGAATCAGCGCCGCCAAGTTTTGATAGCAAGAACTAATATCAATGCAAACGAAACCCCTGTCCCCCAGCACGATGTATTCTAAAGAGCGGAAAATTTTGATATATATTATATGAAATCCATTTCATAAATTTAAATGATTTAAAGTTGAAAATAATTTGTGAAAGAATGAAAATACAACAAAAATTTCTAAATATGAATCACAATGAAAAGTTAAATACTGTACTATTACACGGAGAAAAATAGTTGAAGTAATTTCACTCAACTCTGTCGATTAAACTTGGGACTTAAGGACATTTGAACATTTATTAAATCCTGGTCGGGTAAAATGAATTTGATAAATACCTAATTCACCCAAAGTGAATATCAATAAGCGTTACATAGGAAATAGTAAGGAGTTGAGTAAAACGTTGTCGACGACAGGGCATCGCAATGCGTCAGTGGGTTAACCTGAAATGTATAAATATATCACCGACGCTTGAGGTGCTTCGAACGGTAGTTGAGTAAAATGAGCATCGGCTGTATTATTTCAACTGACAATGATATGGTTGCTATGGTTACAACAGTTTAAAAATAACATCGGTAGCAGGCCCTCTTAACTCAATGGTAGAAATATGAAGAAGTACAGCGCCAACAGTTGGCCGCAACTTGAACTAAAAGTATCAATGTGTGGCGTATGTACGTTATATATACATTGTATATATGTGAAAAGTTTTTAAATTGACCATAATGATCAGTAAAATGGATAAACTAAGTGAAAAACACGTATAATATACAGAAAGTTTAAGCAATACATTTTTTGATATTTTTATACATTTTTTCACTTAGTATATCCATTTTACTCATCATTATATTCAGTTTTTTAAATTATAAGACAATGTAAGTCCATTCCCATCTTTTTTAGGCAACAACACTGAAGGTAATATTTTTTTCTTGAACACATTTCGCGGACCACATGAATAATCCTGCTCGCGAAAATGCAGATAGCACACTCGATACCCGCTCTTGTAAATTTCTTTGTAGGTTAGATTCTTCACAAGTGGGTTTAACACTGACTCTAACCTCAACGTTTGTTGACGTTTGTGCAACGCAGTGCAACGAGGACCAAACGAGGATATGCGAGTATAGACGCAGACTTAGGCGAGCGGGGTGGGGTGCAGCGGGGCAGACACGTAGCGCCAACAGTTGGCCGCAACTTGTACTACGCCTAAAATAATAATCATAATTCTTCATATTCCCCCATTAGAGTTAACAGGGCCTGATGGGTAGCGACAATAGCGCTACCACTTGTTTAAAGCAAACATTATAATTCTTTCCCCTTTTCTCCTATACGAGTGAACCCACTGTGGTCGCACCAGCCGAACTGCCCCGTCTCGGTATTCCGTACCTCCTTATATACCGTCCGGGAGTGGTGAGGGTAGCAGCGCGCGTGGCTCAACAGTCGGTGGGGGTACTCACATGAGTAGCGGCGGTGAGAGGACCCCTCCGAGCTCCGTGGTAGGGGCGCGTTGGCTTAGTGCGTATATTCGGTTCGTTTCATCCCCTCCTGACTTCGGAGAGCGAAAGTTCGCCGAGTTGAACTTTCGCTCTTTTGGCCGATTTTAAAAATTTTCGCGGACACGATGCATACAAATAAACTGACGAAGTTACATATGTCCTGAACGGTGAAGCTTCTTAGGGTACCGTCTCCGTTCAGATGTAGAAAATACTTCCCAGTTCCCAGGATGCTCCGGTGCTTCGTCCTACCAGGCGAGACCCAAATCGTGGGGCCTCCAAGTATTATGATTGTGGTTCCGGTGGGTAGCGTCTCTGGTACGGCTGTTGACAGCGTTGCTGGTGGCACTGCTGCTGGTTCTGCTGGTAGTGTTTAATGTGCAACGCGGAGAGAAATTCCCTAAATTCGTTGCTGGTGAATTGGCATCCGTTATCGGTCACGATGACATATTTGCATCCGTGCTGAAGGTAAATCTGGGTTCTGATGGCTTCTGTGGTCGCTTTTCCGTTGGCCTTTTTCAACGGGCGTAATTCGATCCACTTGGTGAAACGGTCTTGCATTACGAGGGGCCAAGTGTGTCCAGCGGTGGTTCTTGGTAGTAGCCCGATTAAGTCTGTCGAAATAATCTGCCATGACTGATCTACGTGGTCGGCGTGCATTTTTTGTTTTGTGTTTTTGGCAGCTGACGCAGGTTCGCACATACTTAGCGGCCATTCTTAGCATAGCTGGCCAATAATATTGGCGGGCCAGGTGGACTAGGGTTTTGGTGAGCCCTAGGTGACTGCTGTTGGTTTGTCGTCTGCTTTTCTTAGTATGTTCGCCTGTTCGCCTCGAGGTATGCATACCTTCCACTGAACGCCTGGATCTGTGTCGTTGAAATCCAGAGTATGGACGATGTGACGGTATAACCTGCCGTCTCTAACGGTGTACTCTGGATGCGCTTCGAGATCTTCTTCGACGATCTTCATTCGGCGGTGGTACCAGTCTTTCTGGTTCAAAATTTCGCAGGTTGTTATTGGTTGACGAGACAAAATGTTGGATAGTAGATTGTCGCTGCCTCTTCGGTATTTTATGGTGAAATCCCATTGGCTGAGCTCCATTGCCCATAGTGCAAGACGGCCGGACGGGTTGTCCATTTGTCCTAACCATTTGAGCGATAAATGGTCTGTCAGGACGGTAAAATGGTATTCTTCAAGGTAATCCCACATCTTCCATATGGCCCATTTCACGGCTAAACATTCGAGCTCTGTTGCTGAATAGTTCCGCTTTGTTTTTTTTAGGGATCGACTGGTGTAGGCGATAATTCACTCTCCATATTCCCCTTGTTGTGAAAGGGTTGCTCTTAAACTTTCCGTGCTAGCGTCAGTTTGGAGAGTGAACAGTTTATTCCAGTCCGGGCAGACTAAGACTGATGCGGTAATTAAGCTTTTCTTGAGTTTGTCGAAGGCTTCTTGATGTTGCTCGGTCCATTTCCATTTCACCCTTTTTCTTCAACAGGCGGTGCAGAGGAGCGGCTATATGGGTGTCGTCTTTAATAAATCAGCGATACCAGGCTATGATCCCTAGGAAACGGCGTGCTTCTTTTAGATCCCTTGGAGGAGACAAATTATTGATCGCTGCGACCTTTTCTGGGTCTGTCCTGAGACCGTCTTTGTCCACAATATGCCCTAGATACTTAAGTTCGGCTCGGAAGAATTGGCACTTTTCCGGGTTAGGCTTTAGCCTGGCGTCATATAACTTCTGAAACACTTTTGCCAATACCTCTATGTGTTCCTGGAAAGTTGTGGTACGTACCACTATGTCATCGAGATAAGCAAACGCATGTGGCGCCATGTCTGTTGTTATCACCCGGTCTAACAGCCTGTGGAAAGTTGACGGTGCTAAATAAAAGCCGAATGAAATAAAGTTGAATTAAAAAAGGCCCCTCCCGGAGACGGTGAAGGCGGTGAGTGCTTTGTTTTCTTCTATGAGTGGTACGTGCCAGTAGCGATTTTTGAGGTCTATCGTTGACAAATACCTAGCCCCTCGGAGTTTGTCCAGCGTTGCGTTGACCTGTGGTAATGGGTAAGCATCTCTTTTCGTTACGTTTTTCAGCCTTCGGAAGTCAACGCAGAACCTGGGATTACCATCTTTCCGACGGGTGATGACAAATGTTAATAAAAAAAAGTAAAGTAAAAAAAAGTAAAAAATTAATAAAAATTATTCCAGATCACGATGGAACCCACACATCGTCAACACATTAATTTAGTATGTGATATAATAAGTAATAATTTTTCTTCATAACTTTCTAACTCACAAGAATTTTAACGTTGACAACAGAATAATTTTCACATGATATTGTAGATTGAAATCAAATAGTAATAGCTACAAGAAGTATAGCAATAATATCTGAAAATGAAGCAGCTTTTGAACAAATAAAATTGATACAAGAACCTTACGACTTTTGTGAAGAGAAATATGATGATTCAATAGCTTAAAAAAAAAATAAACTCCAAAATAATGGTAGTCAAACAGATATTCGTTCAAAATTAGTACCTATATGTAGGAAATGCAGAAATTTGAACCATATCTCAAAAAATTGTTCAAAGGAAACAACAAAAACTAAAAAGAAAACAATTTTCAGGAAATTTATAGATCTTTTCTCATAAGAAAATCCATCCATGAAATCTATCTAACAAATAAATTTACTTTCAGGCCATATACTAATACTATCTGTTTTTCATTTTCTAGGACATAACCTGCAGAAAAGTGACATATATGGAAAAATGTTCTTTCTTGTCAATTTATCATACAGTCTAACACACTTTTTGCCCGCAGATCTAACTATAGTGACTATTACATAAAAATAAAATTTGAAAATTCGAAAGGGCTTTACTTTGAAAGTATTGAAAAAATAAAATTTTTTGATGAAAAAGCCACTTAATGACATACATAGGGGTCATTTCATGGGAGATTTACAGTCAAAATTTTTTTTTCGACGAAATATTTTTTTTTTGCCTTCTTACTTCGAAAATAATCAACACATTTTTTTTCAATGTTGTATAGTCGGAAACTTTACCAACATGGTATAATTCCCGAACTTCACGTGTATAATATTTTTTTTGTGTGGTGTGACAGGATTTATAAATTAAACACAATTTTGAGCCTTCAATTGCTCCAAGAGGAAAAGCCTTGCGGCATAAAAACCCCTTGTCCTTTTTTATTATCCACTACGTTTAACACTGATCACTTGTTAAATAATTTTAAGCGTACAAGCTTTCGGCGTTTGCTACATTCAAATAAATTGAATGTTATATTAATTATTGCGTCACTAAAACGCTATATAAAAGAGAACGTATGCACCTGACATGTAGAAACAAGACACAAGTAGGTGGTGATACACTTTTTTTCACATGAGCCTTACTCAAGAGCTTCTTAACTACGACTGACTAATCATGCATAAAAAAGCACACACAAAACGCACTGGCTCTCTCTCTTCTCTTTTCAAATCTCGGCGGCTCGAGCCGCTACGGAACAAATCGAGTATATCCGAAGTCAATCGTTACGCCTAATCACACATCATAGGCTACACATCGTATAACACATTCACACATCCGATGAATAGAAAATACATACTCTACACATCTCTAGCGCAAGACTAAAGAGAGAGAGAGACAGAGCGAAAAGACAAAATTCGCCTGAACACACTCCCCCGTTGAGAGTGGAACGATCAAGACATCATACATATACAAAGTTTTCTTTATTATTTTTTTTTTCAGTTTTAATTTTAACACTAAATTCACATCATTGAGCTAAAAAAGTCTCTTCAGAATTTCTTAATGAGAAAGCGAAACTTCACATTCTTCAATTAAGCCTTTGGCAGTACACAAAGTAATTTCGCGTTACGCTTAAAGATGCCGGAAATAGTTTTGACTGTAGATACTCGGATTTCGCCGTCGTCTCCAGGATGAACTTCCAGAACTCGTCCAAGCTGCCACCGCATGCACGATTGATTCTTGTCGACCAGTATGACCACGTCATTTGGTTGGATTTTTGAACCCGAATCAGTCCATTTTTGTCGTTTTTGTAGCTCATTCAAGTACTCTATGTGCCACCTGCGCCAAAAATCCTGACGAGCCCTTGTAATAAGATGCCATGATGAAAGTCGATTTTCTGGAATAGATAACAAATTATCTTCAGGCAGTATAGTCAAAGGTTGTCCAATTAAAAAATGTGCAGGGGTTAGTGCTAATGGGTCATTAGGGTCCGTTGATATTGGACACAAAGGTCTCGAATTGAGAACTGCTTCGATCTCTATAGCGAAAGTAGTTAATTCTTCGAAAGTGAATAACAAGTCGCCTACTACTCTCCTAAAATGATGCTTAAATTATTTCACTGCTGTCTCCCATATACCTCCGAAGTGAGGTGAAGCGGGAGGATTAAAATGCCAATTGATTTTTCGGTCTAAGGCAAAATTTTTTACCGTATTTTTAAATTCATCTGACTCTATGTAAGCATACAGATCACGAAGCTGATTGTTTGCACCGACAAAGATGGTGCCATTATCAGAATAAATATGACCTGGGATGCCTCGGCGCCCTACGAAACGCCTTAGTGCTCCGAGAAATGCTTCGGTAGATAAGTCACTAACAATCTCCACGTGAACTGCCTTTGTAGCTAGGCATATAAATATACAACCGTATACCTTTAATCGTTCTCTGTTACGGTGTTTCTTCGCCTTTATATACATGGGACCAAAGAAATCTACCCCGGTATGATAAAACGGTATAGCCTTTTCTACTCTAGATTTTGGCAAATCGGCCATTTTATAATCAATCGGAGACGCCTTGAAACGCTGCAAATTTCTTGTATCTCAGTGACTCTATTCGCTTCAAAAACCTTTAAAACGCTCGGAGATTTTTTAAGTCAATGTAACACGATAGTTGAATCCGACCAAAAGATAATTTTATTATATGTAAAGTTCAAAGCCGTACGTGCTTCACGAAATAAGCGCGCAAGTGTCAGTGCACCGCATAGTTCGAGGCGAGGTATCATTGTTTCCTTGATAGGCGCGACACGTGACTTAGCGTACATTAATCGCACCAGTATTTGATTTTGGTTGTTGCAAGACCTTACATACAAACATGCACCGTAACCGACCTTGCTAGCGTCACAAAAGCCATGAATTTGAATGTCATTTATATCATTTAAGAATAGATGTCGATCTATTACAAGATTGTCTATTAAGTCGAGTTGCCTCGCAAATGTCGACCATAAAGTATACAATTCATTTGATACTGATTCGTCCCATGAAATCTTGGCCTTCCAACATTCTTGCATAATTATTTTTGCAAAAAGAATTACAGGTCCTAACAATCCCAAAGGATCGAAGATTTTTGCAATTTCAGAAAGAATTAATCTTTTTGTGATTTTTCTGAAAACTGAATCGATTTTACTGAATACAAAAATGTATCTTCTCGCGCGTTCCATAGAATGCCTAATGTTTTTACTATCGGACTCTTATCGGTAAGAAATTTAACATTTACAGCCTTTTGATTTAAATCATGCAAAACTTCCGCGCAATTTGAACCCCATTGTCTGATAGGAAAGCCACCGCGACTTAGAATTTACACGATATAACCCCGTTTCCGTCGGAAGAAGCGACACCGCCTACTACAACCCAGCCAAGTTAAGTTTTTTGTAAATATAAATCGCCCTTATCTCGTAATAAATTTATTTGACCGATTGATAACAAGGAAAGCGTCGCGCCTGAGCCAATAAGCAAATCAACTGATCGCGGTATATGAAATTGCGGATCGGCCAATTTCAAATTCGATGGTAAATTAATCAAATTACGTGGAAAGTATTCACAAGGCACTGCTTCTGCTATTTTCGGAACAATCAGGAAATGTAATTTTTTATTAAACTCATTATATATCGAATAAAATAAAACTTCGATTGAGCCCTTAGAAGTAGTAGTCATATTATCAACCGCACCTATTGGTATAGAACACCGTTGGATGGGTAAGTTTAGTTTTTGAGCAAAGTCTTGTGTAATAAAATGTGCCGTTGCACATCCCAAAGGATCGAAGATTTTTGCAATTTCAGAAAGAATTAATCTTTTTGTGATTTTTTCTGAGAACTGAATCGATTTTACTGAATACAAAAATGTATCTTCTCGCGCGTTCCATAGAATGCCTAATGTTTTTACTATCGGACTCTTATCGGTAAGAAATTTAACATTTACAGCCTTTTGATTTAAATCATGCAAAACTTCCGCGCAATTTGAACCCCATTGTCTGATAGGAAAGCCACCGCGACTTAGAATTTCGATACTTTCATTTCGAATTTATAAAAGTTCTTGGACAGAATTGGCTCCGGTCAATAAGTCGACAACATATGTCATTTTTTAAAGTTTTTGAACCGATTTCAAGAGTCGTGCCTTCGTCATCTGCGAGTTGTTTAATTGTGCGAATGTCTAAGAAAGGTGCAAATGATACACCGAAAGTAACTGTATTTATTTCATAAACACGTATTTGATTCTCATGGTACCAAAAAATTCTTTGAAATTTCCTATCATCGGGATGAATTAAAATTTGCCGATACATTTTCTCAATGTCAGCAGTAAGCACATGTTTATGTATACAAAATCGGATTAAATGTTCAAATAATTTATCTTGAACCGTGGGACCAGTCATTAGAATATCGTTTAAGGACAAGCCCGTATCTGATTTTGCCGAAGCATCAAAAACTACACGTGTTTTTGTCGTAGTACTTGTTGTCTTTATAACTGCTTGGTGAGTCATATAATATCCGCCTTCACTCTTATGCGTTATAAGTGTCATATGGCCTAAGTTTATCCAATCCTTCAACACGTCTTCGTATTCTCCTTTGAGCGTTGCATTGGCGTTGAGTTTTTTCCGAAGTGCGTAAAAACGTCGAAGTGCTATCGATCGTGAATTACCTAGATTTTGTTCATGATTTTGACCCATCGAACGAAAAGGTAAACGAACTACATATCTCCCAGTTACATCACGCGATGTGTTAAGAAGGTAATGATTCTCACATTCTGAAAAATTTCTCCATCTGCTTTGTCAATTCAGTCAATTTACACGATATAACCCCTTTTCCGTCGGAAGAAGCGACACCGCCTACTACAACCCAGCCAAGTTAAGTTTTTTGTAAATGTAAATCGCCCTTATCTCGTGATAAATTTATTTGACCGATTGATAACAAGGAAAGCGTCGCGCCTGAGCCAATAAGCAAATCAACTGATCGCGGTATATGAAATTGCGGATCGGCCAATTTCAAATTCGATGGTAAATTAATCAAATTATGTGGAAAGTATTCACAAGGCACTGCTTCTGCTTTTTTTGGGAACAATCATGAAATGTAATTTTTTATTAAACTCATTATATATCGAATAAAATAAAACTTCGATTGAGCCCTTAGAAGTAGTAGTCATATTATCAATCGCACCTATTGGTATAGAACACCGTTGGATGGGTAAGTTTAGTTTTTGAGCAAAGTCTTGTGTAATAAAATGTGCCGTTGCACATGTATCTAATAAAGCTCGTCCATGTATAAAGTCACCGTTCGCCTTTTTTACACGTACAGTCACGCTCATCATGAGTTGAGATTGAGGTGCGCGCGACACAGAATTGAGCGCAATAATGTTTTGTCATGCATCGGATTTCGGAACGGATTTTTTATCACACGCACTTGCGCCTGACTTCGGCCTTTCATTGTTTGATTGAGATGAATCCGATTTAAAATAATGCAATAATATATTATTCTTCTCATAAGATTCTAATAACAAATTCCACGCATTTTTGTAATTTTCAGCGCTTATATTGTAAATTGAAATTTTGTCTGCAGCATCGTCTTCTAAGGAATTTTTCAGATAAATAAATTTTTGCAAATCGTCAATATCGGTTCGAGAATCTATAATAGTTATGAACGAATTTTTATATGATAACCATTTTTCAAATACTCCGTTGAATTTAGGCAACTCGGCAACGGGTAACTTAATCGGACGCATTTTTTCTACTGTGTTTGTAACTGGCATCGTGATTAAATCATCACGACTCTGTGAAGATGCTGGTCGCTGTAAGGTTTCAATTTTCGAGGCTAATTCATAATAGCGATTTTGAATTTCATCGAGTTCGTTTAATTTGTCATTCTCCGGGTCTAAGATTGCAAGCTCGTCATGCAATTCTTCGTCAGCATGAAAGAGTTCGGTTACTCTTTTGAAACGTAAAACTACGTTCAATGAATCTACTTGATTCTGTGCGACTATATTTGATAAGTTTGTGATTTGAGTTTTAAGCGTCGTACGCTTTTGAGTTATAACCTTTATACGCTCCATAGTGGCTAAACCCTTGAATAAGCTATCAAGATAATTATGCTTCACTCAGAATAAACAGAGATCGAGCGCGAACTTCTTCCGTAATCATATATTAAGTATAAATACGGCAAGAGTTGTTTATAATACACTCTCAAAGATCTTTCTCCGACTTTTTCTTCGAATGTCCACTGTTTTATTCACACGACGACTTTATAAATTTCGGTATTTAAACAAATGGTAATTATTTTTATTATAAAATGTTTAGCTATGAATATAGACCTATATGGTGTCACGTCCCGTGACGTATTTGAATGTATATAATACACACAGGCTGGTTTGAGCTAGAAATCTATGAGAGAATCGATAAAGGGGAATAGGGAGTAGGGGAAGTAGGGAGCAGTATAGGGCCCCTTCTCCTCTAAGAAGATATGACTACGTCACGATTTTCGCTGACCGTCAATTTGTATAGAAAAATATAAAAGAGGCCCACACCAAGAGCAAGCAGTCAGTAAATTCTTCGTCTAGTTCGACACTTAAATTTTCCTTCGGATTTATAACCGGTCTCGCGACAATAGTCCAGTGCGGTATTTCAATTTAACTTCGGAAATCTCTGAGTTTGAGATTAATAAAATTCGATTGGGACAATTTAAAATCCAAGTTCGGGAGTCGTAAAAGTCATCGTAGACTTGAATAGATCTTGTAAAGATCTTCGAACAGTGTCGTAAATTTGAATCGCCGCCCTTTACGGAATATACCTGTGCGGCCTATAACTCCGTCTCTCTCACACACTTGGAATACACCTGTGGGGATCCAGTACTTACAACTCACCGCCGTGTGGATTAAACCTCAACACAACTTACGAATCATAAAGGTACCGAACCTCTCTCTCTCTATCTTTATTCTTTGTCTCTTTCTCACCTACGTACCAACCAGCCTGTGCCTACATTATATAAGAATTGTCTTAACGAATGTATATCTGGAAATTTTAACCAGTAAAATAAATTCAATTTGTATTATTTTCATAATCATTGTGTCTTTCATTGACTTATCCTCATCCCTAAGCGAGGATCATTCGATCCTAACTTAAAACGAGGAATCTTCGATCAAAGTAAGTATTTACGTATTTGTGACGTAACATACTTCCTTTTTTCTGGTGCATCGGCCGGGAAACACAAGTCAATTGAAAATTAACGCATTGATTATTTCTAGTGAATAAATAAATGATTATGAAATATTATTTCAACTTGTAACTTGAAATTTCAATAAAATAGATTTGTTAGATCACAAAGGGATTTGACCTTGAGGCTAACCTTAATGATTTAATAATCAAATCATTTCTTTGAAATTTTATAATTTATATAAATTGTATAAAATAAAATAAGTTTGAAAAATCACGCAGGGATCTGACCTTGAGGCTAACCTAAGTGATTAAGTAACTTATCTTATTAAAAAATTATTCTAATTTGTTAACTAAGTTTTGATTTAAGTTAAAACAAACAAAAAAAAAAACAGCACACGAGAGTATAAGTCCCTTTTGGGTACGTTGAACGGTCACCATTGATTACGATCATTGGGTAGGGCAAAGTTCGAAGTGCTTGTGATTGTATTGTTTATAACTTTGATTTTAACTCTGTTAAGGAACAGAATATTTTTATTTGCAAAGATTGTCCAAGGATCTGAGCTTGAGCCTAACTTGTCCAGTCTAGAGAAGAATAAATTGTGCATAACTCGAATCTTATCTGATCCTTGTTATAAACAATTTTATTTATTTAAACAAAAAAAAAAAACAATTTATAATTTATTAATTTAATAACATAGATTATTATAGTTTACAAAAGACACACGTGGTTGGTACAAAATAAATATACATATATATATATATTGTTATAATTTTAACAAATGTTTTATTTAACATTATAATTTTACAAAAAAATTTGAGCGATTATTTATTTATTTGAATGTTTTATAGAATTATATTCTCATTTTGTTATTTTATTTCCCAATAAAAGAGTACAAATTTTAATTTTGTTATAAACAAATAAAAATAATTAAATAATTATTATTAATATCATTTTTATGATTGGTTTTAAACTAAAATTATACTTTTACTAATTTCACTTTATTAACAAACAAAATTTTACATGTAGTTTTTTAAAATTGTTATAAACAATTGATAATTAACAATAAATAATCTAAGATAACGCTCAATAAAAGGGAAACTGTAAAATTATAATGACTCAATGTCAAATTCAAATACCCCTGTAGAATCCGCCCAAAAGGTTATCACACGTAGTAAAGCCAAACAAGATAACCAACTCGCAAAAATTGTGGATCAAAATCAAATAGATTCCTTGAAACTAAAAAGATCAGGTAAAATCAAGGGAAATTTAGTCGATAATAAATACAAAGATATTTCAAACCCTTTTCCTGCTGAACAAGAATTAGATGACACTCTTCAGCTAGACGATTCACGTTTTGACAAGACGCTAATTAATGATCAAAGCATATTAAGTGAAAATTCCAGTAAAACTAGCGGGTTTCATTCAAGTTTTTGTCAAGATTTAAGCATTGTGACAGGATCTAGTAATCAAGATCAAACTTTAACGAACGAATTATCTTATTTTGACGAATCTAATTTGCTAAGCTCAACGGTAATAACAATAGAAAACAAAACTTTGAAAGAAAAAATTGAAAACCTCATTGGCACGCGACTCTCTAATTAGTAACAACGATAGCGACGACGACAAAAGCGATACAGAAGTCATAAATCAGGATAATCCCGTAATAGTAAGCAACGAAGAGATGGCCGTAGCCATACCTAACAGCCAGCAGGTATCCTTACGCGACGCGCTAGAGGTGGTCCCTTTGTTCGATGGAAGTAACCTCCCATTGTCCCATTTTATTGAGGGTTGCATGGAAGCAAAGGCAATGCTGCCGACACCTGCTGCCCAAGAAAATCTTGCACGTCTATTGAGAGGTAAATTGTCTGGTGAGGCACGAAAATGTATTTTTGGGTCAACGTATGCAACAATAGAGGAATTAATAGAAAAATTGAAAAGAGTATATGCCCCTGCGAAAAGCGTATATCAATTGCAGGGAGAATTAGGTAATACATTTATGTGGGAAAGAGAAAATGTCCTTTCCTATGCTGCTAGAATTAAGGAAATTGCTGATAGAATAGAAGATGCTCACAGACTTAATAATGACGGTCAGGTAGATAATGCTTTCAAACAAAATTTAGAAAGAGATGTAATTCAATGTTTTATACGAGGTTTGCGTCCTGAGTTAGAAATTCGTGTAGAAGAAAAGGACACATTTAAGGAAGTAGTTAATGATACAATAGACATAGAACGAAGACTGGCTGCATCTTCTGCACTGCGAAGAAATAGAAATACGGATTATTTAAAAACCGAAGAATCAATTAATAATAATAAAAGTAATAAAACCACCCGATTCAACGTAGCACTTGAAAATAAAACTATTTGTTTAATTTGTAAAAAACCAGGTCACACAACTGAAAAATGTTTTCATTTAAGTAAAGCTCAAGATGCAGTTCTTAACAATAAACAAAAAAAATTTTTGCATCCTAACCAACAAGGATATAGTAATTTCAATGGTCAAAGAAGTAATAATAATAATAATTTTGCAAAAAACAATTACAATAATTTTCCAAATAACAATTTTTTAAGAAATAAAAATTATAATTTTAATAATAACAACAATCATTTTTTACAAAATAGAAATAACAATTATAGAAACAATAATAATAATTTTTTACAACAAAGATACAACAATAATAATAATTTTCCTAGAAATGTTTACAATAATAACAATAATGTTAATAATACTAATAGACAATTGAATCCAGGACAGTATAAAAACTTTAACTCAGGACAGTTTCAAAATCGAAATAAACCATATGAAAATAGATTTTTACAAAATAATGACACTCAACAAAATTCAAATTATACTGAAATAATTTGCAATTACTGTAAACAACCCGGTCATTTAGTACGAGACTGCAAGATACGACCAAATAACCAATCACAAACAGCTAATCAGGAAAACTCCAAAGCTCTCCCCAGCACGGGTGCACTGAGGAAAGCATAAATCGAGAACCACTGGCATCCACTTCTAACGATCATACAACAACAACAATAAATATTTCAAAGTCCACTTCAATTCCATCAATTATAATATCAACGGAAGGTCTAAAAAATCCAACACACATGATGATTGATACTGGTGCTGCTCGAAATTTAATTAAACAAAAGGTTCTCAATCCTGAACTACCAATAAATAGCCAAAACGTATTGAAACTTACAGGAATTAATGATTTACCACTTTACACGTTAGGACAGGTAAAAATAAACATTTTTGGTTATCCAACGATATTTAACATTATTCCCAATGAAGTCCCAGTAGAAGAAGATGGAGTATTAGGATCAGAATTTTTTCAAGATAATAGTGTGAATATAAACTATACTTCAAAATGCTTAGAAATTGAGAACCACTGTTACCCTTTTAAATCTGCCAATACATTTACTATTCCAGCTCGAACAGTTACAACATTTTATGTTAATATAAAAAATACAGAAAAGAGTGAAGGGTATGTACCTCGATTACATATCCAAGATGGCGTCTACGTAGGTGACGCAGTTGTAAAAAATCACAGAGGAAAAGCTTATTTAAAATTTGCAAACACAAATGAAATCCCAATTACATTATCCGTCCCATTAGTTAATTTAGAAGACTTTGAAGAACAAGAATGTTATAAACAAATTGAAAATTTAATTACTTTCAAACAAACAAATAACGAAGATTTATCAAGTAAAATATTAAATAACTTTTTAAAAACTGACAATTCTCTAATTGACTCATGCAAATTTTATAATGTAACAGACGAAGACAGAGTAGAATGTATTAAAAAACTTCTTCGATTAGACCACTTAAATCAAGATGAATATGAACATGTAGAAAAATTAATTAAAAATAATGCAGACAGATTTCAAATCCCAGGAGAACCACTTGAAGCGACTAATGTATTACAACATTCAATTCCTACTGTAGATGACGCTCCAATTTTTCAAGACAATATAGATTTCCCCCAGTTCACAAGGAAGAAATTACAAGACAAGTCGATGAATTATTAAAAAATAAAATAATCAAGCCCTCACAATCACCATATAACACTCCAGTGTGGATAGTTCCTAAAAAACCTGATTCCCAAGGAAAAATAAAATGGAGAATGGTTCTTGATTTTCGTAAATTAAATGAAAAAACAATTGGCGATTCGTATCCTCTACCTAATATAAACGATATACTTGATTCTCTAGTATCATCAAAATATTTTTCAGTGTTTGATTTAGCTACCGGTTTTCACCATATAAAAATGAACCCAAAAGACTCACATAAAACCGCATTTTCTACACCTCACGGTCAGTACGAATTCGATAGAATGCCTTTCGGTTTAAAATCTGCACCAGCCACATTTCAGAGATTAATGGATTTAACATTAACTGGATTAATCGGAACGGAACTTTTTGTATATCTTGATGACATAGTTATATATGCAAATACTCTAGAAGAGCACGAAATTAAATTCAATAATTTAGCAGAAAGACTTAGAAAAGCAAATCTTCACTTACAACCAGACAAATGCGAATTTTTACGACCTGAAGTAGGATATTTAGGTCATATAATTGATAAAAATGGAGTACGTCCAGATCCAAAGAAGATAATAGCTGTAAAAAACTTTCCAATCCCAAAAACACAGAAAAATGTTAAACAATTTTTAGGCTTAGCAGGATATTATAGACGATTTATTGATGGATTTTCAAAAATTGCAAGTCCTTTAAATCAACTTCTAAAAAAAGATATACCTTTTAATTGGACAGAAAAACAACAAGCAGCTTTCGAAATTTTAAAAGCAAAATTATGTGAAGAACCACTTTTACAACGACCTGATTTTTCTCAACCCTTTATACTCACAACAGATGCCTCAGGATTTGCAATAGGAGGTATTTTATCACAAGGTAAAATAGGTAAAGATAAACCAATAGCATATGCTTCACGTAGTCTAAGTGATACTGAGAAAAAATATGATACATATGAAAAAGAAGCCCTTGCTATAATATTTTGTGTAACTCATTTTCGTCCTTATTTGTATGGAAGAAAATTTACCTTAGTGACTGATCACAAACCTCTAGTTTGGTTTCAAAATTCTAAAGACCCGTGTTCACGAGTATCACGTTGGAGATTAAAACTCGCAGAATATGATTTTGATGTAATTTACAAAGCAGGAAAAATGAATGTAAATGCAGATGCTCTCTCAAGAAACCCTATTGATGATAGCCAGGAAAAATCAAAATATTTACAAGTTGATGACAATGATACTTTCATGACTTCTAAAGAAAAAACGTTTTCCAAGAAAACTTTTACAAGAAATAAACAAGAAAACTCTAAAAATAAGGTAAGACCTTTAAAACGAAAAAACTTGAATCCAGGAATGGTACCAGACGACGTAGATCATTTTAGCGAAATTCCAGAAGCCCAAATATTAAATATTCACACAAAAATTCCAGAATTTTTACAAGAATTCCTTAGTGAAGAATCATTTAGTGAGATTGGTAAGAATATTTTAAAATACACAAATTTATTCAAAAATATGGCTTCAAGACTTATTTTTATGACAATATTTTTATTAAGTCCAATGTTTTCAAAAAAATACGAAAATTTATCATGGAAAACTATTACTACAAGAGCTCAAAAGAGAATAGAGCAAGATAAAGCAAAAAATATGAATCGAAATGAAACTCAAGAAAAATTAGACGAAAATTTTTCTTCTAAACCTCTTGTGAAAAAATCACGAGGTAGGCCAAGAAAAAATCTACTTACAAATTTAAAAAATATCCCCTCCCAAACAAAAAGAAAGAGAGGTAGACCAAGAAAACAAATATTTGAAAACGAATTACCAGAAATAAATATGCAAAAGCGAAGCCGAACGAAAGTAGAATCAGATTCCGACTCTGATCCTGATTATTTAGATTATTTGAAACAAACTCAAGCAAAAAACATAAAGAAGAAGAAGAATGCCAAGAAGCCAAAAAATATTAATGAATTTGAAAGTGAAGAAAGTGAAGAAAGTGAGAATTATTTTTCAACCTCAGAAGATGAAATCAACGACATTGAAACCTCACACGAAGGAAACAATGAAGAAAATTATGAAGAAAATTTGGAAGATAACTTTGAAGAAGATTTTGACGAAAATTTCAAAAAGAATTTTGAACAGAATTTTGAAGAACATTTTGGAGACGATCTTGAGGAAAATTTTGAAGAGAAGTTTGAAGAAAACCAAGAAGAAAAATTGGAAGAAGAATTTGAAGAGCCTTATTTTGAAGAAAATTTGAGATTAAACCGAAGATCTCAAATAAATTGTGAAAAAATCGATAAAGATCATGATAATTATAATCGCCCACCCCCAGAACCTCCTCCTATAAACCCTCAAACAGAAAAAATTATAACAAGGAAAAAATTTAGTTGAATGTCGCGATCAATTAACTATGCGAAAAGATAATTATGCATATTTTGTTACAACAAATGGAACTCCTCGCGACAACGGATCAAAAACTTTAGAAAAACGTGAAATTTTACCAAAATTTAAAAATTTACAAAAAGGGATAGCAAAAGAGATTAAAAAAGGAAACTACTACCATTTTGCACTTCCAATTGAAGAAGAAACTAAAGACAATTTATCCGAAACATTAAATAATATAAAATTATCAATATACTCATTACATGAATTATCTCAAAATCTGAAGTTACGGTCAATTAGTATTTCTAAAACTTCCAGAATTAATCAAATACCTTGGGAAGAAGTGAAATCAATTTTCGACTCAATTTTTTCAAATTCAACTACAAAAATTATAGTTTGCAATGGAATAACGCAATATCCAACAAAAGAACAACGAACTCATTTAATTGAAGAAGCTCATTCTTCAGCATTAGGAGGCCATAAAGGCGTTACAAAAACTTATAGCCGAATTCGCCAAAAATTTTTTTGGGAAAATATGAAAGTAGACATTCAAAAATATATTCAAGTCTGTTTACAATGTCAACTGAAAAAATTAATCAGAGTCAAAACAAAAAATCCTATGGTAATCACAGACACACCCACTACTGCTTTTGAAAAAATATCAATGGACATTGTTGGTCCACTACCTGAAACAAAATCTGGTAACTTATATATTCTAACGATACAAGACAATTTTACCAAATATTCTTTAGCAATACCTCTTCCTAATCACCAAGCTAGTACAATAGCAGATGCTTTTGTGAAAAAATTTATTTGCATATTTGGATCACCAAAAGGAGTACTTACTGACCAAGGCAGAGATTTTTTAAGTAATTTATTAAAAAGATTGGCAAAACGTTTTAGAATTAAACAATTTCGTACCACAGCTTTTCACCCTCAATCAAACGGATCATTAGAACGTTCACATCATGTATTAGGAGAATATCTCAAACAATTTGTTGCAAAAAATTCAGAATGGGATGATTGGCTTGAACTAGCAATGTTCTCGTATAATACTAGTGTACATGAAGGCACAAAATGCACACCCTATGAATTGGTTTTTGGTAAATTAGCTCGTGAACCTTCCAGCGAACCTTTATCACAACAAGAAAAATTACAAACGTATGATGATTATTTAATTAATTTCGTAACTCAACTACACGAAATGCGAACAGAAGCAAGAGAGAATCTTATTTCAGCAAAAGAAAAATCGAAAATATATTATGATAAAAATAAATCCTTTAGAAGTAAAAATTGGAGACAACGTATTTTTATTAAAAGGAGGTAAAATAAAAAAACTAGAGAACCATTATACAGGGCCTTATGAAATATTGGAAGTGTTAGGAAAAGGGAATGTCAAAATAAGCTATAAAGGCAAACCTACTGTAGTTCACATTAATAGACTAAAACGCTCACACGTACAAGTACAAAAGTAGATAAATAAAAAAATATATAACAAACAAAATATCTTTACTTTAATTATAAAAAATATGTATACATATACAATTTAAATAAAATATAGAAATTTTATTTTGTCGATAAATGGTAAAAATAAAAAAATAAATAAAAATATACATATATAAAATTTATATAAAAATATATATTTTATATAAAAAATATATACAACAAATTTAGACATAACACATTATTCCAGATATAATGGATCAAATTCATCGCAAACGCATAGATGATCTCATTGAAATAGTTCCCTGTTTTATCGACATGGTAGCTCTCTGGCCATACTTAATTCAAACTGGAATTTTTAACCAAGACGACTGTAATATTCCCACATGGAGCAAAAACCTAAACAATCCAGATACAATAAAAGACATTTTTTCAACAATCAAAACAAGAGGACCAGACGCATACAAAAACTTGATTATCAGTTTACGCCTATCAGATCATATTGTCATAGCTGACATGTTGGATATTATAGACTAAGTACATAAAATAAAAAAACTTAATATATATCATAAAAAAAATATATATGTATACAACAGTAATAACAAAATTGTTTATTAAGTAATTTTATTCATTCTTTTTTTACAAAGCAAGCTGCTAATTGGAACCTCCTTTTCCAGAGATGGGATTACGAGGCTTCCTTTTGGCACTGCTCATTTGCAAATTCAACTATATAACAACAGTCTACGCCATCATAGGATTCGATTGCGGTTCAAATCAATCAAATATTACGACATTATCTTTACTAGAGGTAGGAGAATGTGATCTACCTCGATCTCAAGTACATGTTGAAAGAGTTTATATACAACTTTTACAATTAACTGGATTTTCAAATACAAAAGTAATACAATGCAAAATAGAAATTCGACGCGCCATCTCTCATTGTGGTATGCATTCTCACAGTTCCATAGTTGCAAATGGCCACAGTGAATATATACATGATGTTACACGAGATCAATGTAATCAAATGCACACAATAGGAACATTTTTAGTAACCCCTTCTCTTCAGATATCAAAGTTAAAAGTAAATGAAACTTCATTTCATAGCGTTACTTTAGCAGGTTCTGTAACACCTAATGGAGACTGTACTGGTACACAATTTTCTGACCCATATGGAACATGGAATAATGTCGTAGTCCAAGCAATATTCAAAATAACTTTACAAGAACATTACGCGACTATTCATTTAAATTCAAATAAAATTCAATTAGGATCTGGAATAATATGCACACTTTCAGACACATTCTGTACAGACGTAGAATATGGACAGACATTCTGGGACACATTACCTAATGACGTATGTAATTTTAACAAATATGAAATTATTTATGAAGGACCAGCAAATAAAACATATGACAACACGACAGACATTTATGAAACCTTGTATTCTTTAACGACTGAAGATATAACCTTTGTACTGGCTGAAAAAACAAGAAAACCGGTTTGCAGTTACGTTTTAATACAAACTGAACATCCAAAATTATTAATTTTTGAAACCAGACCTGGGAATTCATTTTTAGAAAATAAACATTTAGAAGTTCAAAATATGGACATTTTCACATACGTCAACTCTAAATTTATATATGTAGAACGACACATACGCACTGAAGTAAATAGACTTTATCACGATGTTCTTACTCAACGATGCATACTTGAACAGCAAGTTTTTAGAAATACATTAACCTTAGCAACCCAATCACCAGACGAATTTGCATATCATTTAATGAAAGGCCCAGGATATATGTCAGTAATTGCAGGAGAAGTAGTACATATCGTAAAATGTATACCGGTTGAAGTAAAATATCGCAAAACTGAAGAATGCTATCTACAACTACCAATATTTAGAGGAAATCAATCCTTTTTCCTTTCTCCACGAACTCATATATTAACAAAATCAGGTATCCAAACAAATTGCAATTCTTTCCTTCCACCAATGTACCTTTTTGGAGAAACCTGGTACAAATTACTTCCAAATCCTGTCGAATCCATAGCACCGACTATAATTAAACCTCTCACAAAAGCAACCTGGAAATACACAAATCCTTCATCCTTAGCAACAAGTGGCATTTATTCTCAATCTGACCTTGATAAGCTACGAGATCATATAATGTTCCCAGCAGAAAAACCAATGATTTTAAATTCTTTAGCTAGAGAAATAACAGGACATCCGACTATTAATCAAGGAATATCATTGACAAATTTATTTAACCAAGAAGTAATTGATAAAATTGCTGAATCAGCTTGGGGTAGATTTTGGACAGTTTTTACAAATTTCGGTACTACTAGTGCAGGTCTAATTGGATTAATTATAATAATTAGAGGGATCAAATTAATAGCAGATACCATTATTCATGGTTATGCATTACATAGATTATTTGGATGGTCTCTCCATTTACTAGGCGCCTTCTGGGATTCGGTCACTAACCTTTTGTTACACTTAGGTACCAACCGACCTGCTGGACCTCCCGCTGAGAGCCATCAACCACTGCTTACAGCTTCAGTACCACAAAACCCCATAGAGGAAACTAAAAGTTCAACTCCTAACGAAAATACCAATTCAGGTAAAGATTATAATAGTACGAAGACTACTCTTTATCCTCACTCTGAACTAAAAGAAGAACTTAGTAGATCACATTATTCAATCCGAATCTAACATCTTAAAGAATGTCGCATGTTCCTTTCACAACCTTACTAAACAAAATTATTCAACAAAGAGGAGATCCACCCCTCATTTATGAGATACTCATTGAACAAACCAATAATAATGAATGTCTATTTCACGTTAATTTACAATATAACAATTATATAATAATGAATAGTGGCAAAGATAAAGAAAACGTAAAGCAAAAGGTAGCACAAAATTTATATAATGCCTTAATTAATGAATCAAAGGAAACAAATGAAAACGTCCAACCGAATTCTATTGGTAAAAATTTCAAAAAATTAAACGAAATTTGCACTCAAAATAAAATCGAGTATCCAAAATATACAGTATTACGAGTAAAAACTTCATCAAAAAACTCAACATACATAGCAATTTGTTTTATTAATGATATCAAACGAATAGGAATTGGAAACACAATAAAAACAGCAATGGATTTCGCAGCTATAAAAACAATAAATTTTCTTTTGCAAAATGATAAAAAATGTGAAGTAAATTTAATAAACTCACTAGAACATTTGCATGTTACAATCCAAGAATCACTTATAAATGATCCAAAACCTTCAACGAGTGGTCAGATAACAAAACCTAATATTAACAGTCGTTTTAAAAATATAAATCCTTATAAAATAAAAAGAAATAATACTTCTACTACATCGCCTTTTTCTGGAAAAAGCTTTAAGAAATGTTTTAAATGCGGATATAGACCCCCCAATCAGTACAATAAATTCTAATATAAATATTCCATACTGATTCAGGAAATCATCTATAATGGAGCATTACTATGATGAGCCTACCCACGTGCGAAGTTACAAAAAAAAGATATGTACAACAGACTCTCTGGGACTTTTAAACCACGTGGAAATTTTGAGAAATTTTACGATAAAATATGGATTACCGTTACCACAATACATCGTTTATCCTGATCCAAATTCAAAAACCAAATCATTTTTTCTTGCTCAAGTTAATACAAACGATCATTTTGCTGTACAAGCGGGTCCTACAAGCGAGTTAGCCGAAAATAGAGCTGCTTTAAAATTACTACAAATATTAATAAGATCTTATGATCTTTGCGATGAGGATTTTTATAATAATAAATGTAAAGAAACAAAAAAAACGAAGAATCAAAGTGTTCAAACTGATCCAAGACCAAAATTAGTATCATGGAAAAATTCATGTAGATATTGTAACACTCAAATGCATGCTACAAAAGAGTGCCGTAGACGGAATGTTTTTAAAGCTGATAAATCAACACAAGTTCCCCCTCCACTTCCACCACGAAACTCCTCAACATTTAGTAATCTATTTTCCCCTTTTTTCCAAAAAACTTCTAGACCTAAATCCAATCATATGTAAACATCCAATTTATCCAATACTAATCCTTTTTTTTTCTTTTTCAGCCATTCGAGAAGCATAATGAAATTCCTATACCAACCACCTTATGGCGTATACTTGATGCTAATTCTGTTTTTCACTTCTAAAGCAGATAACTTGTATATCAATTCACAATTTTATCACTCATCTGGTATTTATTTTGAACCAATTTCAAAAATACGTCTATTTTCCGAAAATTATAATTTTATCTCTTATTTTGACATTTTGCAACCAGAAAACTTAAAATATAAAATAGCAGATATATCTCACAAACTTTATTAACATTTTATACTAAAAAATATTGCAAACGACTGTAATATATATAATCACCACACTCAGCTTGAATTTATGAAAGAACGTATAAATTATTTTCTCGGAGAAATTTCATTTATATCCAGACAAGCTCATAACATCACTAAAATTCCCAAAAATAGTGATCCATTTTAACACCAAATTCAAAAAGTTATTCTACAATCAAAAATAACACAAAAAACTTCTCTTTATTGGCCTAAAGAAAATTTGTTCCTACTCCCAAATCCATTTTCTGAACAAATTAAAAATCTTTCATCCAATCTCAATAACGTTACGATGTACAAAGACTGGCATAAATCACAAATTTACCCAAATTTGCACATTTATAGAATTCTTGCAGCAAATTGGCTGATGGACTTGCATGAAATATCCCGATCCTTTCTATCACTCCTAACACAGCTTACGGAAGCTATGACCCATGCCGCCACAAATTTATGGCACCCCATGCTGCTTCCAGATACCTTCCTAGACTTCAAATCTAACAAAGAAGACCCTCACTTTCCAACGTCTCTTTTTTCTATGGTCATTCCATTTTCTAGAATAAGATACTTTACTTTCAATAACTACTTAATTTTTACTATGACCATACCAATTCCATCTTCTAAAGAATTTCAAGTATTTAAAACACATTCAACCCCTATACATTTTGACTTCAACACTGATTATATTATACCTATATTCATAAAACCTCAATTTTCTTATATCTCGATTTCTCCAAATAACGAATCATACTTAACAACAAATGAAAATTACATCGATACATTCAACCAAAATGGACTTCAAAATTTTTGTCACCCTCCTCATTCCATATACAGTACTCAAAATAATCCTATTTGCGAAACATCAATGTTTATAAAATCCCAACCGTATAAATGTAAAACATTCATAAGTTTCAATGAATATCCTTTTTTAACACCACTGTTGTCACACCGTGGATGGCTTTATTCAACTATTCTTCCTAAGCAAATCTTTTTATCTTGCTCCAAAAATTCCAAAACCCTTATTACTCTTCAAGGAATAGGAATTTTACAAATAGAATCTGACTGTAATTTGGACTCATCAATTCCATACTATAATATTAAAAATTACCCAAAAATAATGGATAACTCAATTCCACTTAGTAAATCGACCACTTCTCTTGAAATAATTTCTCCCTTCTTATATAATATGTCGATCACAGAACCTCACTTGTTAAAAAACGTATTACATCTTTTTCATAAAAAAGATGACATGCTTATATCGACTTTTTGAAAGTCATGTTTTTCTACTCACAAAATATGCTAATATTCAGAAAATTATCCCATCTATTTTTAATTCTAGTGCACATAAAATATATATAGCACATACTATAGTTACTTTTCATATAATAATTATTCTATTAATAATACTAATTAAAATTCAAAAAATTTCAAAAAACTAATAAAAATGTAAATGAAATTAAACTAGATCAGAAAACTCCTCTTAGCCTATCAACAAAACCTCTTCTAAGTGACCTATCATTCAAATTTTAACTACTTCTTTTCAAACGTATCTATAAACTGGAAAGGACCCATATGTTCCATCCTTTCAACCTTCCTGGTACAAGTACAATCCATCCCTCTCTTTCTATACTGTAAAACCACAGCATGATCATTGGGAATGTACCTTTAGAAGAACAGTTTTTGTAAGGGTATTGTAATATAAGAATTGTTTTTCTAATGGAGAAGTAGAATACCTTTCAATAATGTATAACTTCTGTTAGAATCAAATTTTGGTACTTTTGCACGAATTAAATAGATAAAGTATAAAAATTATATAATCAAGGGTATAGTTAAGTAAATTTAGATCCCTTTCTTTTTAAATTTATAGAATGATTCCGACTGCGGCAGAACCGATCGTGTTCCACTCAGGACCTGTGGACGGTGTATGTCCACAGGATTATCCAATCACATATGGACATTTAATAAATAGTTTTTGTTTCGATTTAGAAGAGTCAACCTTATTCATTTATTACAGTCAGCAAACAACAAAGAAATTTTGCCAATTTTGCTTCGAAAAATTACCAATTCCAGAACAAAATGAATACGAATTCTGTACCTCATGGCACTCAGTTTGTAAAATACAATGCGTTAATATGAATTGTAACGGTTGTAGGGAAGCATTAATAACGCCACGCTGTAGGGCAATCGACTGTAAAGGTTGTACTTATCAATTCTTAAAAAATAAAATGCAACTTCAATTAGGAAACGAAGTTATAGTTGAAAATGTTTTTCGATAAAATATTATAAATTGTAGTCATAAATAAAATTTCAAATATGTCTAGAAAATTCTCTTTAAGCAAAACACTGTTAGGATCTAGTTAGTATTTTAAAGCTCAATAACGAATTTGTTATAGAAAAATGCTGCCGCAAGATTTTGAATCCATTCAAGCCGAAAATCCAGAAAACGACGAACAGTACTACCAACCGTATATCGATCAAATAATTATGAAACATTTTTGTTGTTACTCTCCAGAAAACGAAATATATCAGAATACTTTAGATCAAAAATTCATATGTAAAGAATGTTACAGATTTAAAATTACCTTTTTTGAATCAGAAATATCTGTACCTTTCCTTAACCGCCACATTGTAACCACGGATCTTAACGGATTAAAATGTTCTGTCTGCGAAGAGCAAATTTTTTTCATACGTTTCAGAGCAGACCAATGTTTTCTTTGCACTGAATATCTCTTTGAGTTAGCAAACGCGGAAAACGAATAATTTATAATCCATATACATAATTATTAACAATAATAATAACTAATTTCCATTTATATCAAATTAAATCACAAACAACTCAAATAGATAATTCTTTTGCAGATAAGGACAATGGCAATGCAACAAAGAGATTTGACAAAGGGTAGCGCAGTACAAATACTTAATGAAATAAGTATTGAATATGATTTTTCAATACCAGAATACACAGTAAAATCTCTTGGAATACATCAAGAACTACCGCCATTCGAGGCAACTTGTGAAATTTTAAAAAATAATGTAACCTATGCTTGTGTTGGAGAACCTGCGTCCCAAAAGAAAGTAGCAAAACAAAATGCAGCAGCTAGAGTCTTGGAAACACTTTCCACGAAATATATATTTTTAGAAGAAAAGTTAGAAAAATGCTTAATAACAGAATCTAAATTTTATAATATAAGCGATAAAAACAATAAAGAAGCTTTACAAAAATGGACTAATTCATGTGAAAGGTGTTTTCAAAGAGGACATTTAGCTCGTAACTGCCGCAACCCTCTACGTAATAAAAAATATAAAAATAACCCTTAAAGAATATTTTCACTAATCTACTACATTATAAAAATTATATTTTATATATTACAGCATGTTATTTATAATTTACAAATATAAAATACCCCATTCACGTATAAAAAATATTAATGTATTCAGTTATATAACAAAATAAATCATTGTAACCTTATATTAATACTAAGTTCAAACTATTTTGAAAAAAAAAAAAAAAAAAAACTATGTAATAATTTATAACAAAAACTTTTAATATTAAGACAATATAAATTTGTATCCAAAAAATATGTTAATATTTGAATTTATCAAATTGTGAAAATGCAAAAAAAAAAAATACAAATTGTAGAACAAACGTCGAAATGAATGTTATATTTATCATTCAGATATTGTTATCAGAAAAAGAGTTGAATGTATTTCTTCAAAACAAAAAAATGTATTCTTCTACCGAAGTTTCGATCGCGGATCGTTAACTCCCCGCGCTCGAACTGAGGGGGGAGGTGTCACGTCCCGCGACGTATTTGAATGTATATAATACACACAGGCTGGTTTGAGTTAGAAATCTATGAGAGAATCGATAAAGGGGAATAGGGAGTAGGGGAAGTAGGGAGCAGTATAGGGCCCCTTCTCCTCTAAGAAGATATGACTACGTCACGATTTTCGCTGACCGTCAATTTGTATAGAAAAATATAAAAGAGGCCCACACCAAGAGCAAGCAGTCAGTAAATTCTTCGTCTAGTTCGACACTTAAATTTTCCTTCGGATTTATAACCGGTCTCGCGACAATAGTCCAGTGCGGTATTTCAATTTAACTTCGGAAATCTCTGAGTTTGAGATTAATAAAATTCGATTGGGACAATTTAAAATCCAAGTTCGGGAGTCGTAAAAGTCATCGTAGACTTGAATAGATCTTGTAAAGATCTTCGAACAGTGTCGTAAATTTGAATCGCCGCCCTTTACGGAATATACCTGTGCGGCCTATAACTCCGTCTCTCTCACACACTTGGAATACACCTGTGGGGATCCAGTACTTACAACTCACCGCCGTGTGGATTAAACCTCAACACAACTTACGAATCATAAAGGTACCGAACCTCTCTCTCTCTATCTTTATTCTTTGTCTCTTTCTCACCTACGTACCAACCAGCCTGTGCCTACATTATATAAGAATTGTCTTAACGAATGTATATCCGGAAATTTTAACCAGTAAAATAAATTCAATTTGTATTATTTTCATAATCATTGTGTCTTTAATTGACTTATCCTCATCCCTAAGCGAGGATCATTCGATCCTAACTTAAAACGAGTAATATTCTATCAAATTAAGTATTTACGTATTTGTGACGTAACAATGGTATGGATAAGAAATATAATATGAATGTACGTTAATTGACTCGTATTGAGTATGAATAAAACGTATCAACTAAGTTGTTATTACCAAAAAATCAAACTAACAGAAATAAATAATGCAATTTGAATTGCATTGAGCAATATTTTATTTGCATATAATTGATAAGATAGTATTTAAAAATTAAAGTTAATTTAAACATTTTCAAAAAGAAACTACGAAAATTCTGTTTCATAAAATGGAAGGAAACAAACAAAAAGAACCTAAAATTGAATCCGAAAAACCTCTGGAAATCGAGTCAAAAAAATTTATATTATATAAATGGACCGGCACATGAGAGAGATGCTATCAAAGAGGTCATAAACCAATGAATTGTACTGCTCCTAAGCGAAATAAAAAGTTCGTAGGATAAATATAAAATAAAAGCGAATATAAAATTTTTGTGACAACGTGATTTGACACACTATTAATTAAGAAAAAGTAAAGTAAGTGACAGGAAATTAAGTAAGTTGGAACATGTTGATTTTACCCCCATGTTTAAACAAAAGGAGGGAGGTGTCACATCCCGTAAGTATTACAAATGCGACTTAAAAAAAAGAAATTTTTTCTTTCTTGAAATTATATAATATAAAATAATAATATATATTAACAGACAAGTTATAATAACAAAATGTAATGCATTAAAATTTACGGAAAAAATGATTTTACCATTTAGTAAGTAGTAACGGTTTGCTTTGAATGCTGTTACTTGATAATTAATGATATTAGCGAAAAAACTTAGCGAATTTGCTTGATAGAGTAACCGTTTAAGAAGTTAAAAAATACGCTTTATACCTTTTGAATAATAAATCTTGTCTACATTTGAATTATATTCAAATAAGAAGTTAAAATATGCGCTATTTAATGTTTTGGAAAATATGTATGCAGACAAACTTATAAAATATTTCATGTGACAAAGTATATTCCTTTTCAAATAGATAAATGTTAAATTGAAAACTATATTGAATTATCTAAAAGACGAAATAGTATATGCAAGACGATACAAATTTATTCATAGAAAGAAAATGAATTGAAATAAAAAATAAATACAAACATCGATATTTGTAATGAATATCATTTAACATCGTAATTCATTTATATCAATATGAATGTTGTTACTTCTTTATAGACAAATAATATTTGATCGAAACATATGCTGAATTGTTTATATAAAACATAAAAATAGAACGAAATGTGTATGGGTGTATATGCAAATTCATTCATTAAAATAATAATGAAGCAAAAATTATTTGTGGGTGTAATAAATGTTTCTCTTATATTCAAAAATAAAGGGCATTTTATGAAATTATATTCAGCCATATTGACGTATTCATCAAATAATTGATATTTATTCATTAACATGTATGTTTTAGGATTTCGCAAATACAAATTTTGTAAAATGCGTCGTCGTATTAAATTGAAATTAATAAATAAAAAATATACAAAAACAAAATCTCATAAAATTAAACGTTTTAAGAAAGATTGCAATCAACGTTTTGCATTCTAATCACTAAATACTTAAACATTTTGAATTATAAGTATTGATTGTGCAAAAATATTTCTATGTATTAAATTCAATGTATTTAATTTAATGTACTAACAAAGAACACAATTATTAACCTAATAAGTACGTATCAATGTAAATCACGAATGATAAGAATATCTCTTGATTCATTTTGACAAAAGAAATTTTGATATTAACAAAAGTTTAATTTGAATCGATTGTTTAACTTGGTTGCGAATGTTCCAACACGGTCATTACATCCCCCTGTTTGAACTAATGGGGGAAGTGTCACGTCCCGTGACTATCAATATTTATTTACAAAATATTATGTGTAAAATTAATAATTTAAAATCTTTAGTGACCGTCGGACCATCTTGAACTTCAGATCTCTCTTAGAAAAGTGACTCTCCTCGAAAAAATGACTTGAATCTCGGAACTCTCTTCAGAGAAGTGACTTCGGAACTCGGTACTTTTCTTAGAAAGCAATTCAATCGTCACTCATTTCCATCGGTTTATCAGTTTGTTCATCATTGTGAATCAGTGTGCTCAGATCTGATACCGACGCAATCATAACTACAGAGGCACCTCCTGTCAGTGAGAAGTGAGTAGGGAAAGGCGGAGGCGCGTGCTTCTCTTGTTTCTTCCTCGCCGCTCTTACACGCGAGAACGACTCGTCCCATTTCTCCTTATTCTCCTCGCTTCCTCCTTGCAATGCTCTTTTTAGATTCCCGGCATTCGGTTATCGAGTCGAAATTGTGAATTGTATTTTACTCGACTCCGTGCAAAAGAGGCGCGAAGCAGACGACAATTTCAAATTTATGAAATATGTTATTCAAGAAACAACACTTTTTTCCGATATTTTGGAAAAAATCTGCGTAAAATAAACATCTAAAAGATCGAGTAAAATTTTATAAGCATTTGAACATTTAAAAATAAAGTTTCGGTAAAATTTCCATACTTCTTATGATTTCTTTACATTTAAAAAAGTTTCAGTTGGAAAGACATTTTCTATTAAGAAGAGATAAACATAAAATTTAATGTTAAAATTTACATTCTCAGTTGTATGTAAAAAATGTTTTCATCTCACGTTTTTGTAGCCTAAGCACAGACTTTTCATTCGAGAAATGAAATGTTCTACGGACAGGAAATTTTTTTTAATAGAAATGGATAAATTAAAAAGCTAAGTTAGGTACCAATAATTAACTTTGAAATATTAAATTAAAATATCGAATGTAAATACTCGTTCGGTTGAGGCTCCACACTGCCAAATTTCAATTTAGAAAATAAAATTAAATAAATCAAAATTTATTTATTTATTGGAATCGTGATTGCCCTCTCCTCTGACTGAGGAGGGTGTACCCACACACAAGCAAATCACCAGAATAAAGTTTAAGCTTGAAATTCCCATTTTTAATAATTTATTATAAAAGGTTTTATAATTACAAAATTTTTGGGACAACGTCCTACTTACACTTATCCTTTAACTTATGACTACCACTCCTGGAACGAGAGACAGAAAGAGAGCTTCTTCGTGATTTCCGGGAATGGGTGGATGATGATTCTTCTTGTTATTTTTGCCCAAAAGGGGCAACTCTAGTCCTTCTAGTTTGCACAAATAGTCGCACACGCAAACCGACACGCACAGGTGTCGAAGCCTGTGTTGCTTCGAGCGAGTCCGCTCTGTCCGCGCATTCCAGAACCGGCTAAGCGGAGGTTGGGCCTCAGGGAACTGGGGTAGGACATCGGTCCGAGGGTACATCCGTTCCCAACTATTCCGACCCGCTCCTCTACGCACGATGCGCTGGTAAAAAGATTTATGGATTCATTGAAAACGACTGTGGGGAAAGTGAACTTGGCTAACTCTTCAGGAGCTGAGGGATGGAAGGACGTTCTTCAGCTCCTGAAGGAGCAGAATGAAAAAATGGAGAGGTTGGCGAGGGCTCTCAGCATCATACAACAGGGTATGCTGAGAAACAACCCTCGCCATGTTACAGATAGTGTAAATGAGGCCACTGAGGTGTTGGTTGGAATGCTCAACACCCATAAGTGCCTCCTTGAAAGCGGGGTAGAAATCCAAAAGAGACTGGAATCCCAGCCCGCCACGAAAAGGATAGGGATCTTCCAGAGACGGCGCTCGGCGTTTCTGGGAGATATCCCAAAAAACCAGACCAAGGGTGAAAAGAGGGCAGCCCCCTCAGGAAAAAACTCCTAAGAGGGGGAAGGGCGGCCCGTCACCCTCGTATGCTCAGGTGGCCAAGAGCCAGGACCTGAATGAAGAAGGGGACTGGCAAGAGGTCACGAGAAAGAGCATAAAAAGAAAAAAAGGAAAAAAGGAGAAGAACGCGAAGGATCCTGTGCAGAAAGCACAGGGAATTGTCGCCAGACCGCGGTTGAAGTGCTCCTCGCCCGCCAGGTTGGGCGAAGTCATCAAGGTGCCGGCGAGGAACGGCCAGTCCTACGCCAACATCTTGAGGGAAATGAAGGCGAAAGTCGACCCTTGGAGGGCAGGACTCGCGGTCCTGTCTATCCGGAGGACCAGAAAGGAGGAAGTCCTTCTGGTCCTCAAAAAGGGGGGAGACGTTTCGGCTTTCCGCGAGGAGCTTGACCGAGCGGACGGGGACTGGGCAGATCGGCACTTGGTGGGGTCCTGCAGGCTCTTCACCCGCTTTGGTGGGGTGAATACCGCAGTGATCCGGCTAGCTGAGGCACACGTTACTCGTCTGCTCCAGCTAGGTAAGGTCAAGATCGGGTGGGTTGCGTGCAGCATCCGCGAGCACGCAGAAGTCGCCCGATGCTTCAGGTGCCTTGGCTAAGGCCATGGGTCCCGGGGCTGCTGCAACCCCGACAGGAAGAATGCATGTTGGAGATGCGGTGCCACGGGGCTCTTGGCCCGGAGTTGCAAGGCAACACCAAGGTGCCTGACCTGTTTAGACAGGGGCGATAAAGACTTTGCCCATGTCCCTTGCAGCGGCTCCTGCCCTTTCTTCCGGGAGGAACTTCGGAGGTTGAGTGGCAGGAATTGAAATTCCTGCAACTCAACCTCGGAAGGGGGAAGAATGCCCACGCCCACCTGATGCAGACTTCCAGGGAGAGGGGGGCTGATGAACTCTTCTTGGTTTCAGGACGCATCAAGGAGGGCTGGCATACTTGTAGCACCCCTCAAGGTTCGCGGGTTTGTTTGGAACGTCATGTATGACGATTTCCTGCGCATGGACCTACCTGCTGGAGCGAGCATCATCGGCTTCGCGGATGACGCAATAATCATGTGCGCCGCTGATGACGTCGGAATCCTGGAACTAAGGATCAATGAAAGTCTGCGGCGGCAAAGCGTTGGTCGGATAGCAGATGCCTGAATATGGCCCATGAGAAAACCGAGGCTTTGCTCGACACGGACAGGAGATCCTTTCAGTACACGAGGATCGTTCTCCGAGAGCATGAGGTCGAGTGGATAACAAGTATAAAGTACGTGGGAGTGCAGTCGGATCGTAGGCTTAGCTTTGGCGAACACCTAAGTATCGCAACTGACAAAGCCATCCAATGTGGAGCAAACTTGGCTCGGCTTATGCCAAACATTGGTGAACCCAGGGAAGCAAAAAGAAGACTGGTGGCGAGCGTAGTGTATTCGAAGCTACTTTATGCAGCTCCGGTCTGGGCTAATGCCCTGCAAAACCATGCTATCCAGAAGAGGCTGTTCTCGGCGCAGAGATCTGCTGCGTTGAGAATAGTTTCAGCATTTAGAACTGTCTCGACGAGTGCTGTGTTCGTCCTGGCGAGAATCCCACCAATAGATTTATTGGCGGAGGAAAGGCAAGAGACCTTTCAGTCCCGCAAGGAGCTTTCCTGTACCAACCTGCAGGAAATCGCTCGCGCGAAGGAGACCATCCTCAAGGATGGAAGGCACAGACTCGTCGAGAAATGGCAGATAAGATGGCATGGTGAGCAGACCGGGAGATGGTGCTACCGCTTGATCCCGGAGCTCGCCACCTGGCTGAAAAGAAAGCACGGAGAAGTCGGCTTTTATTTAGCTCAAGCGCTCTCAGTCCATAGCTGTTTTAACGCGTACCTGAAGCGCTTTTTAGATCATATCGATCGAGTGCCTATGCATTCTCGCTATCAATTAATCTAGTTTATAAAACATTAATGCACCTGAAAAACATAAGGGTGAACTCTTCTTTCCTTTAAAACTTTTATTAATTGAACGTATTTAAACAACTATAAAAGTTAATTCAGGAATTACTGTACGTCTCAAGACCAGCTCGTATGACCAGAAATGCTGAGTTGTATTCGACATTGGAATTCAATCAGGTTACATAAGAAGAAGAGTCTTACTCTAACAGTTTCATTTTCTAAAGGAAAACAACATAGATAATACAGCAATAATAATAATAATATATAAAAATAATATAAAAAAAAATGTCTTTATATCTTAGATTCGAGAATTTTTAATGGGCATGTTCCGTGACTGGTTTTATCTGGTTCTTATACTGGTTGGAGAGTCTGAGATAGTAGCTGAATTACTGAGTCCGTCGTTGGTCGTTCCCTTGGTTGTGCAGCAGGTGTGACTGCGCGGGTGGAAGTACCTTTTTCCGTAGTTGTTTGTAGCAGAGAGTTTCGTGCGGGGGTTGGTTCTTGCTCTTCCTTGAAGTTAATGGTACTGAAGTTGACACATTGAACAGCTCTCGTCCCTGTTGAGTGTCGTTGATTGCAGTTGATCCTTAGTTTTGAAATCCTGGGGAAAAGGATGTATATAAGTAGTGCAATAGATATGAGGCCTAGTCCGAGGTAGGATCCGTGGATCATTCTTATTTGGCTGTTTCCTGCGCGTCGGGTCAGGCTGAAGTCATACAGTTGTTGTTCTAGACGCTCCAAGGATTTCTCGTTAGTTTTGAAGACCTTGTCCCCAGGCGTTGTCTCCTTCGTCTGAGCAGACATAGATTTTCTTGTAGGTATGTATCCTTGAAACTCTTGTAGAGCTGAGAACAGCGCAGAGATGTTCAGGTGAAGCAGTGGGGCGTAGATCAATTCGGTTTCTGCCTTCCGGTTGGTGGTACCTGGGAGTGTCCTTTCCTTTATTCTAAGGTCGCATCCTGGAGCCAATTGGATTATGCCGGTTCCTTTTAATGTGACCTGGTTAGGACAAGTTGTTGTAGGGATATTCGGCTCTTGGAGAGAGTACAACCATCCGCCCAGGCTTTCTACTAAACTCTAATCAAACTGGTTTTCATATGTCACTTGAATGTTACAAATATGGAAGGTGGATAGCGATGGATTCAGCGGAAGCTCTGCTTCGTAATTTCTGAATTTTCCATTCTCATTGATGGGTAAATTTTCTTTACAAATCTTATAAGCTGGTAGTTCGGTACATGCCGCAACATCCTGGTGGTTCATTACAACATAAGACCTCGGTGATTCCTCTATGGCGATGTGGAAGAATTTAGCTAGAATATATGCCTTCCCGGAGATGTTTCCTAAGATGGCCTGGGGTACTGGAAGTGGATGTAGTTGATACATCAGATAGTTAGCTCTTCCCAATAATGGTATATCCAGCAGTACTTTAATGACTCCTGCCTTGTATAGTGAGGTGACGGTGGATACGCTGTCCACCATAGGTCCGGATATTGGGAAGGACACCTCTGGGCGATGGTCCTGGATGTCTCGGTAAATTAGTTCCAGTTGGCTGGGAGTCCATAGTCCTGGATGCATTTGTTTCTGTCTTGCGTCGTGAAGGACATTCAAGATTTAGTCGGTTACTCTTATGTATTCCTCTACAGCTGCTTCGTTTGCTTGCAGGACTCGAGTTAAGGCTTTAGTGTATTTAAGCTCAGTGATCTTCCTGGTGGCCTGACCAAGTTCTTGAATAAGATTGGTGAGTTCGTTCTTGAGCGATTTGAGGTTTTCCTGATGCTGTTGTGCTCGGTTGTGCATATCCTCTAGTTGGGACCTAACCAAGTGGTCCTGTTGCCCTACTAGGTGCGAAATGTTGGTCTGAGCTTTATTTCACTCTTGGCTTTTTGCCTCAATGAGCTGACCATCGTCATAGGTTAGGAGTCCAGCTACGGGTCCAATGATTCCGCCTAGGAAACCTAGTAGTGGAGTTGCTCGTCATTTTCGTATTGCTTTGGGTAAACGAGAGGGGAGGATCTTTTGGGCTCGTTGTTGCATCATTTTTGTCTCTTCCATGAGTTCTCCTTGGAGCCTTTCGGCTAGGTTGACCTTGGATTCAAGAGCATGACTTGCGATGACTTGATGGCAGTGTTCTTCGTACTCTGGTTGGCAATGTGCAATGTGCGATTTTCCATGTAGAGGAAAAAAACTTATGATGACCGTTTTTTTTTTTTTTAGGTTGCGCTGGAGTCTCATGGGATTCTAGTAATGCATATTTTTTTCGGATTTCTTCCTTTAGTCATAATGTTCTTAGCAGTGAGCAAGAAAGAGTTTATCCTTGTGCTTCATGACAAACCGGCGACGGTCTACGGCCCTGTGGCTCGACTGTCGAATTTTCCGTCCCTAATTTCCATAGGTCCCAAGTTCCGTACCCTGAAGGAACGAGCTGGGTATCCTGGCGACTCGCCCGAATACTCGCGAAAGGGAGCAATCAATCCCAATCGTCATAATCATCAGCATAATGCTTTATGTAATCCAGAAGTGATTAATTGCTTCACGTTAAATAGTCTTTCTAGGTGTTTCATTAATTTGCTTATAAAACTCCCTCCCCTGGCTGTTAGGATGTATCTCGGCGCGCCATATTGGGAGAAGAGAGTTGCTGCAAGCGCGTGAGCAACAGTAGTCGCTTTTAGGTCCGGCATGGGAACTGCAATGCAGTATTTACTAAAATTATCCTGCATTGTCAGGATGTCTCTATTCCCGTTTGGCGTTGTGGGCAATTTTCCGACAGTATCAAGTGATACCTTCTCGAATGGCTCAACAGGAGTGTCAGTGATGAGCAGTGGTTCACGGGTGCGAGCTCGGACGATTTTTTGTTCAAGGCAGCTTCTGCATCCTCGGATGAACTCACTGATTTCGTCCAGTAAACCAGGCCATGTATATCGCTGTCTGATACGGCGGTAAGTTTTCGTAATGCCCTTATGGCCACCTATAAGGCTGCTAAGATATTCAGCGATAATTTTGGGTCGGATTTCTACAGGCGAAACTTCGATTTTTCCGTGGCAGAGCGTAATGGTGATGCTACCCCCCCCGGAATATTTCCGCCACGAGTTCCGTCATTTTATTTTACGGTAACGATCCCAGCAAATCTCCTGAATTTGCCATATGGCAGGTGGTCTGACTGTCCCTTTCTAAAGCTGTTCGAAGGTTCCTTAATCCTTGCCCCACATTCTTCCAGTCGACATTATCGACATGTCATCTTTTTATGTCAACGGAATATGTCTTATGTCGGCCGTGCGGAGTGACAAGGACTTGTCCCTTCTTAGGGCGGCATCCCGAGAGGTCCTGTAGGTCGAGACGTTCGGTAGCCACAAGAAGTTTCGCTATGGGGTTCGTAGGCTCGCAATCCTCGGATATCGAGTCCTTTCTGCGGTCATCTGGGTCGATGACTGACCTTGTGAAGGGGGTTTATCTGGTTCCTGGCGTCGCAGGGGCTTCTGGTGTCGTGAGCAAGGACCTTCGGGGGGCTGTTTCCCAATTATCGGGGACTCTGAGGAAGATTCGATTTCCTCAGGAGCATCCTTAAATCGGACCATGCTTTTCCTCGCCACCCCCGAATTTTTGTCAGAAAATTCCGTTGACTTGATTATCTACCCAGTGGTTCTAGGTTCGCCTGCGGTTTGCGCTTGACTTGTAGAGGAACTGGGTGCGGTTTCCAAATATTTTGGTGTGCATGCTTCCTTGCTTATTGCCTTTTCGTATTTTTCCAAAAAGTTCATTACTCTATTGTAGAATTCGACTTCGTCATATTCTCCACAGGGATCGAGGGCTTCTGAGTTTTCCAGGAGCTCTCGGTCTTTGTCACCTTCGGAGACATAGGTGCACGGAGGTCGATGATCGTCCTGCATATTTTTATGATCCCACCATAGAGACTCATGAACGATGTTGGAGCTCTCGAGCCGTCGGTTTTCCATCGGTTTATCCAGTTTTGAGAAAGATTTTTGCAGATCTTCTCTCAATTTGTTCTGTGGTTAGCGTTAGCTGGGGATATCCTCATCGGTTTCATTGCTGCCTTCACTGTCCAGTGGTTGTGGGAGGACATCAATGATCATTTGTTCGGGAGGTGACTGTTCTCCGTTGTTCTCGATAGATGGTAAGGCTTCAATCCCCTCTGGCTAGCTTATCGGCCATTTTGTTTCCTGGGATTCCTTTGTGGCTTGGGACATGTTCCCAAATCACGTCCAAAGGTTCCAGGGCTGTTTTCAACTTTTCAAACTCGGATCGATTCCTAACTGGTTTATTCTCGTACGTTTTCCAGTCGTTTGCCTCCCACCTTGGAATCCATTCTGTGGCACTGTTTACTAGAAACTTGGAATCAGTCTTTATCCTCAGCTTTTTGATGCCAGCCTCGTGAGCCTGTTGAGCTGGTACGGTTGTTGCTTCAATTTCGGCTGAGTTGTTTGTTTGACGTCCTTGGGAGGGGCGTGTAACATTTAGCGGATGGTCGGGTCCAAACCAGACTCTTATTCCTGCCCTTGGTTCACCACGTCCATTGTAACTGCATACTCTGTCGACGTAAACATCTATGTAAGTGTCCTGTAATGGGGCTGACCAAGGACTTGGACCCGGAATTCTAGGGGGTGCACTTTTAGGGGCAGTGTTGTCCGTTTTTGCTACTAGGGTTGGCTTTAAGTTCGGCAAAACACTACGGGATTCGCAAAACACTGTGGGGTCGGAGTCGTCACTATCCTCATCATCTGACAATGGATCACTGGAAGGGTTTTCGTTTTACACTGGGGCCTGACTAATTCCTCTTCATCTCGAAAGTCATTTACCAATGCAACTTTCGCCAAGATTGGTTGCTTTCGGTTCACCTTAAGGTTTGTCAGCTGCTTGGGGATTTTCGGGAGCCAAATCCTTTCTTGGCCTTCCCCGTCGTTTGGGCATTGCTTCGGCTGAGGTGGACGGTTGTGGAGAAACTGTGGGTTTAATTCTTACTGCGTTGAAGGGGATGGGTCGGGGTACAGGTTTCCCTTTGTTCGCGAATTTTACACCAAGTCCCGAAGTGGGCTGATTCCTTGTCTAAATGGGTGTCCTTGTTTGAGTTATTCGTCCAGTAGAATCTGTTGAGGTTATATCGCAGTGAATAAAAATACTAATGTTGCTTAAATGAAAGAAACTTTTTTTAATACAGATAAATAATTAACATTAAAGACGATCTCGGAGTTAGTTAGTTCAAGACTGATCGGCAAAGACTGACTACAATTACCAACCTCTTTCAGGTCTCAGGAAGACCTCCGGTACACTCCAGCCCTTGTGACTCAAACCCTAATAAAAGGAGAAAACCCTAACGAACCCTTCAGCTGTTTCGGTTTTCCCCAAATTACTTTGTTACGTTATTGAGTGTCCTTTCTCCTACTTAGGATGTTGAGTTTTTACAGAGAAATACATTTTAATATTTCAACAGAATCTGAGGGCTCCTGACTGGTGGAGGAAGGTTCACTTCGACTACGTTCTGCCTGCGATGCTCCGGAACGCGTTGTTACTAATATCTTTCGGGTGCCTGCAAGTTCTGATGTGGAGCTCTTAATATCTTCAGAGTTGTTTTGCAGGGAAGAAGACTCGTTGGATTTATTGGAATCGTCAGACTCATAGGAGTCAATTGAGTCAGTAGATTCTGAGTATTTTTCGTTAGCCACAGGGTTTCCTGGCAAAGCTTCAACACCCTTATTCAGTTTCCCTTGTTTATATTCAAACTTATATTGATAATCCTGGAGTCTAAGTCGCCATCGCAGCAACCTTGCTTCTGGATTATTAATATAAGTCATCCAGTAAACTGGTTCGTAGCCGCAGGCCAGCACGAACTCCCTTCGATACAAATATGGGCGAAAGTTCGTGACAGCGTACAACATCGCCAGACATTCCTTTTCTGCTTTCGAGTAATTCTGTTGGCAGGAATTCATCACCTTGGTAAAGTAGGCGATGGGCATATCTACTCCATCCTTTTCTTGGGTTAACATAGTCCCGACAGCATGCTCAGAGACATCTGTGGTTAGCTTAAAGGGCTTGTTAAAGTTGGGGTATTGGAGCACGGGTTCGTTGCAGAGGAATTCGCGTATTTTTCGGAAGCTTTTCCGTTGTGAGCGTCCCCATTGCCATTTTGTGTCCTTCTTCAGGAGATTGGACAAAGGTTTTGCTAGCTTTGCGTGGTCTCTTATAAATCTCCTATAGTATCCTGAGAGGCCTAGGAATTGTCGAATAGCCCGGACTGTCCTCGGTTGTGGGAAATTTCTAATAGCGGCTATCTTAGCGGGGTTAGGTTTGACTCCATCACGGCCGATTGTATGACCTAGGTAAGCTACCTAGGTGCGTAGGAATTCGCATTTGTCCGGTTGAAGCTTCAGATGCGTCTCTCTCAGTCTATTAAACAATCTTCTGGCTTTTTCGGCGTGTTCCTCTAAGGTTTCTGAATGAATAACAATGTCATCCAGATAGACACAAACTTCGGTCCCATGGATGCCCTTCGAAACGACGTCCATGAGGCGTTGGAAGGTAGCAGGAGCATTTTTAATCCCTATTGGCATCCGTAGATACTCGAAGTGTCTACGAGGGGTTGAGAATAAAATTGCTATACGCAAAATAAGTTAAGAGAGGTGATTTGAAATAAAATTGATGTTCGAAATTTATCCTTTCTGCTAAAAAGCATAAAAGCCTAAACTTAAGAATTTACCTTCTGCTGAAGAGCATAAACGGGAATTCTCGAGAACACGATTTTAGGAATAGAACAAATAATTATCTCTTTCGAATTAATGCTTTCTGCTAAAGAGCATAAAAGACATGATTCTGGAATAGACACTCTGCTAAAGAGCATAAGTGTAAATTCCTAATAAAAGAAAATTGGAATAAAGATGGAATAAAATTGTTGTTCGAAGTTTATTTTTGATGCTAAAGAGCATAAAAGCTTAAATTTAAGAATTTACCTTCTGCTGAGGAGCATAAAGGGGAATTCTCGAGAAAACAATTTCAGGAAATAAAAAGGATTTTATTTTTGGAAAGGGGGGTTAGTTTAAAACAAGAAATTTGACAGATCAATAACAAACAGAAACTATTTAAATCAGAAATAATACAAGCAGTTGCAAGTGGCTAGTAAGTATGACTCCGCAACGTGTAACGTGGCTGGGTACAGCGCGAGACAAAAATCCCACTGCCACCACGATCATTTTGCTACGCACGAATAATTAACTTTGAAATATTAAATTAAAATATCAAATTTAAATACTCGTTCGGTTGAGGCTCGAAACTGCCAAATTTCAATTTAGAAAATAAAAATTAAATAAATCAAAATTTGTTTATTTATTGGGATCGTGATTGCCTTCTCCTCTGACTGAGGAGGCTGTACCCACACACAAGCAAATAATCAGAATAAAGTTTCAGCTTGAAATTCCCATTTTTAATAATTTATTATAAAAGGTTTTATAATTATAAAATTGTTGGGACAATGTCCTACTTACACTTATCCTTTAACTTATGACTACCACTCCTGGAACGAGAGAGAGAAAGAGAGCTTCCTCCTGATTTCCGGGAATGGGTGGATGATGATTCTTCTTATTATTGTTGCACAAAAGGGGCAAATCTAGTCCTTCTAGTTTGCAATCCGTGCACAAATACGCGCACACGCAAACCGACACCACTATTGCCACTTTCTATTAGGTTTAATAAGAGAAAATAACGGTTGGCTTTTAGGCAGAAAAGTGTTGAGTGCTTTTAAACTCGCCCTTTTCGCCGATAGAATTTTCCTATTAAATCTAATTGAAATATTCTATGAAAAATTATCACTACTGTTTTGAGATTCAGTAGTATTAATTTTTCTGCGATTTTGCGCACCTTTATGTCGTTTTATTTTGGTAAAGGAAAAGCTGCAAAACTAGGATTGCCGAAGATTTTCGTCGATGCACGTCCGATGCGATTGCCAAGAGTCTATCACTAGATAATCGTTTACGAGTTACCCTCAACTAGTGAAACAGGTATATCGATCGTTCACGATCGACGAATTGGATCTTTTAAGTGGCCCGCCGCGGATTAATTTAATTTTGATTTACTCAAAATAAAAGAATTGCTTCCGTCTGAATAAAGACTTTTGTATTTTGCGTCCGCTCGACACGATTCCAAAAATAAATAATTTCGTTAGATAAAGTTTTACGGTTTTAATCAACTAACGAGGATTTAAGAACTGTCGATCTAGATCATAGACGGGCACGATAAAAGAATAGTACATTGTGCAACTAGGGAAAAAAAAATTTATTTTGCGAGTGTGAAGTTTGATGTCCGAGCAAAGCGAGAGAGAGAGAGAGAGAGAGAGAGAGAGAGAGAGAGAGAGAGAGAGAGAGAGAGAGAGAGAGAGAGAGAGAGAGAGAGAGAGAGAGAGAGGGGGAGAGAGAGAGAGAGAGAAGGTGAGAGAGAGAGAGGGGGGAGAGGGAGAGAGAGAGGGAGAGGGAGAGAGAGAGAGAGGGAGAGAGAGAGAGAGAGAGAGAGAGAGAGAGGGGGGAGAGATGGAGAGAGAGAGAGGGAGAGGGAGAGAGAGGGGGGGGGGGGAGAGGGAGAGAGAGAGAGAGGGAGAGGGAGAGGGAGAGAGAGAGAGAGAGAGAGAGAGAGAGAGAGAGAGAGAGAGAGAGAGAGAGAGAGAGAGAGAGAGAGGGGGGAGAGGAGAGAGAGAGGGTGGTGGAGAGGGGGGGAGAGCGAGAGAGAGAGAGAGAGAGAGAGAGAGAGAGAGAGAGAGAGAGAGAGAGAGAGAGAGAGAGAGAGAGAGAGAGAGAGAGAGAGAGAGAGAGAGAGCGCGCGCGCGCGCGAGAGCGAGAGCGAGAGAGAGAGAGCGAGAGAGAGAGAGAGAGAGAGAGAGAGAGAGAGAGAGAGAGAGAGAGAGAGAGAGAGAGCGAGAGAGAGCGAGAGAGCGAGAGAGAGCGAGAGAGCGAGAGAGTGAGAGAGTGAGAGAGAGAGAGAGCGAGAGAGAGAGCGAGAGAGAGAGAAACTTGAACAAGAAGTTTCGCTATGGGGTTCGTAGGCTCGCAATCCTCGGATATCGAGTCCTTTCTGCGGTCATCTGGGTCGATGACTGACCTTGTGAAGGGGGTTTATCTGGTTCCTGGCGTCGCAGGGGCTTCTGGTGTCGTGAGCAAGGACCTTCGGGGGGCTGTTTCCCAATTATCGGGGACTCTGAGGAAGATTCGATTTCCTCAGGAGCATCCTTAAATCGGACCATGCTTTTCCTCGCCACCCCCGAATTTTTGTCAGAAAATTCCGTTGACTTGATTATCTACCCAGTGGTTCTAGGTTCGCCTGCGGTTTGCGCTTGACTTGTAGAGGAACTGGGTGCGGTTTCCAAATATTTTGGTGTGCATGCTTCCTTGCTTATTGCCTTTTCGTATTTTTCCAAAAAGTTCATTACTCTATTGTAGAATTCGACTTCGTCATATTCTCCACAGGGATCGAGGGCTTCTGAGTTTTCCAGGAGCTCTCGGTCTTTGTCACCTTCGGAGACATAGGTGCACGGAGGTCGATGATCGTCCTGCATATTTTTATGATCCCACCATAGAGACTCATGAACGATGTTGGAGCTCTCGAGCCGTCGGTTTTCCATCGGTTTATCCAGTTTTGAGAAAGATTTTTGCAGATCTTCTCTCAATTTGTTCTGTGGTTAGCGTTAGCTGGGGATATCCTCATCGGTTTCATTGCTGCCTTCACTGTCCAGTGGTTGTGGGAGGACATCAATGATCATTTGTTCGGGAGGTGACTGTTCTCCGTTGTTCTCGATAGATGGTAAGGCTTCAATCCCCTCTGGCTAGCTTATCGGCCATTTTGTTTCCTGGGATTCCTTTGTGGCTTGGGACATGTTCCCAAATCACGTCCAAAGGTTCCAGGGCTGTTTTCAACTTTTCAAACTCGGATCGATTCCTAACTGGTTTATTCTCGTACGTTTTCCAGTCGTTTGCCTCCCACCTTGGAATCCATTCTGTGGCACTGTTTACTAGAAACTTGGAATCAGTCTTTATCCTCAGCTTTTTGATGCCAGCCTCGTGAGCCTGTTGAGCTGGTACGGTTGTTGCTTCAATTTCGGCTGAGTTGTTTGTTTGACGTCCTTGGGAGGGGCGTGTAACATTTAGCGGATGGTCGGGTCCAAACCAGACTCTTATTCCTGCCCTTGGTTCACCACGTCCATTGTAACTGCATACTCTGTCGACGTAAACATCTATGTAAGTGTCCTGTAATGGGGCTGACCAAGGACTTGGACCCGGAATTCTAGGGGGTGCACTTTTAGGGGCAGTGTTGTCCGTTTTTGCTACTAGGGTTGGCTTTAAGTTCGGCAAAACACTACGGGATTCGCAAAACACTGTGGGGTCGGAGTCGTCACTATCCTCATCATCTGACAATGGATCACTGGAAGGGTTTTCGTTTTACACTGGGGCCTGACTAATTCCTCTTCATCTCGAAAGTCATTTACCAATGCAACTTTCGCCAAGATTGGTTGCTTTCGGTTCACCTTAAGGTTTGTCAGCTGCTTGGGGATTTTCGGGAGCCAAATCCTTTCTTGGCCTTCCCCGTCGTTTGGGCATTGCTTCGGCTGAGGTGGACGGTTGTGGAGAAACTGTGGGTTTAATTCTTACTGCGTTGAAGGGGATGGGTCGGGGTACAGGTTTCCCTTTGTTCGCGAATTTTACACCAAGTCCCGAAGTGGGCTGATTCCTTGTCTAAATGGGTGTCCTTGTTTGAGTTATTCGTCCAGTAGAATCTGTTGAGGTTATATCGCAGTGAATAAAAATACTAATGTTGCTTAAATGAAAGAAACTTTTTTTAATACAGATAAATAATTAACATTAAAGAAGATCTCGGAGTTAGTTAGTTCAAGACTGATCGGCAAAGACTGACTACAATTACCAACCTCTTCCAGGTCTCAGGAAGACCTCCGGTACACTCTAGCCCTTATGACTCAAACCCTAATAAAAGGAGAAAACCCTAACGAACCGTTCAGCTGTTTGGGTTTTACCCAAATTACTTTGTTACGTTATTGAGTGTCCTTTCTCCTACTTAGGATGTTGAGTTTTTACAGAGAAATACATTTTAATATTTCAACAGAATCTGAGGGCTCCTGACTGGTGGAGGAAGGTTCACTTCGACTACGTTCTGCCTGCGATGCTCCGGAACGCGTTGTTACTAATATCTTTCGGGTGCCTGCAAGTTCTGATGTGGAGCTCTTAATATCTTCAGAGTTGTTTTGCAGGGAAGAAGACTCGTTGGATTTATTGGAATCGTCAGACTCATAGGAGTCAATTGAGTCAGTAGATTCTGAGTATTTTTCGTTAGCCACAGGGTTTCCTGGCAAAGCTTCAACACCCTTATTCAGTTTCCCTTGTTTATATTCAAACTTATATTGATAATCCTGGAGTCTAAGTCGCCATCGCAGCAACCTTGCTTCTGGATTATTAATATAAGTCATCCAGTAAACTGGTTCGTAGCCGCAGGCCAGCACGAACTCCCTTCGATACAAATATGGGCGAAAGTTCGTGACAGCGTACAACATCGCCAGACATTCCTTTTCTGCTTTCGAGTAATTCTGTTGGCAGGAATTCATCACCTTGGTAAAGTAGGCGATGGGCATATCTACTCCATCCTTTTCTTGGGTTAACATAGTCCCGACAGCATGCTCAGAGACATCTGTGGTTAGCTTAAAGGGCTTGTTAAAGTTGGGGTATTGGAGCACGGGTTCGTTGCAGAGGAATTCGCGTATTTTTCGGAAGCTTTTCCGTTGTGAGCGTCCCCATTGCCATTTTGTGTCCTTCTTCAGGAGATTGGACAAAGGTTTTGCTAGCTTTGCGTGGTCTCTTATAAATCTCCTATAGTATCCTGAGAGGCCTAGGAATTGTCGAATAGCCCGGACTGTCCTCGGTTGTGGGAAATTTCTAATAGCGGCTATCTTAGCGGGGTTAGGTTTGACTCCATCACGGCCGATTGTATGACCTAGGTAAGCTACCTAGGTGCGTAGGAATTCGCATTTGTCCGGTTGAAGCTTCAGATGCGTCTCTCTCAGTCTATTAAACAATCTTCTGGCTTTTTCGGCGTGTTCCTCTAAGGTTTCTGAATGAATAACAATGTCATCCAGATAGACACAAACTTCGGTCCCATGGATGCCCTTCGAAACGACGTCCATGAGGCGTTGGAAGGTAGCAGGAGCATTTTTAATCCCTATTGGCATCCGTAGATACTCGAAGTGTCTACGAGGGGTTGAGAATAAAATTGCTATACGCAAAATAAGTTAAGAGAGGTGATTTGAAATAAAATTGATGTTCGAAATTTATCCTTTCTGCTAAAAAGCATAAAAGCCTAAACTTAAGAATTTACCTTCTGCTGAAGAGCATAAACGGGAATTCTCGAGAACACGATTTTAGGAATAGAACAAATAATTATCTCTTTCGAATTAATGCTTTCTGCTAAAGAGCATAAAAGACATGATTCTGGAATAGACACTCTGCTAAAGAGCATAAGTGTAAATTCCTAATAAAAGAAAATTGGAATAAAGATGGAATAAAATTGTTGTTCGAAGTTTATTTTTGATGCTAAAGAGCATAAAAGCTTAAATTTAAGAATTTACCTTCTGCTGAGGAGCATAAAGGGGAATTCTCGAGAAAACAATTTCAGGAAATAAAAAGGATTTTATTTTTGGAAAGGGGGGTTAGTTTAAAACAAGAAATTTGACAGATCAATAACAAACAGAAACTATTTAAATCAGAAATAATACAAGCAGTTGCAAGTGGCTAGTAAGTATGACTCCGCAACGTGTAACGTGGCTGGGTACAGCGCGAGACAAAAATCCCACTGCCACCACGATCATTTTGCTACGCACGAATAATTAACTTTGAAATATTAAATTAAAATATCAAATTTAAATACTCGTTCGGTTGAGGCTCGAAACTGCCAAATTTCAATTTAGAAAATAAAAATTAAATAAATCAAAATTTGTTTATTTATTGGGATCGTGATTGCCTTCTCCTCTGACTGAGGAGGCTGTACCCACACACAAGCAAATAATCAGAATAAAGTTTCAGCTTGAAATTCCCATTTTTAATAATTTATTATAAAAGGTTTTATAATTATAAAATTGTTGGGACAATGTCCTACTTACACTTATCCTTTAACTTATGACTACCACTCCTGGAACGAGAGAGAGAAAGAGAGCTTCCTCCTGATTTCCGGGAATGGGTGGATGATGATTCTTCTTATTATTGTTGCACAAAAGGGGCAAATCTAGTCCTTCTAGTTTGCAATCCGTGCACAAATACGCGCACACGCAAACCGACACCACTATTGCCACTTTCTATTAGGTTTAATAAGAGAAAATAACGGTTGGCTTTTAGGCAGAAAAGTGTTGAGTGCTTTTAAACTCGCCCTTTTCGCCGATAGAATTTTCCTATTAAATCTAATTGAAATATTCTATGAAAAATTATCACTACTGTTTTGAGATTCAGTAGTATTAATTTTTCTGCGATTTTGCGCACCTTTATGTCGTTTTATTTTGGTAAAGGAAAAGCTGCAAAACTAGGATTGCCGAAGATTTTCGTCGATGCACGTCCGATGCGATTGCCAAGAGTCTATCACTAGATAATCGTTTACGAGTTACCCTCAACTAGTGAAACAGGTATATCGATCGTTCACGATCGACGAATTGGATCTTTTAAGTGGCCCGCCGCGGATTAATTTAATTTTGATTTACTCAAAATAAAAGAATTGCTTCCGTCTGAATAAAGACTTTTGTATTTTGCGTCCGCTCGACACGATTCCAAAAATAAATAATTTCGTTAGATAAAGTTTTACGGTTTTAATCAACTAACGAGGATTTAAGAACTGTCGATCTAGATCATAGACGGGCACGATAAAAGAATAGTACATTGTGCAACTAGGGAAAAAAAAATTTATTTTGCGAGTGTGAAGTTTGATGTCCGAGCAAAGCGAGAGAGAGAGAGAGAGAGAGAGAGAGAGAGAGAGAGAGAGAGAGGGGGGGGGGGGGAGAGGGGAGAGAGAGGGGGGAGAGAGGGGAGAGAGAGAGAGAGAGAGAGAGAGAGAGAGAGAGAGAGAGAGAGAGAGAGAGAGAGAGAGGGGGGGGGATGGAGAGAGAGAGAGAGAGAGAGAGAGAGAGAGAGAGAGAGAGAGAGAGAGAGAGAGAGAGAGGTGGGGGAGAGGGAGAGAGAGCGAGAGAGCGGGGGGGGAGAGAGAGAGGGAGGGAGAGAGAGAGAGAGAGAGAGAGAGAGAGAGAGAGAGAGAGAGAGAGAGAGAGAGAGAGAGAGAGAGAGAGAGAGCGAGCGAGAGAGAGAGCGAGAGAGAGAGAGAGAGAGAGAAACTTGAACTGAAGACAAGTGGCCGGTGCTCCTTAGAATCGGGCTCCTTAAATATCCTGGGGGTTGGTCATTTCACCCTATTTTACGATTTTGTTTTTCTCGAACTTGCCCCCTTTGATATTTTCTAATTTCAATAAATTTCATTTCTTGTCAGTTTACTTCCTTTTCTTTGAGTAGACGTGCTGTCAATCCGTGTATATGACACGATTTATTGAATTGGTTTCAGTGTGTAAAAGAATTTCCATTTCGGTTTATTACCAATTCTGTTGCCTAATTTTGTTGGTCCCCAAATTCAATTTTCCTTTGCGGCCCTTTTTATAGCATTTTTATAGTCTTATTTTTATGGTGTCTCCCACGCAGTGTTAAATAGTAGGGATCACCCTCGGAGTCTGCGTCTATGTTTCTATCCTTTACTGAGCCTGCGTCGAAATTTTGGGACAATCGGTTATGTATTTTGGATCAATACTTCCCGCATTCCTGAAGTCTACTTGTTGCTTCTGAATGACCCTCATAAAATTAGGGTGCGATGACATCTCGGCTGCATTTATTATTGTGTATCTCCAGTTGGGGTGAGAATGGAGATATTGATTTGTTGACGGGCGATTCTGAATACTGACTTCCTTGTTTGCTTCTCTGCTTTCTTTTATAATACTTTTGATTTTTCCTCTCTGTAGATTCTTTCCAGTCGATTCACATTGTTTCTTAAACAATTTAGTTACATCCATCAATGGTCAATGTAACATTCAAGTTTTACATAATATCAATATTAACGTTTATTATAATAATAAGAAAAGGTCACAGGACGTGACACTCGTTTAAAATTTACTTATTAGACTGAAAATAACAATTCGATTCCCTTTTTAAATTTCAAAATCATTAGAGACAAAGATGGGACTATTTTTACAGATTGGTATAGAAAAGACAGATATTCAGGTAGATTTATAAACTTTATGTCTAATCATCCTAAAACACAAAGAGCTGCCATCATTAAAAATTTAGTTGATTCAGCAATACTCCTATCACACCTTTCTTTTCAGCAAAAAAATTTAGCAACAATTAAAAAAGTTTTATTATTAAATAATCATCCTCTCAAGTTTAAAAATGATCAAATAGATAACGAAATATCATACAATTTGAATAAAATTAATAACATACCTAATAATAACACAGATAACAAATTAATAAAAAAAATTGTGTCTACTCCATACCATGGAAATATTTTATTTACAATCAGAAGAATATTGTCTGATTACAATTTATAAACAGTTTTCAGAGTGGATTCAAAATCAGATAATATGATTAAACTTGGTAAAGATCCTTTAGATAGGCCAGTCAAATGTTGTCTACAAGATTACTCTTGGACAATGTAAAAGAACATACGTAGGTCTAACTGGGAGGTTATTTAAAACAGCACGTAATGAACACCGTAATAACATCAATCTTAATGAGAAATATCACAATGTTGTTAGCGAACATAAATTAGAATATAATCATGATTTTAATTGGGATAATTTACAAATTTTACACAAAGAAAGTAATTATTTTAAAAGATGTCTAGCTGAAATATTTTGCATGAAAAAAGAAGGTAATAACTGTTCAAATGTAATTACCGATCTGAAAAATTACAAACCTGCTTATAATGTAATCTTGAACCAATTGCTATTTTCCAGGTCTTAACTATCCCGTAAAATATCCTTTTTAAATTTCCTAATCTTCATAGAGCTGTTATATGATTCCACATTTTAATTTGTATATTTGTTATTCTTTTTATAGTTTATAGTGATAAGAAAACTATAACATAACTAGAAGATAAATTGTAATACTTTGATGTACATGAAAAACTTCTCTAATCATAAGATTCTCTACTATAATTATAGAAGAACCGTTATTTATTTATTTGTTGACTACTACGTTGACAATGAAACTTCTTTCCCCTTCTCTTTGTCTTCTATTTAGTTTTGATTGAAACCTCGTCTCTTTCACATCATTATGTTTCTTGTTTAATTTTACATAAATTCTATTTATTTTAAACAGAAGTTCTTTTGAACATGCTATTCATTGACCATATATTGTGACTTCTTAAATCTATATTCTTGACACAGGTAAAAATTATTTTTCTTTTTACTAACAAAAATATTAATTCCTTGTCATAAAACAACATTAATATTGACTCTAATTTAACTATAACGAAAAAATGGTTTTTCCAATTATACAGAATGAAGGAAGAAAGAATTTTTACTGTTTTTGAAGAATGTCGCTTTACATCTACTAAACCTTTCTATCAACATTTATAATTTGTAATTGGAAACGAAATTTGGATTAAAGTATCAATTAAAATTTGAGTACAATTTTTGTGCTCTATAACAATCATTTTCTATAAACTGTATATATACGTACGTACTTTTTGAAAATTGAGTTGAAAATAGATTCTAAGTTAAATGCTTTGAGAACGATATAACAAACTTTCAAGTCATAAAAGTAAACAGTTTTTCCGAATTTGCAGAAGTTTTGTTGATGTAACATCTTTACGAAACGTTATTAGGATTTGAACAATTTTTTCTGTGAGAAAAGGAACGCTTCCACTCCGCTGGGTATCGAGCCCAGGACCTTTCGATTGCCGGTCGAATGCTCTATCATCTGAGCTACGGAGGTTCCACAAAACTTTTCTCACAGAATCTATTTACGCCAATTTGGCCACAAAAATTAAAAAATCGAATCAGAAAAAATTGTTCAAATATATATTGAAAATTCCTTCTGGTCTTAAATGACGTTAATTCTGAATCACAGGTTGATAGGGTCGATATAGTAGAGTTCGGTTATCATGGTGAATGATACACTCTTCTAATTATTAGCATAATCGACTGAAATGATTTAGAAAAATTTGTATATAGTTCATGATATATCCGTGGTCAAATTGACGTAAATAGATTCTGTGAGAAAAGCTTTGTGGAACCTCCGTAGCTCAGATGAAAGAGCATTCGACCGGCAATCGAAAGGTCCTGGGCTCGATACCCAGCGGAGTGGAAGCGTTCTATTTTCACAGAAAAAATTATTCAAATATATACTGAAAATTCCATCTGGTCTTAAATAACGTTAATTCTAAATTGCTGGTTGATAGGGTCGATATGGTAGAGTTCGGTTATCATGGTGAGTGATACACTCTTCTAATTATCGACATAATCCACTGAAATGATTTAGAAAAATTCGTTATTAGGATTCATATAACTCTGTCGGAAAGCATTTTTGAAAAAAGGATACGAAATCCTCGAGTTCTGAAACATGAAGATTTTTCTTACTGGTATGAAAATAAATCCAAAAAAGGAAAAAAGTATTATGTCTGATTTGCAAATTTGGTTAATTGCAAAAGAGTAGAGATCGGTTTGAGTCTGAACTAATTGCAGATATTAATTAAAAACACGTTGAGTAAATTGGATTATGAACTTAGGACCGTCTGAAATTAAATCACGTGTCCGAAGGTGCCACTTTTGACAGTATATAACCTTTACCATAATTTTTAAAACACAGTAATGTATTTAAAAATGATATTAAATGTTTACATTTTCCGTATTTCCAGGTCATTATACGAAAATCGATCCGTTTCAAACCTAGACGTGATAAAATTTAGAAAAAATGTTTGTCCTGTTTCTGCTTATGCATGCATAACCTACAAATTTATAAGGATTTGTGAAATTGTTGTCATTACTTCAAATCTACATCACAAAAGCTGGCAAAAAAGTAATTCTAAATAAAATTCTGTTCAAAATGTTTAAGTCTTTTTCTAAAGAACGAGAAATACGTTTTGAATAAAATTCTGTTCGAAATACAATTTGAGACAATCTATAATTTCTGTGACAGATACAAAAATTCGGAAGACTTGAAAACTCATTCAAACGCAAGTCAATGGATTTTAATTTTTGGAACGGGTTTTCACTTCTACTAAATAACATATCTGTTACTGAAATTATAGATTGCCACAAATTGTATTTTGAACATAATTTTATTCAAAATGTATGAAATCCACCCCCCCCCCCCTAATATAACATTTTCAATGTTTTAACTAAAGGCTAAGGTTTAACGCCCCGCGATGTTAATCTGAAAGTTAGATCCTTTTATTTTTCTCGCGAATATTGTTAAATGAAATAAAGGTGAAAATGTAATTTCTTTTTCGATGATATCTTTTTTCCTGTGAATTGCCGAGAATATGATGCAATTTTTTTCTGTGACTTTAGGCCTTTTTTCTGCTTACGAAGGTTGTGAAATCAGAAAAAAGGCTAAGTTCGTCAAGCGATGTGACTAAATTTTTGCTATTTATAATTACTCTCGCATTACTTCCGCGTTGCCCAGAATATCATGCAATTTTTTTTCTGTCACTTCGGACCTTTTTTCTGCTTACAAAGGTTGTGAAATTAGAAAAAAGGCGAAGTTCTGCAAGCGATGTGACTAAATTTTTGCTATTGGTAATTACTCTCGCATTACTTTTGCATGGAAAATTCTTATCTTGAAAAAACAATGCGATGTAGCCTAGATTTATTTTTATACATTTACCGTTCGACGCTGTCCTTTCAAGTCCTTAGCGGCTTATTGATGAGACGATTTTTCTTTTAACATATATATAATTTGAACTACTGATTGGGCGAAGTGGAGTTGAATGAAAAGGAATGCATTCATTTTCACTCATGTATCTTAATTCAAAATGAATTTCATGTAGAAGATGACTCCTTTATGAAATTACGCTTATGTATGTTTAGATGGTAGATGAAAATAAAAATCAGAACATGTTTCTTTGATTTAATGGAATCTTTTGTTTAAATGAACAAAATTTTTTTGATTAAAAAAAAATATCTTTGGATCAAACAAATATTCATTCGAATCAAATAAATTTCGGCCTTAAGGACGTTCTCTTGCCCGTAGATGTGCTCATCCTACTCTATTATAGGTAGTGGGATTACTGTTAAGCTTTCTAACCGAATGAGTTGAGCACCGTTTATGCGCAAAAGTAACAAAATGTGTCTTCTGCGTCGATTTGTGGATTTAGCAACACCGCTTTCCTGTCTTTCTCATATCGAGTCGAAAGCATATGGTGTGAGAGAGGTTATATTATGAGTTTATTGACAGTTTGTAAATACTAATAAGATTTATAATAAATTTCGCAACAAAAATGGATTTTTTATTTCACAAAAATCAGCTGCTCGTAAAAACAAAGCTCTGGAAGCAATGTCAAATGTAAGCGTACGCGCGCGCTGTTGATACTGTGTTGCCAAGTCACCATATTTACTTCAGCAAGCCGACTAAGAATTTGTGCAACTGCGAGTTTCAACAACGTATATCTTTAAAAGTAGTCCCGGTACACGTATTTTTTATGATCACATACGATTCCTTATAATCTCTAGTATAATATACTAGTTTTCCAAAAAAATCTAAAGAAAATTGTGCCTTTAATGTAAAGAAAGGTATCGCAAAACTGAACTACGCCTATCTAACACGTGTTAAGAGATTCAACTTTAGAGTTTAATTTCTCGATTTTAAGTACCGGTCTTGATGCTAATCTTTTTACCGCTTCGTAGATCATGGTAAAAAGTACTTATTTACGAAGTTTGAAAGAAATCTAAAGAAAAGTGATTTTCAAGAGAACGTCCTTAAATAAAAAAAATTATATCTTTAACCATATATCAATGCATTAATTTCTTTGTTTTGAAGAAAAATTAATTTGATTCAAACAAATATTTATTTGGTTCAAAGATATTTTGTTTGGATCAAAAAAATTTTATTTCATTTAAACAAATCATTTCTTTAAATCAAAGAAAGTCGTTCAAAGAAATCATTTTCTTTGATTCAATCAAATCTTTTTTCTGAGTGTTTGCAATTATGCTTCAATTTTCTCGTCCAACGAGAATGAATCTTGAGTTTATCTTCATACAAGAAGCCACTAAGGACTTGAAAAAAAATTTCTTACTTTGTTAATAAGATTTGAACAATAACAATTATACTTTTAAGTAACTAAACTGAAATCGTATAAAGTAACAGATGGAGCTACATGTAAGTTTAGTGAGAAAATTCAAAAAATTAATTTCTCTGAACAAACAAAACAGGCAATTTTGCATGAAATGTGATTGAAGAAAATAAAGTTACAAAAAAATACACAGGAGATGTATTTTTAGGTTCTGTTTTGCGTTTTCATCATTTTCGTTCCAAAAAGTAAATTACTTAATGAAAAACAGTCAAATGCTAAATCAATTCCATAAAAGGGATTTTTTAGGTTACGCTTTTAATTTCAGTTTGAAATTTGTGTTTTTATCGATTGGAAAGGTCAAGTGCTACATCAGATACACAAAACATATATTTGTAGGTTACGTTTTATAGATTCATTCGGAAATGCATTTCTATGGATAAAAACGGTCAAGCCTTACACATAATGTATAAAGGATGTGTTTAAGGTTATGTTATCAGCTTTCCCTCTGGAATGCAGAAATATACCTAAAAGTTGATATAGTTTCTTGAACAAATATCTCAAAGATTAGCTCGTAGGTAATGTTATTATGTGTTCGACGAAAACGTGTTCTTATTGATTTAAATGGTCAAGTGCGACACTCGATAAACGAAAGATATACTTGTAGGTTATGTTTTTGAATTTCATTCGGAAATGTATTTTTATGTATAGACACGATCAAGCGTTACACAGAATGTATTAAGGATGTGTTTTAAGGTTATGTTATGAAATTTCCCGCTGGAATGCATAAATATAGGTAATAGATGATATAGTTTCTTGAACAAATATCTCAAAGATATGTTTTCGAATTTCATTCGGAAATGTATTTTTATGTATAGACACGATCAAGCGTTACACAGAATGTATCAAGGACGTATTTTGAGGTTATTTTATGAATTTTCGGTCTGAAACGCATAGTTCTTTGTAAAAGATGATCATGTTTCTGGAAAAACATTTGAAAAGATTTACTTGTAGGTAAAAATGTCATCCATTTTTGTCTATCTATTAAGGTTTACGATATATATGCCGTTAAAAAATATGTCGAATAGATAATTGAATTAGAAGGTGTAGGAATAAATACAATAATTTTATTTTTGAACGATAAAACTAGTAAAACATTATATACCTGTCATTTAAGGCGATGCAGTGGTTCACCATTTGCAGAAGTGAGATAAAAGTAGCTGTGTCTCACTCAAACCAATATTCAACCTTGACGGTGGAGACGTTCCGCCAATTGTGAACCACTGCACTGCCTTAAATGACAGGTATATGATATTTTTCTAGTTTTTATTGCGGAAAAATAAAATTATTGTATTTATTCCTACACTTTCTAATTCAAACACCTATTCAACATATTTTTCAACGACACATATATCGTAAACCGTAATAGGTAGACAAAAATGGATGACACTTTGAACCAACAAGTAAATCTTTTCAAATGTTTTTCCAAAATCTTTATCATTTTTTACAAAGAACTATGCATTTCAGACCGAAAATTCATAACATAACCTCAAAACAAGTCCTTGATACATTCTGTGTAACGCTTGATAGTGTCGATACATAAAAATACTTTTCCGAATGAAATTGAAAAACATAACCTACAAGTATATCTTTCGTTTATCGAGTGTCGCACTTGATCATTTAAATCAATAAGAACACGTTTCCGTCGAAAACATAATAACATTACCAACGAGCTAATCTTTGAGATATTTGTTCAAGAAACTATATCAACTTTTAGGTATATTTCTGCATTCCAGAGGGAAAGTTCATAACATAACCTTAAACACATCCTTTATACATTATGTGTAACGCTTGAACGTTTTTATCCATAGAAATGCATTTCCGAATGAATCTATAAAACGTAACCTACAAGTATATGTTTTGTGTATCTGATGTAGCACTTGACCTTTCCAATCGATAAAAACACAATTTCAAGCTGAAATTAAAAGCGTAACCTAAAAAATGCCTTTTATGGAATTGATTTAGCATTTGACTGTTTTTGATTAAGAAATTTACTTTTGGGAACGAAAATGATGAAAACGCAAAACAGAACCTAAAAATACATCTCCTGTGTATTTTTTTGTAACTTAATTTTCTTCAATCACATTTCATGCAAAATTGCCTGTTTTGTTTGTTCAGAGAAATTAATTTTTTGAATTTTCCCCCTAAACTTACATGTAGCTCCATCTGTTACTTTATATCACGAATATCTGCACTTAATACCGACATTAATCTGCATTTTGATAGCCGTATGCCTTTCTTGTACATCACAATGCGCGTCTGAAAATTTTTAGAATTTCCAGCATGAAGTTCACCGTGCGTTGGAGAATTTATGCTTGGGACAATCGATATTGGGTCCAAATCATACCCTACCGTTATAACAGCTGATGAGTGAAATCAATGTTTGATACTATCAAAGATCGAAGTGCGGTTTCGAAAATTGCTCACTCGTGGCACCAGTGCATCTAATCACCTCCGTGAAGATAGCACTGCAAGAATACAAAATAGTAATTTTGATATATCCTATCGTTTGTGGGTGTTTCGGATCTAGTTTTTATCATTTCGGGGTCAAAAATGCCAAAATGGGAGAATTTCTAAAATTTGCGTGCTAACTTCACGGTCGCACCACAAACATTGTTTGTTTGATACATTTCTTGTACCAATCGTTTGTGTGTCGTTTGTGGTTGTTCGGATTTAGTTTTTATCATTTCGGGGTCAAAAAAGCCAAAATGGGAGAATTTCCAAAATTTGCGTGCTAACTTCACGTTTGCACTGCAATTCTTTCATTTTGCAAAATTTTTTGAACATTCGTTTGTGGGTGTTACGGATTCAGTTTTCATCTTTTTGGGGTCCAAAATAGTAAAACGTGTAAGAAAATTACAAACTTTAAAAAAGTGAGTGAAATGGCTGGTGTTCATGAAGCGAATCTTACCGCGCATGAACATCACGCATCGTGTAGATATATCCGTCAACGCACGCTTTTTTAAATTTCCATGAAAGTCAAATTCTATATATTTACAACACATAATGACACTCGATCTCATATTAAGTATAATTAGATGATTAGAAGTTTACTAATAACAATTTTATGATTGTAATGCGATAATTTTGGTTACAGTTTTATTGCAATCTCTTAATTATTTTGGAGGATTTCTTACTACATAAGAAGAGTCTGGAAAAATCATTAGTTCATATAAATAAAAGACGGAGCAGTTGACGGAATAGATTAATCTTGCAAATAAAATATAATTAATAAATAATAATTTTAAATAATGAAAAACGATTGATTGATTCATTATATTCACATTGAAGCTTCTATTTTTCTCCTTTATTTCAGTTTATTTTTATTCATTTTCGAGCAATTTAGAAAAATTGTTATGAATTTTTAAAAATTTCTAAAGGGATTCCGAAAATTGTAGATTTTTAAAACTGAATAGAAAATAGGATCAAGAAGTATTTTTAGGAAATTTTATTGAAGTATAAACAAGTATAAACCAATTGTAATCTTTTGCATTATTTACTAATGCGTATGTAAATGACAGCGTGTGGTGTTAGTTGTTGCTTTGAACGAAATGCGGTTGATTTTGGTGCCAAATCATTAAACAGTTCCCATTGTCCAGTATTTCTTCGGCACACGGCTGTGTAATGCCTTGCATCATATGCAATGATTCCTGCTAGTCTGCAAATACACCAAACAGTAAAAATAAGAAATAATTCGGAACTAAACATAGGACAGCCGTAAAATTTTATTTTATTCATATTATGATGACACTTAATTTAATAATTATGAACGATCTTAAAATAAAAATGTTCAATATTGCGTTATTCAATTCCAATTTCAAAATAAACAATATGACAAGTTGTGTCTGGGATAAAATGTAAGTTATAAATTGTATATCCCCTGTAGAAAAAAATAATTGGACCCGATCGAGACTAATTGATCTGATTGACCCCATTTCAGAAACACCAATAAAACCGATTTATTAATCGGATTCAATCAGGCGAGACCATTTTGAATCCGATTAATAAATCAGTGTCAATTATGTTTTTGAAATGGGGTCAATCGGATCAATCAGGTCCAATTATTTTCTTCTACAAGGGATATTAAACAAACCGATATACTCAGAGTCTGCCAAAGTTAAATAGACTGGAAAATTGGATGCCGCGCATGTCATCGATTCATCTTTGTGGTTTCTGATGTCCAATTCCATAAATATGTGAGCGTTAATGTGTACGGTTTCCTCTGCAATGAGTGTACAACCGGGTGCGGAACAGGGTGTTGCTTGACTATTCAGATTGAACTGAATGGCCTGATAGAGTTCTTGAAAACCGCTTTCACGAATGATGTTTTCATTCACACACAACTCTGAGATCTCTTCAATGACAGTGTGATTATCCGGACCAGGGACATTGTTTAAACCGTCTTAAACTTGGTTCATTGTCCATGATGAATCTCCACATGCTCCGAATGTTTGTTTCGACATCTATTGTCCGAATTGCTTTTGGGGATTCGCTGTCAAATACTTTTTGATTAAGCAATGTCTTGGATGTATCTGCATAATTCAGTAATAAAAGGCACCGTAGAACGTAAACGTTCAAAACGTACAAAAGATGTTGTAAATAATCCTCGTTCTGGGTAGCATACATTGCTAACACTTGAATTATGGAATCAAAAGGGCAAGTATTTCTGAGAAAAATACATCGCGTATTTAGATGCACAGGGTTAATAAAAAGACTACCGTTCTTCAAGAATGATTTTAATTTACTGTTACTAGATGAAATTTTTTGGGTGTGTTGAATTTCCGGATAAGTATTTTGAAGGTTTTTTCTTCCTTACTAGCTTCTGCTGGAAATCCTTTTGATTTTTCCTTACAGAATGCAAAATATTCTCTTCAAAATTTTGCGTTAATGCTGGATCGATTTTCTGAGCTTTATTCCTCCAGTTTTCTATATGTTGGAAGCCTGATTCAGAATCTGAACTCACAAGTACACTTTCATCAGCTTGTTCAGTATTTTCAGTAACTTTTGATTTCATATTCTTCTCAGTGAAGGGATTAGTGATTCCCCGTATATTACAATCTTCATAATTCACTAGATGTTCAAGAAGTTCTTCTGATTCATGAATGACTTCAGCACTTTTTTCTACAGCTTTATTCTGAAGTTCCATAAGAATACTTTTGATGGAGCTACCTACAAGCAATGCTGTCAACATCAGAGCGTTGAAGTGAATTACGAAGAATTTGTCAACACGCATTGGGCGTTCATAATTTTTCAAAATTCTATTTTTCAGTTCGTTAAACTCTCATTCACAGTGGGAACTGGTCGCTCGTACATATGATGATTTGAAGTGTGGCGTCATTACTGCTGACCATAGAACAAATTCCTTTCCTAATCTTAACAAATGTCGGTAAAATCCGGGAAGATCGTAGGCATTTGCTCTTGATGCAACCATATTGTTGTTCTTCTCAGCTTAGGCTTGTAATAAGGAAATCCATCTTTCTATTGTAACATCGGATTCAGATTCTTCTTCTAAGAAGCTTTGTCTTAGCTTGGCTTTTTCTTTTAAATGAATCAGCTTGACGTTTTCAGAACTTTCGTCCGGAACCATTTCATTGTATCATGCGATGCTACAGCTATATAATTATTTAATCGATGCCTTGCAACTTTAGCTGGTGATGGAACCGAGGTCCCGAGTATGTCCCCCTCGTATTGATGAATCGAAATAGTTAGGGTAAGTAGCAGAATTTCCTCAAATAATTTGAAATCTTCGCAAGACACCATTAATGCCACGTAACGAATTAAAAAGTCTTTTACTGCTTTCTTATCAGAGCTGAAGTACTTTGCTTTAGACCAAATGTTTATAAAGTGACCCACATCAACTCTAATAAACGTTGGCGTTGGGCGAGTCGGACTTGATCCATTCTGTAAAGTTGCAAAACATAGCGCAATGTATCGCTTTAGAGTAAGACTATTGAACGCCATGGACATAGCACCTAAAATTGCTTTCCCATAATCGGAAACAGCTTCTTTTGGTCTGGGAGCACCTGCAGCTAACCATTTATTCAAAAAATTCAAAATGGTAGCAGTGTCCTGAGCTGCTGATAGCATTTGCGCTACAGACATGGTGGTCCCTACTAAATTTACAACTACTTCGTAAATAAAAATAGCTGGTGAAGAAATGTCTTTCTTCAAAGCCAAGTTGGTCACGAGGCTGCTTGTGGCGTCCATAGAAATCACTGAAGAGTCTTTAAGGAGGCGACAGTATTCCTTATAAGTATGCATTTGTTGTGGAAGATAGTATGTCACATAAAAAGGATCAAGTCCAATCTCGTGAATTCCACCGACGTAAGGAGGCATGTATTTCTTCGTTTGTAAAGCTAAAACAGGATGTTGGGCATCTTCAGCTGTCATGCCTAATTTTCGATCTGTAGTTTCTTGCTTTAGTTTACGCAAAGTATTCAATTTGTACACAATTGGCGCCTCAATATCACCTAAAATAAGATTATTCTTGGCTAAAATCCGTCTCATGTTTGATGCTCCTTCGGTTACCGTCTGTTCTCCAACAACTCTACGTTTGTAGTTCCTCAGCTGACGTTTTATAGTTTCGTGAACGCTCTGTGACCGTTACATGGCTCTCTCTCAGCAACAGCAACAAAGGGCGATTGGCACTGTTTGCTCTTACATTGACCTTTAATGCTCAAAAAAACATTCCCCTCAGTAAGAGATACTGAGGCTTTCTTGAACGAGCACGCACATGGTAATCGAAACTAACGCCAAAATTCGTCATTTACAATATCGGCCCATACACCCGGTTCCAAAACTACAGTATTTCGATCCTTATATTGACGAGTAACAGGCTTCATCTGCGGGTAAAGTTCATTTGATATAAGCAAATCGAAAATATTGCTATTTTTCGAGTGCGACATGTTGAGAGAAAAAACCTGATCATTGCCTGAATGTTGACCGAAATTTTCTAGCGATTCGTTACTCGAGTGTGATACGTCAAAATTTTCATTAATGGGTACCGCTTCTTTCTTCTCATCAAATGTTATTTCCAGTTCTTTGAAAACGCGCATGCAAAGATCTCTGCTATTTTCCCGTAGCGAATTATAAAAGTCCTTTGGCGTCCACTTTCCTCTAACTTCTTTGCTGAGATCCTTATAAAAATCTGAACTATATTTCGGTAACACTCCATCTTGTAAGTAATCTTTAAATTTATTAATAGCATCAATGGCTTGCTCCACTGAAATTTTAGCTTTTCGTGGCATCTGTAATTAAAATTAAGTTTAAAAAATGTGCCGGCACATTTTCTTCGCTCGCAAATTTGAGCGAGCCTAGGGCGCGCGCTCCGAAATACATGAACCTTGCGCTTCACGCTCGGTGTTCTATGTCCTCAACATACAAATTAACCTTATTATTATTTTTAATTTACCTTATTGCAGCGAAAAATTTTGCATTGTTGAGTTTATTTTCGTAGTTCACATATTCTGGTTAAAAAATTTAATTTTTGATTTTTAATAATATTTTTTCAAATTAAAAAAATAAATACAACTTTTAAAAAACTGCTGTGATTGAAATTTCTAGATATTTTTGTAGTGAAAAATTCTGTATCATAACGTTTTATTCGCATCTCCTATAGTTTAACTGGAAAATGGCACTATGATATTGACTTTTTTCAAGTTTTTACATACTGTAACTTTTATAATTTTGGTTTAATCGAAAAATATTATGAGGGTGATTGGTAGAAATTTATAAACACTGCCAGAAATCAATATTGCAATTTTTTTATTTTTAAAAATACAAAAAATATTTTTCGACAGTTTTTATTCATGAGAAACGAATGAATTTAATTTAAAAAAAACAAAAAAGCATAATTGAAACCTGCACATTCTTAAGAGAATTGCAAAAAAAATATTCCAACCAATTTTCGGGTTTTTCCAAGAATTTCAGGGGTTTGTCAAAAATGTCAAGAGATTTTGGTAGGATCTCAGGAAATTCATGAATATTTAAAAGGATTTTGAAGAATTTGATTTTGCTCTACATAAGAATTACTTTTTGGTTAGTTTCCCACTTACTTTTGAATAACAGATTTGAAAAGAAATTAAAACACCATAGCATCCCGGAAAATGTTTTGAAAACAAGTTAATTAAATATAAAAAATCCCAGAAGAGTCAATCCAATATTGTCCCAATATTTCATAATAAATACTAGTTTAAATCGAAAAATTATTTACCCGCATAAACTTATATAATCCTATAGGACTAGATTTAATTCCTTTGTTCCTAATGATATGTTGTGTATATATATATATTGCTTATACGAATAATAATTGAAACAATAAATCATAAAATATTTTTACAATATTTACCTTAGTTTTCTATATTAGATTTGAAACGAATTTCTTCACATCGCAACAGAAAATACAAGCAACTCCAATTTGACACCGTCAAGTAGGTGCGGAAATTTTCAAATGAAAAACATCCCAGGCCCAGTAAAAGCTGGGGTAAAATTTGTGCTTCTACTATATATCACTGCGTTTGCTTTAAGAAATTAAGAAAAAAAGCAGCCTATAACAAATAATTCTAATTTCAGACAAATATTGGTCTCATTTCCAGATAAAGTGATTATTTAGATCTAAATAATTGAGGGTATAACTAAAATATAGTTAAAGCTTTTTACATACCTTTTTTATGGTTAATTCACGTTATTATATTTCTATATTATACAGATAAGATTAAACTTCAGTTAAAACGATTTTAAAATCAAATTTTCTATTTTTTCACTATTCACACCGCCGGGCACATTATATATTTTTCGCAAACCGGCTAATGGATCTTACAAGTTCACACAATTTTTCCTTCCCGCGGTAAGCATGCTTTAAAAATATAAGGATTGTGGCCAATAGAAGGGGCAGGACCAGCTTCGACACTTTTCGGTCACCTTCGATATGGTTTGGCGGAATATTTGAATTATAATTGTACCGTTTTGTCTTAAATACAATTTTTTATTCTAATTTTGTGTTATTTTTAGCAATATTCTGTTTGAAGCGTTAGAAATAGAGAAACTTAATTGTAATTGAATAATTTCAACTAAAAGCAGTTCAAATTGAAATAAATTTAAGCTCAAAGTCATTAGAATTACAAAAATTTGCAAGTCAGAAAAATTGTAAACTATTGATATCATAAAAATTAATGAATTAGAATTATTTCAAATTGACGATTTTCAAACTAAAATCATTTGAAATTAAATAATTTACAAGTTGAAGTACTTATTATTGCATAATATTGAATTCAACTGCTTTAACATTATACACATGAAAACTGAAGGCTTTTACAACATTACAATTAAAATTTCTTAAAGGTGTAGCTCAGATGGTTAGAGCAGCCGACTGGCAATCGAAAGACATGGGCTCGAATCCCGAGCACAGTCGAATGCGTCATTTTTTTCCACAAGAGTTTTCGAATTCTTTAAATTAACATTACTATTGATACGTAATTGCGTCAAAATAATCAATAGCAGTTACAAATCTTTGATTGGTGAATAGCAGTAGAGACAATGTCTTGAATTAAATGCATATGTATAATTTGAGTATGTATCTATGATTCCAAAATTTAAATAAGAAATTATGCAATACGATGATTCTTAAATTAAGTGTCATCATAATATGAATAAAATAAAATTTTACGGCTGTCCTATGTTTAGTTACGAATTATTTCTTATTTTTACTGTTTGGTGTATTTGCAGACTAGCAGGAATCATTGCATATGATGCAAGGCATTACACAGCCGTGTGCCGAAGAAATACTGGACAATGGGAACTGTTTAATGATTTGGCACCAAAATCAACCGCATTTCGTTCAAAACAACAACTAACACCACACGCTGTCATTTACATACGCATTAGTAAATAATGCAAAAGATTACAATTGGTTTATACTTGTTTATACTTCAATAAAATTTCCTAAAAATACTTCTTGATCCTATTTCCTATTCACTTTTATAAATCTACAATTTTCGGAATTCCTTTAGAAATTTTTGAAAATTCATAACAATTTTTCCAAATTGCTCGAAAATAAATCAAAATAAACTAAAATAAAGGAGAAAAATAGAAGCTCTAATGTGAATAGAATAAATCAATAAATCGTTTTTCATTATTTAAAATTATTATTTATTAATTATATTTTATTTGAAAGATTAATCTATTCCGTCAACTGCTCCGTCTTTTATTTATATGAACTAATGATTTTTGCCAGACTCTTCTTCTGCAGTAAGAAATCTTCCAAAATAATTAAGAGATTGCAATAAAACTGTAACCAAAATTATTGCATTACAATTATAAAATTGTTATTAGTAAACTTCTAATTATCCATAATATGAGATCGAGTGTCATTATGTGTTGTAAATATATAGAATTTGACTTTCATGGAAATTTAAAAAAGCGTGCGTTGACGGATATATCTACACGATGCGTGATGTTCATGCGCGGTAAGATTCGCTTCATGAACACCAGCCATTTCACTCACTTTTTTAAAGTTTGTAATTTTCTTACACGTTTTACTACTTTGGACCCCAAAAAGATGAAAACTGAATCGGCAACACCCACAAACGAAACACAAACGAGTGATCAAAAAATTTTGCAAAAAGAAAGAATTGCAGTGCAAACGTGAAGTTAGCGCGCAAATTTTGGAAACTCTCCCATTTTGGCATTTTTGACCCCGAAATGATAAAAACTAAATCCGAAACACCCACAAACGACACACAAACGATTGGTATAAAAAATGTATCAAACAAACAATGTTTGTGGTGCGACCGTGAAGTTAGCACGCAAGTTTTAGAAATTCTCCCATTTTGGCATTTTTGACCCCGAAATGATAAAAACTAAATCCGAAATACCCACAAACGACCCACAAACGATAGGATATATAAAAATTAATATTTTGTATTCTTGTAGTGCTATCTTCACGGAGGTCATCTAATCACGTGACCTGTCTAACGATGAAATTGAAACTTTTCCACGGGATATTCTTGTGAAAAAAAAAATTATAACTCCAGTTCATGGAATTCCAATAATATTCCACAGACATTGTCCTAGTGACATCGAATGGACTTAAAAAATTCGTCTCAACTCATAATGCCATTCTTTGTACGGGATAAACATGAAAATACATTAAAATAAGTAAAAAAATCGTGAGTGTCGGTATAGAAATCACTACATTTGAAGTATAGATACCACGGTCGGGCTTTTTTTTTTACCTTAGCCTTCTAGACCCGACCGGCTGTCTTGATTACTCGACCGTTACATAAAGACATAAACACATTTAGAAGAAGACTGACACACCTACGTTCGCGTTTCCCGCTCCCGAAATTATTGCACTCAAGTGACTCGGGTCCAGGGTAGGGTGTACTTTGGACAGTATATCGATCCCCCAAAGCATTAATTCTCCCAGGCGCACTGAACTTCACACTGAAAATTCTAAAAATTTTCAGGCGTACATTATAATTCACAATAAAGGAGACTAAAAATTCTTAGGATTTCCAGCGTGAAGTTCAGTGCGCCTGGGAGAATTAATGCTTTGGAGGATCGATATACGGTCTAAAGTACACCCTACTGAGGTTAGGGTATACCTGAGCCCCCATATCGATTCTCCAAAGCATAAAGTCTCCGACGCGCGGTGAACTTCACGCTGGAAATTCTAAAAATTTTCAGGCGCGCATTGTGACATAAGAAAGGCATACGGTTATCAAAATGCAGATGATGTCGGTAATAAGTGCAGATATTCGTGATATGAAGTAACAGATGGATCTGCAGGTAAGTTAAGTGGGAAAATTCAAAAAATTAATTTCTCTGAACAAACAAAACATGCAATTATGCATGAAATATGATTGAAAAAAATAAAGTTGCAAAGAAATATACAGGAGATGTATTTTTAGGTTCTGTTTTTCCAATTTCAGTCGGACATGTATTTTTATGTATAGACACAATCAAGCGTTACACATAATGTTTTAAGGATGTGTTTTAAGGTTATGCACTTATTACCGACATTCATCTACATTTTGATAACCGTATGTCTTTCTTATATGTCACAATGAGCGCCTGAAAATTTTTAGAATTTTCAGCATGAAGTTCACCGCGCGTCAGAGAATTTATGCATTGGAGCATATCGATATGGGGGCTAAAGTATACCCTACCCCCGGTAGGGTGGACTTTAGACCGTATATCGATCCTCCAAACCATTAATTCTCCCAGGCGCACTGAACTTCACGCTGGAAATCCTAAGAATTTTTAGGCTCCTTTATTGTGAATTATAATGGACGCCTGAAAATTCTTTAAATTTTCAGCGTGAAGTTCAGTACGCCTGGGAGAATTAATGCTTTGGGGGATCGATATACGGTCCAAAGTATACCCTACCCTGGACCCGAGTCACCTGAGTGCAATCATTTCGGGAGCAGGAAACGCGAACGTAAGTGTGTCTGTCTTCTTCTAAATGTGTTTATGTTTTTATCTAATTGACGAGGAATACATTTTAAATAAAATTATGTTCAAAATGCAATTTGTGGCAATCTATAATTCCAGTTCTGTATAATGGCCTGGCACCTTCTGGGCATGCTCTCGACTAGTTTTTCAGCAAATTGGGAATTTGCATGAAAAAAAATTATGCAATTTTGTAAATGCAATCTAAAGTTTATATTAAATAAAAAATAATTACAATAGGGTTTTCTTTTTACTCATTAATTGTGGATTTGCGATGGATTCAATGATAATGAGCGTTTGAAACGGACCGCTTTGTCGGTCAAGCGTCTCTGACGTCAAACCGTTGTATTTTCGTATCGGCAACATGCAAACCAAGTGCAAGTGAAGTTCTAAATAATAAATAAACTGGTTTGTTTAATTAAAAATGTCTCCTAAGGTGGATAGTGGCTTCGTAAAAGCAGACTCGGGAAATCTTCCAAAAATTTCTATGTTTATGGCGTTGGAATATTTTACATCTAACCCTGAATATGCCGCACCAGAAATCCGTGGTGTCAAAGCCACTTTGTAAGTAAAATTTACAAATTATAATTATTCTACTCTTTCAATTCAAATAAAAGAAAAAGCTACTAATTGATGATAATCAAAATCACTCATGTATAAGTTAATGTATCTAGTACATAGTTGAATTATTATTACGTTATTAAAGAAGATGAGTATATTATTGGTAAAATGTATGGTATAAATATAAATTAATTCATTTGAATGATTTATAAATAATTAATTATTCGTCATTATAAATATTAGTTCATTTGCTTCTTAATTTAATTAGTTCTAATGACATGAATTATATGTTAACTGCTTAAATTTTTAATATTTAAATAGTATAATATCCAATAAAGTTTCATTGAGAGAGTGATAGTCGTTACGTTTACCATTATAATGATAAAATTTCCAAAATTGCTCTTTTCCGGTTGAGTTTAACAAAAGCAGGTCGAGGAGTTGGAGTTTTCTTATTACTACGATGTTTTTGGCAATCGAAAAAATGCGGAAAAACACCTTTTTTAATCTCTATTGGTTTCCCAGTTAAAGAGTACTTTACGTAATTTTCCATTTCCTCTTTTAACTGAAATAATTCATTCACGCAATTATTATTTCATAACTTATAAATTAATTTAACCGCATTATTATTGTAAAATTTTTTCGAAGCTACAACTTGAAAATTCTTTATTGAAAAATTTGAAAACAGTAATAACAGCAAGTTCTATGTTTAACATTCTTAATTTGTATCACATAAATTTATGATCATGATTTTCTCTATAAAACCTGCTCCTTAGACGTAAAGTTATAACTTTTTAAATCATACTATTATTTACACATCGAAAAATCGAGTTTAGATTTTGTTTTAACTGCTATAATTATAAATATAAATAAATCTATATTTTTTTTTCAATTACAGTTTATTTACAGATAACAATATTATGAACAAAAGAAGAAACTATAATTACGTCAAAATGATCTTCACAGCAAAACATGTTACTATTTCCTGGCATATCTCGCCGTTGTGCACTTTCAAACCATTTATTTCACACAATCGGATTTACCGGAATCGAAAAAAAAATTTTATCGGGTGTCTTGGCTGTCGAATTATGACACTCATCGACAAAACACAATTTATAAACCGTTTTTTCGACATTTTATACAATTTTCAATTGGTGACACAGAGCGATCCTATACAACGATGTGACGTCAGCGTATCATCGGAAGCATTTGGCTGTTTCCGGAACGTTTTCGGAAAATTTTAAATTTACACTTTTCAAACGCTCATTAATAAATTATTATTGACTAAAACATTCAGAAAAAAATTTTGTATGCAAAAGTGACCCCCAAATTTCATTTTTTTCATCACAAAAAAAAAATGTGCAAATTCCCAATTTCGTAGGTTGAGAGCGCCATACCTCCTTAATTCGTCGAGAGAGCTGCTTCAGGGTGAATGCACGCCTTCCTGCCAGTTTCCTCTTCACGACACTCCATACATTTTCTATTGGCTTCGCATCAGGAGATTGTGAAGGCCAGTCCAAGGTCGTGATGCTATTTTCCGCTTCCCAGGACGTGCAGAGGTGACTGCGATGTTTGGGGTCGTTGTTCTCTTGAAGGATCCAATCCTTATTATTGGCTCCAAACATCTCTGCAGATCTCAGAAAGCCATCATGTTCGTAGATTTGAAGCATTCTTTGAGCGTTGAGGCCCTCAGTAAGAAGCTCTAGACAGCTAACCTGCGTCTTATGGTGTTTATACCAACGTGTAGTCCCTTCTTCGCTAGCTTCACGTAGCCGGAGAGTTGGGTTGCGCTTGAACAGTGCAACGATCATCTCATCCTCCATACTGGACGTTGCTCGCGTCTCTCCTTTCCCTGGCAGGTCATCGACGGTTTTCGTGTCCCTATACCGCTCTACCTACATTTGCACGAAATGCTCAGACTTTTAAAGCGCTTTGGCAGCAGCTGAATATGAAAGATATGGTCCACGTACATGGGTGCACAAAAAAACCGCTTCGCAACGTTTAGCGTAGATAACACTAATAGCTTAATGTTGTGTAATATCTGACACTTCGAACGAATGGGTGGTTGCGTCGTAGCCCTTCGAACCTACAGTCATGACATAAAAGAAAGGAATAAAAATCTTTGAAACTTTTTGAGAAAATGCGTAACTTTTCTTGTGGAACAGACTGCACAAGGGTAGTTCCAGAAGTACCCGACCTAACAAAGTAAATATGCAATTTACAGCACTTTTTGAAATGCCTACCATGTCTGCGAACTTGCGCACTTTTATTCGACAGTCATCCAATACCATTTTGTGGATTTTCTTCACCATTTCTGTCGTGGTCAACTCATTTGGTTGACCACTGCGATTTTCGTGTTGGGCAGCTTGTAAGACCTCGTTTAAACTCTGCCACACAATACTTTATTGTTGTAAATAAAAGAGCAGACTCCTCCAGAGTAGAATCTAGCTTGGCTTTGATATAAGTTTAACTGAGACCTTTCAGATGAAAGTATTGTGTCACGTAACGATGACCAATTTTTTCTATGTCTACAAATTCACTGAGAGCGTTTACTATTGATAGCTGTTAAACAAATACTAAAAAACATCATCTATACTTCAGGTCGGGTACTTCTGGAACTACCCTCGTATATACAACATCATATTTCAGTATTTTATAGATGGTTTTATATGAAGGTTTTCTATTTATTTGTGAGTAGATATTATACTGTCACGTCTTGTGACAATTATAAATGTTCTAATACTAACTTTGAATCATTGAAAATATGTATTTAATTCTTTCATATAATACTTGTTGTCAAACATTAAAAATATGTAATAGGTATTTATCAAATGTTCATGTATTGAATTAAATGTAAGACTTATTAGAAATGCGTGTCAGAATGTAATGTGAACAACAATAAGTGTCTAAAATATTGATTGCAAGGGGATATTCAGATCCCGGGAGCATCTGAGAAATGCTGATTTGAATAAAAGAAGGACGACTTCACCCCCTGTCATTTTAAGAGTTCCTCGACTTTTTCTTCACGAGAACGTCGCAGTGCACAAGTTTCGGATGCTCTGGCTTTGTTATTAAATATTGTATAAACAATAGTGATTTTTATTGTTTTTTGAGACTCAACGACTCCGCTAGATTCAGCGAAATAAAATGGTGAATGTTTTGAATCATTTCATTGTGAATTGAGCGAGTAATCGCGAGTTATATTTTAAAAAACATTGATTTTTAATTTATGCAAAAACGACGTTTTTTAATTTTTATCTCGAAAACTATTTGTCGAATAAAAAAATTTCAAATAAGAAAAAGATGCACCTCGACGCGAAGAGCAATCACATATTTTTTATTTCGAATTTTTATGCATTTCGACTTTTTATTGATTATCGAGAAAGTATTGTCCAGTTTATTCGATCCGGGCATTGAATTGTGCTCAAAGAAACCGATAAGACTTACGTTTATCGAAGGGTCTGCTCACGACGTTGACTTACTGGTCCGAAATGAATCGAGTTGACCGTACAACTGATCGGAACTTAATGACAAACCTCCTGAGGTGAATCTTGGGTATATATATTATTGAATCTTCCATTAGTGACTGAATGCAGTAAACATTACAGAAACGCCCAAGATTTGTATGCGGCTCGTTATCTGGATAGGCAACAAAAATCGCACATGGCTTTTAAGCGATTACCTGAATGTTTCTGTCGCTTCCGTACAGTAAAACAACCACAAGTCAAACGTCGACCAATTGTTAATGAAAATAATGTGGCTGCTATCTTAGCTTTTTCTGCACTAAATCCACATGCGAGCAGCAGGCAAATGGAAAAAAAGAGTAGAGTTAGTAAGCGATCTATATTAAGAATCTTACATCAAGACAAGTTCCATCCGTATCGTATGTCATTACATCAGGATTTGTACGGAAATGATTTCCTAACACGCGTCAATTACTGTAATTGGATTCGTAGAAAAATGCGCACAGATGTCTCATTTTTGAGTCATGTGCTTTTTTCTGATGAAGCTAACTTCGCAAATTCGGGAAATGTGAATAGACATAATATGCATTATTGGGCAAATGAGAATTCTGGATGGATGAGAACTGTACATTTTTAACATCTATGGTCCGTTAATTGTTGGTGCGGCATTGTCGGCAATTACGTCATTGTTCCATATTTTTTTGAAGGTCGCTTGACTGGGCTAGCTTACGCAAACTTTCTGCATAACGTACTGTCTCAATTAATGAAAGACATGCCCTTGCATGTTCGAATTAACACGTGGATGCAACACGACGGTGCACCACCCTATTATACTCTGTGTTCAAGACAAGTGATAAATGAGATTTTTAATGAAAAATGGATAGGACGAGGTGGCCCTATAGCTTGGCCACCTCGGTCGCCAGATCTAACATCACAAGATTACTTTTTATGGGTTCTTGTCAAAGAACGCATAATGGCGGTAGCACCTACCACGCCTGACGACACAAAAGAAAGAATACGCCGAGCATGTATCTTCAGCGCCTCCTCCGATAAAAAAATAGGGTCTTCCCGTTAAAATAATTATCTAAAAAAAATTAATTTGTCGGAAGGCGGTCAAAACGGCAAAAAGTGACCCGAAATTCGTTGATTTTAGGTTATGTGATAAATCCTTGCTTAAAACTAAAAAATTCTGAAATTTTTTACATGACCCACCCGAAAGGTGATAACAAAAGCTACTCAAAATAATTATTAAAAAAAAATTAACTTGTCGGAAGACGTTCGGTTATTTTTAGATCACACTGTGTATAAATCTAATTTCCTCTACTGTCCTTCTCTTTCATAATTTCTGTCAGATTCACAGGTGTTTTCTTTAAGAAAGTTACTCACTTACCCACCTAGTCAAAACAGGGTTAAACACGCAGGTTGACTACAGTAGTACTTGATCTGGCAACGTCGCATTTTGGTTGTTCGTGTCCGCACGGGTGTACAGTCGCACATATGGTCACGTCAGTACCTAAGAAATGATTCTCAGGCATGAAATTATACAATGAATTAAAAAGCTGAACATCCGTCCAAATCAAGAAAAAAATGATTGCCTCTGACACCACGGTAGCTATGGTTATTAATGCATACAAAGAACGTGGTTTTGATGGATTATCTCGTTTGTTTGGTGCTGATAAAAACGGGAAAACTCATGTGACAAATAATAGGAAAGTTAAAAATAAAATCTGTGATTATCTGAAAACAAAATACTAATTTACTTCAGTTTAGTTGGTATATATTTATTGTATATATATCAAATATTCTAAATAATAATTAATGAACGATTATGATGATAATAGATATGTATTGAAAAATTGTTATATCGGTTCAAGACTGTGAAAATAAGACAAATTTAGTATGTCATTGAGAAAAATTTTACGTACTACGTATCATGATATGTATGTAAATAAAGTTGTTTATATGTACCTATTCCTTTATTTATTATACGAATAATTAATATATTATATTTCATTTATTAAGAACATGATTTTCATAACAAACTTTAATCACCAGTTAGTAAGAGCTGCTGAACAGATATAACGCATACATTTCAAATTTCGCGCACATAACCTACGAATGCGACGTTGCCACATACCTAACCAAAGACCAAAATCACAGCAATTTCCAATCACCCTATTTGTTATTACTTTTAGAACCCACCTTTGAATGTTATTAAAGTTAATAACTATTCCTGAACATCTTATTTTTCTACTGTTTAAATCCCGTTATGATCTGTTCGTCAGTTGAAAAAATATCAATGATAATACACGATAACCTCCGCGATTTCTCATAAGAGCCCATGTTGAATCAACTAATAGAGGCGCAAAATAGAAATATGAATATCAATAAAAAACCCACCTCAGACCTTGACATTTCGTACGGATAATTTTTTTATTGTATTCTAACACTGCAAAGTTTAAGATTTTTCTGTTCGTTAATTCTTCATCCTGAGTAACTCCCTTAAAGGTTGGAGAAACGATTAACACCGACCGCAAGGTAAGCACCAAACTGCTACCAACTGAACAAATTAACAAAGAAGCTGAGAATAAATAATTTGTATGTTTGCTTAAACAATTAATAAATATTGTTCTTATTTAATAATTTGCATAAAATTCATTGGCTTGTCCTTGACCCGAAAACTTGTTTAACTATTTAGCAACAAAATGAGGAACGTAGATAGGGCAATAGACTCTAGACTTTTACCCAGGAATTATTTACGAAATTAAACCTTAGGACGTCACAGAGTCCATTATTTTGATGCATCGGCCGTAGGTAATAAACAAGCCTTATGAAATTTGCAGAAATTTTCTTTTTAATAATCAAATTTGACGATCAGTGAACGAGTTAACAAGTTGGTGGCAGTCATATTACCTTCTAAACATTGAATACAGAAAATTAGAATTATTTCTTTTTTTAGCAAATATATATAAAACCCTCAAATAGTTAACAAATTGTTAGCATAACTACTCATTCTTCTAGATTTTTTGTATTCACAATTTTAGTTTTTCATGAATATTGATATATTTTTTACGAAGTGCCTCTTTTAAAATATTTCGAATAAAAACAGTACGTAAGAGATTTAATAGGGTATAGAAAATATTTTGCCTTCACATTTTGATAACTTAAGCTAGTTTATTATATTTGAACTGTATCCGGAATTATATTTAATCAATTTGTATGAAAATTCAAAAAGCAAATCTCATATTTTATATTTTCAAACAAGAAACTGCTACCAACTGAAAAAATCAACAAAGTAACTGAGATTAAAGAATTTTTATGTTCTCTTCAAAAATTTATAAATATTGTTCTTTTTTAATAATTTTCATAAAGTTCATTGGCTTGTCCTTGACCCGGAAAAATGGTTAACTATTAAGCAATAAACTGAAAAGAAAAATTGAAGAAAATTAATAACTGACTTTTCGCGTTTTGATCACTCAATTTTAACTATTTCAGAATTACAGAAAAAGAATTAAAAAGGGAAAGTAAAATAATACAAAATCTGTTGACAATATATATTTTGATTCATGTATTGTGCTTCACATACAATTCGTAAAAAGGCATAATTTTCATTATATCAGACAAACAGCTCTCGCATACAGTTCATACCTACATTCGTTTTTAAAATTGAAATTAAAAATATACATATAACTAACAACAAAAAAAACTTTCATTAAGGAGTAAATAAAAATCACTCAAATTCAGTCATTCACGCTTCAATCCATGCGGTAAAATATTATTAACTTGTTGATAATGAAGATTTAATTTTCTACTAACTTTTGTGCGTATTATCAATCTTTTTGTAGTAGTGTTCATACAAATATATACATAATAGGCTATAGGTTTTGATTTTTTTATTATACACCATCAGAACTAGATATTATTCTGCATGATCATATCATATAAGAAAGATCAATTAATCAAATTTCAGAATACGTTTGTTACTACGTTTTACTTGCAATTACAAAAAAAACAGTTTTTACATACATAATAGATCACATGATTTACTTTACGATAGCTTGGACTAAATGATCAAATTGTATTACTCTGTTAAAATATTAATTTTTATGGAACTGTAATTTTCATTCATGTTATAAAACCAAATGTAAAAAGACAAAATTTATCAAATCACAGTGCCATTCAATTGTAAAATTATTAAAGTTTATCAAAAGTTTTAATTGGATTTATTAAATATAAATTCATGTACTTCAATATGTATTTGTCATTAAATTAATTTTATTAGATATTTTATTGCTTAGGTTGACACTGAATTTTGAGAAATGATCATTAGTCCAGATTTATTCTAATTATAAGATTTCATCTTTGATGTAAAGAGTTTACTGTAGACAGTATACAGAAATCTCCGAAAGAGAAAGAACTTCTGAAAAATAATAGGCTAGACTTACATACGTAAAAGATAGAATTATTCACAAGTTCTGTATATTAAGTGCTGGTGCGTTCCAGAAATTGCCTTTTTCTCACAAAAGCATCAAAAGTCTTGTACAAATTTTTCAAGACACATTTACGAAATTACGAATCTGCACTTTTACGTTCTCCTACCTTGGAAGACTAGATTAAACATTTCTATACACTAACAGACTTGTAGGCAACGTAAGGTCATCGACGAGTAATACTTGTATAAATTCTCGCTAATGCTCTCAGTTATTAACTAAGTTGGCACTTTCCGGCACTATACTAAAAGATAATAAGATTTGGGAATATTAATTTCAGCTTGTGAATTAGTATATCCGTAGAAAGGTTTGTCCCTAATAGCAATATCGCCCAATTTTTCCGAACCATACATTATTATTTATGTTAAATATAATGTAAATAACATTTAAAAAATCTTATTTTCAGGAAATGTATCTTCCTTTTGCTAGAAAAGTATTTTTTTCGCAGGACAATGGATTTGAAAAATCCTTCGTTAATTGTTAGTACAAACACTTCCATAATCTCTGTAAAATATATCTCCTATACTTCAAGGAAATAGATGGTATTTTTTCATGTCTTAAACACCGTATTGTAAAGAATTAGAGCATTTGGATTTAGCACCTTTGGATTATCTAATTTACAATTTAGAATCGCATTTTAAGTTGAATTTTGAGTTTATACTCTACTTGAGTGTATTAAGTTGAACACTGTCATTAGAAGATTAACTTTATTTCTTTGAGAATGGACGTGACGAAGTGGTCTTTTTTAATTCTTCTCGTTCAAAAATAATGAATTCTCTCCCGTCAGACACTATGATCGAATTCATGATATCCTTCAGCTCCTGTGAAAACAACATCAACCCAAACTCGCATTGCTGCTGCACTTGGTGCCATTAGATGATAAAGGCGCGTTGTAGTTTTGATAATGAAGGTCAAAGAGGGCTGTGGAGATTTTATTGAATTCATGTGGTCCACGTAAACTTCCTCAATCGACTAAAAATTAAAATAAAATAAGAGTTATAACACTTCTTAAGTATGATAAAAAAAGGGTTTTTTAAATTTTTTACTATACCTGAAAGTAAATAAGACCTCGAGGTTTTTTGGCACTGCCATCACTATAATATGAGAGTGTCTTTCTCTTTCGATCGAAAACAAACCAACGTTTATTCCAATGGTGGAATTTTTTGCTCATTTTTGATAGAAATCCACAACAAGTGGTTGTGTCGACAGAAACATCGGGAATAAGAGGCAATTGATGACCGGCTGTTTCGATATGAAGCCTTAAGTCCAGAGACTCTGACTTGATGGGGAGGTACCTCGTGAGGGGTCGCTGCTGCAAATTTATAAATTGTTAGATTACGAGCTGTGAAAATGTACAATAAACCAATAAATTCAATGAGAATATCCTAACCATTATAAAATATAAACGATATACGGAGAAAAATAGTTGAAGTAATTTTACTCGACTCTGTTGAATAAACTTGGGACATAAGAACATTTGAATATATTTTAAATTCAAGTCAAGTGAAATAAATTTGATAAATACCTAATTCAGCCAAAGTGAATAACAATAAGCGTCACATAGGGAATAATAAGGAGTTGAGTCAACATGAAATGCATAAGTATATCAACGACGCTCGAGATGCTTCAAACGATAGTAGAGTAAAATGAGCATCGGGCGTATTACTTGAACCGGCAGTGGTATGGTTCTCTTAAATAAAAAAAAATGCTTACCTCGAGCCTGCCAATAGTCATCCGGTACATACATAAACACATACAAATTCATTCACACCATCCAGACGTAACCAATCACATTTCAAATCACAAATACACTTAAACATATAACCTTACAATGCTGAGACATAAAATTTGGAACTTTGTTATATACATGGAGAAAATGAAACGAGCGAACGCGATGATTCTCACGCGTGAACGACGCATGAATGAGAAAATGTGGCTCCGAAATCGGTTCACTGACGTATCACACGTGAATCGCGCGGGCCTCGACTTTTCGTCACGTCTTTCCGGGACGTGAATCGCGGTTTCACCATTCACGCGTCGTAGACCTGTGATCCACCAAACTCAAACGACGATTATTCGATATTTATCAAATCCGAATATCGATTACAGCAGCTGATCATTTTTTGCGTTGTCAGTGCTCTGCCCGAAAGTTGCATTCACAGCTCTACGACGCGTGAAGAACAGCGCGTTGTCTCGTGAATGGTCTAACCGTGATTCACGTCCCGGAGAGACGCGACGCAAAAGACGAGGCCCTCGCGATTAACGTCTGATACGACAGTGAACCGATTTCGGAATCACATTTTCTAATTCTCGCGTCGCTCACGCGTGAGAAATAGTGCGTTCGCTCTTTTCGTTTTCTCCGTGTAGTGACTGCAAGAATTACGCAGAGCTTGTGGACCAGTGTCGTTACTAGAGTTTTCGAGCCTCACTCAAGTAAAAATAAATAAAATTTTTTCATAAATTATTTATAAAATATTTTAAAAAATTAATATAATTAATCAATTATTATAACTAGCATTATTGACATATAAAATATAATTGCTAAATTATATTTAGAAAAAAATTTTATTATGAATACGTATGAAGTTTAATGAAACTACATTTGGAAATGTACATTAAAAAATTACATTATTATCAAAGAGTATCTTGTGTAAAAACATTCATAAAGCTTCTTTTATTTTCTGTGTTTTATATTTTCAAAATAAGGATTTTGCAATTGCGAATTTCAAATTCTTATTGTGCGTAAGATGTAAAATCTAAATCCTATGTAGATTTTTCATATTTTATGTAATGCAGTTATACAAACTTATGCTGTTTAAATTTCCATGAGGTCAATTTAATTTAAAAAGTTTAAGGTAGTTATATTCCAACTGCGGAGTTCAAGTAGAAAACTTCCAAGCAAGTTTCATATTTGAGACACGTAGTCAGGAAAACTGGCAACGTCGCACAGAGAGCAGCTGTGTGTGTGAGAGAGAGACGCGACTGGCACGTGACACTCATCGTTGAGTTTGTTGTTTAGGACGTTTTAGTAATTTAATAGAGATTTTAATAATTGAATAGAAAGTGATAATGATAGTGAATATGTCATCGAGAACGCGATATAAGGGACGCTTTATAAAAGATAAAGTTTTAGCTCAGAAGGAGAAGTGCAGGAAAGGTCTTGCTATAAAGCGTAAGGAACAACTTAACCTGCAAAACGATGAAGCGAGAAATTTTATTTACAAAGAAAGGCGTATTGTTGACCGAAAAGTTCTTGGGAAAAACTTGAAATGCCAAAAGTGTCAGGAATTAATTTTCTTGGAAAATATGACGAATGAAAGTCGAAAAGGGTTACATTCAATTTCAGTAATTGAATACAAAAAATGTTTGACTGTAACTCACGTTCATACAGGGAAATATCACTCAGTAAACGAAGAAGCAAAACGTTTCCTTCGAGATCAGCAACATAATGATGTCACAACAGATGCAGTTTTAGGTAAGAGAATTGTAATTTTCTATAAAAGTGGTTATTTTAAAAAATACTCTTCAATATGAAGAACTCATACATTATTGGTTATTTTAAGTACGTATCATGCTGGAGTATGATGCACAGAGTTGAATAAAATTTTGGCATGTTTAGATATACATAACATATCCCACATTATTCAGAAAATATGAGCAAGAAGTTGGGCCAGCTATTGAGTCATTCAGTCATTGAGAAAATGGAAGAATTATGCACTGAATTGTAAATAGTTTTACAGTTTTGATTATTATTTTAATTTAGATCAACTTTAAGGAAATCAGTTAACTAATCATGCAAATAATTATTTTTATACAATGAATTTATACATTTTTATTTTGCTAGTATATACGTATAGACAAGAAATTTTTAAAAGTACCATCAAATTCTTCGATGAAAAAGCTTATTTCTGAGTATTGTTGTATTAGTTTCATGTAACTAAATTTGAATAAATTTTGATTCATCGATGAAATTTCAGTTTTGTATAAAATAAGTTTAATATAAAATAAACTACAAAATTAATTGATCATTTGTAGTAATTTAACTTATATGATTGTATATAATATACATACAATAATTTTATTTTCAAAGTATGACAAAAATAGTTTAAGCTTATGCTGTATTATATATATACACACATTTACACACAACAAACTGAATTTTTTTTATGAACGAAAAAATTATCTCATAATAATTTATTTGTTGTACGTTCTAAATAAACTTTTTTTTAGGCCTCAAGAAATAAGTGCAGACTTTTTTGACGCAAGTTTAATTGGAAAATTGTCGACGCTTGATAAAAATAAGAATGCCAAAGAATTTGATCAACTCATTTCTTCCACGGTAAATATTATAGTCTCGTACGATATGGGCTGGTCCAAAAGAGGCAATGGACGATAGTATGATGGTTTAAATGGATATGGAGCTATTATTGGATTTCTAAAGGGCAAAATATTAGATTATCGTACGCGTAATAGGAAATGTCATTTGTGTGATTTAGGCAAAGAAAAAACCAATCACGATTGTCGGAAAAATTTCTCCGGCAGCGCGAAAGCTATGGAGGCTGACGCACAGTGCGTAGAATGAGAAAATTGGGGTTCAAAATGATTCAGAGCCTACAATTTTCCTACAATTTAACTTTTTTTTAAATTTTGAAGAAGTTTGTCAAGGCCGATTTTGCAGAAAAGACGCGGTTATTTTGTTATTTAAGTTGCAAATTGCAAAAAAATCATAACTCTCCATATTTGTGCTACCTGCTCCATGATATTTGTCGATATTACCTCAAGAATGCATGAAATTGATAGATTTACAATCACAGAGAAAATTCCGATATTTTAGGTGAAGTTCGTGTAATCTGTTCAATTGCTATATACAAATTAATCTCAAATTCACTAAATTTCTTTTTCAGTTTAAGTGAAACAGGAAATTCAATTTACTTAAGGCTCTATCAGCCTTAAGGAACACATTCTCATCATGGCGCTCGCGCTTCGCGCTCGATTTTCTGTATACATTTCAGTAACTTTTTAATAAATTACATGATTAAAATAATTTATTTTCTTCCAAATCTCTCAAAAAGAAAAAATAATCGTAGACTTTATTTAAGGTAGTACGATCACGAAAATTAGACCTCAGGCTAAAATAGATAATTTTGCTTTCAAGAATAGCAATATTATTTTTGAAGGGCTAATTTGAAAGAGAAAAGATTATTTTTCATGAAAAAAATTTGAAACACAAAAAAATAATGTTATTAATAAATTTCATTTTTGCCCAAACTTATTTTCTTATCGCTTCGAGCCAAATTTTTAAAAATGATGCGATTATAATAAATCACGGTTCATTTTTTTAGGAAAAAGATTCTCTACAACTTGACCGTTTCCGATTTTTGAAAATGAATTCTTTAATGGCTGAAAGTATAAAAAAACAATTTTTCAAAACAAAATTTTTATAAACAAATTGCTGTATTTGATAATAATTAATTCAATTTCAAAAATAGGAAACGGCCAAGTTGTAAAGAATCTTTTTTCTACACTGAGAGAAATCGGCTTTGGTTCCTGTGCACATAGCACATAAATTTTTTGTACAGTAGTTGCCTTGACCAAAAAAGTTGAGAGAAGCTACTACTTTTATAGTTATCATGACAGTAATTTGAACTTTTTTGTGCATTCGGTTGTTGTGACCAAAGTTGATGATTAGAATGAGCTTTATACGTACCCCAACGGTTAGTACACGTACATTTTCTTTATGTGTACTGCCAAGCTCCTTTGGTTACTACAACCGCAGCGTTCGCTGTTGCGCTAGACAAATCAAGTATAACTTTCATTGAAAGATATGCAGCCTAAGTTGAATCCTGCCAATTCTCGTTCTCGATTCCTGGACTATATTTCACCGTGCCAAGCATTATCAGGTAAATAATTCTATTATAAATATAGTTTGACAATTCTTTCTAAATGATAAACGATTTTGTTCGGGGACAATGCAATGCGTTCCAATTTTGCTGTCTCGTCGTATTTTGTCAAAACTATAATCAGTCAAAAAAAGTTTATGATGATGAAAAAAGTGACAATTTTTTAACTTAATCGACGAAAGTTATCATAAATATCATTATACCGGATTATTTTTCTTAGATCTTTTCGGTGAAACTTTATTTTTTCTCATCAAATTGAATTTGTATTTTGATAACTAAGAGAACCATACCTATAACCTTAAAAATAATTTTGGCTGGGTATTTACTGTCCGTAGACTTAGTCATTTTAACTAAACTCTATGCGCGGCTTTACGATGGACTTTGGTTCCTATAACCGCAGCGCTATGGTATTTCAAGTACCAGAATCGTGGTCTCAGTAACCTTCCTTGCAGTTGAAGTAAACACTTTTCCAATGTATGACAGCCACTACCATGATTGTCATGAGAACTTTAACATTTTTGTAAAGACGATTTTAACAAAAAAACTTTGGTCAGTGAAACCTAAAATTTCTCTCTGTGTAAAAAAATGAACCATAATTTATTAGAATCGCATCATTTTCAAAAATTTGACTCGAAGCGATAAGAAAATAAAATTGGGCAAAAGTAAAATTTATTAATGACATTATTTTTTTGTGTTTCAAATTTTTTTCATGAAAAATAATCTTTTCTGATTCAAATTGGCCCTTCAATAATAATGTTGCTATTCTTGAAAACAAAATTATCTATTTTTGTCTGAGGTCTAATTTTCGTGATCGTACTACCTTAAGGAAACGATTTTGCAGAACAACGCTTATTTCGTATCTCACATATTTTGGTGAAAAAAATCGAATTTTTTAAATATTAAAAATCAAAACATAAAATATACATCCTGTCGAGCAATTTCTTAATAAGAATGTGTAGACCTCACTTAGGCAAATAATTTTTCATTTGAACTTTTTTTATGTATCTCATATATTTTGTCTAAAAAATGGAATTATTGAATTTTAATCGTATTTTTTGGAATTAAAACGAAAAATATATGTTTTTTCATAAACTGTGTAAGACAAAACTTGTAGATCTTTTTGAAACGAACAACTTTGTATTCTTACGTTTTCTTCGTATTTTACATATTATCGTTAAAAAATTGAATTTTGGATTTTCAATAGTTTTTTTTTTAATTAAAATGAAAAATATGCATCTTATAAAAAAATGTTACAATATTTTACAATTATTGTATAAATTACAATAACGTTTTTTCGTATCTCGTATAATTTAACTGGAAAATGGAATTTTGATATTGACTTTTTTCGAATTTGAATATGCTGTAACATTTCTAATTTTGATTTAATCAAGAAACGTTATCAAGATAATTTTTAGAGATTTATGAGCACTATCTAAAACCAGTATTAAAATTTTTGATTTATTCAAAAAATTATTTTCAAAAACACAAAAGTAGTGCTCAATCCCTCAATTTTGATTGGATGTGGCTGGTTCATGAACTTGTTCTTACTTTTTCGGCTCCGATAAAGTGTACCAAAGCTCAATTCAATCTGATAATTCTATCGAGAGTTATGCCGCACACGACCTACAGACAGACAGACAGACACTTTCGTAGAAACCCTTTTTTCGGACTCAGGGGGTCTCAAAACGTAAAGATTTGATGAAATTTTCGAGTCATTTTTCACATAAAACCAATACCTTCTCATCCATGATGAGAATGTAAAAAAAAATTAAGAGTACTAAAAATGAAAAAAATATTTTTTAAGCAATATTAAAGATAATAAAAATAAAATGTATCAATAATGTTATATTATAATAATTATGAATTAAAAAATCTGCCCGCTTCGCGGGCACATTCTCATCGCGCGCTTCGCTCGCGAGTTTGAGCGCGCCTAGAGCGCGCGATTCGATCGTCGCGCTTCGCGCTCCGTTCTTTCTGGGCCTCGCGCTTCGCGCTCAGTCTTGTGCTCTCCGCATACATTTAAGTTTATTTCTTATAATTTGATACTGAAGCTCAAACTAATTTTATAATTACATACAGATGATGTAACACATTTTCTCAAAGTTATTCTATTTCTTTTTGAATTTAAGTTAAACAGGAAATTCAATTTACTTAAGGCTCTATCAGCCTTAAGGAACACATTCTCATCATGACGCTCGCGCTTCGCGCTCGATTTTCTGTATACATTTCAGTAACTTTTTAATAAATTACATGATTAAAATAATTTATTTTCTTCCAAATCTCTCAAAAAGTAAAATAAATCGTAGAACTTATTTGAGGAAACGATTTTACAGAACAACGCTTATTTCGTATCTCACATATTTTGGTGAAAAAAATCGAATTTTTTTAATATTAAAAATCAAAACATAAAATATACATCCTGTCCCGAAATGTCTTAATGAGAATTTGTAAACCTCATTTAGGCAAACAATTTTCCAGATAAACGTTTTTTTTGTATCTCACATATTTTGTCTAAAAAATGGAATTTTTTAATTTTAAACGTATTTTTTGGAATTAAAACGAAAAATATATGTTTTACCAGAAACTGAGTCAGACAAAATTTGTAGATCTTTTTGAAAAGAACAACTTTGTATTTTTACGTTTTCTTCGTATTTCACATATTATTGTTAAAAAATTGAATTTTGGATTTTCAATAGTTTTTTTTTTTAATTAAAAAGAAAAATATGCATCTTATGAAAAAATGTTACAATTCAAATTTGCAGGTCTTTATGTATTCAATAATATTGTATCATAACGTTTTTTCGTATCTCGTATAATTTAACTGGAATTTTGATATTGACTTTTTTCGAATTTGAATATGCTGTAACATTTCTAATTTTGATTTAATCAAAAAATGTTATCAGGATAATTTGTAGAGATTTATGAGCACTATCAAAAACCAGTGTTGAAATTTTTGATTTTTTCAAAAAGTTATTTTCAAAAACACAAAAGTAGTGCTCAATCCCTCAATTTTGATTGGATGTGGCTGGTTAACGAACTTTTCCTTACTTTTTCGGCCCCGATAAAGTGTACCAAAGCTCAATTCAATCTGATGATTCTATCGAGAGTTATGCCGCACACGACCTACAGACAGACAGACACTTTCTTAAAAACCGTTTTTTCTGACTCAGGGGGTCTCAAAACGTAAAGATTTGATAAAAATTTCAAAAGTCATTTTTCACATAAAACCAATACCTTCTCATCCATGATGAGAATGTAAAAAGATATTTCCCATTAATTTGTATATAACAATTGAACAGATTGCACGAACTTCACCTAAAATATCGGAATTTTCTCTGCGATTGTAAATCTATCAACTTCATACATTCTTGAGGTAATATCGACGAATATCATGGAGCAGATAGCACAAATATGGAGAATTATGATTTTTTTGCAATTTGCAACTTAAATAACAAAATTACCGCGTCTTTTCTGCAAAATCGGCCTCGACAGACTTCTTCAAAATTTAATTAGCTTCAATTTAAAAAAAAAAAAGTTAAATCGTAAGAAAATTGTAGGCTCTGAATCATTTTGAACCCCAATTTTCTCATTCTACACACTGTGTGACGCAGGAGCAGAGCCAGTGGATCGTAGCGATATTTTAAAGGATTTTAACTTAAATGTGAAAATTATAGTAGGTGATGAAGACGGTTTGTTAATGGCTGCTATTAATAGGGAAAACATTAAAAAAAATAATGGTCGAAAAATATTTAAATTGACTGACAGAAATCATGTCAAAAAAATGTACCTAAAAAGTTGTACACTTTGAAAACTAAATATAAAGATTTAAATAGGAAAGGCCTAATAAGCCACATAAAAAAATGTTTCGCTCAATCGAATGAATTGTTCAATCATATAGTTAGTCATAAGTTTCCGAAAAATAAAGGCTATAGTACAAGTCCTTCTGGTGATGTTCGAGTTGCAAGTGCTCTGCTGTCAAAGAATGAAGGTAATAGCTATTTAGTAGGAGTAAAGCAATCTTTAAATGTGCCAATTAGTAGTAACTTAGAAAAATTGTGTCAAATAACAGATGATAATAGACTGAAAAGAGCTGATAAAGCAAAAAATGTTGGGACGAAAGTACGAAGGATAGAACCAGCTCAAAAAAGAGAACAGTTAAGGAAAAGTCTAGAAAGTAAAGAAGGAATAACTTACGCAAGCAATATAGCCTTTAAATTAGATGCAAGCCTTCAAAAATTTGATAACATTCCCGCATTATCCATCGACAATTGCAAAATAGTATATTTTGATTTGGAAATATCTGGTCGAGATAATTTGGCAGACATTTTACAAATTGCTGCTATTGTTGATGATAATATATTCACTATATAAAGGGTTTTCCAATAGGGACATAACAATTTCGTATCTTTATATGAACGCACCCTCAAACTTTTTTGATGAACTGTCAATGTCAAAATGTTATTAATCATAAACAGTGATGACTGTCCTTCCTTTCTTCGACCGTTATATTATTATGTCATATAGGATTGGTATAGTCGTTCTTACGGTCATTAAATAAAATGCAAAAAATGCATGAAAAGAAAAAAGAAATGCAGAAAATTGTTAAATAACAATAAAGATTCTGATAAAATTGAAAATCTATCCAATGTAGTTTACCTTATAAAATGCACTGGGAGTGATAAAGTCTATATTGGTGAAATTGGCAGGAGATTAAAAAATAAAATTTATGAGCATAAGAGAGATTGTATACTTGAAAATTTGAATACAGGCTTATATCGACATTCTTGGGATTACAATAATTTCTTTGACTTTAATAATGTAAAAAGCTTATCTAGAGAATACAATAAATATAAAAGAAAAATTATTGAATCAATTTATATCAATAAAAATATTACTATTTCAATAAATTTAAAGACTGAAATTATGAATATTAATCAAATTTACCATAGTATTATTTAACATATGATTTCCAAGTTTGCGTTCTCAAGCTTTAGCACGCTTTTCATTGGTGAATTTAATTCAATTCATCGTTTCTACGTCTCACTATCCTACAGTTTGCGTTGCGTCGCCGCATAGTACACATCATATTATAATGTAATTTTAAATTATTGAAGCCCTCAATTGTTGAGGCTTTTATTTTTTATGACAATTTTTATAATAAGACTGAATTTTCATGTGTGTTTTGTTTTAATAATTCATGTAAGTACTTGTTTATATCAACAATACATATAATAGTTCGATTTGAAGAAAGTAATTAGATGGTAAATTGCTTTGTAAAATTTTAGTGACAAACATATTCCTTGAAAAATACCTGCAGTAAGGTCGAAACGTTGGAGAATTTAATAAATATAGCGAAGGAGATTTTATAGAATTTTTATTTAATGACCCTAAGACCGACCAAACCAATTCTATATGTCAAAACGTTAGTTGAAGTCAACATTTTCATCATGGTAAAGTTCACGAACCAGCAACGTTTGGAAATTATTAAAAATTACTACCGAAATTCTTAGTCGCTGGTCGCAACTTTAAGAGCGCTTACTCCAATTTTCGGCCGTAATAATCGTCCCACCCGACAGGCTGTGCGTGCTATAGTGGATAAATTCGAGACCAAATTTACACTATTGGACGTTCCGTTGCCAAAAAGACGTCGTATTGCTCGAAGCGAAGAAATAATCGCAGCCGTAAGTGCATCGATTCAAAATGAGCCAAATCAGTCGATTCCACGTCGTTCTCAAGAATTGGGCATCGCTCAAACGACACTGTGGCGTATTATGCGTAAAGATCTTGGCCTACATGCTTTCAAGATTAAATTGACTCAAGAAATAAAGTCACTTGATCATTTGAAACGCCGAAACTTATCCAATTGGGCTCTAGCAAAGCTTGAAGAAAATGAAGAATTTCATCGAAAAATCATCTTTAGCGATAAAGCTCATTTCTGGCTCAATGGCTTTGTTAATAAGCAAAATATGCGTTATTGGTCAGCAATAAACCCAAATGTGCTTCTAGAGACACCATTGCATCTCCAAAAAGTGACTGTTTGGTGCGGTTTTCATGCCGGAGGTGTGATTGGGCCGTATTTTTTCGTGGATGAAAACGACCGTCATGTTACCGTCAGTGGAGAGCGCTATCGTGCTATGTTGGAAGATTATTTGTGGCCAGAATTGGATGAACTTGACATCAACGATATGTGGTTTTAACAAGACGGTGCCACTAGCCACAGAGCACGCGTCACTATCGATTTATTAAAAGGCAAATTCGGTGAACATGTTATCTCGAGAAATGGTCCGGTCGAATGGCCGCCTCGTTTATGCGATCTAACGCCATTGGATTTCTTTTTGTGGGACCATATCAAGTCACTGGTCTATGCCAACAAGCCAGCAACTTTAGACGACCTCAAAGACAACATCCAACGCGAAATTGCTAACGTTTCGGTCGAAATGCGTGCCAGAGTGGTGGAAAATTGGGTCCAAAGAATCGACCGCTGTAAACGGACTCGTGGTGGTCATAAGACCGATATCGAATTTCATTCATAAAATGTAATGCTTGCACTACACCCACAATAAACTTGAACTCAATATCTCAAATATTTCTGTATTTTATTCATAGATAAAATTGTTATGTCGAACCTTTACGTCGAACCTACAAGGTATATTGATGAAAGTGCTATTAAAGTAAATGGCTTGCAAAATGGTGATGGAGACTTATATTTACAATCATTTAGTATGTTTTTACAAAAGTTTGCAGGAGTCGCGCTACTAACGGCTCACAATGCATCATTTGACCAAAGATTCCTTATTAGAAATATAATGAAATATTCGTTAATAACTGAATTTTCTTCAGTTATTTACGGATTTTGTGATACGTTAAAGCTATTCAGAGTCAAATTTCCACATACAAAAGGAAAAGGAATGATGACTTTATCTAAATTATCCCAAGATTTATTGCCCTTTGAAGTTGAAAGTGAAAATTTTCATGAAGCCACATACAATGTAATTATTTTTAAAAAGTTGGGAAAGGAAAATTTTACCAATGAAATGATGTTCGCAAGCGCTAAAAGTTTTAAAGAATTACTGAAAGGTGCAAGCAAAAAACGTACAATTAAGAATAATACTACTAAGTCAGAAAAAAAATTAGTATGTAAGAAAAATGTTGAATCATTTAAATTATTAAAACGTCAAATTTCAAATTACATGATAAGAAAACTTCTTACCTCGAATATTTCTTACGAAACTTTTAAAGAAATTTATAAAAAAGAAGGAGAAGAAGCTGTGATTAGATTTTTAGCCCACTTGAAAATAAAGCATCCATTATAAATACGATTAAATCATTTTAAAAGTATCCAATAATACTTATTTATTTATAATTTATAACAGTTGTTTCTGTTATTTGCATATTTTATCCGCATGTAAACCTCTGTTTTATATTTTTATAACAATTAGAAAAAAAAATTATTATTAATATTGTAATAATGTTTATTGTTTGATTTATTTTATTAGTTTCTTTAAATGAAAAATGTAAACTGAAACGAAAAAAGTTTTAGTCCAAAATTGTGTGGAATATTAGCGCGCAAGACAAACTAACCTTTTCTCAATGTGCTACGTTGCCACGTTTCATTTGCGTCAGTAATCATAAGAAAATTTGAAAGTTTGAGTGCGAATATCTTTAATCCTAGCTGGTCAATCCTCTGGAGATTTTTATATATTATGTATAGTATTCATACATAAATTAGTTTTGCTTACAATTTGAGCAATTTGTCGAATGTAGTTATTTCACTACAGCAACTTTTTCATCGCAGAAACAACATTTTTCGAGACGGCCCCATTAATCAATTAATCATAACTCGGAAACTATCTGGTAAAATGCGCTAAAATTCTGCAAGAGTATCTATCAGATGCATAATTAATTTTGCTAAAAGTTTTGTAATTATCTCGAATAGTGTTCATTTAGGTGATAACTACCTTAAGTGAAAAATAAAGAAGTAATTATAAATGAATTGAGAAAAAGTGATGAATCAAGAATTTATCAAACTTGAAGAATTTAGATAACTAGATTATATGAAACTTTTAAATACTATATTGACTAAAGTTTTTTCTGAAAAAAATGTCGAAATTCTCATTGACAAGTCGATGACAATTAAAGAAAGTGTCGACAGCTAATATTTCCCGAGCGTGAACTTGAATCTTTGAGGATCAAATTAATAACTTCCTACTGAAATGAACTGTTGTTGTATTTTGTATGTTTATAATGGGTTTAGATTAATAATATAATAACGTGGAACATCAGTATGCTGAAAATTCAACACGTTTTACAAATTAAAATTTTTATATATGTGCCCAAGGCCCAGATTACTTTCATTCGTTCCTGCGTGAATAGATATAGCTGGTAGAACGAGTCTTGCGACTCACATTTTTCTCATTTCTGAAATGAAGCGTGGAGTAGAATAAATGGAAAGCTTTAGTATTCTTGTCATTGAATAAAAGATTGGTTTTTTATAATTATACCACAAGTGATAATATATATTTTTAAAAATCTTTAATGCACGCTTTCATACTCTACTCTACACTTCTGAATTTTACTCAACTTTGGTTCATTCTTGAAAATTTAATACATTACAAATAATTAGTGATACTAAATAACTTCTAACTTGTCCATATGTCCCAGCTTTGATCGGAAGTTGAGTAAAATTACTTCAACTATTTTTCTCCGTGTATAAATGACACTACGAAATGTTTTTATACCTATTCCCATTATTTCGTAAATGCTTATTTCAGCGGAAGGAAACAAAAGAAAGCTTCTAAAAAGTATAGCGCAAATGTGTATAAAAATAACAAGGTAATTTTATTTCAGAAACATAATCCTCAATTTAGAAGTTGAAATTGAAGTTTTCAAAAATTAATACAACATACTTAAAACCAAAATTAAGCTTCCCTATATTCTTAGAAATATTGGATCTATAACTTAATTCGTGCGGTTTTTTTTTCAAAATTTGAACGTTTATTCAAGAAAAACATGTACAATAGTATTATTCAAAGTATTGCCCATCTGAAGCTATGACTTTTTCCCATAGTTCTGGCAATTTGTGAATTCAATCCCAAAAGAACTGCGCCGGCTTGGCGGCCAAGAATGAATCAAGTCAATTTTTGATACCCTGTTCTGATGTGAACCGTATTCCAGTGAGGGCGTTCTGCAGCGAGTGGAACAAATGGTAGTCAGAGGGGGCATGGTCTGGGCTACAAGGCGGGTGGGGTAAAACTTCCCATCCACTGTTTTCCAAATAGTTCTTAACCGGAATAGCAACATGGGGCCGAGCGTTGTCATGATGGAAAATTATTTCCTCGTGTCTGGTCGCATATTCCGGACGTTTCACCCGGTTTTAGCAGCTAATAATACCACACACCCTTCTGATCCCACCAAATACAGAGCATAACCTTCGCGCTATGGATATTCGCCTTTGCCGTTGATTTGGCTGGTTGGTCGGGTTTCACATATAATTTTTTGCGCTTGGGGTTGTCGTAATGGATCCATTTTTCATTACCAGTAACAATCCGATGCAGAAATGACTTCTTTTTGTGGCGTTCCAGCAGCATTTCGGACATGCAGAACCGCCTTTCAACGTCTCTCGGCTTGAGTTCATGTGGAACCCAATTTCCTTGCTTTTGAATGTATCCGGCTGCTTTTAAACGTTTTGAAACGGCTGCTTGAGTGACTCCCAACGATTCTGCGAACTCTTTTTGTGTTTGGCAACAATCTTCATCGAGTAATACTTCTAGTTCTTCATCTTCAAACTTTTCTGGCTGCCCAGGACGTTCTTCGTCTTCCAAGCCAAAATCACCACTTTTAAATCGTGCAAACCACTTTTGGCACGTTTGCTCAGCTAGAGCATGTTCACCATAAACTTCCAATAAAATACGATGGCTTTCGGCAGCAGTTTTCTTCATATTAAAGTAATGAAGAAGAGCTCCCCGCAAAAACACTTTTTCAGGCACAAAGTTCGACATATTGGAGTGAATGACATAACATACTGAAAAAGACGCACAATGGCAGTAGCTTTCCAACGCATATTCGGAATATTGGAACGATGGAATAATAATCAAATTACGCCATCTCTTAGCAAACCGCACGGATTAAGTTATAGATCCAATATCTATCAGGGTTCAAATAAAAATGTTATCCTCACAATTTTAAATCTATTGAATGAATGTAATAACCAAACTAAAATAAAAATGATTTTATTTAAATAATCGAATAATTTTCATTGAAAAAAGTATTCTATACAAATAAAATTAACAAAGTACCTGTAATTTAACTTTTTCGCGATGTTTGACGGTTTGCAAAGATCCTAAGGTGTCTATTTCACTTGAAGTCTGAGACAAAGGACGACTTCCATTTTCATCTATAATACCAACACTGGTGGTACTGTAGCGTTCATTTTCCATTGACGTTCTTCTGTCATTTCTCATCTGCAAAATAATTCAGAAGTTAATTTTTAAATTGCTAGTTTTCTTTAATTTCAGTACATCTACATTTATATCAGACCTTTTTATTGGGACAAAAATTCATATTAAACAAATTTAATTTTTATAAGTTAAAAATTTGTATCAGTTGCATAACAGTGATTACAATAAAGTTTCTGATTCTGGAGAATATTACTAGAACTGCACAAGAATTTCAGGAGTATCTTCAACCTTGGAAAATTGTTACATCTGTTTAAAAATATATTCTCCTGCACGAGTAAACTTGGAAACACAAATTTTTATGATATGCTCAAAAACCTCAAAATCATAAAATACTATCCTTGGGCATTACATGAAATAATGATAGTTATAATAAATCAAAATGTGCACGAGGATATGAGCAACAATACCTTTTTGTGCAAAAACTGGTTTTTTCAAAAACACAACACTTTTTATTGCAAAATTCGACGAGCGTCAATGTCGCACACGCACGAAATCGGTGGTAGGATACAGATAGACACAAATAAACCGGAATTTCTCAGAAAGCTGATGTCGTACGAGGTCCACACTACTCGGTGACGACGCTAGATACCACAATCTGTACGAAAATAACGAAACAACCTGACGCTAAAAAAAAAAACCCGGATTTCCCATAAGAGCTAATGTTGGGATACGCCCTTTTGATCGCCAGTACACCTCGAGATACAGATTTTTGATTTCCAAGTCGAAAATAAAAATACTTCCGATTGGAAAAAAAAAATCGTTTGCGCTATTGTATTGGCATTAACCTCAAGAATTTTTTTCGCCTAAAAAACGATTTTTGAAAAATTGTGGGTTACGCCATTTTGAATGTCCACTCTTCAAATGTACCCAACATTTTTTGGGAAATATCACAAGTGCTTCGGTAGCCGTGCGGTTTAATTTATAAGGTTAGACTGCGTTATACATGTAGGTTAGGTAAAAATTAAGGTTCGAATCCTGTCAGCGTAAGATTAATTTCAACAGCGGTAATATATTATTTTAAGCAATGTGTAGTGATAGTGTATAATAGTATAATTTGTAATGCAAATCAATAAAAAAGTATCTAAAAAAAATACAGCTGATGTGCGAGTTCTAGCTGCCTAAATTCAGAATTTCATATTGAATCTTAGGAATATCCAATCTTTGAACTTCAATTTCTGAAATGATTCATAGTAATTATATACTTTGCGTACTCAGAATTTTCACATGCTTTTTCTACTGAATACTTTTGGAATGTTCTATACTTTTTCCAGGATTTTTGATCTAATTGTACAAGAACGGTACTTCTAGTTTTAAGTAACTTTTGAACGTATCTGAAAGTCGAGAGCGTTGCTCTATTTGAATGGGATCGGCAGATAAAGCTAAATGCCAGACGGCATGGTACAGCTTAGCTAGTCCAATATCTTCTGCAAAACGGTAGTATCATTGAATGGCATAAATGAAACTTTTGTGTGGACAGCAAGAATAAGCAACAGGGTTACCAACAATCTGTAAATTGATAATAGAATGGCTTCACTTGATTAGCATGAACCTGCATTCTTTCATTATTTAGAAGTACTATGTAAATGTTATTGTTTCCGATTTCGACTACAGCAGCTGGACCTAGCCATTCCATATCTAATTTTGATTAGATGGAATATTAGCCTTGCGTCCAAATTTTAGTTTAAAGGGTGTGAATCCTGTACCTTCGTGTACTGAAGTATTGTAACCCATGGTTATTAATTTTAGATTGTCATCCCAATCATTGTGGTTTTCTTCCATTGCTGTTATAATGAGATCTTTTACTAACCTGTGCGCTCTTTCCAGGCTACCATTGCTTTGTGGGTGAAACGTGCTAGTTTTAAGGGGGGCACTTCACCAGGAGCCTAAAAAAATGGTCGTTTTTCTTAATTTTTTTTTAAACAAGAAAGCGATGCGAAAGCTTTGTGGTCATTTGCGTATGTTAAGATACATGTCTGAACTACAATTTTTGATCTTTTATGTATGCAAATTTTTCAAAATGGTGGCTGTAGCAGCCATCTTCCGAAAGTTTTCCGAAAAATCAATTTTCGCGGTAATCATTCCATAGCCCAAACCAATCATCTGAAACACATGAAATTTTTGTTGTTGTAAAGATAAGGCTTGCCTTAAGTGCGTGAACCTCTGAAACGTTAATAAATGTTGAAATTTAGTAACAATATCATACGATTGAGAAAAAAATTTAATTTTTTCCGTTTTTTTGTTGTTATGAGTGACTGAAGGTTGTTTAAACAACTTGTTTACATAGATTTTGGAAATTCACGCACTTGTGTAAACTATAATCTACAAAATGAGGGGTCATTGAGCTTTCTACGTTCCGCGGTTTATTAGAAATCATGATTGCCGACTTGAAAAAGGTAGTTTCGAGAAAACGTGCTTTAAAGTTTTCGGTCGGAAAAAAATGCACCTAATGAAAATGTCATGAATATGTTTCAGTGCATTCTCGTACGCACCACTCGACATTCCCTTGCAGATATCCATAAAGCCACAGAAAAAATTCAGTCCCTCTCGCCCAATGCCGACTGATCGCGTCACAAGTGCAATTCGCTTGTTAATTTCATATCCCGCATGATGCAACGGCCCAGAAAATATTTCTCTTCGCCCACATGCATACGAGACAACAATTTTGAAACCTAGACCTTTTGTCCACTTTCCGCGGAAGTCACTGGTTTTTTGCACCTGTCACATAAGAAGAATTGTGATAATGCACCGAAAATCAACTCGGTGTTAGCTCAGCTAGGTGACGACTCCCCTTTTAAGAACTTAAACCTCAGGACTAACTCCTAGGGTTACTCAGTTCGCCCTAATCTTAGTATTGTCCCTGTGGCTATTCACAATCGAGATTTGATGGTGAATATATGGCAATATTTAATTATTATTTTTTTTTTTATTAACGACTGACCTTATTTATGAATACTTGAACTTCGCAAAGTTCCAGGAGCTTCTTTTGATCCCAGCACAGATCTCGTAAGGTCAGAGGGATCCTGGCAGGATCGCCAAAATATGTAACGTCGTGGAGTCTTAAGTGGAAACGCTATAGAATATTTCTATGGCTTTTACCTTACAGAAATCAATCACTATAAGTCCTTCCACTTTTATTAATCAATTTATTATGTTTATTTGAATAAATAATAGGTCGGAGTTAGGTTTCACAGAACAAACACACGAACTCAGTTTTAGTAATAAGAACTTTATTATGAACGCACAGTCGAAGTAGAACTGATTGCTTGACATGGCCGTTGGCAAGGGCTCGTTTGAGGGCCTTATCTAGGGAGTAGTGGGGATGCATGCTTATCTTACGTATGCTTGTTTCACATATCAAAGTTCGAGTAAAACTTAAAGATTTCTAGTGGATTAAATTTAAATTTACGTGAGTTTTGTGAAATAATTGTAAACCAAATCCATATCCAGGTAACTGCATTTGGATACAATTAAAATACTTTACATAAATTTACTCGAAAAATCTTGAAATTCTATTTAATCAAATTATTTTTATTTAAATTAGTTTGGAAACTCATTTGTACCTTACACTCAGTTAATTTTTTCTTAATTAAATCAAATTCAAATACTGTTGAATAATTTGAACAATGTTAATAAGTCAGAGTACATTGAGGATGAAATCGCGCTCCCCCTCTGTAATTGTATTTATTTCATACCGTTTGAAAAAAAATTTCGAAATGAGAAAACATGTCTTTTCTTTAGTATTGAAAGATAAGATAGTTGAGTTGGAAGATACACAAAGTCTGTCTCAAAAGTTCCCAGACAAGCTAGAAATCAAGAAAACTAAAAATGTTTCTGACAAAGTTGATTTATTTTATTCAAAATAGTCTGATTCCCACTCAATACACCGCTTTGCATGGTCGAGAAGCGAATTGCAAGACATTTTTCTTTCATTAGTACAAATTATGTTCAGGATGGCAGTGGTCGACCTTTGAATATCTTTAATGTCTGTATAACGCTTTTCCTTCATGGTCAAATACCATTTTTGGTCAAAAAATCTGTTATTGACGTTGATCGATGAGCTGATTTATTATCGTGCAACAAGCGCCAACTTTTCCTTCCACGATATTCTGGCTGCACACGACGAATACGCGCCAGCAAACGCTTCATAACATCAAGATAAAACACAGCATTGACCGTTTCGCCCTGTGGAACGAACTCTCTGTACACAATCCCCTTCGAATCTTAAAATATTATAATATATTATAATATTAAAAACACCACGTCTCGTCACCAGTTACGATGGATTTTTGGTAGTTTGGGTCCTTTTTGTCTTGTTTAATCAAGTTCTTGCAATGTTGAATTTGAAGAAAGTTTTTTTTATATGATTTCACGCACGATTACAATGTTTTTTTCGTTCACAGCTGATTTTGGCCAACCTTAACGTTCATGATCTGTCTTCCGGACCTTCTTTAAATTGTTAAAGCCACTCTCAGATAGTGGGATATAAACAATCACCAAGACTAGCACCGCAACCTTTTTGTGTTGTGCCAGTCGCCGTCAATCGAAAAGTTATTGACTTTTTATGCTTTAATAGTATATTACGTGCCTAGGTGCATAATGAGGGTTATTACGCGACGAGCGACAATCCTCGCAGGAGATCAAAGCCGAGGCGCGATCAGTGCTGCGAGCATTTTAAGCGAGTCTCGTAATTACCCGAATTGTGTGCATTGGCACATATTCTATTTTATGGGACTTCGGCGCATATACGAGTTTTTATGCGTACACTCGAATCCAATCTGAAAAGGTCGAAATTGCCGTGATTATCGCCCATCTCACTTGACATTCCGCGAATACTTCCGGCCATTTTGAATTTTTCGATTTTGTGTAGTAGTAGCGTATTGTAATAGACGCATGCGCAGTTCAAATGTACAATGCTTTGTCAGTACGGTGCCAACGCTGTACGAAGAAGAAGAAGAATAAGAAGAAGATTACGCTCCGCTGTATCGTAATAGGCGCATGCGTAGTTCAATTTTACATTAGATTCCTCTGTATCGTAATACACAACATTACGCTACTCTCAGCTGTAGCGTAAAAACTCGTATACGCACCGAAGTCACATTAAATAGAATACGTGCCAATGCACACAATTTGGGAAATTACGAGACTCGCGACATTGCTCGCAGGACGGATCGCGCCTCGGATTCGTCTCGGCTTCGTCTCGGCTTCGTCTCGGCTTCGTCTCGGCTACGCCTTGGCTTCGATCTCCTGCGAGCATTGTCGCTCGTCGCGCAATAACCCTCATTGTGCGCCTAGGCATGTAATATACTATTGTTTGCACTTCACTATCGCAAGCAACAAATAAGAAGAAAAAAGTTGACAAATATTCTCAACCTTACGCTGCAACGGGAGACGGTTGGATGGAATAGTATAGAGATCATGAGGAAAAGAAACTCGCAATTCAGCTTGAAAAAGAAGAAAGGGTAAAGCTGAGAAAACAGCAACAAGAAGGAAAACCAGTGTTGGCAAAAATTAAGAAGGAGAAAGCAATAGAATAAGCGAAGAAAAAGACGGAGGAGTGTGGTGAGTTTGAGAGGATTAAGAAAGAGAAGCATATTGAAAAAGCGAAACGAAAGCAAGGATGAAAAGAGAGGAAAAAGCTGAAAAGGACAAACGAAGACAAGAAAATCGAAAAGCAGAAGCAGTTGAGAATCAAACACTGACCAAGAGGAAGAAGACAGAAAAGGCAAAAGCAATCGACGAAGATATTAACGATGACTAGCGCTCGTATGCGTTGTAATTCAATAATGAAATAATTTTTGTTCAACACAAATATTGATTGATTGTATTAAAAAGTTCGTTAAAAACAAAAATAAACGTGTTATATATTGTTTCAATTAATGTACTTTTAATAATTATCTTGTCCGGAGACTCGAGCATGCATTTTCGGCCACTCACGCAATCACATTTGACTTGTCCGGGGACTGGCACACGTGTATCAATCATCATAATTCTTTTATATTATCAAAATTGATGACTCAAAACCATTATCAAGTATATTTTTGTGAAGAAAATGATATCCCTAATATTTCTACTATGATAAATGAACAATAGATAGCAATTTCATGGAAAGGTTTATTATTTTTTCCGCTCTGATGTCTTAACTGTCCGAGGACTGGTGCATTTACCTTATTGGCTCTTTGCTTAAAATTGATTTTTCGACCGATGGTTATAACGTACTGTCACGTTAGGCACAATAACTCAGCTTCTATGCATCTGAATACCATGAAATTTTAACACAACATCCATGATGGATGTAGGATTAAATGCTCAAAAGATTCAACAGATGACGTAACTAGTATTTGCTATTTTTGGCTTGTCTGGAAACTTTTGCGACAGACCTTGTATTTCGTGACAAAGCATTTCTCTCTATTTCTCTCTGTCCCTAATTGAATTCTCCCCAACTTCTTGTTTGTTTATATAAGAGAATTGAGCAATTGTAAATTAAAAAAGAAATTTTAGTAAATTTTGATGCGCTTTATTCCATTTTTCCTAATCCTATTCCTCATTCTTCAATACATTTGCAACAACGAGCAATATTTACAAGTAGACCAAATCATATAGGGCGATGAAAAAAAGCACACACACACACACACACACACACGAATACTAAATCCCACGTTGTATCATTTCAGGACAGACTCTTATCACTTGTTCATGCAAACGGTATAGCATATAAATTCCCCTCTGCCTTTTATATCATATTTTTAGTTGAGGATACTTTCGAGATCTATTTTTAGGAAGGGAGTTTCTCGGTTAGTGTAATTTGTTTTTGTTGAATACTACTCAAGAATGCAGTGTCTGAATCAAGCTTGAAAAGTCGTACACTGATTAATTAACCTTCACGAAAATAGATGCTGAGATGGAAATAAACACTTTGTTTTAGCTTTTAATAGCACTACTAAAATTTTTTAAAATTGTTTACTATTTTTGAAAATATTTTCAGAAGCGACATTAGATGAGTAAAAATAATGTACAAGTAAGATTGGTTGTAAAAGTAGTCAGTAACAAGAGTGCATTAAATATAAGATAAGTGAAGATTATTATTACAAAGAGGGCTTAGTTTTGGGTAGTACATACATATACATATATACATATACAGGGTATATATACATATATATATATATATATATATTCAGGGTGAAAGGTTTAAGGATACCTGAAAGTTTTTAAGATAACCCTTTAACATAGGGAAGTGAAAAATATTGTTTTGTTTGGCTTGCTGGGTTTGGTTGTGTTGTGCGAGTGTAAGAGTGAGTGGATTCCTCGCTTTCCCTCACAGATAGATGGTGTATGTGGGGGTTGGTTTTAGAGGCTTTGTGTAACAGATAATTAAGTCTATGTTTTATGATGGGGTAAATCATTGTTATTGGATAATTGTTTTGTGATAGAATATTTTTGATTTTTTAAATGTTTTCTATGTGGAAGTTTTTGTGTGCCAAAATGATGCCTTTGACCACTAGGTTGTTGATGATATTAATTATGTAATGTAATGGGTGGTGAGAATGAAATTTAAGAATATGGCCTGAGTAGGTAAGTTTTTGATACCAGTTTTTCTATATGTTTTCAGCCATTCTGATGATAAGATCATCCAAAAAAACATATTTTGTTGTCTGATTCCTCTTATACTGTAAATTGGATTTTGTGGTTGTAGCTGTTGAAAGTGTTTCTGATTTTGTCTATTTCTTCGGCCGGTACTGCTGTTATTATGTCGTCTACGTATCGAAAGTAAAAGGGGAGTCTAAATGGGAGGGAGGCTATACATTGCTTTTTCAGATCATCCATTACAATATCAGCAGTAATAGGATTTCTTTTTGTAGAAATGACCTTGAAAGTTGAACGCAGAATTTGAAGAAGCAGATTCTAAGACCTTTCTCGAATTGATACGATGGCATTTTTGTCTTTAGTTCTATTTTTGGCCATCTTTCTTTTATACCTTTGAAAGCTATACCAATTTGATCATTAGTAAAAAGTAATACAGCATCAAGAGATATGATTTTGTGGCTCACAGGAAAACTTGACACAGCACATGTCGTCTACAATATCGCTTGCATTGATTGTACAGCAAATTATATAGGCACAACCAAAAGACCTCTTTAAAAGCAGAATCCAGGAACATAAAAAAGATGTATACAACCCCCCAGAAAAATGGACCACCCTCACTAAAAACACATGGCGCCAGAATCATAAATTCAATTTTGATCAAGTAAAAATAGTTCACAGATCCGACAATTATGAAAAACGCATGATTCTCGAAATTACTCACATTGCTAGCAATTCCCATGCAATCAATCAAAGAACGGACACAGAGAATCTATCGGTTTTTTACCTTCCTCTTTCAAATAAAAAATTCGTGGTTTACAAAATTCTCCACAGCATCAAAAAATCTGTAACCCATACAAAAACTCTCAACGTTTTCCAACCTCTCTTTGTCAATGCACTCCGGTCATCTTGAACGCACCCTTTTAAGTTTTTTCTATTTCGCTTTAACCCAAACACTGAAATGTTTTTAATGCAATCAACGAAAGAAATATTATTACAAAATTTTTCCATGATACATACATATATATATATATATATATTTCTCCTGGATAATCGATATCATCTTAATACAAATTCAATTTAGTGTTAGTTCAACTCAGAGCCGTTCCTATGTTGTTCTTTATACACAAAAATTCATGCACACCTTTATGCGGCTCTTCATTCGAAGCGTTTGAAAGGATGTAAAACTGTGTTTTCATTATTTCTGGACCCTAAAGCCAAATTAAACATATCATATATTATCATTTTACATATGTGAAGTTCGATGTATGAGGGTAAGTAAAAGATTTGAGTATTTAAAAAAACAGAAACTATACCTCAATTTGCATACGAAATTCTAAGTTGAGATTTTTCCCTTATATAAAATCGAATTAAAAAATATTTCTTTCCAATAAAATACTTTGAATTTTTTTTTATAATATGTAAGATCTTTTATATGATAGTTTCGATAAATAAATGTAAATTAAGTATTGAATAATATTTTGAATGTAGTACAGTCATTATTTGGAATTTGGCGATTTTTTATTACTATGTTTGACCCCAGAGCACATTCTAAACACTTATTGCAAGACATTTCCCTGTAGATGTTTTTGATTTTATGTTGACCCACAGTAATAAATTTATGAAAATTGAAATGGCATGGGGTCAGTTACTCTTTTTCCAACCTTTTAGGTGGTGGAACCATAAAATTTAAAAGGGGCAAACGTTTCGGCCTCAGACGTGGGCCCTCTTCAGTGCCCGATTTTTTAAAAATCATTAAGGTGTCGGGACCGCCTTAGAAAATAACCTTAACAGTTAAACATTAATAATTAAACTGAAATGCGTGCAATTTATGAGTTATTTAACAACCTAAGAGTAATTTTAATTTTTGTTTTTGTATTTTTTCTTATTTTTATTTTTTTATTTTATTATTTTGAATAAGTAAGTAAATCATGCTTAAAAACTTAGGTATAAAAAACACATGAAGAGTGAAGGACTGGTGTTGGACGACAGGTCAACCAAATGAGAGATCCAGTTTTTGGCAATAAAAATTTTCAGTTTGCGCTCGTGAGAGTGTGCGGTTGTCAACCACAAGCAACACATGAAAAACACATTAAAAACACAAAAAACGCGAAAAAACAGGAAAAAAACACAAAAAATGACCAAAAATACAAAAACAACACAAAAATCACAAAAACACAACAAGAACAAGGGTGTCAAAAAGTAACAGTTTCAAAAGGGTAGAGCCAATTAGAAGGAAGAGATTTGTTTATAAATAATTAATCACTTTCTTAAATTCTAATCACGTCTGATCTAGAGCACGACACTGACGTTGAAATATATATGGCGTGTTCCATGGCAAATCGGACGGGTTCAGGACTCCATGTTTCCGATTTCCTTCAAATTTTAAGGATTGATAAACTAACATAAATAATGAAGTAACCCAAAATTTGAGATTATTTCATGCATTATTTAAAAAGTTATGGGATAAACGAACAAAAAAAATATTTTTTTCAATTATTTAAAAACTGAAACTAGGAAAAATTCTGAAAAAAATTACACAAACGTATCATTAGATGGCCGATGTAGCAGTATTTTTTGGGAAAATTTTTACTCCAAATTTAATGATTCGAATAATGTTTTCTTCAAACAAATTGATCTTTTGAAAAAACGCCAACTTTGAAAAATCTGAAAAAATTCATAGTGATAGCCGCAAGTATTACGCAAATTTTAGGTATATAATTAAGGTGCGCACTCAAAAATTGTGCGAAATATGAATTTTTTGTAAAGTGATGCGCGTGGAATCACGATCTTCGATCGACGGTGTCGGGCGCAAGTTCAACTAATGTTCTATTACTAACTGCTTTTTCGAGAACATTACTATCAAAAAGTGATGAGAAGTGATTATTAATTGTTTAATTATGGCTTTATACTCATAACATATGAATAATGTAATGAGTTTTATAATTATACATAAATTATCAAAAAAATAATTTTTTTTATTATCATGAAAATAAATTAGTTGGTAAAAAATCCACGAGAGTTTATTTTCAAAGGGCAGTTGACATAATTCGACAAAAAAGGAAACATTGTTGTAATCCATACAAAAACAAAAACCGTAAGTGAATATTACGTGATTTTTCACTCTCGATACAAATAGAAATATAGTGAAATCATCGCGTGCTGATCTATAAATAATTTATCAAGCCTCAGTTTAAAAATCATTTTCCTCTTAATAGATTATACTCGCAGATTCAAATAAAAGCAGTTTAAGGGCATTCCCAGAGCATTTTCTCAATAAATTCAAAGATGTCAAAAAAATGCTCTCCTTTGCAACACATACAGGATAAGAGTTATAAAAGATGAAGTTTTAGAAGAAGGATAGAAACCATCCGGTTCCAAAAATCTCTCGAAGACAATAATATTGACAAAAAATTAGAGTCCTTGCGATTTATCACATTCTCATCAACGTACAATTCAACAAATCACTCTTCATACTTTCTGACGTAAAAAATTTGTTCGTGGATTTTTTACGAACAAATTTATTTTCATGATAGTAAAAAAAATCATTTTTTTGATAATTTATGTATAATCATAAAACTCATTACATTATTCGAATCATTAAATTTGGAGTAAAAATTTTCCCAAAAAATACTGCTACATCGGCCATCTAATGATACGTTTGTCTAATTTTTTTCAGAATTTTTCCTAGTTTCAGTTTTTAAATAATTGAAAAAAAAACAAAAATATTTTTTTTGTTCGTTTATCCCATAACTTTTTAAATAATGCATGAAATAATCTCAGATTTTGGGTTTTTTCATTATTTATGTTAGTTTATCAATCCTTAAAATTTCAAGGAAATCGGAAACATGGAGTCCTGAACCCGTCCGATTTGCCATGGAACACGCCATATATTTTTAACCCTTAACTGGTGTTACGTACGGGTGGTAGGGATAAATAAATAATTAAATATTATAAATAATAAATTAATATTTATTTAAAAGATGAAACAGTGTACGCAGAGGCTTCACAAACTGTAGGACACTTTTGTGTCCCTTTTTTTATTTTTAAGTAGGATCGTTTTCGGAATCCTTGCTTTCTCTACTGGCTACTAGAACGGAATATAAAATGCTAGAATTTTGATGAAAAGAAAATATTTACTAAATTTCGGAAGGGCTCAATCAGGAGATTTTGCTTCTATGTTCAAATAAAATATTATAAATTGAGAACGATACAGCTTACCGATATTTGTAGTTAATTCTACCAGTTGGTAGGACAAGGGTTGGAGAAGATGGCTGTCTTCGATGTCACTCTTGATTTTCTGACTCAACTGGGCTTTTGAAAATTCTGTGATGTGTGACTAAAATTAGTCACTATTGTTCGTTTTTGACCGATTGCACGTGGTTGCAATTAACACACACACACACGAATTCTCGACACTTTTGCCTTATTAATTTTATAAAAATTAAAAGATAGATGGTTTCGAACCAGAAAGAAAACAGTACTTTTAAATTGTGTTCTTTCTCCACTTTTAATCGTTTATAACCTTAATGTGGCTTTTCGAAAAATATCTTCTCGTCGATTTGAGATTCGACGACAGGATTATTTTTCGGAACTTTGTTTTTCAACGCCAGGCTGTACACGCACAGTTAACTCTCGCGGCTAACCGACCACCGACGCACTCAAAATATTATTTCAGAAGCGTAGAGATAAAAATTTTACTTGTATAATTTTTTAGCGCGACAACCCCGTGAACGGCTTTCGTCGGAGGAAAGATTTTAGAAGTATTCACATCCGCCCAAGTAAAATCCCCAATTTGTGGCCCTGGCTAGGTCTTTTCACGAATCTAGGTCAACTATCCAGGTGATAGGACTTACTTGTTCCGAACCGCGGACGGGCGAATGCAAAGAACCGTGTCTTGCTCTTTAGAGTTCTTACCCGGAGTAAGAAGCTCGTCAGACTGCGTTTTTGATTTCAAATTGATTGATTTTTATGGAATTGTATCGATGTCATAAAGGTGGGGAATAGTGATGACTTGGAATTATTTCTATGTGGCGTGATTTCTGTGAAGAGGAATTTTTGCTGAGAAAGAATTTGGAAATATTGAAGACCTAAATACTTGGTAGTTTTGAAATTCTTCATGTCTATTGCCAAGTGAGAATTTTTGTCGACTTGGCATTTTATTAGTTAATGATAATTTCTGGATTATTCCAGAATTTTAACAAGTCGTAGGTTGATATCAGGATTTTGGATTGACCTTTAGAATGTTTTGGAATCTGACACCTTTTCGATTTTTCATATTTTCAGAAAAACGTTAGTTCAGATTTTTTTGGTAATGTATTACTCACTGGCCGACAATTTTTCAGCTACTCAAGCTTTAGGTATAATAAATAATACGAATAGTGATTTAATGGATTGAGGTGGTTGCAGGAATACTATTGCATGCATAACATCGATATCAGCGGTTAAAAATTTTAGCGCGTGGTCTCTAATATGCGTAGGATCCGTCAAAGTCGGTGCGTACAGGCGAGCGTAAGCTGCTTACGGCAGGCGTAAGGTGTCATGACGTCACCGCAAGGGTTATACCTGCGCTTACAGCCACTAGGGTCCAGCTTACGTGTGTGTGAGCATTTTCCTTTTCGTTTTCCTTTTCCTTCTTTCTCCGTTATTTGTCCCACCTACGTGCGTTCGCTGTTTTCTCGCATTCTCTTCTCTATCGTTCTTTACAATTTTTAAACTTCCACGTTTCTCTTAATCTTCATTCATTTCATTTACATTGTTTTAATTCATTCTTCCATTCTTATGTCATGCCTGCTTAATTTAATTTTATTATATATTTACATGCATACATTTAGGTGCCAATATCTTTTGTCATAAATGGCACGTGAATATATGCACACACATTCAAACATGGACACAAATCTAAACGCTCAAGTTAGCGTTATTATGAATAACCCATGTTATATTATCTATAATAATATAACAAAAGTATACAATACATATATATATATATATATATATATATATATACATAAACCACATACACAATATATATAATATATATATATATGACATAGCATATATAATATATATTATATATATATATACATATAGCATAGCATATATAATATATATTATATTATAGATCATACATATACACATATATACCTATAACCTTATTTATTATTATAAACAATCTTTCCCATTGCATGGAGATTGTTGTTTTAATTTTGAGTTTTCTTAATATGTTTAGGTCCTTGAACCGACCCATTTACCTGCCTCTGCTGAGCGTGCAAAAGCGCTCAGGTTACGAGAACCGCGAATGAACTATTTATTGTTTATTTGAGTCTTGCGTAAATACTTCGCTTGGGTAATAATAAAATATTTTTATGAAATTACAACTTATTATAATTTTTAATATTTTATTCACGGTTTGCTCGTAACAACTGGCACTACTCGAAATACATGCTTATATGGCATAAGGGGTATTTTTTACCCCACGTGTTAAAATTAATATTGCGCAGCCGGTATTGAATATTTTTATATAAAAAAATTACTTAATGTAGTTTAGGATATGTTTTTTAAATTGAAATCGGTTTTATAGTCATTCATTAAATTTAATTTAGTTAAAAAAATTATTTAAACAAAAAAAAAACAAAAAAATGAGTTTTTTAACTTAAAAATTCATAACTCACGTATTTTTTAATATTTTTGCCTAATAATGTATGAGTACATTCTTGAGATACTATAATTTAAGAAAAAAATTACTGCAATATTGATGCTTCCAAAAAGGTATTTATTTTGCAAAATGAAAACTCGGATTTTTGGTAAAATGAAACATCATATTTTTCCACATTTAAATCAATTTATTTGTTTGTAAATGGGTTGAAATAGGTATAAAAATTACAAAAAATAAACAAGAAACATAAATAAAAGTTTTTTAACTTTGCAAGCTGCTTCGTAACGTTTTAAACTTCACTTGCACATTCGATGCAAATACCTGCGCGGTGCTTATGGCACATTGTGCCATCTCTCTTCTCTTCACGCAGCAAGCGAGGTCGAAAATTATAGGCCATCTAGAAAAGCAAAAAACTACACTGATAGAAAAGAATGGCCGTTACAACCGTATATATGATTAATTTAACCTTACTTTATTACTGGGATAGATACAGCAATGTAGGGATTGTATTTTAACCAACCGATTATGACTGAATGAATATGGGAGATTCAATCATATTATTGGTTGCTTTAGATGATATACTCACGTGGGAAAATGAACAAAATCACTAATATATAACTAGTAATTTCTTTTTTAAATGTACTTTTTTATACACTGACGGCACAAAGGGTATTAAATACCCCAGAACTTTTGGACTTCACTTTGAACGACTGCCTAGCGTATAATGTTACTCGCCGCTCTATGCTATCCCACTGTACCTTTAGTTAGTGATGTCAATTACTGCTACATGTCGCCATATGGTCCATTTTATTGAATTTAGTAGGCTTAATTTGAGCTCAAAATTTTGTTGGGGTATGTTTTACCCCAATGTCAGTTAAGGGTTAAAACAGAGAACACAAAAATCCCAAAAAATACGAAAAAATACACAAAAAACACGAAAAAAATACAGAACCAACACAAAAACACAATTTGTTCTATTTTTATTAATTAATTTGTTTAATATTTGAGAACACTAATCACTTTTATGACTCTAATCACTTCACTCATCTAGAGCACGAAACTGTCGTTGTAATATTAGGTGTGTACCTAAGTTCCAGCTGTTCTTTTGATGAAAATGCAACTTTATTGTGAAAAAATGGTCACAAATGAATCATTCAAAGTATTGCCCATCGTTAGCTACAACTTTTGCACATCTTTCTGGTAGAGCTCTAATACCGTTACGGTGAAAATGTTCATCTTTTAAATTGAATCAAGCCATTTTCCGATGTCTTCATATGAGCGGAACTGTTGATCAGCCAGACCATGTGCCATCGACCGGAACAAGTAATAATCGGACGGCGCAATATCTGGGGAATAAGGCGGGTGAGGTAGGACTTCCCATTTGAGCGTTTTCAGGTAGGTTTTAAGTGATTTGGCAACGTGAGGGCGAGCGTTGTGATGCTGCAGAATCACTTTTTCGTGCCTCTGCTCGTATTGTGGACGTTTTTGGCGCAGTGCTCGGTTCAAACGCATCAATTGCGTTCGATACCGTTCCACAGTGATGATTTCGTTCGGTTTCAACAGCTCATAATGAATAACATCAGCGTCTTCGAAGGTTTTTGGCCTTCCTTCACGCGGACGGTCGTCAACATCGAAATCACCGTCTTTGAAGCGACGGAACCAATCACGGCACGTTTTTCCGCTTAGAGCAGCATCTCCGTAAACTTTTTGGAGCTCTCGATGCGCTTCAGCCGCCGTTTTCTTCGAATGAAAGAAGAAAATCAACACTTCCCGCAAATGACGATTATTTGGCACAAAATCAGACATTTTCACACAACAAAAAGTATATGACGCCAAAAAGAATCACAAATGTGTCAAAACGGTTTGCTTATCATACGTCTAAGCTTGGTTCGTGACGTTTTGGATATGTCAAAATCGACCAGCTGGAGCCATCTATTGACAAACAGCGGGAACTTAGTTGCGCATAAAATATATTTAAAAAAACGGGAGGCATAAACCAATTCACTTTTACTAACAGGAGCAAGTTTGACACAAACACAGCAATTAAATTATTAAGACTGCTAGCCTTAGACACTTTAACAACACACTAAAAGTAATACGGTTTAATCACGAAAAATTAAATTAAAATTCTATTATTATCCTGCACAGACACGCGAGCGCAATTAAAGGTAAAAGAAATAATTTTCCGCTCATTGAAAATGTAGAAGAATTGACGTTCGTCAAGGTCGTTCCACGTCAAAAAGCGAACTGATTTAAAGAAGGAAAATATGACATTTGAAGGCTAATGGCAAGAATGCTTTTGTGCATAAGGAAACATGTATTAAGAGGACTCGATTATAATGTCCCCAAGCATGTATAGTTCAAGAGCTTGTCTAAACACTTAGACGTCAAACGGCTCAATAAGACATGAGAATTGGAAAGCGCATGTTCATGTTGGTTTTCAGTAACAGGAACGGAGGAGATTTTTCCAATATATTATAAGTATGTATGTGTTATAATAAACAATATGCATTGACAACGTATGATGAAACTGGTCAACAATTTGGTAATACCAAATTCGTATTTTATAGTATTCATTAAGAGAGGAAAATGTGATATTAATAATGTAAGATGGAGAATTCTTGTAGAGTATAATATTGCAAAGAAGCGACATCAATAATAACACAATCTTACATAATGAATTCCAACTGTTAAGGAGAACAAACATTCATATGGAGTTTTTTGGAACAGAGGGAGATATATGACAATAAGCTATTTTGAGAGTGTTATGTAACATTTACATAACAGTGGTTGAGAAAAATTGAACATCTGTGTACAATCAGATATAGTTTTATAGCACAGACGGAGGTATATAAGGAGTAGTCGCCACGCAAGAGTCATGTAACACTTACGTAACACTGATTGAAGATTGAAATCTTTGTACACTAAGTTATTACAATGGTCCCTAGCGGACGCGTGTGATAGAACGGTCATAGAATACTCTGAACGTTCTATGACCGTTCTATGACCTCGCATTATTACGGCTAAGAACGGTAAAAAAGACATTAAAAGCATTGCAATTATCATTCTGTGGCGAAAATTGGATTAGAAGGTGAAGCAATAAATACAATTATCTTATTTTTCAGCGATAAAAACTAGAAAAACATAATACCTGTCACTGAAGGCGGCTTCAACTGCTCTCAGTAGCATTTTGCGCGCTAAATTTAAAAACAGAATTTAAGATTGAGAAATGCAAATGTGTAAGATAAATGAATTTAATAATGAACTTTAATTAATAAAAGTTTCTAAAATTAATTGAAGTTGCATGAATAATGTAAACAGTATTTTTTGAAGCCTCTGATGTCATTCAATTGTAATTTTTTTCTTTTGTGCATGATGCGACTTTACCGACCGCCGTGACTAATCAAACAAATCATTTGGGTTAAGAAATGCAAATGTGTAAAATAAATTAATTTAATAATGACATTTACGTAATAAAAGTTGCATGAATATTGTAAAGTCTCTGATGTCATTCAATTGTCATTTTTTACTTTTATGCATGATGCGATTTCATGGACCACAGTCACAAATCCTAAAAAGTATTTTCTAAAAAGTATTGATAAATGATTTGGGGTAATTCAAAATACGCAAAATAAGAAAAACACTATTTATAATTTGACGGTATTTGTATTTGCATTATTTTGGGTGATATTACCTCTAATATACAGATGTATATCCAATTGGAAGAACTTGAGATCATGTATCAACCAGTACAGCTGACTAAATCAATAATATCAGTTTCCCCCCAGGATTTTCCCATAAAAATAAATTTTGATATTTGAAAGTTTAGGACATAATAAAGGTCATATTAGCCGATGTCTGTAGACTTTAATTACCTTTAAACAATAAAAAATAATAATTCCTGTTTTACCGACACTAAAACTTATTTAATTGCTCAAAACTAATTAAAGTCTCCAGCCATCCGCTATTGTGTCCTTTATTATGTCCTAGAGTTTCAGCTGAAAAAATTCATTATTGTTGAAAAATCATGGGGAATTGATATTATTGAGTCAATAGCAAAAAAGAGTTTTTCTATACAGAATTATGTCGAATTTACAAAAGAGCACGGTATACAATTAAAATTAATACAACTGCGTACTTATATCATAAAATTTCTTGGAATTGTTGTAAAAAGTTTTTCTGAATTAGACATGGAATTCATTTTTGTGTTAGCTATAAGCGTAATATTATGTTATACTTTTTAGAAGATTATTGTGGATTTATATAATTTATTTGTAATATAGATCTTATTTGGAATTAGATTCTTAATCAATTTGATGTGAGAACTAACTTAATTTTATTAAATCAATGGGAAATGTAATTTTGAATAAAATGTACATAGCAAATAAAATATATAAATTCACAATTATCTCCAAAAAAAAAAAAAACAAAAAAATAACAGAACTCTACTCGTATTGAATGATATTGTATGTATAATTGCATATTTATATAATTTTAGTTTTAGGAGACGCACTTGTATTAATTTTAATTGTATACCGTGCTCTTTTGTAAATTCGACATAATTCTGTATAGAAAAACTCCTTTTTGCTATTGACTCAATAATATCAATTCCCCAAGATTTTTCAACAATAAAGAATTTTTTCAGCTGAAACTCTAGGACATAATAAAGGACACAATAGCGGATGGCTGTAGACTTTAATTAGTTTTGAGCAATTAAATAAGTTTTAGTGTCGGTAAAACAGGAATTATTATTTTTTATTGTTTAAAAGTAATTAAAGTCTACAGACATCGGCTAATATGACCTTTATTATGTCCTAAATTTTCGAATATCAAAATTTATTTTTGAATTTTTGAATTACCCCCAATCATTTATCAATACTTTTTAGAAAATACTTTTTAGGATTTGTGACTGTGGTCCATGAATTCGCATCATGCATAAAAGTAAAAAATGACAATTGAATGACATCAGAGACTTTACAATATTCATACAACTTTAATTAATATCAGCAACTTTTATTACGTAAATGTCATTATTAAATTAATTTATTTTACACATTTGCATTTCTTGATCCAAATGATTTGTTTGATTTGTTACGGCGGTCGGTAAAGTCGCATCATGTACAAAAGTAAAAAATGACAATTGAATGACATCAGAGACTTTACATTATTCCTGCAGCTTTTATTACGTTAAGTTCATTATTAAATCCATTTATATTACAAATTTGCATTTCTCAATCCAAATGATTTGTTTGATTAGTCACGGCGGTCGGTAAAGTCGCATCATGCACAAAAGAAAAAAATTACAATTGAATGACATCAGAAGCTTTAAAAAATACTGTTTACATTATTCATGCAACTTTAATTAATTTTAGCAACTTTTATCACGTAAAGTTCATTATTAAATTCATTTATCATACACATTTGCATTTCTCAATCTTCGATTCTGTTTTTAAATTTAGCGCGCAAAATGCTACTGAGAGCAGTTGAAGCCGCCTTCAGTGACAGGTATTATATTTTTCTAGTTTTTATCGCTGAAAAATAAGATTATTGTATTTATTGCTTCACCTTATAATCTAAATTTCGCCACAGAATCATAATTGCAATGCTTTTAATGTCTTTTTTACCGTTCTTAGCCGTAATAATGCTAGGTCATAGAACGGTCAGAGAACGGTCAGAGTATTCTATGAACGTTCTCTCACACGGGTCCGCTAGAGGTGTAACATTTAATGTGACACAACTTTACATAGCGAATTCTAGGCGTAAAAAACTGACATTCATATATAGTTTTATAATACAGAGAGAGGTATATGACAAAAAACTATTGCGATAGTCATGCAAAATTTACATAACGATAATTCAAAATTGAAAAACCATTTGTTGAAAATGTTCATTGTTAGAATATTCTAAAATACGAATCTGTATTAAGTATTAGGTGCGCAACTAAGTTCCTGCTGTCTGTCAATAGATGGCTCCAGCAGTAAGTGCTGGTCGATTTTGAAATATCCAAAACGTCATGAACCAAGCTTAGACATATGGCAAACAGACCGTTTTGAAACATAAGTGATTTTGTTTTGGCGTCATATACTTTTGGTTGTGTGAAAATGGCTGATTTTATGCCAAATAATCGTCATTTGCGGGAAATAATGATTTTCTTCTTTTATTTGAAGAAAACGGCAGCTGAAGCGCATCGAGAGCTCCAAGAAGTTTACAGAGATGCTGCTCTAAGTGAAAAAACGTGCCGTGATTGGTACCGTCGCTTCAAAGACGGTGATTTCGATGTTAATGGCCGTCCGTGTTAAGGAAGGCCAAAAATCTTCGAAAACGCTCATGTTATTCATTATGAGCTGTTGAAACCGAACGAAACCATCACTGGGGAACGGTTTCGAACGCAATTGATCACAGTGGGTCCACTCATATAGGAGAAAAGGGGAACGAATTATAATGTATGCTATCAACAAGTGGTGGCGCTATTGTCGCTACCGATGTTATTTTTAAACTGTTGTAACTATAGCAACCATATCATTGCCAGTTGAAATAATACAGCCGATGCTCATTTTACTCAACTACCGTTCGAAGCACCTCAAGCGTCGGTGATATATTTATACATTTCAAGTTAACCCACTGACGCATTGTGATGCCCTGTCGTCGACAAAGTTTTACTCAACTCCTTACTATTTCCTATGTAACGCTTATTGATATTCACTTTGGGTGAATTAGGTATTTATCAAATTCATTTTACCCGACTAAGATTTAGTAGATGTTCAAATGTCTTTACATCCCAAGTTTAATCGACAGAGTTGAGAAAAATTACTTCAACTATTTTTCTCCGTGTAATAGTACAGTATTTAACTGTTCATTGTGATTCATACTTAAAAATTCTTGTTGTATTTTTATTCTTTCACAAATTATTTTCAGCATTAAATTATTTAAATTTATTTCAAAATTTTCCGCTCTTTAGAATACATCGGGTTGGGGGACGGGCGTTTCGTTTGCCCTGATATTAGTTCTTGCTATCAAAACTTGGCGGCGCTGATGCTCATTTTCACTTTTTTAAGTACCCTCCTAAAATACATGGTAGTGGCCGTACTCTGCAATTGATGCGTTTGAGCCGATCACTGCGCGAAAAACGGCCACAAAACGAGCAGAGGCACGAAAAAGTAATTCTACAGCATGACAACGCTCGGCATCACGTTGCCAAACCTCAAATGAGAAGTCATATCCCACCCGCCGTATTCCCGAGATATTGCTTCGTCCGATTATATTATTTACCAGAAAGGTGTGCAAACGATGGGCAAAAGTTGTAGGTAACGATGGGCAATGGGTAACTATTTTTTCACAAAAAAGATGCATTTTTATTAAAAAAACAGCGGGAACTTAGTTGCGCACTTAATATTTTTAACGGGAAGCCTTTTTTTAAGTATTTCCTTTAAGAGTCAAAGGCCCAAGTGCTGAAAGCACAGGTACTATTGTAAGGCAAAAATGTCTTTATGGCCCTTTTCTAAGTATAGGCACCGTGCGTGACTGCAGCGCCATAGCATGAGTGAACTAAAGGAGGCTGTTCGAGAACTTTTACACTGTATTATAATGGGACTTAGTTATAAAAATGTTTATTATCAGTAAAAAAACAAACAAAAAAACAATTTGATTCACTTTAAAATTCGATTGTTTTTCTTTCTGAAGTATTTGTGTGAAATCAGCAGTAAAACGTAAGTATTTTCCATAATAAAAATGATATAGAAAGCAGTAACTATAAGGTTAAGGTAGTTGTCGTGCCAAAAAACAGTCTCTGGAAAAAGAAGTTTTTCTATGATTTCAAGACTGGAAATTATATCATCAGCCGTGTCATGTAAGGAAAGACACTCTTTTTAATGAAAAAATTTAAAAATTACGAAAAATAATTTTTTAATAATGTTTTTTGTAATAGGATTTTTCCTTACTATCGCTTCTTACCAATTTTTTAAAAATGATTGAAGTTTCTTAAATCATTGCTTATTTCTTCGGGGAAAAAATTCTCTACAACTTGACCGTTTCCAATTTTTGAAAATAAATTCTTTAATGACTGAAATAATTAAAAATCAATTTTCCAAAACAAAATTTTTATAAACAAATTGCTGTATTTGATAATAATTGATTTATTTTCAAAAACTGGAAACGGTTAAGTTGTAGAGAATATTTCCCCCGAAAAAATAAGCTATGATTTAAGAAACTTCAATCATTTTCAAAAAATTGGTAAGAAGCGATAGTAAAGAAATATCCTATTACAAAAAACATTATTAAAATATTATTTTTCGTAATTTTTAAATTTTTTAATTGAAAAGAGTGTCTTTTCTTACATATGACACGGCTGATGATATAATTTCCAGTCTTGAAATCATAGAATAACTTCTTTTTCCAGAGACTGTTGTTTGGCATGACGACTACCTTAAGTTAATGACAGATCAAAACAGACTAGAAAAATAATAAAGAATTAAATTGTAATTTCATGATGACACTTTTAGGTACTTGTTGAGTAAATAAATATTAATTGTTTATTTTCAGATCCAAATTCATCATGGATATGATTATTAAAAGAGGTTTTCAATCAATTAAGCATACAATAGAATTTCAACCACAAACGAAAATTAAAGGTAAAAATCTCGTTCTGGCAGAACACGTACGAGATGTCCAAGAGTTCCGTAGAAATAATGAAAGTTATTTAATAAAATCTCGTATAATTCGACAAGCATGAGTTCATGCAACACCCTACAGTACCCACTTATTCCTTTGATTTATTTTCCATTTAGACGTTGGAAATTTATAAAATTTACACTCACTTTTCCTGCTTGTATTTTTACAATTCACAACACAACAACTTCGGTGGCTCATTTCAGCTATATTTTTTTAATTAAAACAAAATTTAGATTTGCACATGTATTTTGATTGCTCGGAAATATAAAACAGCCTCCTTTAACGCCTAAATTATCCACTGCGTGCGCTGGCGTCGATTTAACTCTCCCTGCCATGACTTCGCACGGTGCCTATAGGGCTATAAATCTTAGAGAGATTCTCTATATCTGTTCTGAGGTTTACAGCGTCATCTGTACCTGCAATATGGCACATCTCCAACAGTAATCTTTTTTTGTAAATTGGGTCATTATCTAAAATTTTTGTATTAACAGTCAAAGAAGTGATCTTTCTCAATTGTATGTTTTGTTAACAAGTTTTTTGTGTTTTTATGTATTGCTTGTTGTTGACAACCGCACACTCTCACGAGCGCAAACTGGAAAATTTTTATTGACAAACTGGATCTCTTCTTTGGTTGACCTGTCGTCCAACACTAGGCCTTCACTTTTCATGAGTTTTTTTACCAAAGTTTATATGCATGGTTTACTTACTTATTTAAAATAATAAAATAAAAAAATAAAAATGAGAACAAAAATTAAGATTGTAGAAATGGTAGTGTCACCCTTCATATTAATATAATAAAAGATGCTGGTTTTCGATCAATGAGGGTCAAATATAAAGAAGAAAACTCTTTATAGTGTCAAAATTGTTGCGACGTTTCGTTGGCTATGGGTTTGCCAACCTCATCAGGCTTTATTAAATTAAAAAAACACCAAATATTAAAATTGTCACACACAAGAAAAATAAACATTAAATTAACTTAACATCCAGAACATACACAAAATTTTTAAAATTTTAACTTTATAAAAGAAGTTTAACTCATGATGAGTAATGTCGAGAAAATAAAATTATAATGAAAGTCATGATTTACTTAATAAAATGACGTGATGTCATGGAGTCGACGACACTTTGTCTACTAAATTATTACATTCAAGCAGTTATCTTAAAATATTGACAACAGTTATTGTAAACACAGAATTTGAAATGTAAACAGACATCAGCTGGGAAGCTATCATGAATTTAATCTATTAAGTAATGAAAAATAAATTCTATTCAAAGTAAATATGTCTTCTTTTTTATTTATACTAAATTTATTAAATTTTATATGGATCATCTCTGATGTTAATCTTTTTCGATAGTCAGAGACATAATCGACAATCTTGGTATTTTCCCAATCAAATTCATGGTTGAATTCCAATTGATGTTCACAGACTACGGATTCACTGTTTTTTTTATTTTTGTGTTCATTAATACGAACTCTTAATGCTCTCTTAGATTCACCAATATAAGTCGCAGTGCAATTTTTACAATTAAATTTGTATACAATATTAGTTTGTTCCCATTTGTTTGTGGAGTCTTTACCTAATTTTATTATTGATTTCAAAGTTTTGTTGACGACTGGAATAGTTGAAATATTGTATTTTTTAAAATTATTAGACAATTTAGTGAAGTTTGTTACGTTGTATGGCAAACATACCTTTGGTTGATGTCTGTATAAGTTTGAACGGTTTTTTTTATTTGGAGAATTTGGAGAGCTGTATTTAATTTTATTTATACGGATTTTTATATTTTTATCGATGAAGCTATTTGGATAATCGTTGTTTAATAATATTTGTTTAACAATCTTCAAATTGGCGTTATGAAACGTTTTGTGAGATAAAGATATCGCTCGATCAACTAAGTTATAAACAATATTTTTTTTCTGACAAATTGGATGATTGGAAAAGTAATTAATTGTTCTATTTGATGGGGTAGGTTTTTGAAACCAATTAGAAATAATTTTATTATCTTTTATAATTAATGGCACGTCCAGAAAGTTAATTTGATTATTTTGTTGAACTTCAAAGGTGAATTGTAAGTTCTTATCTTGTGAATTAAAAATGTTTAAAACCAAGTCAATAAATTTCTTTTGTACACACAGAATAGTGTCATCTACAAATCTGTAATAAAATAAAGGAGAGCAATTATGTTTGTCTTTTAAAATTCGTAGGCAATCATTTTCCAAATCATCCATGACAATGTCTGCGAATAGAGGTGAAATTGGTGAACCCATTGGAGTGCCAAAAATTTGCAAATAGATATTATTATTGAAGATAAAATATGTATTTTCGAAAAGAAATTTAGTACAATTTATAATTTCATCAAATGGAATTCTACAGTTATTATGTAATAATTTTCGCAACAATTTTGACACTATAAAGAGTTTTCTTCGTTATATTTGACCCTCATTGATCGAAAACCAGCATCTTTTATTATAAAAATAAAGATTACTGTTAGGTTATTAAATAACTCATAAATTGCACGCATTTCACTTTAATTATTAATGATTAACTGTTAAGGTTATTTTCTAAGGCGGTCCCGACACCTTAATGTTTTTAAAAAAATCTGGCACTGAAGAGGGCCCACATCTGTGTCCGAAACGTTTGCCCATTTAAAATTTTATAGTTACACCCCGTGTAGAAATTTAAACCGGTTTTTATCGGGCCTTGGCCGGGCCCCGGATAATCAGCCTGGATAATATCAGGGCCCCGGCCGGGTATAACGGACAGGGCGCGGTCATTTTCGTCACGGGGAATCAAATGCGCCCCGGTCGGGCTAGAAGCCCGGTTAATCCTCGATCGGGTACCGGATAGTTGCCGGTCTGTACCCTGCCAGTCCCTGGTCAGGTATACGTATAAGATGTAATCCTCTAAATTAGTTTAAAATATTAAAACAAAAGCAAAAAATTATACATTTTTAATTGCTATTTATTAGTCATACATAATATATTTGTTGCGACAAATCTTTAAATTAAATCAAGTTCATTTGTTGAATGTATTGAATTGTATCAGCAGGATCTTCACTTATATTAGGCTCTTGCTCATTATTGTCCTGGTTAATTTCGTGATCAAATTTTTCTTCATGGTCTTTTGTGATACAAAAATAAAACATTTTTGATTATTTAAACATAAATATATGTCAAAAAATACAAACAGAACTTACCCAAAGGTGTAATGGGAGTCTCAATTTCACTATCAGAATCATCTATGTCGATATCGATTAAATCATGTAAAATTGAACTATTTTTTATTAACTTGCACTTCTTAGAATGCCTACGATTGACATCACGAATACGTTTATCCATTATTTAAACCGATACTATACTTTATAATTTACAGTAAATTCCCAAGAATGTTAACATGCACGAAAACTTTGAGGTTAAGATATCATGGTTGCAACTTCAGTGGCAAAAACGTACTTACAGTTCTGAACGTTCATTGAACGATGGAAAATATTTTTTTGAAAACGAAATGATAGTTTTTGCCCAAGAAAATAAAACAATAGTGGTTTCTTTATGGCCGATTGTATATTTAAATGACCCCAAATAAAAACATAATAATTAATTATCTTGTAAAAAAAAATTTTCTGTCATCGTTCAATGAAGGTTCAAACCTGTAAGTATATCTGTCAAAAGTTGTGTTTTTAAATTTTTCTACACAATTTTTGGTCTCACATATATTTTAACATCTGATTTAATATATTATAGATACATTATTTTTATAAAACTTGTTGGCATATTCATAAAAATGCAAATTTCGAAACCAGCAGACGACCTGGTCAGGTCCCGTCCAGTGCCCGGGCGGAAACCGTAGAGCAACTTGCGTGGCCATAGTCTGACCAGGCCCTGGTTGGGGAGAATTTTCCAAACAACTGCGCGGGCAAGGCCTGACCAGGCCCCGGTTGGGTAAAAGTTACCCGGCTATTGCCCGGCCAGGACCCGACCGTTAGCAGGGCATAGTCGAGACAATTTGTGCACGGGACCATCTAAAAGGTTGGAAAAAAAGTAACTGACCCCATGCCAATTCAATTATCAGAAATTCTAAACACTCTAGTCTCATTTCAAAGATAAGTTTTCATAGTATTTTTCTAATTGATTAAGACATTTTTATAATTTTGTTCCTAGACACACATTGATTTTCAAAAAATTCTTGTCAAATATTTAACAGACATGAATAATACGGAAAACAATAAAAAATAAAATTATTCTTGTGAACGTTTTGGATACCAAAGAATAATGTGTAAATATTATCCATAATAAATAATATATTCAATAATAGATAAGTAGGTACATATTTTAATAATGTGATATATTGTTAAATATTAGAATTTAATACTTTTAAATTAAATAAGCCATTCACAAATAATTTGAATAATGAATTAATAATTTCAAACTACAATATAATTTCGAATATCAGAAAAATAAAATTTGATGATTTCAATGCTACAAAAATTAAACATGCGTGATTAGAAATTAGTATCTGAATAGTCCATATCAATAGATAATTAGTGAAATATTAAAATTATTTATGACTGTTTTCATTTTAATTTTCTTCATAAATATTTATTAAAAACAATTATTGTTGTCCATACGAACACATAATCAATCAAATTAAAAATAATTTTAGAATTGTAGAAAATAGAAAAAACGAACTTACGCGTCGTCTCCTAACATCCTTTTTCCTACATCTTGTATTCACATAATTCATCCACATCAAAGACATTGTTTGAGAAATCAAAATAAATCACTCCTCGAAACGCTTCGTGACAAAAATTTTAAAGTTTATCAAATTAGAATGAATAAGTTTGAATTATTTTAAAATCGTTAGTTAATAATTTGTTAAATTATATCAGTCAATAGTGATTGCGGTGGTAGTGTAGCGAGAACTAAACACTGAACTGCGAAACGTTCGTTTTACTGTTATTATTCACTAAACTCATCCAGCTCTTCGTGCGCGTGAGCATTTCGCCACCGCCAAGCACAATCGACTTCTTTACAGTAATCTGCGACGGAAATTAAGTTTTGTAAACTGAAAAGATTTTTCTAGGCGAGCTACAAAAAGAATAGGAAATAATGTCCTTTTGGGCTTTTTGATTCTCTCCTTGATGCTAAGGAAAGTGATAAACATGAATTCAAAATGAGAAAACATGAATTCGTTCGAATACATTCTTGAAATCTAATTCAAAAATATTCAAAATTTTCTGGTATAGAGTACTTTTTTGCTTAGAATTTCAAAACAGAAAGACGATTGTAAAATACCTTAACAAAAAACATAGTTAATGACAAATTTAACCATAAAATTGGTCTCAGTATAGGCTTGGACTTTTATAGAGTTATAAGGTAAAAAATATTTTTTATATCTAATTATAGCTTTTTCGACTCCATTTAAAAACTCCTATACAACTCTAAAAACTCGGATTTTTATAGTCTGTTCCGAGGAATTTCGACTCAACTTTTTGAACCGTGTAAAACATAAATACTGAACTTTTTGGCCCCCTCTATATATATATAATAATAATAATAATAATAATAATAATAATAATACATTACACTATTTGAAGATTTTTCCTATTGAATCTGATACCTAACAAAATATCTGGGAATTAAAAATTCAATACTTAAGTTTTTAAATAATTTTTACGATGTTTATTGATAAAAATATCTAAACAAGGAAAATAGCAATTTGCTGATGTTATGCAAAGTAGAGTCTGAAATAAAATTTTACTAGTCAATGGTAGCCCACGTAGGATTTGAAAACAAGAATCTTAGAGTCAGTGATTGACCTTCCTACTCTGCAGGGTTGTATGCAAAATACATACATGACGCGGATCCAGTCCAGATGCGATCTACTTGCGAAAACACGTTCAGAATGATGAAAACGATTGTCCTAGAATGAAGGTAGTTGCAAAATACACTTGTATTGAAATGCAACGTATATTATAAGACGCCAGGATGTGTTTTCCTTAGCTGCAAATGGAAAATATTTTTCAACGGTTTTTTTTCATTCCAATCTTATAAACCCCAAACACATGTATGAAATGTGCTACTTTTTTTTTATAGAGCGTGCCAAAAATAACCGATTTTAGATCGCCGTGGAAAAACATATTTTCATAGCGCCCCTTTGAAAATCCGATTTTCGGTACCTGTAGAGCGGGTTGAAACTACGATTTTCAACCCTAGGGTTGAAAGTCGCTGTTTCAACCAGTGATCCCAGATCTGAAACCGACGCAGTGTCTCAAACTCTCAGCCTGCCTGTCGGTGTGAAGCGGGTAGGGAGCGAAGACGGGGCACGTTGCCATTTTTCTTTCCTCGTCACTCTTGCATGCGATAACGACTCGTCCCATTTCCCCTTATTCTCCTCGCTTCTTCGTTACAATGCATGCGTTTTCAACTGTTCCAAGTTTTAGATTTCAGGTTCAGGCTGTCGTTTATCGAGTCGAAATTGAGAAATGTGTTTTTCTCGACTCCGTGCAAAAGAGGCGCGAAGCAGACGACAATTTCAAATTTACAGAATATGTAGTTATAGAAAAAATACTTCTATATATAAATTGAAAATATTTTAAATTTTTAAAGGAAAGTTTAAATTATAAATTTCGAATTTCCATACTTTTTACCAATTTTGTACATTTAAAAAATTTTCAATTAGCGAAGTATTTAGCATTAAGAAGAGATAAACATAAAATTTAAGATTGAATATTACATTCTCAATTTTATGTTAGACATATTTTCATCTCACTGTTTGCAGCCTAATCACAGACTTTTCATTCAAAAAATGAATTGCTTTACGGAAAGGAAAAATTTTCTAATAGAAGGTAAATTAAAAAGCTAAAAAATGTGTTCATTGATATCATTATATGAACATATAAATATTTATTGATTTTAAATTTTACATACAAATATTTTTTCAAGTGTTTAAATTTTGTCACGATTTTACAAGATCTTATGGACGACTGCAATCTGTTAAATGAAATATTTTGTAATTCTTAATTTGCCTGTTCTTCTGAAATCGTAGGAAAAATTCAAAGTTGATAAATGGTTAAAATTTTATATCAAGATTTCAACTGAAAAATTTTAAAGCTTTGTGAATAAACTGCTTCATATTTAGAAAATACTTCAACTCTGTGAAGCATTTTTATATTTTAAGTGTAAAATCTGTGCTTAGGTCACAAAAAAGTAAGATAAAAATACTTTATATTCATTATAAAATTAAGAATGTAGATTTTAAATGTTGGAACATTTAAGAAATTCATGAATTTTTAACTTATTTATAAAAACTAGAAATTTACAAATAAAGTTTCCACTGACAAATCTAAGAATTTCTCAATTATTGATCTATTTTCTTGTAAGTTTTCTTAAATGTTCCAACATTTAAAAAATATTTAATCAAAGAATCATTTACTAACTAAAAAAATGTTTAGATTTATAAAAGAAAACTTTAATTACAAATTATAAATATTAATCAACTTGTCAACTCTCTAAATCTGAATCAGTCAAATTTTTCACTGATTGAATTAGTGATTTGCCTTTTCACTGATTTATTCAGTAAACAAAATATTTTTCACGGATAAATTAGTTCATTTTCACTGATTTAATAAGTGAAGAATTATGTTTCACTTTTGAATCAGTTCATTTTCACTAAAGTATTCAGTGAACTTTGACTGATTCGCAGTAACCTCTTTTTGGCTATTTGCATCAGTCGTATTTTACTGATAATCAGTAGATTTTGACTGATTCAGATTTAGAGATTGAAAATCTTTCATTTAATATTTTGATTTGAAACATTGAATACTTATTAGCTTTAAATTAGACAGAAAAATTTACTTTGAAGCTTTAGAATTTTTTGACAATTTTACAAGATGAGCCTAATTTAGAATTACGTAATCTTTCATTTAAAAAAAGTCACTCACCTGAAATAAAGTTCTGGAAGAATTCTCAAGATTAAAGAAAGGTTTAAGCATCACTTGAAAAATAAAGTCATTGTGGAATTTTAAGTTCTCCTATGTTCAAACTTACAAGAAAATAGATCAATAATTGACAAATTCTTAGATTTGTCAGTCTAAGCTTTTATTTGTAAATTTTTATTTTTTATAAATAGGTTAAATATTCATGAATTTCTTAAATGTTCCAACATTTAAAAAATATGTAATCAGAGAATTATGTGCAAAGTATTTTATATGAAGAAGTAATAAACATTTGACCTAATGAGTGCTAAATCTACATTCTTAATTTTATAATGAATATAAAGTATCTTTATCTTACTTCTTTGTGACCTAAGCACAGATTTTACACTTAAAATATAAAAATGCTTCACAGAGTTGAAGTATTTTCTAAATATGAAGCAGTTTATTCACAAAGCTTTAAAATTTTGCAATTGAAATCTTGATATAAAATTTTAACCATTTATCGACTTTGAATTTTTCCTACGATTTCAGAAGAACAGGCAAATTAAGAATTACAAAATATTTCATTTAACAGATTGTAGCTGCCCATAAGATCTTGTAAAATGGTGACAAGATTTAAACACGAACTTGATAAAAAAATTTGCATGTAAAATTTGAAATCAATAAATACTTATGTGATTATATGCAAATATCACTAAACACATTTTTTAGCTTTTTAATTTATCTCTTCCCATTAGAAAATTTTTCCTTTCCGTAAAGCAATTCATTTTTTGAATGAAAAGTCTGTGATTAGGCTGCAAACAGTGAGATGAAAATATGTCTAACATAAAATTGAGAATGTAATATTCAATCTTAAATTTTATGTTTATCTCTTCTTAATGCTAAATAATTCGCTAATTGACAATTTTTTAAATGTACAAAATTGGTAAAAAGTATGGAAATTTGAAATTTATAATTTAAGCTTTCCTTTAAAAATTTCAAATATTTTCAATTTATATATAGATTCAAATTGTAAATATTTATTAATTTCAAATTTCCACTTTCAAACTATTTTTAGACTTTCAAACTGATTCCACAATTTTTTCAAATCTTATAGATGTTTATTTTAGGGAAAAATTGATTAAAATATCGAAAAAAGAAGTATTATTTCCATAACTACATATTCTGTAAATTTGAAATTGTCGTCTGCTTTGTGCCTCTTTTTCACGGAGTCGAGAAAAACACATTTCTCAACTTCGACTCGATAAACGACAGCCTGAAATCTAAAACTTGGAACAGTTGAAAACGCATGCATTGTAACGAGGAAGCGAGGAGAATAAGGGGAAATGGGACGAGTCGTTCTCGCATGCAAGAGTGACGAGGAAAAAAAAATGGCAACGTGCCCCGTCTTCGCTCCCTACCCTCTTCACACTGACAGGCAGGCTGAGAGTGTGGGACACTGCGTCGGTTTCAGATCTGGGATCACTGGTTTCTACCCGCTCCACAGTTACAGCCAATCAGATTCTCAAAAGAGTTGCTATGAAAAATAGTATACATTACTCGAAACAAAACACAGCGAAAGCATTTCGTGTGATTGCAGCCCTCGTTTCACTCGGGCAGAGCAAACTTCACACTCATGCAATCGCTCTAAACAAAAACATTATATCTGTCACTGAAGACAGTAAAGTGGTTCATCGACTTCCGTGTTTCCATCGTCAGGATTGACTATTGGTTGGAGTGAGACGAAAGTGTAGTTGTGTCTCACTCCAAGCAATGGTCAGCTCTAACAGTAGAGACGTTCCTCAAATAGTGAACCACTCCACTGCCTTCAATAACAGGTATTATGTTTTTTTAGTTTTTAATGCTAAAAAATAAAATTATTGTTATACTTCCCATTGGGCACAGGATATTAGAAACATTTATGTAACATTCTACAAACGTTCTAAGAACATCCCAATGTCCAATGTCCGAAAAACGTTCTTAGAACGTTTTTGCAACGTCTTTCGGACATTGGACATTGGGATGTTCTTAGAACGTTTGCAGAATGTTATATAAACGTTTCTAATATCGTGTGCCCATTGGGTTCATTACCTTTTAACGTTAATTTTAACGTAGAATAAAAATAAGCTTCTTACATTTCGAAATACGCACCTCAAGCTGTATACCTTAATGATAGAAAAATACTCAATTTTTCTATCAGTAAGATACTTGTCCGAAACTCACTCAAAAGCGACTCACAGTACCGTTAGAAGGGTATGGTCATGCGTCCTTTTCCGACACACGCCTAAAACATCGGAAAAACCCGGTCCTTGTCTCACTGCTTCGGTTGACCAATCCACAAACATTTTCCCTTCCACGCTACCCCCTTGCCATGAAACGGACTTCACTCCTACGAGATAGGAAAAGTGAAAGCTGGGAAAGCTGGAAAAGCAGGGAAAAGCGCGGGAGGTAAGAAGACTCTCTCAACGTCTACCCCTTCTTGATCGGTCACTGCTAACGGGGACGAAAACGATGCAGCGATGATAGCCATAGGATAGAAGAGGACAGCGATAATTCCTCCGTCGAAGCAGCTAGCAGTCGCAGAAGGGAAGAAGGCTTAGTACCTAAAAATTATATTAAAAAACCGTACCTCCTTCCACTGCGACGTTTTTCCTCATTTTCCATCTCTATAAGAAGGGCCTCGAGACGCTAAAAATACTGAAGATATCTTATGATTGTATTTAGTTTAAAAATCTATACGTAATTCAAAGTTTTGTACTCTATTATAGAAAATACATAAATCGGTTATTCAAATATAAGTAAACCTAACTATTTTCAAATTGAGTTTGAAGGTAAAAATATTTTTTGAGAATTAATCATTGCAATTGGAATTATAAAATGAAAGCTCATTACCATGCGTAGAATCAATAGAACTGTTCAAAAAATGCAGCACAGTATGAATTGTGGAACGCACTGTGGAGTTTGTCAGTGTCAGTTTGCGCACGCTTCAAAAAATTTAGTAGTCAGTCCTATATTTCCAGAAGACGATAACATAAGGTAATGTACCTCAGGCTCTCGTGCTTCGTAGAATTTGGAAAGTTAATCACCATATGCAGTCGCGCCACGCTTCTGAACTGTCCATGCAGCTTATAATAGCTATTTTCGTTTTATTACTATGAGCATGCTTAGTCGATATGCTCAATCGGTAGCATAGTAAGCGTTATTTATAAGTATAGAGGGTTCAGACGACTCAGCAGAGACAAGCTTTGAAAACATCTCGAGGAAACCAGGTTCATAGATGAGCTTGGTTGGGCAGTCTGCTGGGACGTTGGAGGACACCGTGCGGGCGGCGAGGCGGAAAGTGATCGCAACATGTGACCACTCGATGCCTCGCCGCGGGCACGGGCGTACCGGGACGACAATGAGTCGTGTCGCTACTGCGGATCCCCTGTGAACGATGCAGAGTACACACTCTTTGTCTGCGCCAGGTGGAGTGTCTCAAAGGAGGCTGCCGGTCAGGTGGTGGGTGCACACCTCACTCCTGACACGATGATTCCTCTCATGCTCCAGTCTGAATACATATGGATGCACATCGAGTCCTTCGTCAACTGAGTGATGAGGGCGAAGGACGTCTATGGGCGTAGTGAGCACAGCAACGGGGACGGAAATAACGAGGGCCAGGAAAAAATCGCTCCGGTGCCTGCACCCGGGGTCCCGCGTCCGGGCGGGGTTGGCTGTCCGCGTTGTTCGGGGGAGAGATCTTTTTGTTCCTCCCCTAGTTGGCGCGGCTAGTCGGTTTGCCGGGCGGGCGTGTGGCCGAGGGTGGGGATTCCGGGTGAAAGGATGACGGAAGAGTTGTACGGGACTTTAAGTTGAAACCAATCGCCCGTGAAGTTTAAAGCCGAAAAGCGGTTCCGCGGGAGATTAGGAATAATTTTAATATAGCTTAAACAAACAACTATATGTGTAGTAAGTGTGTGCAATAGTGAGTTAGTGAGTACTTAAAGATAAGTGAAGTATTTAATGATAATGATATGAAGAATTTTTTTTTTCGTTTGAAAATCAGTTATCATTCTAATGAAAATTTTTTAAAGTTTTGAGGCCACTCCAATAGATTTTATTCATTTATATTCCATCTAGTCTTGCGAGACATTACATTAATTCTGAATCATAGGTTGATAAGGTCGATATAGTAGAGTTCCGTTATCACATACAGTGATACACTCTTCTAATGATCGACATAATTGACTGAAATGATTTAGAAAGATCAGAAAATAGTTCTCGGTTTATCCGTAGCCAAGATTGGCGTTAACAAGTTTCTGTGAGAAAAGTTGTGGAACCTCCGTAGCTCAGATGACAGAGCATTCGACCGGCAATCGAAAGGACCTGGGCTCGATACCCAGCGGAGTGGAAGCGTTCCTTTTTTCACAGAAAAATTACTTCAATAATTATAATTTAAAAAATTCCATCTAGTCTTGCGAGACGTTACATTAATTCTGAATCATAGGTTGATAAGGTCGATATAGTAGAGTTCCGTTATCACATACAGTGATACACTCTTCTAATGATCGACATAATTGACTGAAATGATTTAGACAGATCACATCAATAAAAAATAGATTTTTTTATATTTTTTTAAATAGCGGTGCCATGAACAGATTGTTGAATCTCTTCTTTAGAATGCCCAAAAGGTAAGCACAATATCTGCCAAACGTTTAAACGTAAAACAAACAAAAAATGTATTCCATTATTTGTGTATATAAAACTATGGAAGTACATGGGGATTTAAAAAAATATTGACTTTTGTAGAAACGATGGGAATGTAAAAGAAAAAAATGTCATTTCCTTCAAATATTTTTCAAATGAAAATGTTAATTGCAGAAAAGCTTTGTAAAATATTCAGAAAAACGTATATACTTTCAGAAAATATATAGTAAGGAATATTTCCTCCAAATTTAAAAGAGAGTCGGATAACTGGAGAGTAGCGTAATGTATTGTATTACGATACAGATGAATGTAATGTAAAAATTGAACTGCGCATGTGCCTATAACCATACAACGGAGTGTAATCTTCTTCTTCGTACAGCGTTGGCACCATACTGACAAAAGCTTGTACATTTGAACTGCGCATGCTCTATTACAATACGCCAATACTACACAAAATCGAGAAAATCAAAATGGCCGGAACTAGTCGCGAAATATCAAGTGCAATGGACGAGAATCATGATGAATACTAGATTAGATTCGAGTGTACGCATAAAAACTCGTATACGCACCGAAGTCACATAAAATAGAATATGTGCCAATGCACACAATTCGGGTAATTACGAGACTCACTTAAAATGCTCACAGGACTGATCGCGCCTCGGCTTCGTCTCGGCTTTGCCTCAGCCACGCCTCTCCTACGTCTCGACTACGCCTTGGCTTCGATCTCCTGCGAGCATTGTCGCTCGTCGCGTAATAACCCTCATTATGCGCCTAGGCACATAATATACTATTGAATCCTATTGGATTAAAATAAATTTGATAAATGAAGGGCAACCAGCAATAACTTGCCGAGCACTCAAAATCGCGGAAAATTGAGGTTTCGAATTCCATAACTGACGGAGCGCGTGGCCTAATAGGTATAAGAGGGGATACTGCAATGCGCGAACCATGGACATAGGAATAAGGAGGGAACTGAGCATTTCGTGCTGGGGTTGAAGCCGAGGGGGAAGGAAAGAGTAATAAGTAAAAAGTAAAGTAGTGCCCCAATTAGGCAGTAACTGTCGTGAGCGTTCGCTAAATTGGGGCACAAGCTAGTGCTTCGCCCCCTCCCTCTCAGCTTTAGTTCCCTCGTTTAAGTTATGAGCATGTGCCTAGTCCACTCCTTATTCCTATGTCCATGGTGCGAACGTTTTTTTTCACTTAAATAAAAAATTCGAAAAAACGATAAAAAAAAACATGTTATTGCATGTTAAATGTCGTTCAGCATATTTTTTATCCCATAAATTTTTGTGTCAGAACTCTAGTTTTTTTATAATCGAAGAAAACCGTATTTTTTCAATGTACGAAATGAATCGGTTTTTTACAATTAACTTGCGGTTCTTCTTACAAATTTGTCCGGAATAGTCGAAAATTTTATCAACAGACTCAAAGAACCCTAGAGATTCAGATGGTTATGTTCAACATAACGAAATTCTAAAATTGCTAATAATTTTTATTGTAACAGTTGCGGCTGACAGAATTCTCATTTTTCAACTTCAAAGAAAAAAAGTATGCGAGGAAGATTAGAGTTGAGAGAATTTTCAGCGAAAAAGTTATTCAGCAGGTTTTCTGACAGTTTTTAAATATATTTTAAGATTTTTTAATCCAAAACTGCGGTCAGGATGGGAATTTATTTAATTGCGCTCAAGCGCACCGATACCGTTGCGAGGTATATCGATCGATCGCAGGAAAAAGAGAGATGTACCCATGCCGAGAGCATTTATTTAGAAACACTAGACGAATGGGAAATGATGTTATATATGTTATATATACTTTATATTGGCAATAATAAAACAAAATGCATTATAGAACTTTAAAAACGCACTATGTTTAAAGTTCTAGGAACAGTTTTGCTTACGCCGGTTCGGAATATAATTTCTGGAAAAATATTATGAAGTTTTTCTGTATTTTTATTCTTTTTAAATCAATTCATAATTTACGTTTGAAGAGGAAATATATAATTTATCGCGAACAACGGTAATTTATTGCATTAAATAAGTTAACAAATTGTCAAAAATTTATTACTGTGGACGTAAAAATGTCCCAAAAAATAAATCCTGAAGTTGGAAGGAAAAGATCAAAGCATCCCGAAGAATCCCGAAGAATCTGATATATCCCTTATGATAAGTAATTAGGTATCAGATACCCTTAAATACACTTTTTGACATTTTGGTTTTTTATTGTAAATATTACATTCTTATCATGAATGAGAAGGTATTAGTTTTATGTGAAAAATGACTTTCGAAATTTTCATCAAATCTTTACGTTTTGAGACCCCCTGAGTAAAAGAAAGTGGTTTTTACGAAAGTGTCTGTCTGTCTGTCTGTAGTAGGTTGTATACTCGATAACTCTCGTGTTACATCCTGCGTAAGTTAAAATTGTTAATACTCATATAGAATAAGAAATTAATACATAGATTCTAAAATATTTTCGGTCACCTAGTATATACGGTAAATAGACACTTGAATGCAGCTGACTTTGACTGCGTGAGTGCAATAAACATGTCCAAGTGCATGATAAGTACGCTCCCCTAGTCTCAAGGCACTGCACTTAGAGTACTTTTCAGATTTCTTACAGATTTTCACAGTTTCTCTTCAAAATAATATTTTGTCAATTTTCTTTTATTTTGAACTACTTTATCGATAAAGTCGCGCGAAATCAAAATAAATTCAATTTATATGTTCAAGGATGTGACAAAATTTTATTCTCGTATTCGTTAAATAATAAGTTAAATTTATAAGTATAAAAAGCAAACGAGAAAGGGGTAAAACTCACACATACGAATAAATTAAATTAGCAATTCATATTAAACTTGAATGAAATTTACCGAGTAGGACTTAAAATATAAGAAAATCTAAGGAATGACGTTTATTTTTAAGGAATTTTGTTAAAGGGAAAGTTAATACGAGGACACTCGGTATAAACCAAAAAAACCCTCATGCTCTCTTTGTCTTACTCATAGAACATATGGAAACCAAATCATATAAATACGGCAACAATTCCAATAAAAAATCAGTTCATCCTAGACTTGGTCCTAGGAAACACCAAATTTTTGTCAGACTTGGACTTGGTCCAACTGCATTCAAATTAATAATTCTTGATTTTTAACGTTTAATAATTACTTACTTGAAATTTCACCCAATTTATAATAAAAGTGAAAATTCGACCGTTCAGCGACGTGTACTTTGATTGATGAACAGTTTCCAAATAAATTTTCAAGTAGGTTGAACATTATTTTGCAAAGCTTTTCTCCTCCTAAGATCCTTTACAAGAGATTGGTATTTCCTAATGATTAATCAATTTTCTACTTTTTCAACAAAGCATTACACTCTGGACATTAATTTCGTTAATTGTGTATTGCTTGTAAATGTATATCAAACTTATTTGTTTATAACATTGTTATTTAACCAAAAATCGAAACTACTTAATTTTCTACTTTTTCAACAACGCATTACACTCTGGACATTAATTTCGTTCATTGTGTATTGCTTGTAAATGTATATCAAACTTATTTGTTTATAACATTGTTATTTAACCAAAAATCGAAACTACTTAATTTTCTACTTTTTCAACAACGCATTACACTCTGGACATTAATTTCGTTCATTGTGTAATGCTTGTAAATGTTTATCAAAATTATTTGTATATAACATTGTTTATTTAAAAAAATCAAAATTACTCAATTTTCACTTCTTCAACGACGCATTACACTCTGGGCATTAATTTCGTTCATTGTGTATTGCTAGTAATTGTTTATTCAAACTTAATTGTTTATAACATTGCTTATTTAATAAAAATCGAAATTACTCAATTTTTACTTTTCAACAATGCATTTCACTCTGGACATTAATTTCGTTCATTGTGTACTGCTTGTAAATGCTTATTAAACCTATTTGTTTATAACCTTGTTTAGTTAACGAAAATCGAAATTACTTCATTTTCTACTTTTTCAACAACGCATTACACTCTGGACATTAATTTCGTTCATTGTGTAATGCTTGTAAATGTTTATCAAAATTATTTGTATATAACATTGTTTATTTAAAAAAATCAAAATTACTCAATTTTCACTTCTTCAACGACGCATTACACTCTGGGCATTAATTTCGTTCATTGTGTATTGCTAGTAACTGTTTATTCAAACTTAATTGTTTATAACATTGCTTATTTAATAAAAATCGAAATTACTCAATTTTTACTTTTCAACAACGCATTTCACTCTGGACATTAATTTCGTTCATTGTGTACTGCTTGTAAATGTTTATTAAACCTATTTGTTTATAACCTTGTTTAGTTAACGAAAATCGAAATTACTTCATTTTCTACTTTTTCAACGACGCATTACGCTCTGGACATTAATTTCGTTCATTGTGTATTGCTTGTAAATGTTTATCAAAATTATTTGTATATAACATTGTTATTTAACCAAAAATCGAAACTATTTAATTTTCTACTTTTTCAACAACGCATTACACTCTGGACATTAATTTCGTTCATTGTGTACTGCTTGTGAATGTTTATCAAAATTATCTGTATATAACATTGTTTATTTAAAAAAATCAAAATTACTCAATTTTCACTTCTTCAACGACGCATTACACTCTGGACATTAATTTCGTTCATTGTGTATTGCTTGTAAATGTTTATCAAAATTATTTGTATATAACATTGTTATTTAACCAAAAATCGAAACTATTTAGTTTTCTACTTTTTCAACAACGCATTACACTCTGGACATTAATTTCGTTCATTGTGTACTGCTTGTAAATGTTTATTAAACCTATTTGTTTATAACCTTGTTTAGTTAACAAAAATCGAAATTACTCAATTTTTACTTTTCAGCAACACATTACACTCTGGACAAAGGAACGACTTTTGTGGCCTTTTTTTGATTTTTTTTGGCTCAGTAGTGTCGCTAAATTCATCGTATAATTCGTTTGTTTAATTTAATTTAATGTGACTTCATGCAATTGCATGAAAGTGTAACTCTTAAAAAGAAAAACAAAAAATTTATGTACACGGTTTATTTTATATTAATAATTATATTAATAAAAGTAATAATTATTATTACTGGATTAGTAGATTAGTATTACTGGATGTGTGATGTTAAAGTTACTGCTGATCAATATTAATATTGTTATCGAAGAATAAATTTGCTCTGGTATTTGTTAATTTTTAAAAAATTTTTGATTTTCAATTTTTTTTGCAGTTATTGTATGATTGAATTTTATTTTACAGTTTCTAATGCCCGCCCCGACCAGCAGAAACCTCGGCTTCGCCTCGGTTTTGGGCGTACTTTCGGCTGGAGATCAAGAAAAATAGTATACGACCCACAGCCAGAATGTTGGATGCCCTGGCGTATGTGATATGAATGCCTCGACTTCTCCTCGGCATTTATAACACATACGCCAGGCACTCAAACTTTCTGGCCTAGGGTCGTAATATACTATTCTATATTAAGATCTACAAATGTGAATTGTAATATTTGTTCATCAGATGTATATTTTTCTTTTTAATTTTATAAAATACTATTGAAAATCAAGAATTCAATTTTTTTAAACAATAATATGTGAAATACGAAAAAACGTAAGAATTCAAAGTTGTTCGTTTTAAAAAGACCTACGATTTTTTTCTCACACAGTTTCTGATAAAACATGTTGGATCTATAACTTAATTCGTGCGGTTTGCTAAGACATGGCGTAAATTGATTATTATTCCATCGTTCCAATGTTCTGAACATGCGTTGGAAAGCTACTTTCATTGTGCGTCTTTTTCAGTATATGTCATTCATTTGAAGCGTAAACAACAATAATTTTCTTCCACTCAAATATGTCGAAATTTGTGCCTGAAAAAGTGTTTTTGCGGGGAGTTCTTCATTACTTTAATATGAAGAAAACTGCTGCTGAAAGTCATCGTATTTTGGTGAAAGTTTATGGTGAACATGATCTAGTTGAGCGAACGTGCCAAAAGTGGTTTGCACGATTTAAAAGTGGTGATTTTGGCTTGGAAGACGAAGAACGTCCTGGGCAGCCAAAAAAGTTTGAAGATGAAGAACTGGAAGTATTACTCAATGAAGATTGTTGACAAACACAAGAAGAGCTCGCAGAATCTTTGGCACTCACTCAAGCAGCCATTTCAAAACGTTTAAAAGCAGCCGGATACATTCAAAAGTAAGGAAATTGGGTTCCACATGAACTCAAGCCGAGAGACGTTGAAAGGCGGTTTCGCATGTCCGAAATGCTGATGGAACGCCACAAAAAGAAGTCATTTTTGCATCGGATTGTTACCGGTGATGAAAAATGGATCCATTACAACGCCAAGCGCAAAAAACCATACCGGCCAACCAGCCAAATCAACGGCCAAGCCGAATATCCATGGCGCGAAGGTGATGCTCTTTATTTGGTGGGATATGAAAGGTGTGCTGTATTATGAGCTGCTAAAACCGGGTGAAACCATCAATGGAGAACGCTACCGAATACAATTAATCCGTATGAAGAGAGCAATAGCCGTAAAACGCCCGGAATATGCGACCAGACACGAGGCAATAATTTTCCATCATGACAACGCTCGGCCCCATGTTGCTATTCTGGTTAAGAAGTATTTGGAAAGCAGAGGATGGGAAGTTTTACCCCACCCGCCTTATAGCCCAGAGCTTGCCCCTTCTGACAACCATTTGTTCGGGTCGATGCAGAATGCCCTCACTGGAATATGGTTCACTTCAGAACAGGGTATCAAAAATTGGCTTGATTCATTCTTGGCCGCCAAGCCAGCGCAGTTCTCTTGGGATGGAATCCACAAATTGCCAGAAAGATGGGAAAAAGTCATAGCTTTAGGTGGGCATTGTACATGTTTTTCGTGAATAAACGTTCAAAATTTAAAAAAAAACCGCACGAATTAAGTTATAGATCCAATATATTTTTTGCTTGAATTCCAAAAATACGGTTAAAATTTAAAAATTCCATTTTTTAGACAAAATATGTGAGATAGAAAAAAACGTTTAGATGGAAAATTATTTGTCTAAATGAGGTCTACAAATTCTCATCAAGACACTTCTTGACAGAATGTATATTTTATGTTTTGATTATAAGAAACACTATTGAAAAAAATCCATTTGTTAGCCTAAATATGTGATATGTTTATTGAAAAGTTACTAAAATGTATACAGAAAATCGAGTCCAAAGCGCGAGTGTCATGATGAGAATATGTTCCTTAAGGCCGATAGAGCCTTAAGTGAATTGAATTTCCTGTTTCACTTAAACTCAAAAACAAATTTAGTGACTTTGAGAAAATGTGTAATTCACATCATCTGTAATATTATAAATTTGATTTCATTCTATCAAAAACAGAGAGTAAAGGACATAGGTTTACTCGATTTCAAAAATCCAGATGATGCAAGTGAAATGGAACAAAATTCTGATGCATGTGAGGAAAATTATTTGCTTATGTGTCTAAAATTAAAATTATATAAAAATTCAGAAAATACTTCATGAATATTTGAAATACGTTTCTTAATTTATGTACAGTGACTGACAAAGTTCCCAATGAACACATCCTTTGTTTGTTAAATAATAATGCTCCATGGAGAACTGTTCTAATCCACTGGCAAAAGAGCGTTGGCGACAGATTACCGTATTTGAGACGTGTTTTAGATTCTGTTAAAGTTATATTTGATAAGTATTCAGTTCTAAAACAACCCTGCGGATATGAGGTGGTACGAATGAGTTCGATGAAAATAAAATAATCTGCATTTAGTACTGAAAATACAATTTTGTTCTGCTTGGGTAAAAAAAGTAATGCTTTTTCGCAGATTGAAAGCAATTTCGCTTACGAAGAAGGAAAGGAAGGTGTGCTGTATACCCAGTGGCCGGAATTATCGAGCAAACTTTAAGACTTAATGAAAACTGAAGTTAAAGACAATGCAGTTAAGGAGTTACTTGAAACTCTCTTTCTTCCTGACATATGTGAAGGTTAATTATTTGACTATTATTTAAATCAAGTATTTTTATCATTTATAAAGTGATAACTGCATTTTCTTTGTATACCAAATTACTTTTACAGGGGAAAGGAACCTGAAGTTGTTGCTGCTCTTACCATCTCTCTGCCCACCGGTGTGCAAATTCAAAAAGGGAAAGAATGTATGGAAACCAACCATTGATGAAGCACAAAGTTGTTTCATTTTGCATGTAAAAGTGCATAAATGGTTCCACAAAGTAATGCGTTTTAAATTTAGAAAATTTTTAATCTTCAATTATTTATTATATTTGTATAGACTTGAATCATATGTAGGGTAGTTAACTTTATTTCCATAAAAATAACATTTTTTCAATATTGCAACATTTCAATTTCAGACCACTGGCGATATTGATAAAAGATCGAGAAAAACTCGGGAAAAATATTCCAGGTATGGTGTTGAGTTTCTACCTCTAATCCTCATAGTAGGGGTCCGACACTGTCAGACATCACTGGATTTCACGTAAACATAGATGATACGAAGTATCGCTTCTAAAGTATTCTGGCGGCTCTGGAACTGTGTTTTAAGAGCTTTCACGTGCTGCACGCCGAATACCCGAAACCGCAAGTGAGCACATTTGGCTCTTCCTTCAGAAAAGTATTTATTCCTTAAATACTGAATGGGATAAAAAACTGCCTTGCGTCGCGACCCTTCTGGATAGCATAAAAAACATGTAACGTACACATGAGAACTTGAATGCACAAATTTGATCGTTAAAATGTTCACTTGTTACATTTGTGGTTTAGTATTATTAACCTCAACTCTTCAACTGCTTCATTTAAAAAGTTCACATTTTACCGTTTCCGACAATATATATATATTTAAACAAAGTAATTGCATCAGTGAATTCCAAAAAGCAAAAGCTTTCAAAAAACATCTCGACAGAAAACATAGTATTCCAGAGAAAAAAGATATTCGCGAGTCAGATAATTATTTCACGAGTATTCAAAATCAATCTGTTTAATTATTACTGTCAGATAAAGTTGATGTCTTACCTTCCCTACACGAAAGCGAATCTTTTAAAAAATGTTGAGAGTACATTTCTACATTTAAAAAATGTAATAAAAAATCCAACTAGATATTTTGTTGCTAAATTACACAATCAGACGCCAGTCCCTCGAAATGTTGTACAAAACTGCATACATTTTAATTAAGATTTTTTTCACTGTGTCATGTTCGAGGTTTCAAAAGAAAAAGTTCCTAGCGTCTGAAAAAGGAAATTGTTCCGAGAAGGATAAGATTGAATTAGAAACTATGTTCAGCATTGCTAGCGACCCTCTACTAGGTTTTGAAACGGAATATAAAAGAAGGGAATATTTTTAAAATACCGAGTTTCTCGTAGAACCTAAATCATATATAACTGGTGAAGGTAAAACCTACAAATTAATTAACGGAATTAAGAAAGAGGAAAATGTAAAAGTCGAAGGGCAAATTATTTTGGTGAAAGGAATTCTCAAAATTTTTCTCGGTTTACCAGGTTTTTTAAACATTATTTTAGATTACAAGGAGTACTATGGACTGAAATAAGAAAGAAATTTGAGGATAAAATAGTAATTCTTTTGATAATCTACTTTGACGAATATGAAACAAATAATATCGCAGGCTCTCATATTGGGGTATGATAAAATAGAAGCAACGTATTTTATGTTACCCACTTTACTGCCACGGTTTCAATCCACATTGAAACATATTTTTTTTAACATTATACTGTCAGAAAGACATTTGGAAATAGGGCAATTTTCAAGGATCTTTTAGAAGAATTAAAAGATTTAGAAATTAGTGGAGTGTTAATTAATATCGTTAGAGTATATTCTCCTTGCATTCTCATTACTGGCGACAATTTAGGAATTCATCAGATTTGTGGATTAGTTGAGAGCTTTTCAGCTAATTATAGCTGTCGTGTGTGTAAAATACATAGAGAAGAACTTCGAAGTCAAACTGTACAGGATCCGAATCTGTTGCGAAAAAGCAGTGATTATGAAAAAGATCTTAAATTAGACGACACTTCTAAAACAGGTATAAATGAATACTGTGTTTGGAACGATTTGCTCTCTTATCACTTGATGGAAAATGGAGTTATAATTGGTGATTGCATTCCAGAGAGTGATGAGTACTGGGATTTATATTTACATCTTAAAAGTGTTGGTGAAATTATCAACTTGAGGTACTTCAATAAGGACTTCATTGATTTTCTAAAAACATTAATCACTGAACATCATGAACTTTATGTAGAATTATTTGGAGAGAAATTGAAGCCAAAATTCCATTTTCTTTTGCACTATCCAAGGATTACTATTCACAACATTAAATATCAACCATCCATGTTAATTACTACTAGATATAAAGATCATTTACCACTTTTTGCTGAAATTGTTGATATTCTACTTAACACCGAAAAAGGTGTATTTTTTTAGTGAAAAACATAATTATTCACGGTTGGTCATTTCATATTTGTGCATTCAATGTTTGATTAACTAATAGATTGCTTTCAGTCAGTTACGATAAACTCTTTAACAAGTTTCCAACAAGTGTTCAAATTTCAGGAGAAGGCAAGTACTTCATAGCATATAATGATTCATAGTATCGAGCACAGTATTCATTGTACACAATAAGATTTGAGAAGAAGGTTAAAAAAGTAACTGTTGTTAGTACACCGAAAAAAAATCTCTTCCGAATTTCGCACAAATCTGAATTTACTAAAATCGCAACACATTCGTTTTACTTTTGTTGCACAAATTTAAGCGAATTTCGTATGGATATCAGTATGCCAAACTAGCAAACCTGATATACCAAATTCGTCCCACAGTCATACGAAGAAAGTACACCACTCTGCTTGCGAAAAACGCGCGGCACCCGTACTCTCTCGGTATGGCCAAGTTGGTTTGACAATCTATTGCAATCAGCAATACACTGAAGTTGCTGAATCTAATGTATTGCAAAAGGCACCGTGCGAAGTCATGGTAGGGAGAGTTAAATCGACGCCAGCGCACGCAGTGGATAATTTAGGCGTTAAAGTAGGCTGTTTTATATTACCGAGTAATCAAAATACATGTGCAAATCTAAATTTTGTTTTAATTAAAAAAATATAGCTGAAATGAGCCACCGAAGTTGTTGTGTTTATTAAATAACTTTCATTATTTCTACGGAACTCTTGGACATCTCGTACGTGTTCTGCCAGAACGAGATTTTTACCTTTAATTTTCGTTTGTGGTTGAAATTCTATTGTATGTTTAATTGATTGAAAACCTGTTTTTAATAATTATATCCATGATGAATTTGAATCTGAAAATAAACAATTAATATTTATTTACTCATCAAGTACCTAAAAGTGTCATCACGAAATTACAATTTAATTCTTTATTATTTTTCTAGTCTGTTTTGATCTGTCATTAACTTAAGGTAGTCGTCATGCCAAAAAACAGTCTCTGGAAAAAGAAGTTTTTCTATGATTTCAAGACTGAGAATTATATCATCAGCCGTGTCATATGTAAGAAAAGACACTCTTTTTAATGAAAAAATTTAAAAATTACGAAAAATAATATTTTACTAATGTTTTTTATAATAGGATATTTCTTTACTATCGCTTCTTACCAATTTTTTGAAAATGATTGAAGTTTCTTAAGGAGGTTGGGTAGTAGAATGAAAATGATTAAAAACTACTGAAACTTTCACAATCCACTGATTAATATTAAAGGAAAATCACGTAAAAATTTTAAAAGGATTGACAATGCGGTTTTCGAGAAAATCAATGTCAAAATAGTCCTCTTATACATGGGCTCTTATGGGAGAAAACTGAAGTCCATCAATCTCCCTCCAATATTTTTGTTAAAAATGATAAACTCATTGGAAGCTCGGTTGCAATATGAACTTTGAATATTTCTGAATATTTTGAAACAAAAAAAATGTGCACTTACAATGTAGTTATTTAGATAACTGAACTTGAAGAAAATATATTCGTTATTTTGGGGCAAACGGTCAGCCGTCATCAAGAAGTGTGGCAACGCTGCGGTATTTGCTATATTATAATAGTAATACAGATTCGTAGGATTCATTGTAAATAAACAACGTACTTATGAAACATTACATGCTTAATCACTTTTATTTATTAGAACGCTGTACAAACAATCTCATTATAAAAAATATCAAAAATAACTTATTATAAACTAAAGAACATTTTTTCAATACTTACAGACTAATAAATGTTCGGTTGATTATAGTGTTTAAGGTTGTATGTAAAAAAATCGATCTCTGCTAGAATTTTTAAAAAAAGGAGCTGATATTTAAATAGAATAATTATTTATATGCATACAAAAAACCAGTTCAAACAACACAACGTTGCCAAACGTCTTTCGTTATTTCAAAGAACTTCAAGTTGATAAAAATTAACTTTATTTCACATAAAACATGAATTTGCTGGTATTTAATACTAAAACAAGATATTTACACTACACTTTATTGCACATCGATATGTAAATAGGGTAAAAAAAAATCATATAATTTTTTTATCTAAGGTTGGTCACACTACCGAACGCCCGTGTATAAGCATAGGCATACCCCTCTAACCGCCTGCCCCGCAAGTGATCTACCCAACCTCCTTAAATCATAGCTTATTTATTCGGGGGAAATATTCTCTACAACTTAACCGTTTCCAATTTTTGAAAATAAATCAATTATTATCAAATACAGCAATTTGTTTATAAAAATTTTGTTTTGGAAAATTGATTTTTAATTATTTCAGTCATTAAAGAATTTATTTTCAAAAATTGGAAACGGTCAAGTTGTAGAGAATATTTTCCCCGAAAAAATAAGCAATGATTTAAGAAACTTCAATCATTTTGAAAAAATTGGTAAGAAGCGATAGTAAGGAAAAATCCTATTACAAAAAACATTATTAAAAAATTATTTTTCGTAATTTTTAAATTTTTTCATTAAAAAGAGTGTCTTTCCTTACATGACACGGCTGATGATATAATTTCCAGTCTTGAAATCATAGAAAAACTTATTTTTCCAGAGACTGGTTTTTGGCACGACAACTGCCTTAACATTATAGTTACTGCTTTCTATATCATTTTTATTATGGAAAATACTTACTTTTTACTGCTGATTTCACACAAATACTTCAGAAAGAAAAACAATCGAATTTTAAAGTGAAGCAAATTGTTTTTTTGTTTGTTTTTTTTATTGATAATAAACATTTTTATAACTAAGTCCCATTATAATACATTGTAAAAGTTCTCGAACAGCCTCCTTTAGTTCACTCATGCTATGGCGCTGCAGTCACGCACGGTGCCTATAGATTGTCAAACCAACTTGGCTATACCGAAAGAGTATAGGGGTGCCGTGCGTTTTTCGCAAGCAGAGTGGTGTGCTTTCTTGGTAGGATACTGAAGTTGCGCTTATAGTATACATAATTGTGTGCGAATATCACATAAAAAGTCGCTTACGAAAATTATAATGGCACCTCATACGAAATTCGAAAGAGATTTTTTTCGATGTAGAATATATAAAAAAAAATCTGCCCGCTTCGCGGGCACATTCTCACCGCGCGCAGCTCGCTTCGCTCGCAAGTTTGAGCGCGCCTAGGGCGCGCGATTTGATCTTCGTGCTTCGCGCTCCGTTCTTTCTGGACCTCGCGCTTCGCGCTGGGTCTTGTGCTCTTCACATACATTCAAGTTTATTTATTATAATTTGATAATGAAGCTCAAACCAATTTTATAATAATATCACAGATGATGTGAATTACACATTTTCTCAAAGTCACTCAATTTCTTTTTGAAATTAAGTGAAACAGGAAATTCAATTTACTTAAGGCTCTATCAGCCTTAAGGAACACATTCTCATCATGGCGCTCGCGCTTCGCGCTCGATTTTCTGTATACATTTCAGTAACTTTTTAATAAATTACATGATTAAAATAATTTATTTTCTTCCAAATCTCTCAAAAAGGAAAAACAATCGTAGACTTTATTTAAGGAAACGATTTTGCAGAACAACGCTTATTTCGTATCTCACATATTTTGGTGAAAAAAATCGGATTTTTTTAATATTTATAATCAAAACATAAAATATACATCCTGTCCCGAAATGTCTTAATGAGAATTTGTAGACCTCATTTAGGCAAACAATTTTCCATCTAAACGTTTTTTTTGTATCTCTCATATTTTGTCTAAAAAATGGAATTTTTGAATTTTAATCGTATTTTTTGGAATTGAAACGAAAAATATATGTTTTATCAGAAACTGTGTGAGACAAAATTTGTAGATCTTTTTGAAACGAACAACTTTGTATTCTTACGTTTTTTTCGTGTTTCGAATATTATTGCTAAAAAATTGAATTTTGGATTTTCAATAGTTTTTTTTTTAATTAAAAAGATAAATATGCATCTTATGAAAAAATGTTACAATTCAAATTTGTAGGTCTTTATTTATTTAATAATATTGTATCATAACGTTTTTTCGTATCTCGTATAATTTAACTTAAAAATGGAATTTTGATATTGAGTTTTTTCGAATTTGAATATGCTGTGACATTTCTAATTTTGATTTAATCAAAAAATGTTATAAGGATAATTTGTAGAGATTTATGAGCAAACAATTTTCCATCTAAACGTTTTTTTTTTATCTCTCATATTTTGTCTAAAAAATGGAATTTTTGAATTTTAATCGTATTTTTTGGAAATGAAACGAAAAATATATGTTTTATCAGAAACTGTATGAGACAAAATTTGTAGATCTTGTTGAAACAAACAACTTTGTATTCTTACGTTTTTTTCGTGTTTCGAATATTATTGCTAAAAAATTGAATTTTGGATTTTCAATAGTTTTTTTTTTTAATTAAAAAAATATATATGCATCTTATGAAAAAATGTTACAATTCAAATTTGTAGGTCTTTATTTATTTAATAATATTGTATCATAACATTTTTTCGTATCTCGTATAATTTAACTGGAAAATGGAATTTTGATATTGACTTTTTTCGAATTTGAATATGCTGTAACATTTCTAATTTTGATTTAATCAAAAAATGTTATCAGGATAATTTTTAGAGATTTATGAGCACTATCTAAAACCAGTATTGAAATTTTTGATTTTTTCAAAAAGTTATTTTCAAAAACACAAAAGTAGTGCTCCATCCCTTAATTTTGATTGGATGTGGCTGGTTAACGAACTAGTCCTTACTTTTTCGGCTCCGATAAAGTGTACCAAAGCTCAATTCAATCTGATAATTCTATCGAGAGTTATGCCGCACACGACCTACAGACAGACAGACACTTTCGTAAAAACCATTTTTTCTGACTCAGGGGGTCTCAAAACGTAAAGATTTGATGAAAATTTCGAAAGTCATTTTTCACATAAAACCAATACTTTCTCATCCATGATGAGAATGTAAAAAATATTTTAAACATTGTGAATTTAGAATTTGTGGTTAGAGGAAAATTTCATTGTATTATTATTCTTCGCATTGTTCGCATTGTAATATGTTAATCTTTTCACATTTTTACGTAGTTAAGTAAGACACCTGAATATTATTCTTTTGTTAAGGCATCCGAACGAAGTTCCTATTCATTTTATTTCATTATCACTTTAACGAATAATGTGATGATTACCATAAAATAAAAATCTTACTCCAATCAAAGAAATTATATATATATATATATACGCGGAAAATTACTTTCGGATTTCTATTTTATTTCTGTGAATGATTTTAGTTCTTGTTTGACTTAATTATCATTAATTTTATAAGCAATATCATACGAGTCTAAGAGCTCGTGATGGTAACAAGTGTTCTTCTGTTAAGTCAAATAATTCCTTTATTGTAAACAAGACAGCTTTTCTTCAATTATAAAAAATATTTCTTTCATTTGAAAATACAATTTTCTTGAAATAAGAAAAGATTTCTTTAATTCAAATAAAAATAAATAACCAAGAAATTTCTTTAAATTAAAGAAACTTTTCTTTGACCCCCTGGCAATACACAAATTTCTTTGATTTTAAGAAGTTTTGTTTGATTTAAAGAAACTTTTTTCTGGGTGTACGTAGTGATGCTGCCGAAATCTTAATAAAATTGATACGAGGTCATCTTGAACAGGTGCACTAATGTACTATGTGTCGTTAAGCGAAATATCCGTTAAAGTTTTTGCCGGCCCGCCAAACACAACTCGAAGTTTTGTAGTAGTTCTGTCTTCTTTCATCACTGCGTGATGAGGTAGATAATAATGTTTTTCATTATCGCTGCATTTTGAGACTGGGATTTCACTCATGTGCCCGAGTGTTTCATACTCCTTCATGAAGTTCACATACTGTCCCTTTAACAACGGATTTTTGCCAACCTTTTCTCAATAGAAAATAATCGCTTCAAGGCTATATCCTTTGATGATCCGAGCAGAGGAAGTTCTGTTTGTTTAAACGGAATACTAGCTATAAACCGTCCCTTTTCGTTGCGTTCTGAAGTTTGCTTAAAATGCTGCTCTGCTGGATTGTTCATTAATAATTGTACCTTTGATTTTGAGAAACAATTTTCGATTCTCCAGAAGTTTTCAAGATGTGAGTTCAGATTGCTATTTGTGATTTTATTACAAATGAGCTTATCATTTCTTATTTGAGCCGGCACTTGCATGCTTCCGTCAACAACACATCCAAATAACGTTTTTTGAAAGTATGGTTCTTTTTCCTTTAGTTTGATTTGTCCTACGCATACAAGTTCATAAAATAGAGCTGATCCGATCAACATATCAATAGGTTGCTCTTTATCAAATGACGGGTCTGCTACACAGAGAGAAATTTTAGGTTTCACTGACCAAAGTTTTTTTGTTAAAATCGTCTTTACAAAAATGTTAAAGTTCTCATGACAATCATGGTAGTGGCTGTCATACATTGGAAAAGTGTTTACTTCAACTGCAAGGAAGGTTACTGAGACCACGATTCTGGTACTTGAAATACCATAGCGCTGCGGTTATAGGAACCAAAGTCCATCGTAAAGCCGCGCATAGAGTTTAGTTAAAATGACTAAGTCTACGGACAGTAAATACCCAGCCAAAATTATTTTTAAGGTTATAGGTATGGTTCTCTTAGTTATCAAAATACAAATTCAATTTGATGAGAAAAAATAAAGTTTCACCGAAAAGATCTAAGAAAAATAATCCGGTATAATGATATTTATGATAACTTTCGTTGATTAAGTTAAAAAATTGTCACTTTTTTCATCACTATAAACTTTTTTTGACTGACTATAGTTTTGACAAAATACGACGAGATAGCAAAATTGGAACGCATTGCATTGTCCCCGAACAAAATCGTTTATCATTTAGAAAGAATTGTCAAACTATATTTATAATAGAATTATTTACCTGATAATGCTTGGCACGGTGAAATATAGTCCAGGAATCGAGAACGAGAATTGGCAGGATTCAACTTAGGCTGCATATCTTTTTGGAAGTAACTACTCATCTCCAGTGCAGTGCAAGTTAAATTGTGTGACTATTACAAGATTTAATAGTTGTCACGACAGGCTTACCTCGTTGTAAAAAATGAAAGTTATACTTGATTTGTCTAGCGCAACAGCGAACGCTGCGGTTGTAGTAACCAAAGGAGCATAAAGAAAATGTACGTGTACTAACCGTTGGGGTACGTATAAAGCTCATTCTAATCATCAACTTTGGTCACAACAACCGAATACACAAAAAAGTCCAAATTACTGTCATGATAACTATAAAAGTAGTAGCTTCTCTCAACTTTTTTGGTCAAGGCAACTACTGTACAAAAAATTTATGTGCTATGTGCACAGGAACCAAAGCCGATTTCTCTCAGTGTAATTCGATACCGCTGGGTATCATAATATTTGCCGCTTGCACTCGTGATTATTGTTTAGAAGTTCGTGATGCGTGAACTAACCTTTGCCGTCACTTGATAAGGTACACATTGATTACCTTATTCCATCTCTGACAAAGTAGTACCTATCCGTGTGCGTTGCAAATCTAACTTCTTACAAAGTTTATTTGTCATAATATGAGGCTGCAATCCTTGGTCCAATAATACACGGCACTGGTGCTCATTTCCGGATTTATCGTAGACGTATATGCGAACCGTTGCTAATAGTACATATGAAACTTGATTAGGAGAGGCGCGAGCGCTGAAATTATGCTTACGTGCACATTTCCTGCACGGTCCAAATGTGCATTTTATATTTTGATAATTACTCCCCACACAACTAAAACATAAATAAGGTTCTCGCACCTTTTGTACTCGCAACGGAGGAGAGAGCCGTTTTAAATCGTTGCATGCATACAGTGCATGCTCCCCCTTACACAAAATGCAAGCTTTCATAGTAGCTGTATATGTTCTTAATTTGCAATGCTTTTTTAGAAAGGCTTACATATCTTTTAAAGTCGCGCGTTCTGTTTTTAGAGATACTGCCCTTTCCCATTAATTATTAATTGTATCATTCAACTTTGACTTCAATAAATACATAATTAACATATCCCAACTATCCGTAGGCTCGTTTAACGTTTTAAGGCACTGTACATAATTATGAATTGTATCGAGTAGTAACCTAAGTTCAAAGTGCGTATTATTTTTCACTGACGAAGCCCCAAATATTCCACTGACGTGATGATAAATTAATTCATTTTCATCCTCATATCGCGATTTCAATGTCTCCCATGCAGCTGCATAATTGTCCCCTGACAGGCAATCGCGCGTTTCGATGTACTTACAGTTCTGAACGTTCATTGAACGATGGGAAATATTTTCTTTGAAAACTAAGTGATCATTTTTTGCTTCAGTATATTAAAAAGTAGCGTATATATTATGCCAGATTGTATATTTGTAGGACCATAAATATAAACATAATCATTAACTTTGTTTTGGAAGAAAAAAAAATTGTCATTGTTCAATGAACGTTCAGAACTGTAAGTACATGCGTTTCGCATCTTTAATTACTGCTTGGTCCAAATAGTGAAAATTTTGTATATTACTGAGCTTCATGTTGCTTAATGTTTTGTGTTTTGCGCGTTTGCTTTCGTACGCCTCCATTTGCACAGTAAAACTCAGATCAAAATGAATAAAGGAAGTACGGATATAAAGAGAGACTTTGGAGACTTACCCATGATGTAGGCTATGTATATCTCCTTGTGCGTGGCGCTTAGTCCGTGCGCCGCCCGCCGTAGCAATTTGATGTGAATATCCTTTGGTTAAGTACGTTGATACAGTACAATTATGAGCTTTATTTGTATCAAATATAAATTCACTGTCCAAAGTTCACGTGCATTGTCACAAGTTCTGATTTTGCGTATTGAAATCACACTATATTTTCACACTGTCACAAGTCCTGTTTTTTTTTCTTTTGTAAAAAGGTTCACTATTAATTTGTACGTCCAAAAATTTGATTCCTCTTGTTTTACAAAGTTCCAAAATGATTTTGACTTTCACAGCGTATGAATTTATTTGAAGTTCAAGTACTGATTTGCAATGTTGTTAAACTTTATTCAGTTATTTATCACTCACGTTTTCACTGTTAACTACTGCACTTGAGGTGCTTTAAACGATAGTTGAGTAAAATGAGCATCGGGCATATTACTTCAACCGGCAGTACTATGGTTCTCTTAAATAAAAAAAAATTCTTACCTTGAGCCTGCTATTTTGCCATCCGATACATATGGTACATACATAAACACCATACAAATACATTTACACCATTCAGTCGCAGCCAATCATATTTTTAATCACACATGCACTTAACATATAACCTTATATATATAAACCTAATAACTACTACATTTATATATAGAACGATACACTTTCGTTGAACCACGTACACGCTCGCTTACAATGCTGGGACATAAAACTTGGAACTTTCTTATATAGTGACAGCAAGAATTATTTAGAGCTTGTGAGAGTAAGTGTCGTGACCAGAGTTTGTGAGCCTTACTCAAGTAAAAATAAATCAACTTTTTTCATAAATTATTCATAAAATATCATTTTATTATTTATTATCAATTTATTATAATTCATAATATATTTTAAAATTATTATAATTAATTTTATACGATGTTGTTGTTAATAATTGGCTCTAGGGTTCAGAAATGATAGTTCAGGAAGTTACATACTTTCAAACGTTTCGACTCTGATCGGAGTCCTCATCAGTGATCTTTATTTCTAAAATATCAAACCATGGGATAAAATTTTAAAGTGACATGTTTGATAACATGTCTGCTATTATATTGACCCAAAATTCATAGAATTTTTTACATTTCTCGTTATATTGCACATACAAAAAATGTGAAAATGTGGATTATCGTGAAAAAGTTTACATAAAATTGTACAGAAAACATCGATAAATTACCTATAAACTTCCTTAGGAATAACAATAAAATTCTAACACATAAATCTAAGATACATCCACTAAAAAACTAGTATATATTTGTGTCTAAATGTCACTGAGGATATAGATGCAAGTGCATATATAGTATAAAATTACAAAGGATTATTTATGAGAATTATCGTAGAATTGCTAATACGAATTCTACATTGTTGGAAATTTCTATCGCAATTTACCAGAACACTTGACTGAAGTTTTATTCAGCTACTACCTCACAAAACTATGACAGGATTTCAGAAAATTCTGTTACTTTTTAGTAAATTTATGATAAGAATTTTTTTTAATCCAGTTACAAAGTGTTGAACATTCTGTATATGTCCCTCTGGAAATATTGAAACTTGTAATAGGAATAATTTTACGTTTTTGTAATCGAATTTTAATGCAGTTACATGCAGCTGGAAATTCAGCCACATGCAAGCGAAACTCAGTTACAGTTACGTAATTTTATGTTAAATTTTGGTAGTTTTAAGATACACTTTATGAAAATTCAATTGAGCTCCATAATATTAAGAAAATTTTTTGAAAATTCAGTGCATTTTTCCCAAACTTCATGATACCTTTACTCAAAATATCTTAAACTCTCTAAACCGGAATCAGTCAAATTTCCACCGACTGAATCACCAGTGAAAAAACCCTTTCAACGTTGAATCAGTCAATTTTCACCGAATCAATCAGCGAAAATTATTTTGCACCGTTAAATCAGCTGATTATCACTGAAGTAATCAGTGAAACTTGACCCATCGATAGTAATATCTTTTTAGCTGCATGAATTATTCATATCTCTCTGATAATCATTAAATTCCGACCGACCCCGACCCAGACAGTATCGTGATATTTTACCTCACCACATAATATACATAAATAGATATTAAATATAATATTAAAGAATTTGAAAATCTTTCTGTGGAAAAAAAGACGCTTTTGACTGCGCTGAGATCCGAGCCCAGGTCTTCCGATTGCCGGTCGACTTCTCTAACCACTGAGCTACATAGGCGTCCGACATCTCCTTCTCCACAGGAAGACCTCCTTATATCGTCTATTGGCTCTGCCTTGCGGCTGTAAATGATTTTCAAATTAAATAGTTGAGTTTGAAATTTTTGTCACTGCCTACATTATTGTTAGAGCAGTCGACTAGTGATCCTCCGATAATGTAGGCACTGAGAAAACTTTCGAACTCAACTAATTAATTTGAAGGTATTTTTTAAAATTGAAGGATAGTATATTACGTGCCTAGGCGCACAATGAGGGTTATTGCGCGACGAGCGACAATGCTCGCAGGAGATCGAAGCTGAGGCGCGATCAGTCCTGCGAGCTTTGTTGCGAGTGTCGTATTTCCCGAATTGTGTGCATTGGCACGTATTCTATTTTAAGTGACTGCGGTGCGTATACGAGTTTTTATGCGTACACTCGAATCTAATCTAGTATTGTAGTTGTTTGCGGCGCGAGTCATTACACTTGATATTTCGCGACTAGTCCCGGCCATTTTGATTTTATCGATCTTGTGTAGTAGTAGCGTGTTGTAATAGAGCATGCACAGTTCAAATGTACAAGGCTTTGTCAGTAGGGTGCTAACGCTGTATGAAGAAGAAGAAGAATAAGAAGAAGATTGTGTTCCGCTGTATGGCTATAGGCGCATACGCAATTCAATTTTTATATTTCATTCCTCTGTAGCGGAATACACAGCATTGTGCTACTCTCAACTGTAGCGGAAAAACGAGTATATACGTCTTGGACGAATATATTACAATGAAAATTTGTTTCAAGTTTTACCATAAAGTGACTTTTCTAATTTTGGATCAATCGGTAAAATGTTATAAGGAGATTATAACGCGACATATTTGGAAATATGTCTGCTTTTATATTGGCCCAAAAATTACAGTATTTGCTCTCATTTTTGTTGTTTTGGCATAGGGCCAGTTTCTCCTTATTTTCTTCATTCAAAAATTATCCATAGTAGATAGAGTAAAGCGTTAAAAAAATGTAAAAAAAACTAAAAAAGAAGAAAGGCAAAACGATAACTTTTGAATGAAGAAAATAAAGAGAAACTGACGCTATGACAAAACAACAGAAATGAGTGCAAATCCTGTCATTTTTAAGTCAATATAGAAGCAGACTTATTCCCAAATATGTCACGTTATAATGTAAAATATGACACATGCAATTCTTTCAGTGTAAAGTTATAATAATAATAATAATAATAATAATAATAATAATAATAATAATAATAATAATAATAATAATATTATTATTATTATTATTATTATTATTATTATTATGGTTCTGGAATCATATTTTTGTTATTAAGAATTATTTTGGACATCTTTTAAAGAAATTTTCTCAGCATGGTCTCTACGTGGCCATGCAGGGGTGCATTTGGATGATAAGGGTAGAAGCCCGAAAATCGACACAGATATTTTTGAAGAGCCCAAAAATCATAGAGTCTGCCTAGACCATAAAGTTTGCAAAAAGATGAATTTCAGTGAAAGTAGTCTCTACATGGCCATGTGGGGGTGAATTTCGGTGTTAAGAGTCGGAGCCCAAAAATCATAGAGTCTTCCGAGATCACAAAGTTTTCAAAAAGATCAATTTTAATAAAAGTCTTCTCTACATGGAAAATGTAGGGGTGCATTTCGGTGTTAAGGGTTGGAGCCTAGAAATCGATATAGACATATTTGAAGAGCCCCAAAATCATAGTCTTCCGAGACCACAAAGTTTGCAAAAAGATGAATTTTAGTGAAAGTCGTCTCTACATGGCAATGTAGGGGTCCATTTCTGTGTTAAGGGTTTGAGCCCAAAAATCGATAGGGGTATTTTCGAAGAGCCCAAAATTCTGATACACTTTAATTTCTGGAGGGCTTATATTTTAGAAAGAGGGTTGTTTTTTGGACATAGAGGTGGTTTTTGAAAATTGGTTTTAGGTGATTTCCAGAGCACAAAAAAAGGCCAAAATTCTGGTGCAGTTTATTTTTAATTTATTCAAATTTTTGTATGTAAGCTAGCACCTCCACAAGAAATTTTATTTTCTGTAAAAAGTAAAGGAGCCCAAAAATTTTCATCGGTGCCCAAAAAAAGCCCAAAATTATAAGCCATAATAGGTATTGGATTTCCGAAGTGGAGGTGCCAATTTAACGAACCTGTGTAGAGTAGAATAAACGGAAAGCTCTAGTATTTTTGTGATTGAATAAAAGATTGGTTTTTTATAATTATACTACTAGTAATAATATATATTTTTAGAAATCTTCAATGCACGCTTTCATACTTCACCCTTCACTTCTGAATTTTACTCAACTTTGATTCATTCTTGAACATTTAATACATCACAAATAATTACAGTGATACTAAATAACTTCTAACGTGTTCAAGTGTCCCGACTTTTATCGAAAGTGGAGTAAAATTACTTCAACGATTTTTCTCCGCATGGGATTTTTGCTGTTTTGCGTTAGGGCCCCAAAATCGCATTTCCCACTTGGGTATCAAAGAAAAAGATTTTTCCAATTCGCCTACACATCATCGTAAACCCTAGGTTAGTAGGCTTGTTTTGCCATTTTTATAGTTTTCTAAAAACTTGGAATTCAGATAAACAATAATTCGGCCCTGCTTCAACGAAGGAGGCGAGCAACAAACCGGCCGAGAACCGTGATCGTCGTTTTAAATTCCACTCAGATAGGATTGAACATTTTTAATCGTAACTCGGGTACACATGAATATTTTTAAAGTTTTCTTGGCTTAAATTAAAGATAAGATTTTAGACTCTATGTCGTATAATTTTCAGAATGTGGAGAAATTTTCCCTAAGTCAGGCTAAAAGTAAAGTTGAGGTAGAGAATTTGAGAAAAACTTGAATTTTTTTTTTAACTCCTCACGTGCTGTATTATTTTCCGAAGGTCAAAAAAATATTTGTTGAGCATCACTAGACGTGGAATTTCATAAGCTTTCCAACTGTAGTTTTAAAAATGCCCTATCTCTTTTTTTCATCGAGATATCGTGGTTCAAAGTCAGCAGTGATTTTTAAAAGCGGTCACAAGCACCGTGCGCACAATTTCCGACGGTAGTGTAAAGGGTTTCCCAATAAGGGTGATATGTTTTGAAATTGAAAAAAAACACTGAATATTCATTCGGAATTGATCGAAATCTTTTTTATTATATTGGATATTCTATGCCATTTATGATTTAAACAATATATCGGCCAAATGTCCCCCGAGACTTGAGCCAAAAATGCGCCTCATCAGAAAAGATGATTTTTTGATGAAAATTTGGATCATTTTCAATTGATTCCAGAGCCCAATCCGCGAACTCCCGACGCAAACGATGGTCATTAGGCTTCAGTTCTTGGGCCAGAATCATCTTATAGGGATGCAGGCCAAGATCCAATCGCAAAATACGCCAGGTAGTCATCCTGGACAGGCCCAATTCCTGAGATCGGCGTGGCACGGACAATTCACGGTTTTCCTCGATACTGGCCTGTACGGCGGCTATATTCTGTGTAGAACGTGCGGTACGCATACGATTTTTAGGCTTAGTATCCAATAGAGTAAATTCACTCTCCAACTTATCGATTATTCGACGAATTGAGAGCGCGGATGGAGCAGAATGACGACCATATTTTGCACGATATGCTCTTTGAACACCGACAAAACTTCTCGAATTTTGATAAAATAATTGGACAATTTCCAAACGTTGTGGAAGCGTGAAACTACTCATGATTAAATGGCAAACCTTACTGATGACAACTGACAGCAGACGTCAAAAATTTCAGTTCAAATGAGCCCGATAGGGACATTCAAAATCATATCACCCCTATTGGGAAACCCTTTACATTCTAGTTTTGAAATGAAAAATGCTTAGTTGTAAATGCTTAGTTAGTAAATGCTTAACTAACTTAGTTAATAAATATTTAAAGGTTAAAATTTAAGCTAATTGGCACTGAAGAGGGCCCCCATTTGTGGCCGAAACGTTTGCCTTCCTAATGTTTATGTCCTCTACGATATTAATAATTAGAAACTTAACTGACTCCAAGCCAAAATAAATATTACAGATTTATAACTGTTGGTCAATAAAGCAAAGAACATGTACAGAAACATGTCGCGATATAAATAGATAGAGCATTTTTCATTTCAAAACTAGAATGTACACTACCGTCGGAAATTGTGCGCACGGTGCTTGTGACCGCTTTTAAAAATCACTGCTGACTTTGAACCACGATATCTCGATGAAAAAAAGAGATAGGGCATTTTTAAAACTACAGTTGGAAAGCTTATGAAATTCCACGTCTAGTGATGCTCAACAAATATTTTTTTGACCTTCGGAAAATAATACAGCACGTGAGGAGTTAAAAAAAAAATTCAAGTTTTTCTCAAATTCTCTACCTCAACTTTACTTTTAGCCTGACTTAGGGAAAATTTCTCCACATTCTGAAAATTATACGACATAGAGTCTAAAATCTTATCTTTAATTTAAGCCAAGAAAACTTTAAAAATATTCATGTGTACCCGAGTTACGATTAAAAATGTTCAATCCTATCTGAGTGAAATTTAAATCGACGATCACGGTTCTCGGCCGGTTTGTTGCTCGCATCCTTCGTTGAAGCAGGAAATATTACAGATCTATCTATTTAACTCGAGAATTCAAAAGCAGACGTTTCTAATGCAGCAGTTTTCTTCATATCAAAGTAATGAAGAAGAACTCGCCGCAAAAACACTTTTTCAGGCACAAAGTTCGACATGTTTGAGTAGAAAAGTCACTCTATTTCTTTTTGAATTTAAGTGAAACAGGAGATTCAATTTACTTAAGGCTCTATCAGCCTTAAGGAACACATTCTCATCATGACGCTCGCGCTTCGCGCTCGATTTTCTGTATACATTTCAGTAACTTTTTAATAAATTACATGATTAAAATAATTCATTTTCTTCCAAATCTCTTAAAAACAAATAACAATCGTAGATTTTATTTAAGGAAACGATTTTGCAGAACAACGCTTATTTCGTATCTCACATATTTTGGTGAAAAAAATCGAATTTTTTTAATATTAAAAATCAAAACATAAAATATACATCCTGTCCCGAAATGTCTTAATGAGAATTTGTAGACCTCATTTAGGAAAACAATTTTCCATCTAAACGTTTTTTTTGTATCTCACATATTTTGTCTAAAAAATGGAATTTTTGAATTTTAAACGTATTTTTTGGAATTGAAACGAAAAATATATCTTTTATCAAAAAATGTGTAAGACAAAATTTGTAGATCTTTTTGAAACGAACAACTTTGTATTCTTACGTTTTTTTGGTATTTCGAATATTATTGTTAAAAAATTGAATTTTGGATTTTCAATAGTTTTTTTTTTAATTAAAAAGAAAAATATGCATCTTATGAAAAAATGTTACAATTGAAATTTGTAGGTCTTTATTTGTTAAATAATATTGTATCATAACGTTTTTTCGTATCTCGTATAATTTAACTGGAAAATGGAATTTTGATATTGACTTTTTTCGAATTTGAATATGCTGTAACATTTCTAATTTTGATTTAATTAAAAAATGTTATCGGGATAATTTTTAGAGATTTATGAGCACTATCTAAAACCAGTATTGAAATTTTTGATTTTTTCAAAAAATTATTTTCAAAAACACAAAAGTAGTGCTCCATCCCTCAATTTTGATTGGATGTGGCTGGTTAAAGAACTTGTCCTTACTTTTTCGGCTCCGATAAAGTGTACCAAAGCTCAATTCAATCTGATAATTCTATCGAGAGTTATGCCGCACACGACCTACTACAGACAGACAGACAGACAGACAGATAGACACTTTCGTAAAAACCATTTTTTCTGACTCAGGGGGTCTCAAAACGTAAAGATTTGATGAAATTTTCGAAAGTCATTTTTCGCATAAAACCAATACCTTCTCATCCATGATGAGAATGTAACAAATGAAAAAGAATACATTCTAACCCCTGCATTCTATTAAAAACCTGACACAATTTTGCAGAATTATTCCAATTAAAAGAAATAAACGTTTGATAGAACATGAAAAATTACTTACATTGTCGGTTGATAAAAGTAAAAATGAATTGCTCGAGGGCCCAGGACTCGATGAAGTGAATTCCGAAAGTTTACTTGGTGATAATTTATCACTGGCCCCACCTTCGACTCCATCACTACTTCCGCTACCGCTGAAATTAAATACATAGCACTTAATTTCTCTGAATACATTCAATGCATTATTTAAGTATAAATTTGATAAAAAATAGTTTTTTTTATATCAAATTGATATTTAAGGGCATGTGATACTTAAGAAAATAGAAAATTTGATTGATTTTAGGTTTCTACCTACATTTTCATGTCAAAAATATAAAAAAAATTTTTTTTAAGTTTCGAGATTATATAGAAAATGAAACGAACGTATATTATTTTTATTTTGGACTAATAAAAAAGTTTAGCTTTAGCAAAATGTTTAGCCTAAAAAATCTTCAGATTTTTCATTATCAAAACAAAAAATAGGCTATCTACGTCCATTTGCATGCATATCAGCTTCTCCCAAATCTTTATTTGATCATTTAAATTATTTTCAACATCAACATGTAGAAATTGAAGTTGATTGCTTAGATGAATTTGCAAATATCTTAAAACACGTATGCCCTTAATTTTAAATTCAAGATAGCTTAAAACCATCTTATAAATAGAATGCAATTTATTTAATCTTACTGAAGGAGGCAATCTCAAGACAGCTTCAACTGGATAAAATTAAAACATGGTTGAGAAACTATATAATGTGACATGTTTAAGAGCGTGTCTGCTATTATATTGACACAAAATTCACAGAATTGTTATTCATTTTTTGGTGTTTTGGCATACGGTCAGTTTCTTTTTATTTTATCCGATTACAATTATCAATGTTGGATATAAGAAAACCGCAAAAAAGGGAAGGCAAACGTTTCGGCCACAAATGGGGCCCTCTTCAATGACATAAATTATCAAATTAATTTGGAATTTCATTAAAAGATTAAAATATAGGAGATAATTAAAGTAAGGAGAGGCATAAAAATCAATAACCTATCTCAAAGCTTGCAAATAAAAATGAAGCAGTCTGGTATGCACAACACGTATTGAAAACATATATAAAATTAACTGTATATAAACAAACCGATAAAACGAACAAAACTTAGAATTTCGAATTCAAGTTAAACTGTTTTGAAAACCGATTCGGGACAGGTGGCTTTGCTGGCTGACAGTTTTTTTAGATGCTATCCTGAGAGGTTCTTTTCCTCTTTGAAGAAGACAATCGTCCTACACCTAGTTAAGAAATTCGAGACGGTTGTGGTGATCTCTACAAGTGGAGGGAAGAGTGTAATTTTGAATGAAAATTTTTTGATATATCGGCTTTACGGACAATCCATTTTAGATTGAATTTGTTAGCAAGGCTTTACAGAAATATAAATTATTATCATATCTATATATTTTAATTTACTCAATAACATTTGAGTACTTTTAGTAATGAAAAAAGGACGAAGGTTTTTATAATTTCTGAATTTTAATTTCATTCTTAGAAAAAAAGATGAATTTTGGTATATAGTTATTCTTAAGTAGAATAAAAAGAAAATATTTGAAAACATAAAAAAGTAACCTTCCGCCAAGGGAACCGGTCAGTGATAAATTAAAGCACGACTCACAAGTATCGTCGGTGTAAATTGCACAGACATCTTTCCACGGGCTGGTAGATATTCTCGTTGAGCCAGTCCTTGCTCGATAAATAGCATTTATTACTCGTGATTAGAGTTATCAAGCTGCACCCTTTAAGTCTAATTTCATCTCTAATAATTCCACCCACTCTCCATCGATTCATCTTTGTTCATTTCCTTTTTCTATCTCTTTTATCCTTTTTTTGGTCAGTTTATAATTACTATTATTTTCACGCTCTACTTCCCATTTATATCATAACGGATCATTGTAACTTAACCACGCACGCAATGCAAGAGATATGAAGCGAACTTTGGCAGGACATCAAATCTTAACGACGTATCTCATTGGTGCCATCATTAATTTTCAAATTTATTCTCCATTTGCGTCAGAATCAAGTACTGATTTACTTTAAAATCCACTTCTTGATTTTTATATTAGGATTTTATTACTTGGTGACAAAACATTTGATTAGAAAATTGTTTTATTTTTATGGGTTAAACAGATCGTCAATTTTTATGTACTAAAACATCTGTGTTTGAATTTTAATCAAATTCAGTTGATTATAAATTTTTTTTAATAATTCGAGTTTGATGATTTCACCGAATTAAAGCTTGTTTCATAGTTTACATTATCTAATCACTTTTTCTCCTTAAAATGTTAAAACGCTTTGTGTTTTAAGGATTCGAGTCGGTTCGAATACTTGAAATTTTTAATTATACTTTTATTTGGACGTTGGGAGGAATTCGTGTTAGTAGTGATATGGGTTCGATTTCGGGTTTGAAATTTTAAAACGTATTGCTAATTAAAAAAATAACTTTTATTTCACTAAATTATATTTATTGGTAACTTTATTATTTATTGCTTTTGAATACAAAAACTGTACGAGTATTTATAAACACTTTAAAGACGTCTTGAATGTAACAACCATGAATTCACGTTCGAGTTGACGTTATACGTTCTCACTGACTGCAATTTCTGACTTGATCTTTATATCTGCAGGGATCGGACCTCATGAAATTAATGACACGCGTTGTAATGCCTGTTAGGTATGTTAGAACAAGCCTACAAAAAGATACATCTTTCATAGAAAAAAATAGAATATAAAAGTAATTTTTTCACTCTACAATCAGCTTTATTATATAGACGACAATTCAAATTATTTTATATTTTTTTCCTACTAATAGAAATAAAACGTAATAATTGCTAATACAAGATATTATTTTCTGATAAGGTAATTTATCTTAAGTTAGATGTCATAAGTAGATAACAAGCAATGAATCACTCATCAGGTGGATATATCAAATGAATCAGTGGACATTCACAAATTTAAACTCATTCATTATTGTTCACTTTTAATCTCAAACAGAAAAGTTACATTATTATTTTTCAATTATGCTCAGTTTACAGAAATAAAGAAAGAATAAATTTTTTTACTACTCTTAAAATTAACCCATTAACGCCCAAAATAACAGACTTTTTATCTCATTTTCGTCCCTTGTTGCCAAAGCGAAAAAAGGAATATATCATGACCAAGCCTTGTATACATAATGTTTTTGGGTCTCCTCTTTCGATTTATGAAGTCAAAATTACATTGTCGTCCACTGGAAAACCAATATGGCCGATTTTATTCAAAAAAGTACCGAAAATTTGAAATTTTTTTTTTTTTTTTTTTTCAAATGGATAAAGCATATTTATCTATTTCAAACTATGGACAAAGGTGGACAAAATAGTTGTAGTTTATGAAAAATATTTTTTGGTTCAGCTCCTTATGTTTTATCTTTTCCAAAATGGCGTAAAACTATGGAAATTTGGAAAATAGGCGTTTTTTATGACATTTCTAAGATAATTGGATAATACACTGAATTTTATTGATCAAATTGTGAAATTTTGATTGATAAATTATGTACAGACTTCTTCTAGTATATGTATTGACCTGATTAATGGCGGATTCAATATGGCGATTGGAGAACTTGGGAAATACCGAGCTTTTTCAAGATTATCGTTCATGACACATTCTCCAACGCTTGAGCTTCAGAGTAGCAAAGTTATAGGAAATATAAAAGTACGTACAATTTGAAAAATAGTAAAAAAATAGACAAAAATATACAAAAAAAAACATAAAATTTTAAAAATTACAAAAAAATTACAAAATCCGAAAAATTAAGAAAAAAACTAAAAAAGAGACTCTTGACCGCCCACCTTCACGTGGTAAGTGTTGGGAAACGTTTATAAGAACCGGCGAACGGGCGATATAATTCTGTATAATAATTTTTTTTTGTAATTTTTGTCATAGCAAATTATCGTTTATATTAAGAAAGCTAAAGCAAACAGCAGATCGTGAAATATAAATTCAGAACTTTACGAATTTTTTCCGCTAAATCAGTGCTCTCAATCAAAAAATGGCTAGAGACATTTTCGATCACAAATTTTACATAAAATACGAAAATATTTTTTTGATTAGCACATTATTAAATCTTCAATATTTGGACCGCCATATTGGATCCGCCATTTTGAATTTTCTAACACTGTCATCGGATTTTCATATACTGTGCCAAGAAACATAGGAAAATTGAATTTAATAAAGGTTCAGGAATTTTCATCAACGATAATCTTGAAAAAACCCGGTATTTCCCAAGTTCTCGAAGCGCCATATTGAATCCACCATTAATTAGGTCAATACATATACTAGAAGAGGTCTGTACATAATTGATCAATCAAAATTTGACAATTTTATCAATAAAATTCAGTGTATTATCCAATTATCTTAGAAATGTCATAAAAAACGCCTATTTTCCAAATTTCCATAGTTTTACGCCATTTTGGAAAAGATAAAACATAAGGAGCTGAACCAAAAAATATTTTTCATAAACTACAACTATTTTGTCCACCTTTGTCCATAGTTTGAAATAGATAAATATGCTTTATTCATTTGAAAAAAAAAAAGAATAAAAAAAAAAATTTCAAATTTTCGGTACTTTTTTGAATAAAATTCGCCATATTGGTTTTCCAGTGGACGACAATGTAATTTTGACTTCATAAATCGAAAGAGGAGACCCAAAAACATTATGTATACAAGGCTTGGTCATGATATATTCCTTTTTTCGCTTTGGCAACAAGGGACGAAAATGAGTTAAAAAGTCTGTGATTTTGGGCATTAATGGGTTAAAATATCGTGCGATCAATATCGATTAATATCATATTTACCGATAACGCCCCATCTTGGTCTGATTCAGTGGTCTTTCATGTTTTAACATTGTATGACTATTCAATTTAACGTTGGCAGTGAGCGCAATAATTATCCGAAATTAATATTACAACTAAACACTCAACCACACAAAATCAATATAGTAAAAATTTCGACAAGATAATTAAACCTTTTCTAAGAGCAAGTAAATTAATTTCATTTTTTGCAAAAATATTATAGCTGGAGAAATAATAGCGTAATGCTAATAAATAATAGCACAATATGAATAGATTTTCTCTTTTTGATGAGTGCGTCATGGAAACGCAAATCACCTTATACGAAACCAGTCATAAAACAAGCATTTAATCCATGAAGACTTTGTATCAAAATTGCATTCAAACGAATGTTTATATAGTCTAAATTTCTTAATACGTGAAGAAAATTAAGTTAAAATTTCCGCAACTTATGCTTTTGGAATTCTTTTTCATTTCATATTAAACGGCAAATCTATAAAACCTATAAGTATTTGTGAATTATGTATAAATATTTGTGTTTATATAAGAAATTTCTCCATATTTCAAACGCACTTGCACAATGAAAAATCAATTTTCTCGCTCTGTATTTTTATATAATATGTTGCACTACTTGGGTAGCTAATAATTCCTCCACCATTTTAACTGTGTATTCTGGTACTAAATTCTACCAGCTTAATATCATTATGATAACGAGGAAGAAAATTGTAAAAATAAATAAAATTTCAAAAAGTATGAATTAAAACTAATCATTGGATCTTAAATGTTCAATAGTATATTACGTGCCTAGGCACACAATGAGGGTTATTGCGTGACGAGCGACAATGCTCGCAGGAGATCGGAGCCAAGGCGTAGTCGAGGTGCAGCCGATGCATAGTCGAGACGTAGCTAAGGCAAAGCCGAGACGCGATCAGTCCTGCGAGCATTGTCGCGAGTCTCGCAATTTCCCGAATTGTGTGCATTGGCACGAATGCTATTTTATGTGACTTTGGTGCGAATACGAGTTTTTATGCGTACGCTCGAATCTAATCTAGTATTTTAGTTGTTTGCGGCGCTAGTCATTACACTTGATATGTCACGACTAGTCCCGGCCATTTTGATTTTATCGATCTTGTGTAGTAGTAATGGATTCTAATAGACGCATGCGCAGTTCAAATGTACAAGGCTTTGCCAGTAAGGTGCTAACGCTGTACGAAGAAGAAGTGAGAAGAAGAATAAGAAAAAGATTGCGTTCCACTGCAAGACTATATACGCATTCGCAGTTCAATTTTTACATTGTATTCCTCTGTAACGGAATACACAACATTCCGTTACTCTCAGCTGTAACGGAAAAACGAGTTTCCGTGCCTGAGGCACATAAATATTTTTTATGTGCCACCGTCGCGCAAACTCATTTTTTTCGATACAGTTAACAGTAGCGCAATGTACTACATGAAATGGAATGTAAAAATTGAACTGCGCATGCGCCCATAGCCATGAAACGGAGCTCAATCCTTCTTCTTATTCTCCCTCGTACAGCGTTAGCATCTTACTGGCAAAGCCTTGTACATTTGAACTGCGCATGCGTCTACTAAAATCCATTACTACTACAGAAGATCGATAAAATCAAAATGGCCAGGACTAGTCGTGACATATCAAGTGTAATGACTAGCGCCGCAAACAACTACAATACTAGATTAGATTCAAGTGTACGCATAAAAACTCGTATCCGCACCAAAGTCACATAAAACAGAATACGTGCCAATGCACACAATTCGGGAAATTACGAGACTCGCGATAATGCTCGCAGGACTGATCGCGTCTCGGCTTTGCCTTAGCTACGTCTCGACTATGCATCGGCTGCACCTCGACTACGCCTTGGCTCCGATCTCCTGCGAGCATTGTCGCTCGTCACGCAATAACCCTCATTGTGCGCCCAGGCACGTAATATACTATTATTTTGGTCGAAAAAAGGTCTTTGTTTTTATCTAGTAATTGTTTTTGTAAATGATTTTTGAATTTCAGGTTAGGCTTTTACCTCTCAGTGGGTCCTATGGAGTAACTTGACTCTTCTCCAGACTCTACGCTGTTGAAAGATGTGCAATTCATTTTCCTCTCTTCCCATTGTGAACGTACTTCGTCCTGAACCCTCCTTTTCAATTCCTCTACTCTTCGTCTTTCTTCCGAGATAACTTGACTACCTGCCAACAAAAGCGAATTGTTCTTACTGATTGAGATCACTAAATATTTTTAGCAAGGACAAAAAATACTGAAGACCTTAAAAACTTTCCCCATCTATTAGACGGCCATAGAATATGATTCAAGTAGAAATAAATAACATTATTGAGGGCGTGATAAAATTTGGCAGATTTTCAATTTTCTTATAATCCACTTCTATAGAATTCAAGAAAGACATTTAGTGAATGTGTAGTAATTTTCGCCCGAAAATTTAAACATTCCATAAAAAATGAAAATAGGTTTTCAATGAATACAATTTTATTTTTGTTTTCTGTTCATTCACCTTGTTTAGATAAATGAAGTTGTCTATTTCTCTCTATTTCTTTCAAAGATTCGATCGTTTTTCTACCCAAGCTGCCCTGATTGTTGACGATAGGAGAATCAGTAGTTACTCTGGATATCCTATCGAAGTCTTCTCTACTTGGAGATCGTTTTTCTTCGCTCTCTGGTGCATTTCTAGACAAACTTTCCAACTCGTCTTCGATCGCTCGTAATCGATTTCGACCCTGACAAAATGATCAAAAATTTTATTTCAATATTAACATTTATTAATTTTTGTTAAACTTTGATTTTCGGTTTTCTTTTTTTTTTAAACAGAGCGTACCAAATCAATATATTTTTTTTTGTACACCTAATATTGAAGGATTAACGAAATTCAAAGTAAAAGAAAGTTGCAACGTACCTCTTCTAATCTTCTCAAATAACCCAACTTCTGTCTTTCTAAATTTTTCGTATCATTGCTGGCTGAGTTTTTAATTTCAGACTTTTGTGATTCAAAATGTGTGAGCTGAACTTTTCTACTTTCTATCCTCGTTGAAATTTCGCTGAGATACCTGCCAACATAGAATGATTTATAATAAATCAATCAGTCAATGAATTTATTTTTAAAACTTTTGTTCACAATTCGGTTAGTTTTTAATGTTTAATAATCAACAGAATTTTGCTACCTTTGTAATTCTTCTCTCGTAGCTAATTTGCTTGCCTCTTCCTCCAAATGATGAAATTCCAGATCCTCGAAAGCCTTTCTTTCACTTTCAAAAATATCTTGTTGCATGTTCAATTTTCTGATTAATTCTTGACGACTTTCTTCATTTTCGGATTTCGAGAGTTCCTCTTCTAATTTATTGCAAAGTTGTTGAGCGTTCTGTACACGTTGTCTCGCTTCTTCTTGTGAATTTGCTTGAGATGAACTATCGTGTGACATGTCCCTTTCCAGCTCGTTTATACGCATCTGAACTCTTATCTTCTCGCCCTCATCCTGTGTGAGCTTCAAAGACTCTGACTCGTATTCCGCAGACAAAAGAGCTTTCTCCAGTTCGAGCTTAAAAAAATAATATATATATACATATATGTAACGCGCTCGGAAGGAAGGGACTTAATCGGCAAAAAATAGATTTTCAGGGTTTGATTGTTTCTAATGCTTTTGATATAATTTGTAAAGTTTGTACCATTATAAAACTAATTTACCCCAAATAATAACTTCAAAAATTTTGTTTACAAAAGTTATAAATAAAGTTTGAAACATAAAAAAATTAGATTTTCTCAAAATTGACTGAACCGCTTTTCATGCCTCAAATATATATTGTAGAGGGTATTAAGGCAATCAAAATAAAAAATTGACACTTAATTCCATCAAAAGGAATTGTAGTTTTGAAACAATTTTTTTTAATCAAAGTTTTTGTTGCAACACCAGTATGGTTTGCTATAATATACTCATATTCCAATTAACAACATATATTTTTTGGGATACGATAAGAGGATTACTTCATAGTTAAAAAAAATGAAATATCAATGTTCGCCCCTTATATGTATGTAATTCATTTTTAGCTTATAACTCTATAAAATGAACATCATCTGAACAATGCACCTCATTCTAATATGATATTCATCTAATCTTCGTCACTGTCTTCCTCTATCACGGGATTCATATTGTTTTGTGTAAACAATTTACTGAGAATTTTAGCAGGTCTTACGATTTTCCACAAATATCTCGCATTGACAGAGCTCGCAATTAGGTAGCTGTGTGCTATTAGTTGGTATTCGAATTTAGCGGTTTTGACCCATTTGAGTGTGTGTTAGAAACCGTCAGTCGCCAGCCGTCCGTCTGGCGAATTTGGATCGATTTAAGCACAGCATTGCTGCAGACCAATGTTGCAGACTATGTAACCCTCAATGTAGACATGAATGGAGCTCCTTAGACTGTACTGTCTGCATATTCAGGGCACCTCCACGTGGTGACGTTGGGCAACGGGATTTTCCCGGCAAAGTTCCTGAATAAAAAATGTTATGCCGCCATGGCAGATAGAAAAAAAGTGTTTACAATGCAGAGAGTCAGAATCCCAGTATCGGCGGTTAGTCAGGGTGGGAAAGCGGGCCGGCAGTCGTCGTCATCCAGCGACCGTACCTTATTAGCAAATTCACCAAAAAATTTGAAGAATGATTTTTTATGTTGGAACTGTTGCATTATTGCTTGCAAAAACAGAAAATTCGATGATGGTAGTCGATTTACTGATAATAGAGGAACATTTTCTGAGAGCGATGATTTTTCGGAATCAAGCGACAAAGATCCAGAATTTGAGGCATGCATAAAATCTAAAGTAAGCGGAGGTGTTGAGCACATTCAAATTCAAAGGACTGTGACAACGCACAAATATTGCTGTTTTTTACGAGCCGCATGATTCAACAGTAGTTCCGAAACAGGTGCGCATGCAATCCTATGTTAAAAAAAGGATTTTTATTCCAGAAGGTAACCGTTGTTGTTGAGCACATTTAATAAAAGGCCGGTTTTTTATAAAGAATTAAGGCATTTACGTGTATATTCGAATTTCACAAAAGTAAAAGATTCAGAGCTATTGAAATTACTTGAAGGTTTGACTATTGAATGTGACACGACGATTCTCGACAAAGTTTGAGACTTTTTTTTAGCGGAAGAAAAAATACATCTTTTTACAGGTTTGACATCGGAGAATATGATTGAACTGCGCGAAATGCTAACGTCAGTGCGAAACAATCAAACCAGCAATGTAACACAAGCTCTCGTCGTGTTCTTATTAAAATTAAGATCAGGAAACTCCAACAAAATGATTGCTGAAATTTTGGAATTAGAACGAGAGCAACTTGTTTTTGACTATACCGCTTCTATCATGAACTCTTTTACAATAAAAAAGATGTCTTATCCTCCTGATTTGGATTTGGTCTATTTATAGACGTGAGCTGATTGATTCTCCTACTACTGTTGTCTCTAAAATGTTGTTCAATTCTACTGACGAGCTAATACTAATTTGTGACAATACATATGTTTTATTTAGAGGCCTGGGTAAGTTTTTAATTGTTAAATGAGACACACTACACTTAAATTGGAAGATCAAAAGAACTTTATTGCTAGAAATTTGATATAAAAAGTACAAGTACACGCGGGTTACGCTCGAATTGCTCAGAGCCACGACCAGCTCTTCTCAGATCTACTTAAGCACTACTCAATTAAGTACAAACACTCTTTCCAGTTTTCCACACTTTTCCTTTCTCACGCCCAAAAATTCCTTCTCCACACACTGCCACCAGATTCCCTTTTCAAATTGCCCGAGACCTAAGTCGTTTATCACTATACCTCTTCCATGAGTCACAGCACTTCCCGGCCTCGATATACAAACATTGAGACACTAGCCTCTTATAACAAGATATTACAAAAAATGTCAAAAATACCTTTTGGCATACACAGATATTTAACATTCTCCCACCAATGAGATAATGGGTTCAGTCATCTCAATCATCAATATACATTCATGCAATTCCTAGGAATATTCTAAGCGGTTCGGCTTTCGCGGTATTCTTCCACTTCGAGTAATTACTACCTTCGTATCATTAGTTTTTCCACAGCGATTCTCCTCACAAATAATACTATTCGGTTTAGGAAAATTTTTACAATTTGTTGTTGAAATTTCATTCATTTGGTGGCCGGAATCATCTTGATTTAATTCTAATGGGAAAATTCGCTGTATCGGTCTAATAAACTCGCCGTTCGTGGTTACAAGCCGAACAACTCTTACATTACCATCTTTGCCGGGGATAAGTTCCTTCACTCGCGCTAACGGCCAATCAACACGTTTTGAATTATCGCTGTCAATCAATACAATGTCTCCTACTTTAATGTCTCTAGAAATCTTTACCTTGCCCTTTGAATTGACAAGCATACCTAGGTACTCTGTCCTGAACCTTTGGCGTAAGTCAGACTTAATCTTTTATCGATAAGCGTAACGCTTATTAAAATCGGTTATTTCTAAACAATCCAAATCTACCACGCCTATTTCTTTGATCTCTTGCAAGAACATTGACGGCGTCAGGAGCACACTCTTTTCATATCCGTCCAATATGAAAGTTATAGGACGAGAGTTTGTGACTGACTCACAATCGGCAAGTGTCGTCATCATCTCTTCATAATACAAGCAAGCCCTTTTAAGGGTACGCCTCAATAATCGTTTAAGTACACCAATTAAACGCTCCCAAAATCCTCCCCACCAAGGTGCCGATGGAGGATTGAATTTCCATTCAATTTGTTCTAAAGTCATTTTTTCAGCCAACCTTTTAAAATCAATTTTCTTTAGCGCGTTCTTTAATCCTACAAAATTTGTTCCATCGTCGCTATAGATTATACTAGGTCTACCCCGACGAGCAATATGACGTCGTAAGGCCATTAAGATGGAGGCAACACTTAAGGAACTAGCTAACTCTAAATATACCGCTCTGTAAACCGCGCAGGTGAAAATACAAATCCATGCCTTTTGACCTCCTTTCAAATCAACAGGCCCGGTAAAATCTATACCGATCACTTCAAAAACAACGGCGTCCCTAATACGATTAAGGGGTAAAGGCGCTACGTCTGCATTCATCTGTCGCGAATCATGTCTTACAAGCCACACACTTATGTATAATCGCTCTAATCGTTTGACGTCCCTTTAAAATCCAAAATTTTTCTCTTAAGTTATTTAACGTAATGAGTGGACCGGCGTGATTGAGCATGATATGTTTTTCTCTAATAAGCAACCCTACTAAATAATGATCGCTCGGTAATAAAATAGGGTATCTAAAATCAAAAGAATCTTCTCGCATTGAAATCTTTGTTTTTATTCGCATGACACTATGCTCGTCTACGAAAGGAGTAAAATATTTTATACGCTCGTCATCTACACCCGAAAAACTTTCATTCTGAACGATTTTAAACAAAACTAATTCTGAATTTTTAATTCCATTTGTGGGCAGAAGCTGTTTGGCTGTGCAGCCTCTGGACGGCAAGTCGGCTGGATTAAGGTGTCCAGGTATATGCCTCCACTGTTCAAAATCAGTCAATTTTTTGATTTTTTTTACTCAATTTTCAACGAATACACTCCAATTATTTTCTCTATGTATCCAAGAAATTACCGTAGATGAATCAGACCAATAATAAATTTTCAGATTTTTCAAACTCAGTGCTTCTAAAATACTTGATGTTAATCTCGCGCCAATAGTGGCAGCCGATAATTCTAATCGCGGAATACTAGCTTGCATATTCGACTCATTTGGCGCAGGAGCGACGCGAGTTTTAGCTTGCACGAAACATACTTTTACTTCAGACGCAGTCTTTACACGAGCGAATGTAACAGCCGCGTAGGCTACTTTACTAGGGTCACAAAATGTATGCTAAGTTACATCATGAGTATCAGTATTTTAACTTCCTTAAGATATTTCAGATCGTCCACCCATTTTAAAAATCGTTCTCTTATACTTTCGTTTACTTCCTCGTCCCACGTGCACTTAGCGGTCCAAGCCTCTTGCAATAAAACTTTAGGGCCGAGAGAAACCGGGCAAACGAAACCGAGTGGGTCAAAATTACGGTGAGCTACCGACAAAATCTTTCTCTTCGTTATTTTGCTCAAATCTAAATCATGCATGTCTATGGGTTTTAAAAAAAGCATATCTGATTGTTTATCCCACATGATACCCAAGACTTGGGTCGGATTTTGGGAGCTGTCATCATTGGTGTACTCCCACCCACGGAGATCAAAACCACCTGACTCCATCGCCGCTTTAGCTTTACATACAAATTCATTTAATTCGCCAACGTTATTTAAACTAGTCACGCAATTGTCGACATATAAACTTTCTTTCAACTTCGAAATATAATTCTTAGAAAATTTTACATTTACATTGGTCGCTAGTTCGATAAACTTATCTAATTGCAAATTGATAATAGCACCTAAAATACAAGGGCTACAACTGACTCCAAAGACTACTCTACAGTGTCTAAATGTAATCAAATTACCATGCAAGTCATACCATAAAAAACGCAAAAAATCTCTATCTTTTTTGTCGATGTTAATTTGTAAACACGCCTTCCTTACATCAGAAATAACGCCAATATTACCTTCTCTGAAACGCAATAGGATAGATGACACAAGCTTGATGAGGTTGGGACCCTTGTGGAGGCATTCATTTAACGATACCCCCTGTTGTTCCTTGGCCGAGGCGTCGAAAACGGGTCTTATTTTGGTTGTCGAATTTTCCTTAAAGACCGGCCTATGTGGCAGGTAATGAGCCCAGTTGCTCTCTTCCTCTTGGGGCACTCGCTCGATAATTCCATCTGCTAACGATTCGTCGAATATTCTGCTGTAGTCTTCATATTTTTCTATTCCTTTCAGACTTTTTATAGTAGACTGTAGCCGTCGAAGTGCCAACAATTTATTATCCTTCAACACTGGATGGCACTCGACCTACGGCAGCTTCACTTCACACCGACCATCTGCATTTACTTTCACTGTCTCCACAAAATTTTCCTTCATTTCATTGTCACGTTCGAGCTGAGTTTTTTGCTCTATAGGGTCCTTAATGCCCAGTAAATCGAGGGCCCACAAATCTTTAATATTTTCACTCCGGGCAAACATATTAACAGCGCATAAGGCCGAACTTTCTTCTTCTTTTTCTTCGCTGTTTACTGCTGGAATTTTTCCCATAAGTGTCCATCCTAAGTAGGTTTCTACTGCAGTTAATCCACAATTTAAATTATGTCGCCGGCCTGTGAGTAATTTTCCGGCAATATCAGCACCAATGAGAACAGCAACAGATTTCTCTTCACTACAAACATCTGTTATGTTTACATTTAACTTTTCCAGCTCCGCGGTCCATACACCAGCAGTTATAGACGGAATCTCAGAGCATATAACATCTTCATCTAACACTTCGAAATTGCATAAATAACTTCCATCTAGATTAGCTAATCTAATTAGATACTTCGCATGGGTCGTAATTTTAGACTCCTTACCACCGAAAAGAAGGTGCTTCATTTTCTGCTGATCAGTAGGCACATATTTCATTTTCCTAGCAACTCTTCTTGTCACGTATGATCGCTGCAAACCAGTATCGATAACGGCACGGACAACCATTTCATTACAGCCATTCAGCATCTTCACCGTTAATGTTTGCAGAAAAATATTGGGGAGGCGAGAGGAGGTAGCTAAATTACACTCCCTCGGCACATTCACTGCACTCGTGGAAGTTTGGGTATCATTGTCATTCGGTTTTTCCCCAAAACACATAATGTCTACATGACTACGCGAGCACTTAGAACATCGAATATTTACACGACAGTCTTTAGAGCGATGTCCTACCTTCACACAATTAAAGCACGCACGTCTATTTTTCACTATGGTTTTCCTCTCAGCCAAAGACATTTGCTTCGCTTTGTCACAATTTCCGCTGCTGTGATCTTCTTTATCGCACAATATACATGAGGGAGTCCTATTTCTTGCGGCAAGTAAATTTCTAGCGCTCGGAACTTCTTTCGATTGGGACTGCGAGTTATTTCTTTTCATGCGTTCAACATTTTCTTGATTGTTCTTTATTTCAAACCCTTTGGAAGTCACCGAAATTTTATATTCACTGCGTACTTCCCACTCCAAGAATAGCATTACTTGCTTCAAACGAAACGCGTGTTCATATGTGTCTTCGCACGCGATTTTTCGAGCCGATTCACTCCGTTCCCATGCTCTTAACGTATCTTCAGGTAGGCAAGATTCTATTAGCGGGTATAACAAAGCCGCGTACTTATCTGAAGCCACCCCCAGACTCTCTAGTGCTCTTAGCCATGACTCAGTTTTGTCGTATAAAGAGGACAACGGGATAGGCTTGGCCGACTTTTGAGCATTTTGAAACATTAACTGTAATAACTCCCGCACATAGACTTCAATCTGCAAGTGGTCTCGTCCAAAACGAGTCTGTAAACTCGCAATCACCTTGTCGTAATTTTCACTAGAAGGCGGGTAACTTTTCACTAATTCATCTGCACGAGATCCCGGAACCATAGCTTGTATAAGGTATTGAAATTTGTCCACTTTGTTAATTCTTTCAGCTTCGTGGATCTTTTCAAAAATACTCCAAAACTGAATCCACCCGCGAATATTTTCGTCAAATTTCACCAATTCGAATTTAGGTAGTTTAACAGTGTCTTGAACTTTACTTTGGTTAACCGTTTGCATCACAATAGGCGCAGAATTCACCACGGCGTCACGTCCTTTAAGTTTGAGCTGTGCAGCTTTGAACTTTCTATTATATTCTTCGGCCTCATCGAAATCTTTTTCCAACTCTTCTTCGGAAGCATCAACCACTAACAATTGCACGTATTTTTCTTGCCACTCACGCAGCTCTTTATGTCTGTCTTCAAGCATGCAAAAGGTATGCTTGATACCTCATTTAGGCCATACAGCGTGTTGTATTAAGTCAAAGCTTTCGTGAAACCAGTGCGGAGCGTAGTTCTTTTCTTCTTTAAGGCTTCCATTTTTCCTAGATACTTTCACTAATTTATCACAATTATGTCACTAAAACCCAGGTCCCGTCACGGTCGCCAGTTGTTTTATTTAGAGGCCTGGGTAAGTTTCTAATTGTTAAATGAGACACACTACACTTAAATTGGAAGATCAAAAGAACTTTATTGCTAGAAATTTGATATAAAAAGTACAAGTACACGCGAGTTACGCTCGAATTGCTCAGAGCCACGACCAGCTCTTCTCAGATCTACTTAAGCACTACTCAATTAAGTACAAACACTCTTTCCAGTTTTCCACACTTTTCCTTTCTCACGCCCAAAAATTCGTTCTCCACACACTGCCACCAGATTCCCTTTTCAAATTGCCCGAGACCTAAGTCGTTTATGACTATACCTCTTCCATGAGTCACAGCACTTCCCGGCCCCGGTATACAAACATTCAGACACTAGCCTCTTACAACAAGATATTACAAAAAATGTCCAAAATACCTTTTGGCATACACAGATATTTAACAACATATGCCCGCCATCAGAAAAGCAGTAACAATGAGTACTAGCGAAAATGTTAATCGGGACAAGAAAGGTTCCCTTATGCAAGCCTTTTACTATCTGTACAACAACCGGACGAGTACTAGACATGGTAGGACCATTTTATGCAAATCAGAATGACGTTGAAATTATAAAAAGTCTTATTGAAGATCCGGACGATTTGTGTCAAGTATTTAATGAAGGCGACAAACTTTTCCTTGATCGTGGTTTTCGAGATGCGAAAGACGTACTGGAGTCAAAAGGCTTTACTGTACTGATTCCAGCGTAGCGAAATCAGCTGACAAATAAAGAAGCAAACCAATCTCGTTTCGTGACAAAAATTCGATGGTCAGTGAAATAATATCGATTGCTGGATCATATAATTTATAACAAACTGCTTCCAAATGTTGGGTTGTATTTTGAAATTGCAGAATTTCTGCACAATCAATTTGGATAAGCGTTAAAATCAGATGCCCTTCTTTCAGAAGAAATTGTAAGGAAAATAAAAAATCAGTTACATGTAGAAAATGAAGCTAATGAAGCTGAGGAGAAAGGCTGGTTTCGTAAAACGCTTATGTTTCAGAGTTTCTATTCTAACGACCTTTTAGATTTTCCAGAGTTGACAGAGATGGACCAAAAAATCTTATTCACGGGTTCATATCAACTCTCACAAGCAGTTTCGTACATGGCGGAAATGATGAACGATAATGGGTCCATCAATTTACAATTTGTGAAAGAGCAGGCAAATATTTCAAAGATCGGGGTACAGTCAAGACACAATAGTTGGGAATTATACAGATATTTTATTGGTTACAGACCAAACAGTATGGGTGTTGCAGGAATTAAAATTATTATTATTGATCACACGCACGATATTTGTGGAAAATCGTAAGACCTGCTAAAATTCTCAGTAAATTGTTTACACAAAACAATAAGAATCCCGTGATAGAGGAAGACAGTGTCGAAGATTAGATGAATATGATATTATAATGAGGTGCATTTTTCAGATGATGTTCATTTTATAGAGTTATAAGCTAAAAATGAAGTTGGCCCCCCGTTCTAATGGAATTTCATACATATAAGGGGCGAACATAGATATTTTATTTTTTTAAACTATGAAGTAATCCTCTGATCGTATCCCAAAAAATATATGTTATTAATTGGGATATGAGTATCTTATAGCAAACCATAGCGGTGTTGCAACAAAAACTTTGATTAAAAAAAATTGTTTCAAAACTACAATAATTTTTTTCACCTTCTTTCTGTTGCAGGAATTAAGTGTCAATAATTTTAATTTTATTATTTGGGGTGAATTAGTTTTATAATGGTACAAACTTATCCATCACATATGAATCAAATCCAAGCGGAGGTAGCCCAACCATGCTTATCCAGCTACGCCCTTTCTATTTATTTGAGTTTGTTTGTAATTAATGTTAAAAGTAGAGATATTTAAATGACGTAAAAATTTGGACGCTCACTTCTTCCGCTCCTACCTTCATTTCTTCACTGGAATATACAGTCATACTAAGTTGAATTTTCGGTATTGACAAAAATGTGTAAATTTTAAAAACAATTATTTAATAATATTTCGTTACAAGTTGACAAGATAGACAAGATGAGGAAGTACACTAAATGTCAAGAAATCTTGATTCTATAGATCTTATATCTAAATGCCTATAGAGCGGAGGCACAAACTTTGCGTAAATGCATGAAGTAAAATAAATATTCAAAATTTACGTTTTCAATGTTATCAACGAATTTTTCAATTTCAGGAAATGATTCAGAACAAATGGTAGAATATCATATTACAAGTAAACCAAAATTTATACAGTTTTCAAATAAAAAAAAAATAATTTTTTTTTTACTTTTTTTTAAATTGAAATGTGAAATGTTTAACAAATAATAGTATTTTTGAAATTCACCTCTCTACTAATTTCCTCTTCCTGATTCTCGATATCAGCAACGCTTCTTTTGAAGGCTTCTATATTCCCCATAATATGTCGTTTCTCATTTTGCAAAAATTCTATATACTTTCTTCTATCATCTTCTTCAAAGGTATTCTTTTCCTTGTCAGCTTTTGCCTCGTTCGATTTCGTCTTGTATTTCTCAGAATTGATCCTTTCTGGCACGGCGTGTACAGTATCGTTACACTTTGGTAACATTTTGAGCTGTTCAATTGCATCTAAGAGATCGTCGTCTGAAACTAAAAACTTATTTTCGATGACTTCACAGAAACTGGTCTTTGGAGCTTTCCTTCTAGGCAGGGTGTAAGAAGTCACCTGGCCGTTGTTTCTAGGCGTTACAACGTTCTCATAGACACTTATGTTGCCATTTAGTGGCACGAAGTTCTCATAATTTTGAGAGTCAGCTTGCTGTCCATCTGTCTTCGTTTCATTCAATTGTATTTTACCTGTAAAAAGACTATTTGTTATTATAAAAAATAGAGTTAAATAACTCTGTTATTTTTTAACAGAAAATATTTTATATTTTTAACACTTTTCATTGTAAATATCTTCAAGTCTATCCACATCTTTCATGATCTATATGAATTATATTATAAATACTTATTTACTTGGTATTAATTAGTAGGTCTAACTCAACATGTTAGCTTTTTTCATATTAATTTATCATTATAGAATTTTTGGCTATAACATTTCTCTAAGTATTGAAAAATAAGAAAAACTGGTTTTTTAGAATCAAGATTTTTCAGTCGACTTTTTTTATAAATAAAATTTTCTCTACAGAGAGTGTTCTTTTACAAAAAATATAAAGATTTGTTTTAACCAGAAATCAAAATTAGAAAATATCTTTCGAATTTTAGTCCTTGATTACAACGAATTTTTATATTTTTTGTAAAAATCACATTCTGTAGAAAAAATGTTGTGTATAAATGAAACCGGCTTAGAATTTTGAGATTCAAATAATCATTCTTTCAAGTCTTGAGACATATATTTATGAACGTCATATAAACCAAATTGTAGAAAGAAACACTTAAAAATGTATATCTTACCGAAGATCGATGGAGACTCGCTTTTAGCTTTTTCGTGTACAACTGGCGATTCTGTGACGTTATTAGTGCCATTTTCAATTGCTATGTTTTCATAATTGGGATTACGAACATGAGAGATGGAGTTAGAAAACTCCGCTTCCCTATTGTCAGTAGAAATTGGCCATTTCGCAGACTGACTGTTGTTTTTTGTAGTCGGTTGAAGATCACAACTGCTGTGTTTTTCTTCCTTCTCTTCGTGCACGAAGTTTGATGTGGTTCGATTGTTGTTCGGCACATCCCCGTTTTGATGGACCATCTTCAAATTCTGTACATTCATATTCTCGTATATAATTAATTTGTTTTCTTTCGATGAATCAAATGCGAAATGTGGTTGAATTCTAGAAGGGCTCTTTGGACTTCCGAAAGGAGAATTGTGACATGGCCTCTTATCTCTTGTCAGTGATCCATTTGTCATTATTCTATAAGATAAAAAAAGAAAATGTCGATTAATGTTTGCACACTTATTACTGATTATTATATTTACTATTCAATACATTTTGACCATACGACTACTTAATTTAATTATTCAATTCAATCCATCGATTCTTGAACTTTATATCTTCTATTAAACCAAAATTCTGACTTCTCCAATTACTAAGTCTTCAAGTCTTTGAATCTTTGAAGCATGCATTTTTTCTTACTTATTAATTCCTAGAAACTAAAAAGTTTGCAACAGAAAAATCCAATAAGGTGAATTGGATTTATATTTCTTTGCTCCTGAGAATTAAATTGACTACTTCACTCAACGCTTTCACTGTTAAAACATTCCTAATTAAAAAAAATTTGTAGATCTTTTTGAAACGAAGGACTTTGTATTCTTACGTTTTTTTGGTATTTCCAATATTATTGTTAAAAAATTGAATTTTGGATTTTCAAGAGTTTTTTTTTGAATTAAAAAGAAAAATATGCATCTTATGAAAAAATGTTATAATTCAAATTTGTGGGTCTTTATGTATTCAATAATATTGTATCATAACGTTTTTTCGTATCTCGTATAATTTAACTGGAAAATGGAATTTTGATATTGACTTTTTTCGAATTTGAATATGCTGTAACATTTCTAATTTTGATTTAATCAAAAAATGTTATTAGGATAATTTGTAGAGATTTATGAGCACTATCAAAAACCAGGATTGGAATTTTTGATTTTTTCAAAAAATTATTTTCAAAAACACAAAAGTAGTGCTCCATCCCTCAATTTTGATTGGATGTGGCTGGTTAACGAACTTGTCCTTACTTTTTCGGCTCCGATAAAGTGTACCAAAGCTCAATTCAATCTGATAATTCTATCGAGAGTTATGCCGCACACGACCTACTACAGACAGACAGACAGACAGACAGATAGACACTTTCGTAAAAACCATTTTTTCTGACTCAGGGGGTCTCAAAACGGAAAGATTTGATGAAAATTTCGAAAGTCATTTTTCACATAAAACCAATACCTTCTCATCCATGATGAGAATGTAATAAATATGCAACTTTCTTTGAAATATTTTGCGACTATTATCTAAAAAATAAGAGAGTGCATACATCTCTTGAAATTACTTTGTTGTGCACAATTTAATGCACCCTCTATTCTTATAAGAATGATTGATTGTTTAATTAAAGGGGGGAAATAGGTTTAGAGGGTGGTTTTTTCAATAATTTTTATGAATTTTTTTCGGAAAACAGAAACGTATATAATTTATTTATACTTTATGAACATTTTGTATATATATTTAAGAAAATATTGTGAAATTTTTGAAGCCTTTCGTTGGTAAACATGGAAGATATCAGCTGCTGCCCATGGAGCGTCACCATCAGAAGTGACAGTTTGTGTACATTCTGGAGGCCAGAGTTCTCATCTGAAATTAACAGGGATTTAAATTTACTTTAATAACATATCTCTCTTCTATGTGAACCTAACTCCACCCAAAAAAATCGAAAATTAAATTTTTTACAGGTGTGTAAACATGAAACATCGATTTTTTGGCTTTTTTTGCTACTTTTTTGGCATTTAAAAAATATTTAAAACAATAATTTTATCTCGGATTTAGGTTTACATAGAGCGCAATTGTATAAAAAAAGTATATGCCAATTTTTAAAGCGATCGGTCGAAAACTTTTTAAGCTAGAGTGTACAAAAATTTGAAAAAAGTCATTTCGAGAAAAACGCGTTTAAAAAAAAATTCAAGAAAACAACAAAGTCGAGACTGTAATGAGATAAATTTTTGTACTTACTGATTAATCAGCGATACCAGCACCATATAGTAATCCTACTTCTTCTTCATAAATTTCATTTTGAGCTTGCAATTCATCTTTCCGAGTTTTCCGAGCTTCCTTTGCCTCCAAGGCGCTACCGTCGATGTTGTCGGCATCCATTTAAAGACGATTGTAGCACCGGAACGAATTGAAATTTTTTATTGAAACTTTGGGAACATATTCTTCGATAGTTTTACTAACAATTTATGACATAGAAAAAAATTCGATTTTTTGAATAATCTAAACCTATTTCCCCCCTTAATCAAAATTTCCATGTACACTACCGTCTTAAATTATATATTCACCTGTTGTTTCAACTACACGGAGAAAAATAGTTGAAGTAATTTTACTCAACTCTGTCGATTAAACTCGGGGCATAAGGACATTTGAACATCTATTAAATCCTAGTCGGGTAAAATCAATTTGATATATACCTAATTCACCCAAAGTGATATAACAATAAGCGTTACATAGGGAATAGTAAGGAGTTGAGTAAAACGTTATCGACGACAGGGGACCAACATGTGTCAGTGGATTAACATGAAATGTATAAGTATATCACCGACGCTTGAGGTGCTTCAAACCGTAGTTGGGTAAAATGAGCATCGGGCATATTATTTGAACTGGTAATGGTATGGTTCTCTCAAATAAAAAAAAAATTCTTACCTCGAGTCTGCCAATAGTCATCCGGTAAATACATAAACAACTTACAAATGCATTCACACCATTGAATTACATTTAGTATACATTTTTATTATAACGACGAATGAAGTTTAGTGAAACTAAATTTTCAAATGTATATTAAAAAATTGCATTATTATTAAGAAGTAGACTGAAAGAAATTTATCGCGAATACAGACAATTTTCTGGCTATATTAGCAAAAGAGTTTGGCTGTCTCAGATACAGCTAAACTGTATGGATGTTTCATCAAAACAGTTATAGTTGAAGGGATACTACTGCACCAGTAATATATTTTCAATACACACATCCAAACTGATATGGCTGCAACAGATGAAACATGGTTATGGTTCCTTTAGCCAAACTCTGTTTTGGAAAATCAGCTCAACTCCAAACAGACGCTTGTCTGCTAGTGATGCGTAGTAGTTTCAGAGGTTAGGGGTCAGTAAACTATTATATCAGTGGTTGATTTTAAGATTTCAAGATTGTATCAAATAACTAATTTCATAGATCTATATATGAATTATTGTATTATTGAATGTACAAGTTTGCTTTCACCGTTTTTCGATAGATGGCTGCAGCGGTAATTGCTAATCGAAATCGACAGATCAAAATTGTCGCACAGTAAGCGGAAAAGTTGTACACCTTACATAAAATTTATAAATCTAAAAAAAAAAAATTAAATCGATACCAGCAATACGTGTTTTGTTTGCATGATCACATACGATCACTCTGCAAACGTTTTAACGCACACCAATATACATCCTTGAAACAAACCATTTTGTTTTGCTCAATCAGCATAACAGTCGATGGATAATACAATCAGAAGAACATTTATGAAAGTTTCCTGATCTGATAGCTAATTTAAAGACATGTTATTAGCTCAACTAGTATTAGTTAATTTCTTATTCATACTTATTAACACACAAAATAATATAACTGAAGTAAGAAGATTTTCTTTCTAATTTGCATAGAAATACTTTAACAAACTCGGTTAGGTAGAAACACAATACCATTTCTTTCAGTGATTTATTATAAAAACATTTATAAGAAGGTTCTTTTATTTTCTGTGTTTTATATTTTCAAAATATGGATTTTACATTTGCGAATTCGAAATTATTATTCTGCCTGAGTAATTTATGTGATATTTCATATTTTATGTAATACACTTATCGACTTTTTTTTGTTTAAATTTTCATAATATCAATTTAATTTTAAGAATTTAAGTTTTTGAAATTAAAAATTTTTTATGTGTGCCCAAGGCGCAGATTACTTTCATTCGTTCCTGCGTGAATAGATGTAGCTGTTGGAATAAATCTTGCGATTCACGGTTTACTCAACTCTCGATTGAAGCGTAGAGTAGAATAAACGGAAAGCTCTACTATTTTTGTGATTTAAGAGGGTCTTCTACCTTGTGGCCTCGTTTTTTATACTGATTTTTGAGAATTAATTGTAGGGAAACCAATAATGCAATCGAGGTGCGGTTTTTTGCATTTAACTTATTTATTTATATACTTTCAACAAAAATTTTACTGCCTCCAATTTGATCGTGATTTGACCTTAAAATATCCCTTACGAAAAATGTATACCAAAACGGTTGCAATGATTTAGCTCATGAAAGTCGTCTGAAACAAAAAAAAACCAAAATGATTCAGTTTTTTTATGCCTTTGGCTATCGTTTGACACAAGGAATTTGCAAAATTTGAAAATCTCAGGAAATAGTGAACAAGAAAAAAAAAATGTCTATGTTTTCAAGGTCAAGAACAGCTGTAAAAATTCTTGAAATGGAAAAAATCCAAAAAGCTCGGGTCAGACCATAGCGACAAGTTTTTCACAAATTTTGATATATGACTTTAGTTAATTGATCAATTACTTTTCGAGATATCATGTTAACCAGTTGCAAAAACGCAACTTTTGGGAAATCGCATTTAAAGATATTCATGCATGAATCGCGGAGCGGAGCTATATTTGACGGCTCTGGAAACCCCGAAATAATAAGATTTCGGTTATACCCTTTCAAGATGATATTTCTAGCACCTTCTAGGCGACAAAAATGCAAAAAAAAATCGATTTTTTTGAAAAAACAAGGTAGAAGACCCCCTTAATAAAAGATTGGTTTTTTATAGTTATACTACGAGTAATAATATATATATTTAAAAATTGTTAATGCACGCTTTTATACTTCACCCTACACTTCTGAATTTTACTCAACTTTGATTCATTTTCGAACATTTAATATATCACAAATAAATACAGTGATACTAAATAACTTCTAACTTGTCCTTATGTCCCAAATTTGATCGGAAGTTGAGTAAAATTACTTCAACTATTTTTCTCCGTGTATTATTCATGTGTCTTAGTTTTCATAATAACAAGCTGAAATTTTTATGCAATAACTGCATGATATTTAATTTTTAATTTAAATTTTAATTGCCCAAGTTGAATGCAAAATGTTCATTTTATAAAAATATATAGCAAAAAACGCCAAATTTCGAACTTTTCCAAGAAAAATTTTTAATGATCGAAATTTGACGTTTTTTGCCATTTTTTATTTGTTTATAAAATTAACATTTTACCTTTAACTTGGACTCATTAGATGCAAAATTTTATTGATGTTCATGCTATTATTTTGGAAAAATCTTAAATTTTTATTCTAAAAAAAAAGACACTTTAATATTAGCTAAAACAACAGATGAACCTATAATTTCCAGCGGTAGTATATAATAATAGTATATTATGTGCCTAGGCGTATAATGAGGGTTATTACGCGACGAGCGATAATGCTCGCACGCTCGCAGGAGATCGAAGCCAAGGCGCGATCAGTCCTGCGAGCATTTTAAGCGAGTGTCGTAACTACCCGAATTGTGTGCATTGCACATATTCTATTTTATGTGACTTCGGTGCGTATACGAGTTTTTATGCGTACACTCAAATCTAATCTAGTATTCATCATGATTCTCGTCCATTGCACTTGATATTTCGCGACTAGTTCCGGCCATTTTGATTTTCTCGATCTCGTGTAGTAGTAGCGTATTGTAATAGAGCATGCGCAGTTCAAATGTACAAGGCTTTGTCAGTACGGTGCCAACGCTGTACGAAGAAGAAGAAGAAGAATAAGAAGAAGATTACGCACCGCTGTATGGTTATAGGCACATGCGCAGTTCAATTTTTACATTACATTCCTCTGTATCGTAATACACAACATTACGCTACTCTCAACTGTAGCGTAAAACGGGTTTACGCGCAGAAGGCACATAATAGTATATTACGTGCTGAGGCAAAGCCGAGACGAAGCTGAGGTAAAGCCGAGACCAAGCCGAGATGAATCCGAGGCGTGATCAGTCCTGCGAGCATTGTCCCGAGTCTCGTAATTTCCCGAATTGTGTGCATTGGCACGTATTCTATTTTATGTTACTTCGGTGCGTATACGAGTTTTTATGCGTACACTTGAATCTAATCTATCAGTAGGGTGCTAACGCTGTACGAAGAAGAAGAAGAATAAGAAGAAGATTGTGCTAGAATAAGAAGAAGATTGTGCTCTACTGTATGGCTATAGGCGCATGCGCAGTTGAATTTTTATATTACATTCCTCTGTAGCGCAATGTTGTGTTATATAAAATTATATACCGACAATAATATTTTTGAATTTTTATTTCGAAATTAAAAGATAGCATATAAACCATAAGTATTCTAAAACGTACGAGTTTTGATGAATTTAAGAAAAAAACCAAAATTATTGATAAAGATCCATTTAGACTCTTTTTTGTCATTAAAATTTTAACACATTGTTTTTCCTCCTCTTTAAAGGCATTATTAAAGCGATTACATTTTATCGTCATAAAGTCAAGGGATAAAAGTGTATTCGATGAAAACATCTTTATAAAATTTATTTTGTCAATTAAGATCTCGATAAAATCTATAAATGATATGACTGAATTTTTAATAAGTTAAAACATTTCTATCATAAATTTATCGAAATATTAATAATTTAGTTAGCTTATTAGAGATGAAATAAGTTAAGAACCATAGTTGATTAAAAATACACTAGGATCTAAATCGTTTCGTGAGGAGACGAAACATTGACTCAAAATTTTAATGAATTATAGATAGTCGATCCTTAAATATAAATTCACAAAGATGTTATGCGATAGAAATGCTCAAATATTTTTTTTGTATTTGGCTACACATTGCGTTATTTCTACTCAGAATAAAAGGGACTTAAACTCAAAAACGGCATAGAGAACTCATTTAACTTTAAAGATTTTGTTGAAGGTCTGAAATCAAGCATAAATGTTCAAGTAAGATACAGTTAATATTGAGAATGTGACATTTTAATTACCTGTTAGGTTGCCTGGGCTTGTCAATAGTGCTTTGCCTCTCATATTCTGCACACATAACCAGAATTTCTTCTAACCTGAGCTTTTCTTGTCTCTCGATTTCCTGTTCTCTCAATCTCTCTTCCTGAACTTGTTTCCGTTTATTTTCGGCCTCTCTTCTTTTATTCTCTGCATCCACCTGCCTCTCCCTAATCTCCTCTAAAGAACATCCGCTTCCATTACTAGGCGTGGGACTATTAATACGTCCAAAGCTTCTCTTAGTATCATACCTCGGATTTCGATTGAAGGCTGGACTCATTGGTAAAACCTTTTTAATATTTAAATTAGAAAAAAACTCCTCCGAATTGTTACAACTTGTGCCATTAAAATTTGTCCCTGACTCTCGATGGTATATATTAGGATTAGAGTCAAACTTCTCGACTTGGAGGTACTCAGTTGTCGTCTTGGCAACTATCAAACTTTGGCTCATATCAAAATCATTGTCATGCTTCTCAAAATCATTGCTTCCTTGGCAAACCATGCTCCTTGACATAAAATTTTGATTTTCATTGTTGTTATAAATTAGATTGGATTTATAGCTGTTTAGATAAGAGTCAGCTGCCGCAATCATTTGAATGTGATTCTGATTTGAGGAAGGGATTTGATATAATTGATTAGGTGTATTTGAACGACTGGGTGTTTTGATAATTTCTACCTTTTGCCTAGAATCTTCGATACAATAATGTGATGTTCCCGGACTATTAAAAGAGGGCGTGTTTGAACGACTTCTATCTATATTTGTAAGATTCTGTAGTGGGCTTGAATTACTAATTTTTGAGAGGGAAGCTATACTTGATGATCTAGAGTGTACCAAAATCTGGTCAGCTGGCACATTTGCTGTGAGACCTCCAGCTGGAAAGACCTTTGGAGAGACGCAGTTTCTGTTTTGTCTGGCTAGCATTTCAAATTTCGTTAGTTTGCTTAAAAAACCAACTTCATCGTCTGAATACGAACTTCGGGGAGATTTTCTTGGAGGAACTGGTGGCTTCCGTTCAAGATGACTTTCCAGAGCTTCGGAAAAGGAAAAAGAGATTGGTGCCATTGATATTCTAGAGTTTGGAAAGACGGATTTTAGCTGCTTTGCTTCGGCTGGATGGTTAAACCTCATGTAGTTTGATCTTCCTATTGTTACCATACAACCTAAATTTAAACACAGTGTAAATTTTTATAAATATTGTCATATAATATACAGGGATTTAAAAAAAAAAAAATTTCACAGTTTTGAATCTATTCATCAAGGAAATTTTAAAATATTTATATTTTAAAAAAATTTTTAATAAATTCTGTTGCCTGTAAAGATTTCAAAAGTTTAAGGAATTTTAAAACAGGAATTCTACAGCAACTTTGTAGAAGCTATTTCGAATTATTATCTGCTGCTTGATTTTTTAAAATGTTTATACATTTTTACATTACATAATTTGTTGCAGAAATTGTAAAGATATTTGAAATAAACAATGTCTACAGAATGACCACAGAATAAAGAGTTTAAGACTTAAGGCTATGTGGTAGGGTCTAAGATTATCAATTACATATAACCACTTTATTAATAAAATAATAATTCAAATAAACTTTCCGGAGAAGACAGTAATGCAGAAAAATCTAACGCATTAGTGTCTTCTCCGGGAAATTCGTTAATACTCATTATGTTATTAATAATTAAATAACAAGTTATAATATATCCAAATGCATTATTGTTTGAAGTGCTTAACAAATAATATTAAACCTTGAATATTAATTTTTTTTTAAATAAAGATGCGTTTTTCATTACAACAGCAATTGAGATTCAATATCAAGGGATTGTGATGTAGATTTATTTATTTAAAGTATTGATGTACAAACTTTATCGGGTTTACCTTGAGTAAGTCGAACAGGAGAATTGACTGAAATTCCATCGATGGACGTGTTCCCATTTATTGGATGAAGAGTGACAATGCCGTTATTGTTTTCGATCATGCAGTGAATGGGTTCGACTCCAGTACCTGTGACTGGTATATCAGCATCTCGATTGCATCCCAAAATGATGCGACCTGCAAATATAACACAGAATTTTCAACCTGTAAAATTTATTTTATAAATAGAATCATAAATTATGTTTTCAATGAATAGAAAGTCTAATTGGGGACTGAAGATATTAATTTAAATGTAAGAAAGTCTATAGAATGTTGGCTTTAGGGTCTATAAATAAGAAAACTCATTATAACATGAGATTAATTAGATTTGTTTGATGTGATCGGAGCCCTCATCAGTGATTTATTTCGAATCTAAAAAATACAGAAAAAAAATTACTAGCTTAGGATTTGTTTGATGGAAAATTTAGTAATTAACATTTTTTCATATGAGTTTATAAAAAGACTTTGTAATTGCTTCAGAATAAAATACGTTAAAACAAGCAGCTTTGAGTATTTCACAATTTTTGCACAAACATATGTGTAAAATGTACCTGAATTCACCTACAATTTCACACATAAAGTCTTAGAAATATGAAGTTACATTAAAAAGAATCATAAATCGAAATTTCTTTGGTATAAAGTAGAATTTGTAATTTAATACTTTTTGGTAAGAAACTTGGAAAAAAAACGTACTGAATTCAAAATGTTTACCAATTTTCGAAAAAATAGGCAAAATTCAGCATCACGTACATGGGTACTTAAATTGTATGTATAACTAGAGGTAATTAATTTATATTTACATAATAAAGAATAATTGTAAGGTTTCTTTAAGTTCTTTTTCAAAGTATTTTATTCTGAAACAATGTTATTTTCAAATTTCTTTATACCAAAGAAATATTTACTAATGCATTTTTTTATTTAGCTTCATATCAAAGAAAAAATGTTATGTGTAAAATTCTAGGAAAATTTAGGCACATTTTTTATATTTTAAGTCATGAAATATATAAAATGGCTAATATTTAGATGGTAATATGTATAGGCCGAAAAAATTTGAAAGCGTGCATCTTGCATCTTACATTCATCCTTTAACATCTAGTGGTGATGGAAAAAGAAATTAGGATATGACAAAATAATTTAGAAACTTTTAGGTAATTTACCATCTAAGATTGTCGATTCACGAAAGTGTTTGCAATTAAACCTAATAGATGTCACCTTAAGTCCTAATTTCATTTACTTAATACATTTTTTATATGTTTTGAACAATCAACCTCATTTGTCCATTTATTTTAATAAAAAAGGGTAACAACTATGATTTTCTGTTCCATCCTATTAAAACACCTTAGTCTTTTTACGGCTAAATTCTCTGGGTAGCGGTGATAACCAAAATTTTTTGGTAGAACTTACTAATTGCGTTCATCAAATTTGTTACTTGCTAATTGTCATGTTTACAAATCTGTATTTTCTCCGCAAATCGAAGAATGGTTGTAACAAAAACTATTTCCATTTATTAATTGATGTCGTAGTTGCATCAATCGTTCGTGGAATCGATCATTAGCAGGATTTTCTTATTTTAATATTCACAGATCTAGTTTGAGGTGAAAAATAATGATTTATTATGATTTTTCCATGAACGTTATCTTTTGATGAAAATATAGTATCATTATGCAGCGTCAGCGTGAAAAGTAATCTCTATTTAAGAAAGTAAAAAATTAAACTCCAGTGGATTTAATATGAACGATAAATTCACTATGTAGTGTGCTTATAATGAAGAGTAATAATTTGTGAAAACGCCAGCACATGTGCCTGTGTTCGGAGCAGAATTCTTGGACGCTTACAAGACAAGATTTTGTGCTATCTTTGTTCTCGAGCATCACTTTCTCGTTTCTCAATATCCTGTCATTTTAGACTCTTCAGGTTGTAAATATAAATAAATATTAGATAAACATGCTAGCTTATTTAATCCACTTTAATATAATATTATCTTATTATCTTTGATCAATAAACCAAAAATTGATACAAAATAATATCATTTACCTAGAAAGGTTCTGACATTCGAGTAAATTCTATAATAAACTAATAAGTTTAAATTTAATAAAATAAAATTACTTGCAACTCTGATAATTATCTCTTATTTTATAATTCATTTTTTAATATGGTGAAACATTATTTTAATATTTTTAAGATTAAGATGATTTGGTTTATTTTATATTGTATGATAATAAAATTTTATTTCCGCACTAAATTGAGTGACTGCTCGAAAAATAATAATACTCATAACGTTGGTGAAGACGACATGCTTACCTCTTAACTAACAGGAGATTATACGGAACGGTATTGGAGTGATTGGTATATAGGATAGCTCAATGTAGACTCTTTTACTATACTGCCGAGAGCAAGAAATTCGCAGAGCCTTTCGCTCAAAAGACTAAGTGTATATTTAGTTTTGGCGCGGTCGTGATTCAGCTTTTTCAGTCTTTTTGGAAATGCGTCTGCTGCTGCGTCATGTCTGAAATATTAGTATAGAACCTTCTTATACATATGAACAAGACTGTAATGGTCATCGCGTCGAAGTTCATTAAGGGACATCGAAAGATACTCTATCGAAAAAAAACTATTAATGTATTTTATTATCCATCAAGTTAACTATAATGAGATAAGCTTCATAAAATTTGATTACTTATTATTCAAGCTTCTTACAGTCAACGCTTTCGTCAAGAGAACTATTAATTTCTCTTATGCTAATCACTATTCTCCGATTTATTTATATTCAAATTTAATGAAAGGTTGTTTTTAACAGTGTTGGGTAAGTTCCTCTATAAAAAGTAACTCGTTACAGTTACTGGTGAAAGTAACTTAAGTTACTTTAAAAGTTACTTTTCATGGCTGAATCTTTTTCAGATTGCTCAGCTATCCAATCAAATTTGAATTCCGAGTGTAAACAAGCTGCATTAATCAAATCCGATCGATTAAAAAGAGCTTGAAATCGATCTTTTACTCCATTGAGGATACTGTCGGCTGTCCATTGTTCCTTAATTCTTCTAATTTGATTTTTAGTGTGATAATCACAGGAAGTAACCTTGTAGAATATCCAAGGAGCGTGCTAAAGGAGACATCACTTGTCAGTATCCTCTCAAAAATTGGACTTCTTGTAAAGTCAGTCTCTGCAGCCTACATGTATCGAAACAGCGATTCAGTTTTTCTATGTAATTTTCTTTTTCACTAATTTTCACCAGCTGATCTTCATAAGTTGAATTCCATTCATTAACGATAAAACAAAAAGTCAGAAGATATTTCATGGAAATCCATAAGATATTTTAAAAAGTCTCAAGAGATATTTCCAAGAGAAGACACTTGAAATTTCCCATGCAATACGTTTAATGTATAAACTAATAATTCTGCTTCGTACCTTGTGAGATTAGGTGTTTTAAAATAAAATCCTAAAATTTCTTTTATCTTACCAGTGCTATCAGATTCTTTGTTTTGTTTCCTCCAAAGTTCCCCACGTTTTAAAAGTGTAGATTTGTTTAATTTTTTATACTTTTTGTTTTGCAAAGCTGCTTCAGAATCTCTCATAGCAACCCGGTTCAAACGGTGGCTTGAACATCTGTAATGAGGCGGAAGAATTAACTCGTTTTCATTGGGATCATCACCATCGCCAAGATTGTCAAGAATATCTGCGAGGCAATGAATCTCAATGTCGTCTTCGTCATTTTCATCTTCACTCTCATTTTCAGCACCAGCATCTGGATCTTCGTTTTCTGAAAGCACTCTAAAATACCATACTGGTAAAATATAAATTATAAATATATTCCAGAAATTTGGGATGAAAGCTGCGAAAATAATTTATTTTTACCGAAATGCTTTAATAAAATTCCAGCCATTGTCCGTGTTAATTCCAACCATTTTATTCTGAATTTCGAATTTGATTAAGATTACTTGTATTTCCCGTGCAGTGACGTCATATGTGTGACTTCCGCGAATCCTCTTGCAAGCCAGTGCGAAAAATTCTCGTTCTAGAGTGATTTCATTTATCCAATAAGCGGTTGTGACGTCCTAAGGGCTCCAGATAATTTTAATGTTAGAAGTTTCAAGCTTTGGACCCTTCAGGAAAAACTCTTTAGCCTAGGGGAAATCATTCACGATTTAAAAGGATAGGTTTTCCCAATACTTCAAGCAAGCTGAAGTTAAAAGGAAAAATCAGAAATCATGGACTCTCCTAGGAGGAAAAAAAACTATTGTTCGAAAAAAAATATACGTTCTAATATTAACAAAATGAAAGAAAAAAGGGTAGAAACAGCAACGAAAAAGTTTGGCACTTACTTTTTTTTATATTTGAAAATTATAATCACTTAGAAAACTAATCCACGCCCTAATCTCCATGCTCATCAATTTTTCTACCCCTTGGAAGTGGTTAATTTCTCATAAGATTGGTTTACTAAAATTTCTAAGTCCAATATTCGGGTTCTTGGGAAATTCCTTATGGTTCGCAATGCGCGAACTTTTATTTTCATTTAAATAAAAAATTCGAAAAAATCATCAAGAAAAACGTGACAGTACATGTTAAATGTCATTCCGCATATTTTTTCATCCATAATTTTTGTGTCAGAACTCTAGTTTCTTTTATAATCGAAGAAAACAGTATTTTTTTGATGTACGAAAATCAATCGATTTTTTACAATGAAATCGCTGTTTTTCGTACAAATTTGTACGGAATAGTCGAAAATATTATCAACAGAATCAAAAACCCTAGAGCTACAGATGGTTATGTTCAACATAACAAAATTCTAAATTTGTTAATCATTTTTATTATAACAGTTGCGGCTGGCAAAATTCTCATTTTTCATCTTCAAAGAAAAAAAGTATGCGAGGAAGTTCAGAGTTGAGAGAACTTTCAGCGAGAAAGTTGTTCAGCAGGCTTTCAGGCAGTTTTTTAATATATTTTGAGATTTTTTAATCCAAAACAGCGGTCAGGATGGGAATTTCTTTAACTGCGTCCAAGCGTACCGATACTTTTAAGAGATATATTGATCGAACGCGGAGAAAAAGAGATGCACCCATGCCGAGAGAACGCGATTTGACAGAGTTGCAACATCATGTTTGCCAATTCGTTTTCTTTTTCTATATCTATTTTGTAAAAGTTATTGAGAAACACTCTAGACGAATGGGAAGAAATGATATATATGGGTCCTTTCATGGGAGATTTACAGTCAAAATTTTTTTTTCGACGAAACATTTTTTTTGCCTTTTTACTTCGAAAATAATCGACACATATTTTTTTTGTCAATGTGATACTTGAAAATTTCGAGATATAATTTTTTTAATTTTGGCACTCGGGCAAAATTTTTTTTTTCAACAGCTCACTGTAAAAGCAATTTTGAATATAAAATGTAACCCTTGCACTTGAAATGCGCGAAAGAGTACAAGCTTTCAAAAAAGTTATAGCACACATTTCGTTATTTTTTTTGTAATAACAATATAGTAAATATTTTTCTTTCCTTTTTACCACTATGATTTTTTTTATTAAACGGCTTGCAGCAGACATGTTTAAATCGAGAGCTTGGCATTTCTGTATTAATTTGAAATAGGTGAACACTTGAGGAGCATTCATACAAAACTAAAACAGCGGTCACTGCATTCACTGCCACACGTGCTTCGAGTCAGAGAGCTTCGTAAAGTTGACAGAACCAAAACATCGAATCATGATGTCTCTTATTTCATAATTAAGGGCTCAATTAGGGCTAATTTAATGCCCCATTGCCGAATTTTCGGCTCTTCATTTTTTTAAAAATATGCATGGTTCTGCCAGCTTTACTTCAAGCCAGCAGCACCACTCCAGAAATCAGTTTAAAAATGTTTATATCAAATTCCCCCTGTCGCAGGAATTTTCGGCTCATTTCCGGCTCCAGGTATCCCATTGAACCATTGTCCTACCTTCATAAATAAAAAAGGGCCACAAAGGGCGAAGGGACAAAATATTAAATTTTGCTTTTTCATCATTAAATCAATACAGGCCAATTTAGGGCTCACTTCCTATCCAACTATAAATTTTAGTACTTTGCCCTTTTTATAAAATATGCCGAGGTGCTGCCAACTTTACATCAAGTTGGCAGCGCCACCCACGTACACACCGAAAAATTGCTTTTTCCAAAATCTACTCCTGCAGGAACTTTCGGCTCATTTTCGGCTCAAGATAACCCTTTAAACCATTGTCCTACCTTCAAATTTAAAAAAGGGCAGCTAAGGGCAGAGGGCCATAACATTAATTTTTTGTTATTCTTCTTCATATCAATCTAAGTAGTTGCATTTCTTGTGCATATTCCGGCTAAATATAAATTTCTACCAGAGCCCTTTTTAAAAAACACGCAGGAGGTTGTCTAACTCTAAATAATATCAGCAGGACTATCCAGAAACATTTCTCGAAAATTGCTTTTTCCAAAATCTACTCCTGTTGGAATTTTCGGCTCATTTTCGGCTCAAGATAACCCTTTAAACCATTGTCCTACCTTCAAAATTAAAAAAGAGCAGCTAAGGGCAGAGGACCATAACATTAAATTCTTGTTATTCTTCTTCATATCAATCTAAGTAGTTGCATTTCTTGTTCATATTCTGGCTAAATTTAAATTTCTACCAGAGCCCTTTTTAAAAAACACGCAGGAGGTTGTCTAACTCTAAATAATATCAGCATGACCATCCAGAAACATTTCTCGAAAATTGCTTTTTCCAAAATCTACTCCTGCAGGAATTTTCGGCTCATTTTCGGCTCAAGATAACCCTTTAAACCATTGTCCTTCCTTCAAATTTACAAAAGGGCAGCTAAGGGCAGAGGGCCATAACATTAATTTTTTGTTATTCTTCTTCATATCAATCTAAGTAGTTGCATTTCTTGTTCATATTCTGGCTAAATATAAATTTCTACCAGAGCCCTTTTTAAAAAACACGCAGGAGGTTGTCTAACTCTAAATAATATCAGCATGACCATCCAGAAACATTTCTCGAAAATTGCTTTTTCCAAAATCTACTCCTGCAGGAATTTTCGGCTCATTTTCGGCTCATTTTCGGCTCAAGATAACCCTTTAAACCATTGTCCTTCCTTCAAATTTACAAAAGGGCAGCTAAGGGCAGAGGGCCATAACATTAATTTTTTGTTATTCTTCTTCATATCAATCTAAGTAGTTGCATTTCTTGTTCATATTCTGGCTAAATTTAAATTTCTACCAGAGCCCTTTTTAAAAAACACGCAGGAGGTTGTCTAACTCTAAATAATACCAACAGGACCATCCAGAAACACTTCTCGAAAATTGCTTTTTCCAAAATTTACTCCTGCAGGAATTTTCGGCTCATTTTCGGCTCAAGATAACCCTTTCAACCATTTATCTACCTTTAAAATTTAAAAAAAGCTGTCTATCTGTCTCTTTAGTAGTAGATCGTGTTCATGTACTTATAGTTCTGAACGTTCATTGAACGATGGAAAATATTTTCTTTGAAAACTGAATAATTAGTTTTTGCCCAAGAAAATTAAAAAATAGTGGTTTGTTTATGAGCTATTGTATATTTAAAGGGTCCCAAATATAAACATATAAGCGGCGAAATTGGCGCACCTAATAGAAAGTGCGAGTTTAAAAAGAAAGTATATGACTAAAAATTATGAAAAAATATTTATTTAATAGCTGGATATCTTTTCTATACTTTCCAACGGATAAAGATTGCATTGAAAATTATTAAAGCAGGTTTTTATTCAGATTTCCGAAGGACTGCACCTGCGTCAATTTATCCGCCATGTCGGGTAAATTGACGCACTAATATTATAATCTCCTCTTGCCACGTATTAGTTATATTTTCATAGATTTAGAATTACATTTCAGTAGCAAAGGTTGATGAAAAGAGGTAGTTATAATTTGAAACTAAATTTCAGATAGTATATCAAGATATGTGAAGTTTTTTATACCTTTATTCACATATACCAGCCAAAGTTAAAATATATTTTATATTTGTACAATAAAATACTGGCAATTGTGGATATTTAAGTGAATATTCAAATTGAAATCATTTTTATAGAGAATTATTTGAATTTGTAATCAGATGTATATACAATTATTAACTTTAGAAGACTTATAAATAATAGAAACAGTCAATCAAAAATATAAATTTTTTACTTACATTGCTTTCACATCTTAAAATCGAGAAAACTTTCAAAACACTGTCAGACTGCAAATTAATTATTAAAAATCGCTTTTAAAATGCCTCAATACCTCAAACTTAAAAAAAAAAATTAACCACTGATTGTTCAAATGAATATAACCTTACAAAGTCGTTACATCAGTTTTGCGAATCACATTACCTCCCATGTCACAAAAAATCTTAAGAAAAAGATTAGAAGAAAAGTCCAGCAACATTCAAATGTATATATCTATATATTAATAATTGTGTTCTTACTATCTTCTTTATATTTTCAATCATAAACATCCGAGCACTTGACTTCAGTCACCGGTTTCTAGAAACACAACACGTGTGCCAACTTCGCCTCTGATTTGAATCTCGTATGCGCCAATTTTGCCGCAAGTGTATCGTTCATTAATTAAATACTTTTTACGTAAAATGCTTATTTTTTCATACAAATATTCTATCCTAATCGTAAGATTAAATATCAAAGATTATAAAATCGTTGCATTAATCTAATTCACCTGGAATTACTATTATTTAACGATTTAACTCAATGGCTTCGAACATAACCATTATACCAAAAAACGATTAATCGCAATAAAACTGTATTAAGCAATTAGATTTTTATAATGTTTTCTATCAAATACATATCATACAAGAATGCACACGATAGAACTGTTTTTATTTTTTGTTATGTTATCATTTTCTGAAAAGTAGGGTGCGCCAATTTAAACGACGCGCCAATTTCGCCGCTATTCCCCTAATATTTAATTTTGTAGTGAAAAAAAATTTGTTGTCATCGTTCAATGAACGTTCAGAACTGTAAGTATATATCGTGTTGAACATAACTCTACTTAGAATTATTAGATTGAATTGCGCTTTGTTTATACTCTATCGGAGCCAAAAAAATAAAGAAAAGTTCGTTAACCAGCCACATCCGACCAAAATTATGAAAATAAGAGGATTTTTTGTTTTTGATAGAAACTTTTCGAAACAATCTCAAATTCCAATATTGGTTTCTGATAGTGGTCATAAATCTCTACTAATTACCCTAATAACATTTTTCGATTCAAACAAAATTAGGAACGTTACAGTATGTTAAAACTTGAAGAGAGTCAATATCTAAATTTTATTTTCCAGTTAAATTATACGAGATACAAAAAAAAAACATTATGATACAAAATTATTTTCTACACAAAGATTTGCAAATTTGAATTACAACAATTTTTCATTGGATGTATATTTTTCTTTTCAATTTGGAAAAATATTATTGAAAATAAATTCAAATATTAAACCAATTAATTTGAAATAATTGAAAATCCAAAATTCAATTTTTGCAAAACAGGCACTAAAGTAGTACTTTGAGCCTCTGTAGAGCGGCTGTAAGGACGTCCATTTAAGGCCAGCATGTTCTAATTGTATCTGTTTTCTTCCTTAAGTCCTACTTTTGTTCCTTACGTCCTCTGGACAGTTGCGAGAAATGGATTATATTTCTCCAATAAAATTGCAATCCTTTCCACCACCTTTCACAGTACCACTCTACGCCCGATGGACACTCGAAATACTTCTTTAAGACATATTTAATAATATGTGAAATACGAAAAAAACGTAATTTTGCAAGATTGCTCGTTTCAATAACATATACAAATTTTGTCTGACACAGTTTCTGATGAATGTACATTTTTCGATCCAATTTCAAAACGTACGATAAAAAGTTTAAAAATTCAATTTTTAAACAAAAAATTTGACATACGAAAAAACGTTAAGATCGAAAATTATTTGCCTAAATGAGGTCTACAAATTCTCATTATGAAATTTTTCGACAGGATGCATATTTTATGTTTTGTTTAAAAAAAATACACTATTGAAAATTGAAAATTAATTTTGTTAACCAAAATAAGTGATTGTTCTTCGTTTTTGAAATATTTCGAAGAAAGTAAATTATTTTAATCATGTAAATTATTTAAAAGTTACAGAAATGAATATAGAAAATTGAGCGCGTAGCGCGAGTGTCATGATGAGAATGTGTTCCTTAAGGCCGATAGAGCCTTAAGTAAATTGAAATTCCTTTTTTATTTGAAATTTAAATATTTTAGTAACTTCAAGAAAATGTATTTCACATCTACAATATTAGTTATTAATAATATTGCTTATTAATAAATGTATATCTTAAATGAATTTTCCTATAGGAAATAGTTTCTATTAAACGTTCATAGTTCCAAAACGTCATTTATCTAAAAAGTCTTATATCTAAAAAATAGGATATGATACGTTTTTTAAGGGCATGTGATACTTGGGAAATTAGAAAATTTTGTTGATTTTAGGTTTTTACATCTTTGTGTCCGAAATACATAAAATGTTGATTTCAAAACTCTGGGAAATGGTAGAGAAAATTAAAACGGACGTAGTTAGACTACTTTTGGTTTAAAAAATGGAAAAAAGTTCAATTTCAGCAAAATGTATTGGAAAATTATATTTTCATTGTCAAAACCAAAAGTAGTCTATCTACGTCCGTTTTAATTTTCTCTACCATTTCCCAGGGTTTTGAAATCAACATTTTATGTATTTGGGACGTAAACATGTAAAAACTGAACATTTTTAACTTATACATATTAAAGATTTTAAAATCTCAGGGAACACAAAACCTGAAAATTACGTGTCATCATGTACACGGAGATAAATGGATGTTCAACTATGGGACAGTCATCTTATATGTTTAATTGTATTATCTTGATGTTCAACTGTAATATCTAAGATATTAATCTCTGCATATTTTAACATCTTAGATATTACTCCTGAATATCTAGATATTACAACTAAACATATAAGATGGCTGTCCCATACACTGAGAAAACAGTTTTGTCAAATCAACAAAAATATTTTGTTAGTATTAAGCTAACAAAATTCTTTTGTTGTGCCAACAAAACATTTAGCTATATCAATCAAATTTTGTTACTCTAACAAAATGTTTTGTCGTGACAACAAAATATTTTGTCAGGACAACAAAAAAATGTTTTGTTGGATAAATTTTTTTCTCAGTGTAGTTAAACATCTAGATGTTAATTCTAAACATCCATTTTTCTCTGTGTATGTTTATATTTGGGACCCTTTAAATATACAATAGCTCATAAACAAACCACTATTTTTTAATTTTCTTGGGCAAAAACTAATTATTCAGTTTTCAAAGAAAATATTTTCCATCGTTCAATGAACGTTCAGAACTATAAGTACATGAACACGATCTACTACTGCAGAGACAGGTAGACAGCTTCTTTAAAATTTTGAAGGTAGATAAATGGTTGAAAGGGTTATCTTGAGCCGAAAATGAGCCGAAAATTCCTGCAGGAGTAGATTTTGGAAAAAGCAATTTTCGAGAAATGTTTCTGGATGGTCATGCTGATATTATTTAGAGTTAGACAACCTCCTGCGTGTTTTTTAAAAAGGGCTCTGGTAGAAATTTAAATTTAGCCAGAATATGAACAAGAAATGCAACTACTTAGATTGATATGAAGAAGAATAACAAAAAATTAATGTTATGGCCCTCTGCCCTTAGCTGCCCTTTTGTAAATTTGAAGGAAGGACAATGGTTTAAAGGGTTATCTTGAGCCGAAAATGAGCCGAAAATGAGCCGAAAATTCCTGCAGGAGTAGATTTTGGAAAAAGCAATTTTTCGGTGTGTACGTGGGTGGCGCTGCCAACTTGATGTAAAGTTGGCAGCACCTCTGCATATTTTATAAAAAGGGCAAAGTACTAAAATTTATAGTTGGATAGGAAGTGAGCCCTAAATTGGCCTGTATTGATTTAATGATGAAAAAGCAAAATTTAATATTTTGTCCCTTCGCCCTTTGTGGCCCTTTTTTATTTATGAAGGTAGGACAATGGTTCGATGGGATACCTGGAGCCGGAAATGAGCCGAAAATTCCTGCGACAGGGGGAATTTGATATAAACATTTTTAAACTGATTTCTGGAGTGGTGCTGCTGGCTTGAAGTAAAGCTGGCAGAACCATGCATATTTTTAAAAAAATGAAGAGTCGAAAATTCGGCAATGGGGCATTAAATTAGCCCTAAATGAGCCCTTAATTATGAAATAAGAGACATCATGATTCGATGTTTTGGTTCTGTCAACTTTACGTAGCTGAGTCAGAGCATGCCTAATCAAGCTTAAGCGTAGTCGCAGCGTGCGAGCTCGCTCGTTGCAATGCGCGGGACAGATTTTATAAATTAATTACACCTACAGTTTTCATTTTTCCATTCCAAAATTTTGCATGCATATTGAAAAAACTGCAACAAAGATTTAGAAACAAAAAAATCGGAAAAAAATTAGTTCCAAATTAAAAAAAAATTCAATTGTTTATAAAAATGTACTATATTGTTATTACAAAAAAAAAAAAGAATTGTGTGCTATATCTTTTTTAAAAGCTTGTACTCTTTCGCGCATTTCAAGTGCAAGGGTTACATTTTATATTCAAAACTGCTTTTACAGTGAGCTGTTGAAAAAAAAAAATTTTGCCCGAGTGCCAAAATTAAAAAAATTATATCTCGAAATTTTCAAGTATCGCATTGAAAAAAAAAATATGTGTCGATTATTTTCGAAGTAAAAAGGCAAAAAAAAATGTTTCGTCGAAAAAAAAATTTTGACTGTAAATCTCCCATGAAAGGACCCATATATATCATTTCTTCCCATTCGTCTAGAGTGTTTCTCAATAACTTTTACAAAATAGATATAGAAAAAGAAAACGAATTGGCAAACATGATGTTGCAACTCTGTCAAATCGCGTTCTCTCGGCATGGGTGCATCTCTTTTTCTCCGCGTTCGATCAATATATCTCTTAAAAGTATCGGTACGCTTGGACGCAGTTAAAGAAATTCCCATCCTGACCGCTGTTTTGGATTAAAAAATCTCAAAATATATTAAAAAACTGCCTGAAAGCCTGCTGAACAACTTTCTCGCTGAAAGTTCTCTCAACTCTGAACTTCCTCGCATACTTTTTTTCTTTGAAGATGAAAAATGAGAATTTTGCCAGCCGCAACTGTTATAATAAAAAAGATTAACAAATTTAGAATTTTGTTATGTTGAACATAACCATCTGTAGCTCTAGGGTTTTTGAGTCTGTTGATAAAATCTCAGACTATTCCGGACAAAGGACCCCGCACCAAATGTACAGAAAATGGCCTTATGATAAAAAATTGTAAAAAAAATTTTTTCTTGTATTTTCAAACCTGCAAACTAAAAATTCGAAAGAAAAATGTCAGAAATATGGACAGTTTTTAGACAAACACTTGTCAAAGTTTCGGTTTTTACATGTATTTTAATGGAAAATGCTCATTTTAGCAAAATATTTTTTTGCCTCAAAAACTCTATGATAGATTTGACTAAAACTTTTATATTTTGACGTTCAGGCGTAGCGAATCAAAAGATTCATATCCATGAACTAGAAAGATGAACGATTCTTTGGGTATACACCATGTGTTTGGGGGTGTTTTCGTACCCTAAACATCCATGTAACATATGTAAATCATCATTTCTTAATGACTAAAATCAATAGAGATTTTCATTCAACTGCTACGGTATGAAACGACTTTCCAATAAGCAGAGGAAGCGTTCACATCAAGAATATGTTTTGACCTAATTTTAGGGGATGTTTTACCATCCCTTAAACAATGAGTCTGAAGTTCCTAACATTAATCAATAACGAAAAATAATTTTATTTTCAAATGCATGAAAGCTGCTATTTTTTGACAAAAAATAGTCGCGTACAACCCTAAAAACTTCTTAAAGATCTTTCAACCCCTCATCGAATTTGAAACTCATCCAAGCTATCCCTAAATATTTTTAAAATTCAACAAAACCAACCTAATTCAAAAATCCGCCCAGTTTTTGCTGATAATGATTTCAATTGATGCCAAAGGGGCACACATAAAGTCTCGACCCTTCAGCGCATGTAGAACTCACCCCAACAACCCATAAATATTTTTAAAATTCAATATACAATCACCCTAATTTCAAAGTACACCAGGATTTTTCTGGAAATGTTTTTAGTTGATGCCAAAGGGGCAAAAATATGTTTCAAAACCTCAGCACATGTAGAAGTCACCCCCAAATATTTATAAAATTCAATATAAACAGACCATATACAAAATACGCCAGAATTTTGCTGATAATTTTTTCAATTCATGCGAACAGTTCACACAAAAAGTCTCAACTACTCAGTACATGTGCAACTCATCCAACTCTAAATATTTTTAAATATTTTAAAAATTCAATTAATTCAAAAAAGTAAGAAAAATGGACAGTTTTCAGATACACACTTATCAAAGTTCCAATTTTGACATGTATTTTAATGGAAAAATGCTTATTTTAGTAAAATATCTTTTTTTTAAAACCTATATTTTTGGCTATATATTTTGACGATTAGACTTACCGAAACGAAGGATTCGTACTCACGAACTAGAAAGATTAACGATTCTTTTGGTATACAGAATCTTTTTGGGGGTGTTTTTGTACCTTAAATATCCAAGTATGGAAATCATCATTTTTAAATAACTAAAATCAATAAAGATTTTTAATCAACTACTACGGTATGTAACGACTTTCAAATAAGTATATGGTTGGTTTATTATCCCTTGGACATTGAATCCGGAATATTGATATTTCTTAATAAGTAAAATCACACAAAGTTTTCTGATTAATCTATGAGGATATAGAAAATCATATTAAAATAAGTAGAAAAGGTGTAGACGACAAGGATGTGTCTGAATTTTTTTTGAATTTTTTTTTTTTTTATTTATTTTTATTTATTTTTTTAATCATCCCTTAATTAGGGAAGCGGATAAATTAACATTTCCTACAGGATAAATGTTCAAATATTTTTTGTATTAAGAATCAGGTAGACAAAATAACTTTAAAACATACCCAGGATGCATCTTTTAGCAGGATTTGCATTGGGATTTATTGTCAGGGTAGTTTAATCATCCCTAAGTTATAGATACTATACTCGTGATAAGGATAAGGAGCTATGGGAATTTTCACTAATTGTTGGTGTCACATCGTTTAAAAATAAAAGGAAGGAAATTATTATTTCTGGGTAAATTATTATTATTATTATTATTATTATTATTATTATTATTATTATATAGGAGTAAGTTAACTATACTTACATCTTCGCTTTACGCAAGTTAGAGCAGGTTTGCACAGGTTGGTGCAAGTTTGTGTTTATGAATATTTAAACTTCCCGTCTAAAAATACTCTCGTAATCACGTTATTAATAAGTATCGATTTCCCTTAGGGATGATTAAACTACCCTGGCAAAAAATTCTAATGCAAATCCTACTAAAAGACGCTTCCTGTATATGTTTTAAAGTTATTTTCTTCACCTGATTCTTAATACGAATAATATTTGAAGATTTATCTCTTACGAAATGTTAACTTATCCGCTTCTCTAATTAAGGAATGATTAAAAAAATGAAATAAAAAATTTAAAAAATATTCAAAGACATATCCTTGTCGTCTAAAAAATCTGTACTCACTTTAATATGATTTCCTATATCCTCACAGATTAATCAGAAAACTTTGAGTGATTTTAGTTTTTAAGACATGTACATATTCCGGATACAATGTTCGAGGGATACACTGAGAAAAAAATTTATCCAACAAAACTTTTTTTGTTATCCTGACAAAATATTTTGTTGTCCCAACAAAACATTTTGTTTAATCAACAAAATTTGTTTGATATAGCAAAATGTTTTGTTGGCACAACAAAAGAATTTTGTTAGCTAAATACTAACCAAATATTTTTGTTGATTTGACAAAACTGTTTTCTCAGTGTAACAAAACAACCTTATACTTATTTGAAAGTCGTTTATTTCATATCGTACCGGTTGAATTAAAATCTATATTGATTTTAGTCATTAAGAGATGATGATTTACATATGTTACTTGGATATATAGGGTACGAAAACACCCCCAAAAACATAGTGTATACCCAAAGAATCGTTAATCTTTCTAGTTCGTGGGTATGAATCTTTTGATTCGGTACGCCTGATCGTCAAAATATAAAAGTTTCAGTCAAATCTATCATAGAGTTTTTGAGGAAAAAAAACATTTTGGTAAAATAAGCATTTTCTATTAAAATACATGTAAAAACCGAAACTTTGACAAGTGTTAGTCTAAAAACTGGCCATCTTTCTGACATTTTTCTTTCGAATTTTTAGTTTGTAGGTTTGAAAATAAAAGAAAAAAATTTTTTTACAATTTTTTATCATAAGGCCATTTTCTGTACATTTGGTGCGGGGTCCTTTGTATGAAAAAAAGGGGTTTCATTGTAAAAAATCGATTGATTTTCTGTATACATTTCAGTAACTTTTTAATAAATTACATGATTAAAATAATTTATTTTCTATCAAATATCTAAAAAAGGAAAAACAATCGTAGACTTCATTTGAGGAAACGATTTTGCAGAACAACGCTTATTTCGTATCTCACATATTTTGGTGAAAAAAGTCGAATTTTTTTAATATTAAAAATCAAAACATAAAATATACATTCTGTCCCAAAATGTCTTAATGAGAATTTGTAGACTTCATTTAGGCAAATAATTTTTCATCTAAACGTTTTTTATGTATCTCATATATTTTGTCTAAAAAATGGAATTCTTGAATTTTAATCGTATTTTTTGGAATTGAAACAAAAAATATATGTTTTTTCATAAACTGTGTGAGACAAAACTTGTAGATCTTTTTGAAACGAAGGACTTTGTATTCTTACGTTTTTTTCGTATTTCACATATTATTGTTGAAAAATTGAAATTTGGATTTTCAATATTTGTTTTTTAAATTAAAAAGAAAAATATGCATCTTATGAAAAAATGTTACAATTCAAATTTGTAGGTCTTTATTTATTCAATAATATTGTATCATAACGTTTTTTCGTATCTCGTATAATTTAACTGGAAAATGGAATTTTGATATTGACTTTTTTCGAATTTGAATATGCTGTAACATTTCTAATTTTGGTTTAATCGAAAAATGTTATTGGGATAATTAGTAGAGATTTATGAGCACTATCAAAAACCAGTATTGAAATTTTTGATTTTTTCAAAAAATTATTTTCAAAAACACAAAAGTAGTGCTCATTCCCTTAATTTTGATTGGATGTGGCTGGTTAACGAACTTGTCCTTACTTTTTCGGCTCCGATAAAGTGTGCCAAAGCTCAATTCAATCTGATGATTCTATCGAGAGTTATGCCGCACACGACCTACTACAGACAGACAGACAGACAGACAGACAGACACTTTCGTAAAAATCGTTTTTTCTGACTCAGGGGGTCTCAAAACGTAAAGATTTGATAAAAATTTCAAAAGTCATTTTTCACATAAAACCAATACCTTCTCATCCATGATGAGAATGTAAAAATGATTAATAAAAGGTGATAGCATATAAGGTTGTGTTCTGCACTTAAGATGGTCGGTTAAGTTGGTCTACGGGCATTAACAATTAAATGTAATAAACTTATAATATTTAACTAGGACTTCAAAAATAATTATTGGTTAATTCAGGAATATGTATTTTATTTTGAGGAAACTCTATTCAATTACAAAATACAGTACGTAATTGATACACGATATAAAGATAGAACAAATATATTGTCGTTAAAAGATTAGTTTTAATGTTTGCTATCAATAAGTGGTGGCGCTATTGTCGCTACCGATGTTATTTTTAAACTATTGTAACCATAGCAACCATATCATTGCCAGTTGAAATAATACAGCCGATGCTCAGTTTACTCAACTACCATTCGAAGCACCTCAAGCGTCGGTGATATATTTGTACATTTTAGGTTAACCCACTGACGCATTGTGATGCCCTGTCGTCGACAACGTTTTACTCAACTCCTTACTATTTCCTATGTAACGCTTATTGATATGAATTAGGTAGTGATATGAATTAGTGAATTAGGTATTTATCAAATTCATTTTACCCGACTAGGATTTAATAGATGTTCAAATGTCCTTATGTCCCAAGTTTAATCGACAGAGTTGAGAAAAATTACTTCAACTATTTTTCTCCGTGTAATAGTACAGTATTTAACTGTTCATTGTGATTCATATTTAAAAATTCTTGTTGTATTTTTATTCTTTCACAAATTATTTTCAACTTTAAATCATTTAAATTTATGAAATGGATTTCATACAATATATTCCAAAATTTTCCGCTCTTTAGAATACATCGGGCTGGGCCGGGGGGGGGGTCGTTTGCATTGATATTAGTTCTTGCTATCAAAACTTGGCGGCACTGATGCTCATTTTCACTTTTTTAAGTACCCTCCTAAAATACATGGTAGTGGCCGCACTGTGGTCACTCTTGAACTAACATAGCGTCAGCATTGGCTTGGGCTTTCACACTTAGGTACAATAGAAACTCAGGTCAATAGGAGCCTACACTGGCCAGGGATCTGGCACTACTGCTCGTTGGTGTATGTAGTACTGCGCGTGTGTTAGTGCATATTTTCGTTGTATGCCAACATCCTTCCTTAACGATAATATGTACTTAATTATGTGCTTTTAATCCGCTCTTTTCAGCAAAACACTTAAGTATGATCTTATTTAGCGGCTTCGTTAGCATATCTGCAATCATTTCTTCAATGGGGCAATACGTGAAATCCATAAGTTTCCCATCCTTTAAGTCCTTGATGAAGTGGTATTTAGTGTCAATATGCTTCGTACGGTGGCTACTTCTCTTGTTCTCAATTAATTTTAAGCAACTTTGACTGTCTTCAAAAATAGTTGTCTTGATTTCTCTACCTCTTGTAAATTCTCTGATTTATCTCTGTAGCCATATACCTTCCTGGGAAGCTTCTGCAATAGACATGTACTCTGCTTCTATAGATGAAAGAGCTACATACGTCTGCTTTCGGCATGCCCAACTTATTGTTGTATTCATAAAGTGGAAAAGATATCCGCTGCTCAATTTACGATTACGTCGGTTTTCTGCCTAACCTGATATCCGTGAAAAAACTAACGCAGGAAGGATACACTGTAAGTTTTTACAACAAAATCTGTAAAATCACAAACGATGGGGAGATCAGGTAGTCGCATCGTGCGGCTCGGACTTCGCGGATTTAAATGAGGTACGGAAAGCCGCTGAAAGGTCTTGCGCGGCAATAAACATCGAGCATGAGAAGAATCAGATTGAACTCGAACGATGGTACATTGAGCACATTCTTAATCTTTAGCTAAGTCTGCTTTCCATCCATGATGCATTTAATTGCACCCGAGCCTTTCCCTTTTATTTCACTCATTTTCTTCGCTTCGCCTAGCCTTACAAAACCTTTTATGGTTGGGTCGAATTCGTCGAAGAATTCATTCGAGTTTGGCATGCGGCTCGTTGCTCCTGAGTCGACGAACCAAGTGTCTCTATATTTTTTCTCGGCTTTTACACTAAACCGTGCATATTTGATATTTTCACTCAGCTGCTTTGTTATTGCACTTCCCTTTGCCATAAATAATTTTTCTACTAGACGGTCCATTTTTTCTTTCACTGCATTTGCTTTATTATTATTTTTCCAACCTTCTGCAATCCTGTTTCATGTGGCCTACATTTTTGTAGAAAGAACAACTTTTTAGGCCTGATACACTACTGTTTTTACGCTGTCCACTGTTGTTCCTGTATGTGGTTTTCATAGCTGTTTCACTTACTGGAAAATTGTCTCTTACGTCCTGTTGCCTTTTCCGCCTCCTGTACCCGTCGATTAATTTACTTTTGATAAGCTGTGAGATGATATCCTTCTCTGTAGCGCAATATAGTAGTGCTACTGTTAACTGTAGCGAAAAAACGAGTTTGCGCGCCGGTGGCACATAAAAGTCTCGTCTATTCTTCCTCGCAATGTTTTCCGTGTCATAATACTTAATTTTTTTGGTAAACCTAATAGGACTAGATCTTTAAAGGCTGGTTTCTCAACAACGCTAAATGGTCTAGTTTCTGTTATCATATATTTTATTATCTTTTGATCCAAGACTTTTTGCGTAACTGTCGGTGTCACTATTTCCGAATTGAACTCATTCAGAATAGCTTCTCGTTTCATTGGCTTCAATTCAGTTTCTGAGGATTCATTTACAAATTTTCTCTTTTTTTTTGCTACTATTGTAGCTTCGTCCAGGTCTTTGACGCGGTAATTTGATACAGTTCAAATGTATACAATTTTCCGCCACAATTTCATGAATTAAGTTGTGACTATTGTTGTCGCTCAATTTTCACAGCGCACCCAAGAATAAATCAGTGAAATATAATCATTTACACTTACCGTCCATTGTAAAAAAATATTGCTTAAGGTTTAGTTCTGTGGAATAATAATTCACCCAAAAAATTCCCTACAGTTTTCACTCTTGTGATTTTTGATGACAAAGGGGGTAGGAAAAGCTAACGATCGTGAAGTATTTGTTAGTCATGAGTATATGGATGTATAGGATTATGAGGTTAAGGGATTACAAGTTTATGGGTGTTTGAGTTTATTATATGAAGTCCACTCATCACTGTAAGTCACAAAAGAAACATACACAAGATTTTCCGATTTTGCAGTACATGACCTTTTCCATGTACTATACAGGGTTATGAGGTTATATTGTGGAGGGGTTATGGTGTTAAGGCATTACATGTCTTAAGGCTTTTTGGTTATGAGGTTATAGGTGTTAGGTATATTTGTGTTTCAATGATAATTATGTAGAGGGCACATGTTCTCGCAAGGGTGGAAGAAACGTGTAGAACATCAAATGTTAGCGCCGCCCAATCTGCTTAGTTAACTGTAGTGCCGAGTATCCACAACGCGATAAGAGATTTCTTCAGAACAGAGGGCCCTGGTCAAGCTGAAGCTTGGGTTCGGGAAGCAGTAGCCTTCAATATTGCAAAAGGGCACATGAAGAACACTCATTTAAAATGGTTCATAACTGGAATTGAGACGGTAACAAGCTTTAATGCCTTTATAGTAGCCTTCAGAGGTACGTTAACCGCATTCAGGATGAAAAGCGAATGACTTAGAGCAATGCTGGTACGGTCACAAACCTAGAATGAGACACTAAGAATACGTTTTGGACAAGGTATGGCTGTATGAAGGTCTTGGCCTTGAGATGGAAGAAATGCAAGATGAGGTGTCAGCTGGCTTATAGTCTAGGGAATTGGTGAATCATGTTTTGGCTCAAGACTACGTGTCGGTTGACATGATGCCACAAGACATGACCAATATAAGAAGCTGGAAATTTATCGACTAGAAAGAATGATAAGAAAGCGACAAATGGCGATAGAGAATAGTGTTCGCAGACCAAGGATCGTGTTCCCGAAAACGGGCATTGGACGAGACATATGGCAGCTCATCAGTAGGAGAAAGTAAAGGTGATATGTATTCGCGAACAACGAAGGAGAGCGATGTACGGGGCGAAGATTTGCGAAAATGTTTCAAATGTAATAAGATAGGACATAGGGCTAAAGAATGCGTTGAAGATAAAAAAACCCGTCATTTTATGTGCTTGTAAACGTGATGGCCATATAGCATCACGCTGTAAGTTCAATACGGGACCGGAAGCAGAGAAAATTTCTAGTCTCAGTACTCAAAATGTAAAGGGCTTTCCGATAGAGACATAAAAATTTCGTATCTTTATATGAACGCACCCTTAAACTTTTTTAATGAACTGTCAATGTAAAAACGTTAGTTAAAGTCAACATTTTCACCATAGTAAAGTTCACGAACCAGCAACGTTTGGAAATGATTAAAAATGACTACTGAAATTCTGAGCCGGTGGTCGCAACTTTAAGAGCGCTTACGCCAATTTTCGGTCGTAATAATCGTCCCACCCGACAGGCTGTGCGTGCTATAGTGGATAAATTCCAGATCAAATTTACACTATTGGACGTTCCGGTGCCAAAAAGACGTAGTATTGCTCGAAGCGAAGAAATAATCGCAGCCGTAAGTGAATCGATTCAAAATGAGCCAAATCAGTCGATTCTACGACGTTCTCAAGAATTGGGCATCGCTCAAACGACACTGTGGCGTATTATGCGAAAAGATCTTGGCCTACATGATTTCAAGATTGAATTGACTCAAGCACTAAAGCCACTTGATTATTTGAAACGCCGAAACTTATCCAATTGGGCTGAGGCAAAGCTTGAAGAAAATGAAGAGTTTCATCCAAAAATCATCTTCAGCGATGAAGCTTATTTCTGGCTCAATGGCTTTGTTAATAAGCAAAATATGCGTTATTGGTCAGCAATAAACCTAAATGTGCTTCTAGAGACACCGTTGCATCTGCAAAAAGTGACTTTTTGGTGCGGTTTTCATGCCGGAGGTGTGATTGGGCCATATTTTTTCGTGGATGAAAACGACCGTCATGTTACCGTCAATGGAGAGCGCTATCGAGCTATGTTGGAAGATTATTTGTGGCCAGAATTGGATGAACTGGACATCAACAATATGTGGTTTTAACAAGACGGTGCCACTAGCCACACAGCACGCGTCACAATCGATTTATTGAAAGGCAAATTCGGTGAACATGTTATCTCGAGAAATGGTCCGGTCGAATGGCCGCCTCGTTCATTTTGAAAAAAAAGAAAAGGATAGATCTAAGATAGAAAAGGACATAGTTAAAGATTTTGTTCTGAGGGAAGGACTCATGTTCAAGAAAACTATTAATGGACAAGAAGGTAGGGAACTTTATTTTGTACCTAAGGCGACGCGGAAATCTTTAGTTATTCGATATCATGACTTGGCGAGTCATTTTAGTTTCGAGAAAACGCTACCAATGATGAAAGAATGTTATTACTTAGTGAACATGAGAAGATATGTGAAAATGCATATTCGAAATTGTTTTGAGTGCAAAATGTTATAATGGAGCAAAATCGATATAAAACTTGAACAGATCCAAAGTGTTACAAAGGCATAAAATACAATCTTGGTAATATAGTCTTTGTAAAAAGAAATACGATAGTGACAGATCCATCAAGCTAGCACCTCCACAATCGAAATTCGCCAATTTTTTTATATCAGAATTTTGGGCTTTTTATGGGCTTTTTTGGGCTCCATTGTCCATTTTTGGGCTCCGATACTTTTTCCGAAAAATCAAATTTTGTGTGGAGGTGCTAGCATGAATCAAGCTAGCACCTCCACTATACAAAAATTAGAATAAATTAAAAATAAACTGTACCAGAATTTTGAGCTCTTTTTGGGCTATGGAAATCACCTAAAACAAAATTTCAAAAACCACCCCTATGACCAAAAAATATATGTCTATATCGATTTTTGGGCTTCAACCCTTAACATCAAAATGCACCCCTGCATGGCCATGTAGAGACGACTTTCTCTAAAAATCATCTTTCTGCAAACTTTATTGTCTAGGAAGACTCTATGGCTTTTGGGCTCTTCATATATGTCTATATCGATTTTTGGGCTTCAACCCTTAACATTAAAATGCACCCCTATATGGCCATGTAGAAACGACTTTTATTAAAAATCATCTTTCTGCAAACTTTATTGTCTGGGAAGACTCTATGGTTTTTGGGCTCTTCATATATGTCTATATCGATTTTTGGGCTTCAACCATTAACATCAAAATGCACCCCTATTTGGCCATGTAGAGACGACTTTTATTAAAATTCATCTTTTTGCAAACTTTGTGGTCTAGGAAGACTATGATTTCTGGGCTCTTCATATATGACTATATCGATTTTTGGGCTCTAACCCTTAACATCAAAATGCACCCCTAAATGGCCATGTAGAGACGACTTTGAATAAAATTAAACTTTTTGCAAACTTTATTGTCTGGGAAGACTCTATGATTTCGGGGCTCTTCATGTATGTCTAAATCGATTTTTGGGCTACACCCCTCAACATCAAAATGCACCCCTATATGGCCATGTAGAGACGACTTTGAATAAAATTAAACTTTTTGCAAACTTTATTGTCTGGGAAGACTCTATGATTCGAAAAAAAGCAATTGACGTTTTTTAAAACTGGAATATCCGACAGTTTCTTGTTAAATAAACATTCGTTGTCGAAATATAGAGCTTTAGAATTTTTTTCTGTGTTCTTGTTTAGTCCTCCCCAATTTTCTTCATCTCTATTGGCAATAATTTTTTCTACAGATGTCTTGCAAGAGAAACAGAGTCTTTTCTCGTCATATCCTCCTTCTTCAGAATCAATTGGTTGCGAGCATTTAGGAATGGCGTGAACAGTTTTGTGGCATATTGCACATCTAATAAAAATATTGATTTTTTAGGGAGCAATACGTTTTTTGATACCTACACGGAAAGACTGTCAGTTCCATGAATTGATATAATGGAATTGAAAGGGCAGATTTTGAAGCTGAAAGTCATTCCGTTTGACTTAATCAAGAAAAATCTAAAAACGACAATTTTAAAATCCAGCTTTACGCATTAAAAATGGCGGATAAAGATCTGAAAATTTAGTAAAATCATCTCTTGCTCAACCCCTTTGATATTGTCGATGCGAAATTTGATTTGTTTTTAAGGCCGATTTAACACGGAAACCCTTATTCTTATTCTCTTATTGGCTTCTTGTTCAAAGAACACATGGCTAGAACTGTGACGTCTTGGTCACTTACCCTTTATTATTATATTTAATTTGTTTTCCTCGTTTAGAACGGTAAAGAAATCCAGAGGATTTCTTAACCGAAACTGGGTGAGGGAAGCCAACAACAAATAATTACTCAAATATTTTACAATGATCCACTTTATTCAATGAGACTTTTTCATATTTAAATATAAATCGTGAGAGAGAGAGAGAGATTGAGACTGATTTCTGAATACAAATTCCTTCCTTGTTAATTATTGAAAGGACTTACTTATTGAAGAATCCTTTCAGGAACCACTGATAATCCGAAATTTGTCCTCACTGATAATCCAAACTTGTGACCGGTATGCTCCGATACTTGAAGATACTTGGCGAGTATTATAAAGTTGCCGAACTGAACAATTGGGACTTGAAGAATTTAATACTGAAGACGGGTCGTTGACACTTAATGACAAAGAGTACTGGTCGAGGACTGAAGAAGACACTGCCGAGTGCCGGGCGATGGTTGAAAAGAGACTGGAGAACTTGTTGGTAGCCGAGTGCCGGGCGAAGATTGAAGAAGACACTGCCGAGTGCCGGGCGATGGTTGAAAAGACACTGTCGAGTGCCGGGCGATGGTTGAAGAGATACTGCCGAGTGCCGGGCGATGGTTGAAGAGACACTGCCGAGTGCCGGGCGATGGTTGAAGAGACACTGCCGAGTGCTGGGCGATGGTTGAAGAGACACTGACTTTTGCCAATTAGCAGCTAGTTTTATAGGCCCTCATCTGGGGCGAAAATCCCCTCTATTACGAGTCACGAACAATGCGTTCACGTGTTTTCCAAGAATTGTTTTGTTAAATGCTGGTTTTGAGTTCGGTGCGTGCCAAACTTGTCGTTTCCGGTGGTCAGAATTGCCATATTAGGAAAAGATCTAGAGCAGTACTCCTACTCTTTGGTTTCTCCGATTTTCCTTCTTTCCGTAGCGGCAGACCCCCCGCTTAATCTTCTACCTGTGCCTACCAGTCTGGGAGGTTTGTTGACATAACACGGCGAGACGGAGTTCCGCTTCCAAAAATAGCTAATACCTTTACTATGTTCATTCACTAATTCTCACCTCTATTTTTCCCTTTACAACTTGTTTACGTTACGCATCTAATGCTTCCGCGTGCTTTACAATTGTAGATTCATTGATTAATATAAAAAGTATTATTATTATTTATGTAATACAGATGGTCACAGGACGTGACAGAACAACAACACGGAAACCCGGCTATGCCCTTTTTTTACAATAAGCCGTATTAAATACATAATTTTGCAATTATTTTTTGACTATTTACTCGTGTGTTCCTTCCAAAACGTCACTATCAGAACAAATAGGACATTGAGAAACTAAGGCAATCGTCGAAGTGAAAACTTCTTTCTGCAAGTGTCTTTCAGAAGCCTTATTCTTTTCTAATTCAAGTTCAGGATTTTCTTCACTTTATATTTCCTTTGTAGGAATTGGCTGCCTCTTTACGGTGTTTTCAAATTCTATTTCAGTTGCTTCTATTATTTTTAATTGACCCGAAAGATATTCGAAATGCTCCCTGATAAAGTCGTCAATCCTCATTGGCAGAGTTTTGTTCTTCAGAAATCGAGATTTAATGTCATTGAAGTCAGATTCCACAGGCGCGCTAGAAGCGGGTACACGTCCACACCCAAATTTATCACGGTGGGTACATGACCACAGTGGTAATAATTCCATGTGATACAGCAAATATGTGGCTACGTTTTCATTAAAATGCGCATTTTCACGATCTCCTTGATCCTCTTTGATTAAGTCAAGGACTTCTCTTTTGACAGTTTGACCCCACTCATGCCAATAGTTTTTTCGTGTAGAATCTAAATGTAAAATTATATAAGTATATTTATAAATTTTAAGTTTTTGAATATATCTATATTATAAATAATTTTGCTATCGCTGATGCTTGCGCTGCCGCTTAACAATCCCTTGGGGCTTTGCCTACCCCCCCCCCCCCCCCCCGACTCCAAATATCCTTTGGGACCATACCTATGGATGTCAGGGTATACGTCCCCCTGACTCCATGCATTCCCTATGTATAAATCTATAACAGAGATTGGCGCGCGCAAGGGGCCTGACCTCCCAGTAATATTTCTACCAGAAGAGGAATGGTGCTTTTCTTTTAAAGTACGGTGCTTTTCCAACGCTAAATTTACCGTCGTGTAGTGATGTGTCGAGTGGAGGTGATGTGAACATTAAACCGGCGAGTGTTTCTTCCCCATTAGACTTCGAAATTTTGATTCCCGAAGCAGAAAAACCTGCAGAAGGCACACGAGACTTAGAAGAAAGTAGCGTGCAGTTTGCACACGTAAGTAGCAATATTTTTAATTTCATATGATGTATATAATTTCAAACTTTTCGACTCTGATCAGAGTCCTCATTAGTTATCTTTATTTCTAAAATTTTAAGTGCAATAAATAAAATATTACCCATACGGGCCCTATTTCGAAGTAAACTTTGAAAATGTTTATATATATATATATATATGTATATATATATTGCAAAAAACGTCAAATTTCGATCTTTTTGAATAAATATTAATAACATTGAAATTAATTAAGACTTTTAAACGTTTTTGGTCTCATTTTGAAGGTTACTCTTCATAGTATTTTGTTAACTTATCAAGATATTTTTAGAATTTTTCTTTTGGATTCTACCCTCGGATCAAACATGGTACATACATGTCGAAAAATTTCAAATGAAGACAGTAATCTATAAATTTTATTAAAATATGATACACATTGGTTTTTAAAAATTTCTTGTAAGTAGCTACACATTTTAAAAACTTTATGACCTTTTTGTATCATTTTTGACGCCGGGTAGAATCCAGGAAAAAAATCTGAAGATATCTTGATTAGTTAGCAAAATACTATGAAAACCTACCATTTAAATGAAATCAAAACCTTTTAAAAATCTTAATTAATTTCAGAGTTGTTAATATTTTTCAGAATCATTGAAGTTTCACGTTTTTTGAAATATTTTTTTATAAAATTAAAATTTTTTTATTTTGTTTATTTTATTATTTTGTTTTATTTGTTATTTGCAAAATTTTATTAACTTTTATTTTATGATAGGGAAAAAAATTTCAACTTGTTATTATAAAAATTAAGACACTTTAGGAATAGCTGAAACAACAAGTAAACAAATAATTTCAACCGGCAGTGTACTTCTGTCTAAATGTTACTGAAGATATAGATACAAGTACATATATGGTATAAAACTACAAAGGATTATTTATGAAAAAATAGCTCAGAATTGCCAATACAAATTCCACAATGTCAGAAATTCCCACCACAATTTCGCGAAACATGTGACTGGAGTTTCATTTTATAAAATTTATTTTTAGTTATTTTATAAAATACCTTCGACATAAATTTCAAATATTCATAGAAATTAAATGCTTTTAATCTATATTCCAGAAAAAAGAATCAGAAGATATCCCAGAAGCAGGGACCAGCAAGGATGTACTTGCAGAAGACTTTCACACAACACCGAAGAGAGCTATCTCGACTCCACAAAGTGTTCGATTCTCTTGTAGTACAAAAATCTACGCAAAATGTGCTGAGCAACTATATTTTCTGTTAATAAAAATGCAAATTACAGATATTTTTGATTTTTATTTATTACGCTAAAACCATGATTTAAGGCAAAATTGTGAAAATGTAATTCAAGAGTGAGTTGATATTAACTTCTCACTCTTGAATTCAATTTTCACAATTTTGCGTTAAATCTTCAATTTCCTTTTAATTTTATTTGAATATATTCTCTGTAACACATTTGAAGAACCTATGTATGCATTTATATGCACTAACACGTGCACACATAATGGTAGTTCATGTGCAGTGCTGTACGCGGCGCTAGTTGCTAACGGTCCACCACCTTTCCATTAGGTTTGCACGGCCTGATCAGCTCTAAAGCTCTTATAGGATTTTGATGCAAATGTTTGGATTTAGTAACTTCCCATTTTGCTGTACTTGAAACCGATTTCTCATATAGGTGGGGTGGCTTAGAATCTCCCAACTGCATTTCTCTGTTCGCTACCTGAATGCGATATACATTCGGGTAGATATTTTTATTGTTCAGTTCCTAGGCAATTAGCTTTCTTTCCGGGTTTCGAAGTGGATGCTTCCTGCATTCTCCGTTTCCATTTTCTATTTTACACACAACAGTAACAATTTCTCTACCTATATCTATTGATAAAATTATAGGAAAATTTAGGTAAAAGCATATTAACATTTCATGAATGGGGATTGCTTTAAACAACTCTATTACACCCGCAAAAATTCTTAGTAAACCTTCAAATAAGAAAAGTAGTTGGTATTCACCTAGTTTTCTTGGTAATGGGACTATTTCTTGATTTTGGTGACGAGTCTGTCGGAAATAAGAAAATTAGTTACGATTACCACTCTACACCAGTTGTTACTAGAATTAAGGAATTATTTACCAAAGTTAAGAAGTGCTAACCATTACTAAGAAAATTAGTTGTCCAAAAACTGTTTATCTTAGTTGAAGGTTTACTAAATATATTTTTGGGTGTAAAAAATGTTTCATTTCTAAAAGAATTTGAAGATCTGAGATTGACAACTGATGGAGACGGATCAAAAATTTCATTTTACAGGATTAGCAAAGAAGTTTCCTGCCCCAAGTTTTCAAAGATAAAATATTGATAAAATTATAGAATCATTTGTCTTTTAAGGAACTTTACATCAGTGTCCTAAATTACTTGAAACCATTAAAAACAGAATTTCGAAAAAATTGGTTCTTCTCCAGTTATAATTCTCAGGACTTCATTTATCCAATAAGCTTTTCATTAAGATCTATGCATTACGACATTAAAAAGTAAGTATAAGTATACTTATATGTATACATTTATGTTAATGTATTGAAAACTGTGAGGTTGAGTTTGAAAAAAAACCATAGAAACCACCCTTAGATTATTTCCACAATACTGCCCTATTCTGAAAACTAATATTGTGAAACCATAACAAATACATTTTCTGACATAAGGCCCAAACCAAGACTCCTACAAATAATCCGACGTACCCTATCTGAATGCAGAAAATTATGCTAAATACGAATCTGCAATAAAAAATAGGGGTTGTCATATGAATAAAAAAAGTTGGGTCTCGTACGTCCCAAGAAAATAAATAAGACCCACTTTTCGACTAGCCTATTTAAAAGCACGCTGAATACTCTACAACTTTTATCTTGACAATTTTCGAGATGTTCGACTGTTTTCAGACTTTTGGGACACCCTGCATATCGTTTTCAAAAAATTTCTTTCAAGTTCTTACCTATTTTTGTAATTTTACGACCTTTTTGTACAAACTTCAGTCTTTGACTACATCTAGAAATATTTTTTTTCAAAATATATAATTAACTTATCAAAATTTCATGTAAATTTACTTCTTAAATGAACTTAAGAACGAAAAAAACTTAATTATTTTAGTCCGATAGCAATGGACAGTAGTGCAAATAAAAGAAAACTTTTTTAAAGCTAAATTTTTTTGGAAAAAATGTGTTAAAAAGTAATGCTGTGTGCTTAGAAGAATACGAAATAAAGGAAAGAAAGGAAAGTTTTTGGGGGTAATTCAAATTGAACTTTTTTTCGAATGGAAGAATCTACTTTGTCTGTGTGACGTTCTATGTTTTAAATTAATATAAATATTTCCTACCTAAAGTCTAGAGCCAATTACCCTAACTATGTTCCTCTGTTTATTGTTAAAATTAACAATTAACCGGGTAGAGGATAAGCCAAATGAATCAAATTACAATTATTGTTAATAATAATTTATTATAAAAATACAAATTTTATTTTAACCTAAGCGACTTTTTTTTTAAGTTGTTGGTTGCAGGCTGTTTTCCTTTGGTTGGTCGAGTCTGATTGGTCCAACCCTAAAGCAAAACACACCGTGTGTCTAAAGGGCTCAAAAGAAAAGAGAACTTTAATAAAAACAAGTTATTTGACTTACCGGTTGTTATTGATGAGGTGGCCTCTTGAAATCGATAATCCTTTAAGCTCTGTGTATCCTCTGCTAATCGGGTACCTCCCCTAATTATCCTTGTTGACCAACAGTGGCAGGTCAATCCTTTGTTTAACCGGTATCCTTATTTTGATACCTCGATTACAATGACACTAAATCCAGTTTTATTTCGCGCGAAGGAGGCCATCTGCAAGGATGGAAGGCGCAGACTCGTCGAGAAATGGCAGATGAGATGGCATGGTGAGCTACCATGATCCCTACCTACCGCCTGATCCCGGAGCTCGCCATCTGGCTGAACAGAAAGCATCGGGAAGTCGGCTTTTACTTGGCGCAAGCGCTCTCGGGCCATGGCTGTTTTAACGCGTACCTGAGGCGCTTTAAGAAGAGAGACGAGGAGACGTGTTGCTACTGCGATTTCCCGGTGGATAACGCAGAGCACGCACTCTTCGTCTGCGCAAAATGGGGTGTGGCTAGGGAGGTCCTCGGTCAGGCGGTGGGTTCCGAACTTACTCCTGACACGATGGTCCCTCTCATGCTCCAGTCTGAACGGTTCTGGATGCTCATCGAGTCATTCGTCACACTTGTGATGAAGAGGAGAGAACTTGATGGGCGTCGAGAGCAAAACAACGGGGAGGGCCAGTAGAAATCGCATCGGGGCCTGCACCCGCGGTCCTGCGTCTCGGGTAGACTTGACTGTCCGCGTCATTCGGGGGAGGAATCTGTTTGTTTCTCCCCTGGGTTGCGCGGCTAGTCGGTTATCCTAGTGGGCGGGTGGCCGCGGATGGATGTTCCGAGCGAACGGATGACGGAAGAGTCGTACGCGACTTTAATGGAACCAACCACCCGTGAAGTTTAAAGCCGAAAGGCGGTTCCGCGGGTGGTGAATTGGTTCGAGAGAGGGGATTTTTTGGTTTTAACAGGTATGCCTAGACCCGTCCTAGGAGTCCTGTACAATGTCTATAAAGGATTTTGCCATTTTTCCTCCTTACCACAAAAAAAAAAAAAAAAAAAAAAAAAAAAAATCCAGTTTTATTGAAATTCACTTCGTTGTTATTATATTGGTTTTCCCGAACACGTGGAAATTACAGCGACTTAGATTTATTGCAGTACGGCGACGAAAACCGGTTCTAACGATGCTGCTTGATCGTACGCTCCCTTAGACTCCCTTAGACTCGCTTAGACTCAGACTTAGACGCGCTTAGACTGGTGTTTTGGCCTTGCAGCCTGGCTTATATTCTCGTCTGTAGTCTCAACTCGTAGGTAGAAAGTATGGGAATTTGAGTTCCATGGTTTCAATAGCTTTTTCGAAGTCCATTAGAATCTTAGGTGTCAGTGTGGTGAGTTGAGACTATGGGCCAGTTTGCTGGTGTGCTGCGTTGGTGAGCTTAGGGACTCACACCGATTTTCCAAGTCCGTGTGGGTCATGCTTTCGTGGTGTGGGTGTACTCACATCTTTTCAAGGGCTGTGTAAACCCGTACCATCAGGTTTTTAGGTAGATTTAGTTACAAAGGTCAATGACATTATTTGTATACATAGCTAAGTAATAGAGTAACTATAATAAAATTGTTGTACATAAATGGTGATTATGATTTGTTTATAATTCTATTAATTTTTATATTTAAACATTGCTTTTGTTTATAAAATAACATAATGGTAATAGTTATTAAAAGAACGTATTTTATAATTAATTGCTGATTGTTGATTAACATCAAATAAGAATATTAACAATAATGATAATTATTATAAACATTATTATTATAAAATTTGAAGTAACATTATTATAATATTTGTTGCAAATTTTAATAACAATATGAAATAATTGTAATGAAAGTGATTGATAATTATTGCAAATCAAGAAATTGAAGTAGCATTGTTATTATTTAATATTTGTTGCATTTTGACAATTTTTGTTAATAACAATATTAAATATTAAAAATAATAGTGATTAATAATAATTTTAAATATAAAGGTTGAAGTAATATTGTTGTTATATAACATTTGTTGCATTTCGTTAATTGTTATTATTAACAATAGTAATAATAATAGTTAATAATAATAAAAGGTAATATTTGTTGTAATTAGTATTTTATCAATAAAATCAATTGTTTATTGATATTTTAGTTAATAGTAATAGTGAAATTATTTATAAAAACAATTACATATATCTAGCAACAATATTTATAGCAAGAATAAAACATGTTATATGATATAGTAGCATAATAGTTTTATATGATTATAACATATAATATAATTGTCATGGATACGTGACATCTGTTTATAATATTAATGAATAATAAACATTTACTCATATAATTTTTTATGAAAGCCTGTATATTAGGTGTTATTTAGTTATTATAGATGGTATTTTCAACAACAGAGTTAAGGGCATGAAATACTGAGGAAATTAGCAAATTTTATTTATTTCAAGTTTCTACATATTTGTGTATAAATACATAAACATTGATATTTAAAATTTAGTAAATGGCAGTGGAGATAAAAACGGACGTAGATAAAAAACTTTTGATTCTAAAAATGAAAAAAAGTTCAATTTTAGCAAAATCTATCGGAAATTTTTTATTTATTATCAAAACCAAAAGTAGTCCATCTACGTCTATTTTTATCTTCTCTACCATTTGCCAAATTTTTAATACAAAATTCAATGTATTTTGGACAGGAATATGTAGAAACTGGACCAAGTTGTTTGCATATATTTATATATTAACGTATAGGTCGCGCCATTCGCCTTTACATCGCTGAAAATACGATGATCTACTTACCTCTCAACTCTCCAGATATCATTCCACCACACTTGCATAAACCACAAAATGTCCCTCTGCCAATTGACAAGTAAATTTTGTGCGTCGCATAAGTAAAGCCACACGTTATACGCGCTTTGTCCCACAATTTTTTTGTTAATACTAATTGCCACTTTCCTTCCTCCAAAACAGTTTATTCTCTCTCTAAATTTTTAATCACATTTCTTTCTCCTCGTTTATTATTATACTGTTTCCTTACAAGCAACTCGTCAAAGTCCCGTTTACTTAAAAATACTGCCACTGTTTTAGAGGAATTTGCAATTGAATTTGATGAGGAATTAATCGACAAATCATTGTTCGAGTCACTTTGAACTGTGCTTGTATCATTTGAACATTCAATTCGTTCACGCTTTGCAAAATCTGGCATTAGCACCTTTCTAATCCCAGCAGTATCACACGAAACATAAGAATATAAAGATGATTTTGGAATACTCAAATTTTTAGATAAAAGTTCTTTCGACATAACTTCCCAAATTTCATCTGCTTTGCTGCATATTTTGCCACTTTCTTTTACTACCACATCTCTGTATTTCAATACCACTTCTTCAATGTCCTCGTACTTCTTTTTCTCGGTCGATCTCGCTTTTCCGTTTTCTCAGACATTGGAAATTATTTAAAAGAAGTTGAAAAAAAACGAATTCAGCACAATTATAATCCAGAAAAATGTGATAAGCACAAAATGTACGAAGAGCACTTCATTCACGGAATTACCGTTGGAATCAAAACATGAATGCCCCACTCCACATTTAGAGCCCCTCTACTGATAGTCTGGGTAACGCAAGTTAAACTGCAATTGGTTTTTTTAAAACCACCATAATCATATATTGGCTGAAATTCAAACCTCTGTTCGAAAGTGGTGGTACTTCTGCTCGGAGTGAGGGTAGAAAACAATCAAACGAAGTATGGATTCGCCGAAATATCGTCATTTCAACGAAAAAGCTGTAGTTTGTACATCGTAATATAGAACGGTATACCCGATAGCCAATAGGCACACGAGTATGTTCTGAAAAACTTGGAATATCCTCCGGTCACTATGCACAAAGTATAGAGTTTTCGTTGAAATGATTTTTCCGAAAATCGATGTTTATATCGATAGCATACCAGCCGGGAGTGGGATGGCTGGAACGAGTATATTTAAGAGCCCAAAAATCAGAGAGTATTCCTAGACAATAAAGTTTGAAAAAAGTTTAACTTTATTCAAAGTTGTCTACATGGCCATATAGGGGTGCATTTTGATGTTAAGGGTTGAAGCCCAAAAATCGACATAGACATATATGAAGAGCCCAAAAATCATAGTCTTCCCAGACAATAAAGTTTGCAAAAAGATTAATTTTATTCAAAGTCGTCTCTACATGGCCATATAGGGGTGCATTTCGATGTTAAGGGTTGAAGCCTAAAAATCGATATAGACATATAAGAAGAGCCCAAAAATCATAGAATCTTCCCAGACCATAAAGTTTGCAGAAAGATAATTTTTAGTGTAAGTCGTTTCTACAATGGCCATGCAGGGGTGCGTTTTGATGTTAAGGGTTGAATGAAGCCCAAAAATCGATATAGACATATATGAAGAGCCAAAAAATCATAGAGTCTTCCCAGACAATAAAGTTTGCAAAAAGATTAATTTTATTCAAAGTTGTCTCTACATGGCAATATAGGGGTGCATTTTGATGTTAAGGGTTAAAGCCCAAAAATCGATATAGATATATATGAAGAGGCCACAAATCATAGAGTCTTCCCAGACCATAAAGTTTGCAAAGAGATTAATTTTATTCAGTCGTCTCTACATGGCCATATAGGGGTGCATTTTGATGTTAAGGGTTGAAGCCCAAAAATCAATATAGACATATATGAAAAGCCCAAAAATCATAGTCTTCCCAGACCATATTTTTGTAAAAAGTTTAATTTTATTCAAAGTCGTCTCCACATGGCCATTTAGGGGTGCATTTTGATGTTAAGGGTTGAAGCCCAAAAATCGATATAGATATATATGAAGAGGCCACAAATCATAGAGTCTTCCCAGACCATAAAGTTTGCAGAAAGATAATTTTTAGTGTAAGTCGTTTCTACAATGGCCATGCAGGGGTGCGTTTTGATGTTAAGGGTTGAATGAAGCCCAAAAATCGATATAGACATATATGAGGAGCCCAAAAATCATAGTCTTCCTAGACCACAAAGTTTGCAAAAAGATGAATTTTAATAAAAGTCGTCTCTACATGGCCATATAGGGGTGCATTTTGATGTTAAGGGTTAAAGCCCAAAAATCGATATAGATATATATGAAGAGGCCACAAATCATAGAGTCTTCCCAGACCATAAAGTTTGCAGAAAGATAATTTTTAGTGTAAGTCGTTTCTACAATGGCCATGCAGGGGTGCGTTTTGATGTTAAGGGTTGAATGAAGCCCAAAAATCGATATAGACATATATGAGGAGCCCAAAAATCATAGTCTTCCTAGACCACAAAGTTTGCAAAAAGATGAACTTTAATAAAAGTCGTCTCCACATGGCCATTTAGGGGTGCATTTTGATGTTAAGGGTTGAAGCCCAAAAATCGATATAGATATATATGAAGAGGCCACAAATCATAGAGTCTTCCCAGACCATAAAGTTTGCAAAGAGATTAATTTTATTCAAAGTCGTCTACATGGCCATATAGGGGTGCATTTTGATGTTAAGGGTTGAAGCCTAAAAATCGATATAGACATATATGAAGTGCCCAAAAATCATAGAATCTTCCCAGACCATAAAGTTTGCAGAAAGATAATTTTTAGTGTAAGTCGTTTCTACAATGGCCATGCAGGGGTGCGTTTTGATGTTAAGGGTTGAATGAAGCCCAAAAATCGATATAGACATATATGAGGAGCCCAAAAATCATAGTCTTCCTAGACCACAAAGTTTGCAAAAAGATGAACTTTAATAAAAGTCGTCTCTACATGGCCATATAGGGGTGCATTTTGATGTTAAGGGTTAAAGCCCAAAAATCGATATAGATATATATGAAGAGGCCACAAATCATAGAGTCTTCCCAGACCATAAAGTTTGCAAAGAGATTAATTTTATTCAGTCGTCTCTACATGGCCATATAGGGGTGCATTTTGATGTTAAGGGTTGAAGCCCAAAAATCGATATAGACATATATGAAAAGCCCAAAAATCATAGTCTTCCCAGACCATATTTTTGCAAAAAGTTTAATTTTATTCAAAGTCGTCTCCACATGGCCATATAGGGGTGCATTTTGATGTTAAGGGTTGAAGCCTAAAAATCAATATAGACATATATGAAGAGCCCAAAAATCATAGAATCTTCCCAGACCATAAAGTTTGCAGAAAGATAATTTTTAGTGTAAGTCGTTTCTACAATGGCCATGCAGGGGTGCGTTTTATCTCAAGATAATAAAATAGATGAAAATATAGTAGTGAGAGCGAGATGAACGAAAGTACAGTCAAGTCTCGTTTATTTCAAGTTTCACGCTCCCCTACACGCCCCACTATTTCACTGTCACGTGATGCTCTGAGGAGCGCTCGGAAGAAGTGAGGCAGTCGTGGGAACTCCACGTGACTTGAAATAAACAAGACTCTGTCGTTTCGGGATACTTGAAATAAACGAAACTTGACTGTAGTGAAGACCAAACCGTAGAAAAGCGTGATAACCTTACTCAGGAGTTAGTTCGAAACGATAGCAAAAATACCATAGAAGAAAAGAACGACAGAAGCGATCTGAAAAAAAGTCGTAAGGCACTGGCGAGACTTTTGATTTTGACTCTTCGACGAAGTAAATCGAGTCAAAAATTGTTATCATTACTTATAAGGACGGGTGGGGAGGCTTAGCAGACGGCCCTCGGGTCATGGAGGTTGTAGTGTCCCGATGAATGGGTGAACAAATGCAGGGGGCTCTATAGACAGGCATCTTCCCATTGCGTGAAGGGAGCCCTATAAACGGGTCTATCCTAGGTTGAGGGTGGGGGACGCTATAAACGCGTCTATCCCTATGCATGGAGAAGGATGTATGCCCCAGGTAGCGGCGCTGAGAGTGAGTCTGCGAGTGCTTGTGAGGATTGAGTGAACTGAACGAATGTCAGCGCCGCATGACTGTGATATGTGTCCTTTGAATGCGAGAGGAGAACCTATAGACGGTCTCCCTCTTGAAAGAGGCTAAGAGCGAATTGGTGTATGGAATCTCCTGGAGGACACTGCAAAGCCTCCGCAGTCTGTGTCCAAAAACAGTCCAAACGATCGTTTCTGTATGGCATCCCACTGAGAGTCATTCGTCGCCGAGTGGTGTCTTCCCCGGCCCACGAGGAGGCGAGGCTGCTGTGAGCCTAGCTCTGCCGAGGTGGTGTGCCATGCGGGATCAGAAGCCAGCCCCTTCGGGACCTTGATCAGGTAGTGCGTATTGAACACAGGTGTCGGAGCCTGTGTTGCTTCGGGCGAGTCCGGTCTCTCCGTGTATTCCGGGACCGGCTAAGCGGAGGTTGGGCCTCAGGGAACTGGGGTAGGACTTCGGTCCGAGGGTACACCCGTTCCCAACTATTCCGACCCGCTCCTCTACGCACGATGCGCTGGTAAAATGAATGATTTATGGATATTAAAAAAAAAACTGTGGGGAAAGTGGACTTGGGTGCCTCATCAGGAGCTGAGGGATGGAGAGACGTCCTTCAGCTCCTGAAGGAGCAAAACGAGAAAATGGAAAAACTAGCCAGGGCCCTGAGCGTAATACAAAAGGGTATGCTCAGGAACAACCCTGGCTTCGTAAAAGACTCTGTTAACGAGGCAGCTGAGGTGTTGGGCGGTATGCTCAACACCCACAGGTGCCATCTTGAAAGCGGGGTGGAACTCCAAAAGAGGCTGGAGACCCACCCCGCCTCGAAAAAAATGGGTGTCTTTCGGAGATTGCGCTCTGCGTCTCTGGGAGACACCCCAAAATTTCAGACGAAAGGTGAGAAGAGGGCAGCCCCCTCCCCCCTCAGGAAAGAACTTCAAAATAGTCACCAAGAGATTGGTGGCTAGAAGAAAGACCCCAGGCCTGAATAATCCCGATCGAGTCAAGTACATTGTGCGAAGCTTGTTCCCACACGTGGAGCCGTTCCAAAGACAGGACCGAAGGTCCTGCGTGGTCCGGCGCGAGGAACTCTTCACTCTCGAAGAACTAAAGAGAGCGGGTGGAAGGCTTAAGGCAAATACAGCGCCGGGTATCGACCGGGTGCCGAACGAGATCCTCAAAGAGGTGATCGGGGCATACCCGGAGATTCTCCTAGAAGCCTTTAACTCCTCTCTTCGGGAGGGGAGGTTCCTCGCGGATTGGAAGAGGCAGAGGTTGGTCCTGCTGAGGAAGGGCAACAAACCTCTAGCGGTTGCCTCGTCGTATAGACCAATATTCAGGAATTCAGGAAAGGCAGGTCCACTGTGGACGCCATCCAAGCTGTGGTTAACATCGCCACAAATGCAAGAAAAGCAACTGGTAAGCGTAAGGGATTCTGTGCGTTGATTAGCATTGACATACGCAATGCGTTCAATACCGCGAGATGGGACATCTGCATCGAGGCGATGATGCGGAAAAAGGTTCCAGACTACCTGTTGCGAATGATAGATGACTATCTGAGCGACAGGTGGGTGATATACGAGGGCGACAAATGGTCTCTTCAAGAAGAGATGACATGTGGCGCTCCTCAAGGGTCGCGGGTGGGTCCACTCGTTTGGAACTTCATGTACGATGACTTTCTACGTATGGACCTACCTGCTGGAACGAGCATCGTCGGCTTCGCGGATGACGCACTTGTCGTGTGCGCCGCTGACGACGTCAGAATCCTAGAGCTGAGGATCACTGAAAGTCTGTGGCGAGCAAAGCGCTGGTTGGATAGCAGAGGCCTTAAAATGGCCCCTGAGAAAACCGAGGCTTTGCTCGTTACGGACAGGAGATCCTTCCAATATCCGAGGATCGTTCTCGGAGAGCATGAAGTCGAGTGGAAAACAAGCATTGAGTACCTGGGGGTGCAGCTGGATCGTAGGCTTAGCTTTGGCGAACACCTAAAGATCGCAGCTGCCAAAGCCATCCAATGTGGAGCGAATTTGGCCCGGCTTATGCCAAACATTGGTGGACCCAGGGAAGCGAAAAAAAGATTGGTGGCGAGCGTGGTCTATTCGAAGCTGCTTTATGCAGCTCCGGTCTGGGCTAATGCCTTGCAAAACCATGCTATCCAGAAGAAGCTGTTCTCGGCGCAGAGACTTGTCGCGCTGAGAATAGTTTCGGCATATAGAACTATCTCGACGAGTGCTGCGCTGGTCCTAGCGAGCGTCCCGCCAATAGATTTATTGGCGGAGGAAAGGAAAGAGACCTTTCAGCTTCGCAAGGAGCTTACCTGCGCAGACCTGCAGGAAATCGCTCGCGCAAAGGAGGCCATCCGCAAGGATGGAAGGCGCAGACTCGTCAAGAAATGGCAGAGGAGATGGCGTGGTGAGCAGACAGGGAGATGGACCTATCGCTTGATCCCGGAGCTCGCCACCTGGCTGAATAGAAAGCACGGGGAAGTCGGCTTTTACTTGGCGCAAGCGCTCTCGGGCCATGGCTGTTTTAACGCGTACCTGAGGCGCTTTAAGAAGAGAGACGAGGAGACGTGTTGCTACTGCGATTTCCCGGTGGATAACGCAGAGCACGCACTCTTCGTCTGCGCAAAATGGGGTGTGGCTAGGGAGGTCCTCGGTCAGGCGGTGGGTTCCGAACTTACTCCTGACACGATGGTCCCTCTCATGCTCCAGTCTGAACGGTTCTGGACGCTCATCGAGTCATTCGTCACACTTGTGATGAAGACGAGAGAGCTTGATGGGCGTCGGGAGCGAAACAATGGGGAGGGCCAGTAGAAATCGCATCGGGGCCTGCACCCGCGGTCCTGCGTCTCGGGTAGACTTGACTGTCCGCGTCATTCGGGGGAGGAATCTGTTTGTTTCTCCCCTGGGTTGCGCGGCTAGTCGGTTATCCTAGTGGGCGGGTGGTCGCGGATGGATGTTCCGAGCGAACGGATGACGGAAGAGTCGTACGCGACTTTAATGGAACCAACCACCCGTGAAGTTTAAAGCCGAAAGGCGGTTCCGCGGGTGGTGTATTGGTTCGAGAGAGGGGGTTTTTTGGTTTCAACAGGTATGTCTAGACCCGTCCTAGGAGAGTCCTGTACAACGTCTATAAAAGATTTTGCCATTTTTCCTCCTCACCAAAAAAAAAAAAAAAAATAATAAAAAAAAAATGTAAGAATTGTTAGGTATGTTTGTATTTCAACGATAATCATATAGAGGACGTAGTAGAGAGAGAGAGAGAGATTGCAGATGGCGTAATAGAGGAGAGCAGCCAAGGGTAGAGTGTGAGAAAAAGAGTAGTAGTTGAGACAGCTGACTGCAAACAGGATTTCAAAGTGACATGACTGATAACATGTCTATTATTGTATTGACCCAAATTCATAAAAGTTTTGTTCATTTCTTTGGCATAGGGTCAGTTTCTTCTTATTTTCTTTGATTAAAATTAATGTTAGTTTTAAAAATGCGCAAAAAGAAAGAAAGGCAAACGTTTTGGCCACATATGGGAGCCCTCTTCAGTGCCATAAATTCAAAGATTAATTCAAAATTTCTGTAAAGGATTAGAATATAGAAGATAATTAAAAAAAGAATTATCATAGAAATTAAAAACTTATCTCATAGCTTGGAATTCAAAATGAAGTAGTCCAGTATGCAGCATCACGAATTGAAAAAATATTTGAAGTTCACTATGAATAAAAAACCGGATAAAATGAAAAAGTATAAAAGATTTTGCACATGAACCGACCGGAATTTTTTTCGAAAAATGTTTATTATTAAAGAAGGATGCCAAATTGGTTCTCAATAGCAAAACGTGAACAAGTTTAAGTTTTATGAAAACTTCTCGTGAAGACTTTATTACCGGCGTCTCTCACAGAATGATCTGAACTGTTTTAAAAACCGACTCGGGACATGTGGCTTTGCTGACCGAAATTTTTTTCTATAAGCAATCCTGAGAGGTTCTTTTCCTCCTTGAAGAAGACTATTGTCCTGTACCTAGTTAAGAAATTCGAGACGTTTATGATGATTTTCACGAGTGGACAAAGGCGTTTATTTTTCAAGAAAACGATTTTGAATATAAGCTTCACGGACAATCCATTTAACACTGAATTTGCAAGCAAGGCGTTACATAAACATAAAATATTATAATATCTGTATATGTGATTTTACACAATATTAAAAGAAAAAAAAATTGAAAGTTGTTTATTTTCGCATTCAGATTTATTCTCAGATGTTCTGAAAAATGATAATAAATTTATCTTTAAAAATTAATAAAAATGCAATTTAAATATTCGTGATATTAAGTATCACATTTGAAGTATTATTAAATTTAATTAGATCTGAAAATGGTCAGATCGTCCACTCGTGAAAATCATCATAAACGTCTCGAATTTCTTAACTAGGTACAGGACAATAGTCTTCTTCAAGGAGGAAAAGAACCTCTCAGGATTGCTTATAGAAAAAAAATTTCGGTCAGCCAAGCCACATGTCCCGAATCGGTTTTTAAAACAGTTCAGATCATTCTGTGAGCGACGCCGGTAATAAAGTCTTCACGAGAAGTTTTCATAAAACTCAAACTTGTTCACGTTTTGCCATTGAGAACCAATTTGGCATCCTTCTTTAATAATAAACATTTTTCGAAAAAAATTCCGGTCGGTTCGTGTGCAAAATATTTTATACTTTTTCATTTTATCCGGTTTTTTATTCATAGTGAACTTCAAATATTTTTTCAATTCCTGATGGTGCATACTGGACTACTTCATTTTGAATTCCAAGCTATGAGATAAGTTTTTAATTTCTATGATAATTCTATTTTTAATTATCTTCTATATTCTAATCCTTAACAGAAATTTTGAATGAATCTTTGAATTTATGGCACCGAAGAGGGCCCCCATATGTGGCCGAAACGTTTGCCTTTCTTTCTTTTTGCGCATTCTTAAATCTAATAATAATTTTAATCAAAGCAAATAAGAAGAAACTGACTCTATGCCAAAGAAATGAACAAAACTTTTGCAAACAGGATGTTTTCGGTTTGCATGTGGTGAGAAATATTGTAATGAGACTAAGTTGTTATCCTTTTACCCCTTAATTTTCAATAAAGTTTCTTAAGGGTACTTTTACTTTCTAAATTGAAAAAAAAGACATTATTTAAATATTAAAAAAAAACCTGGGCTCGTATCCCAGCGCAGTCGAAAGCGTCATTTTTTCCACAGAAAGATTTTCAAATTCTTTAAAATATTAAAAAAAAAAACTATTTTATTTATAATTATAATTTTTTTCATACATTGTTGACAATGTTTTAAGGTGTACAAAAAATTTTTTTTGAACACTTTTAATTACTTTTTACTACTGCAGAGGACGTCTTCCAAAAGATGCATTTTAATTTGCAGGACACTTTTCTGCCTTCCTGTAACAAATTTATTTAAAATTGCAACGCGATTCAATTCATGAGACTTGAAACTAAACAATAAACCTTTAAAAAGTTAATTTTTTTATATTTGTATGGCCTTTATACGCGATTTTATCAAATGTTCGAAAAAACGTCTGTTTTGGGGATGAATTTACCACTGTACTAAAAAGATGCGGTGGTTTTTTCAACTTTGTAGAGGTTTATTTACTAGTTGTTTGTATAAAGTATCAAAAAAATTTTGGTTTACTGAGATTGGTTTAGTAGATTTTGAGAAAAACGTCTCCCAGATTTCAAAAACATGATTTCGAGAAAAACGCGTTTAAAGTTTTTACAAACAGTTTTGTCTTTCGTAGGTACCATCATAAATACAGCTATAACATTCTTTCTATTTCAAATTTCCTATTAAAATTTTAGGGCAGTATTTCAATGATACTAAGGAACATTTTGCCGTAAAAAAAAAAAAAAATCATTTTTTTTGAAAATTTAGAAAGTAAAAGTCTCCTTAAGACAGCAAGGAGAGTTTCTTTTACTACCAATTAAGGGGGCAGCCCACCTTTCAATTTTCAAAATTCGATTTTTTTTTTTTTCATTTTTCACGAAGACGACGAGGGTATTTTATACGGGCCAGGCATTGCTGATTAGGAGTAAGTCGAATTTACCAGATTCATTTCGATACTTACGTGTTTTTTCTGCATCTCAAACTTTAAACGCGTTTTTCTCAAAACACTATTTTTTCAACATGTCGGCATGATTCCGGCAAAACTACTGGACGGATTTGATTAAACTTTTTTTTTAAATGTGTATTCAACACCTCGCTATTGTCCCCAGCACGAACATGCATGCCAATTGTTTATTAACAATATTGTAGCAACATTTATGTTGAAAAAAAGGGTGAAAAATGGAAAAAAACATAAAAAATTCACTATTTGTTTATTTATAAACGAATTTTCACAATATTGCTAGGGACGATAACCATTCATGCCCTCTTTAAGAATAAATATGGATTTACTGTTTTAGATCGCCCAAACATGAGAAATCGTGCCGACAAGGAAAAAATTGTTGACCATTCGGACGGCCATAACTCAACGGGGTGTCACCAAAATTTTCCAACAAAATTTTCTCTTATACTTCAATTACCATACAACATAATGTAAAAAACTTGAAATGGTAAAATAAAAATTTCTGAAAGAAAAAAAACGGTGAAAAAGAGGCCTCAAAGGTGGGCTGCCTCCTTAAGTGAATTTACATTCAATGCTTTTAACGTGTTCTTCACCACTTTAGCGGTATGAGACGGTGCGTTGTCATGTTTCAGGATAACTTTGCCATGTCTTCGGGCCCATTCCGGCCGTTTTTCGATCAACGCATGATTCAAATTGATAATTTGTTGTCGGTAGCGATCCGTATTCACCGTCTCACCATAATTTAATAACTCGAAGTACACCACACTACACTGTTCCCACCAAACACAGAGCATTGTCTTACGGCCTAAGCGATTTGGCCTTGGAGTCGATGGGCCGACCTCACCAGGTGAAGGCCATGATTTTTTCCGCTTCGGGTTCTCGAAATAAATCCATTTTTCGTCCCCCGTGACAATTCGATGCAGAAAAGATTTCCTTTCAAACCGTTGAAGCAGCATTTCACAAATGGTTTTTCGATTTTCCATTTGTCTATCGTTTAGTTGGTGTGGTACCCATTTTCCATACTTTTGGATTGTTCCCATGGCTTTTAAACGTTGGCAAATTGCTCCTCGTGTCACATTTAGTGTTTGTTCCAATTGTTGTTGCGATTGGGTTGGGTCTTCATCCAATAACGCCTGCGATTCCTCGTCTTCGAACTTTTTCGCTGCACCAGGATGTTCATTATCTGTTAAATCGAAATCTCCACTCTTAAATTAACAAAACCATGTCTCACATGTTCTAATCACTGGGGCATGTTCACCATAAGTTTTTACCAGCAATCGATGAGCTTCAACTGCTTTTTTCTTTTGATGAAATAAGAAAAGCAACGAATGCCGCAAATGCGATTTACTTGGAACGAAATTCGACATATTCACTGAGGTAAACAACTATGATGCTATGATTTTGGCAGAATGTAATTGTGTATTTTTGAAGGTTATTGTCCATAGAAAAATATGACATAGATGCCAAATCATAGAAATGTATACATATCTCTAGCGACATCTATGAGTAAAACTGGCAAATTTCAACTAACACCCTTCGTAGGTATATTGAATTTAGTGATTTTTTGAAGTGTCTTTTGAGATTAGGACGAAATACTGACGTACTGGAGTTAAACGGATTACGGATTCGGTTTCAGCGGAAAAAAAGGGAATATCATAGTGGCATTCTTTGCTCAGAATTTTTTTTTTGTGGGTCTTTATTACGAAATTAATTTTCATCCTATGTATTTTTTTGAACTGACTTCCATGAAAATAGTAAAAATTTTAATCCATCAGACAAATATTTTTAGAGAATAATAGCCGGAGTCAAAATAATCTCTACATATAGTCTAATATGTATAACAACTGCATTATACTGCAAAACATAACATACCTTTATGTGTTTCCTAAAATATGCAGTCGAAGATTTGTCACCATTTAGAATTTTCGGAATCACACATAACTTGCACTTTAGTTTGAAAGAACTCAGCATAACCTGGCCAAGGTACCAAAGTTTCTTCGGGTTTTTTTGGTGATTCAACCAATTTAATCAATGTATCAGCAGAATTATTCGTTTCATTGCCGTTATTTTTGTCGCACATTATCAGTCTTTTTCAAATTTCTCAAATCAGACAAAACTCAACTTCGAAGTTTCAAATTCACTCGAAGCAATATGTCCATAATTAAAGCTTGCTTCTTTGCAACGCAAATTAAAACCTGCACGGAAGCGCAATATCCATAATCTTTTGATTTTTCGCCGCTTGTAATTTTAAAAATTGTCATCCTTTGTATAAAAGCAATCAAAAGAAAGATACACACAAAAAAATACAAAGTAACGAAAAAGTAACCGAAAAAAGTTACCACTTACAGGAAAAAAGTAACTGAGTTACGTTACTGTTACTTTATTCGAAAAGTAACGAAGTTACTGAAAAAATTACAAGTAACGTAAATTTTAAAGTAACTTCGTTACTTTTAACGAGCTACTACCCAACATTGGTTTTTAACCAGAAAGGCCATCATCCTCATCAATATTAACTATTACTGGTAACAACTAAAAGAATTTTTCTAAATATTGGTTTTTAACTTCCATAATCCTAATAAATTAAGTTTTTAAATTTAAGATTTTCAATTGACATAATTTTTTTTTTTCACCCAAAGTAACTTTTCGAAAAGTAAAATTTATGGTATAAAGGTTTATAGTGGCTGCTAACCAGAGATTTTTTAATTTTGGACGGATCTGAAAAAAAAAGAAATTGAAAGGTACTCTGGGAAAAGCATTAAAAAATTATTTTTTTTCTTTTAATCCAGATTACTATTAAATTGAATGAATACATGTAAATATATCACTTAAGCTAGTGCAGAAATTGCATATAATATTGTACCGATTTACGGTGAGGGCCCGATGAGGCTGCCTACTTCAGCCCGTAGTGCGGCGAATTTTGCGGTCCCGATGAGGACCACATTAGAAGGTTAGTTCTAAAATCAGTCGCTTCGATGTTATTGTGACATCTAATTTCAATTTGGGTGTTTGGTGAAGTGAAGTGAAGTACAGTAAACCTTAACCACATTTATTAACAAATACCAAAAGCTTAGAGCACTTTAGGTGTTCGAAAACACAGTTATATTGTTACCATTCCTTATTTATACAATGAAGTCCAAATGGTAAATTTACATAACCTACATATAGGGCATTATTTCTCAACTGCCCCAACATTTTATGTCACGTGTTTCGATTGTCTTCATATTTTCAGAATTTGTTTGTCTACTTGATGGGAGTGTACCCCTCAAAGTACAGACATTTGTTGCCACCCCTTTCCAAACTACAGGGGGTGGAAATTTGACCCATAACGTCCGTCACGGTATTTTCAAATGGCAATAAGTCTCTTTCTAGAAATGCGAATTGAATTTTCTATATCTGATAGTACCGGAGATATGGGGCTCGATTGAAGAGAAACTCTCGCCCGCACGCTGGCATGGGGCAGGAGCTGGTGCATTCGACTGTATGCATGATTCTCAAAGTTCAAAGTAATCTAAGTTGTGCAGAGAGCCTGTCATTGATAGGGGCCTGCACGCCGAGACTGAGGGGTGTGGTGTCGCTTACGGTGGATCGGGAAACCAGGCTGCATCCCGCATTATTACAAGCCCCATTCAGGCAAATGGGGCTCCGCCTGGACGGAAAACTTTTATTCCCTTGCTACTCGTGGGACTCAACATGGACCCTAATTTATATGACCACCATGAGCCCGTTTACAGCAGTCGATTCTTTGGACCCAATTTTCCACCACTCTGGCACACATTTCGACCGGAACGTTGGCAATTTCACGTTGGATGTTGTCTTTGAGGTCGTCTAAAGTTGCTGGCTTGTTGGCATAGACCAGTGACTTGATATGGCCCCATAAAAAGAAATCCAATGGCGTTAGATCGCATGAACGAGGCGGCCATTCGACAGGATCATTTCTCGAGATAACACGTTCACCGAATTTTCCTCTCAATAAATCGATTGTGACGCGTGCTGTGTGACTAGTGGCACCGTCTTGTTGAAACCACATATCGTTGATGTCAACTTCATCCAATTCTGGTCACAAATAATCTTCCAACATAG